>CM076581.1:1052884249-1053619249 GCA_034641835.2 Pinus albicaulis
ATTCCCCTTGTTGTAGACCTAATTTTCGGGGCTTCAACATGATGTTTACTGAAGGGATTGTTCTAGGACATCACATTTCAACAGATGGGATCAAATCTAATAAGTCAAAAGTTGAAGTCATCTCCAGACTACTAGTTCCAAGTTGTCAAAAAGATGTTAGGAGTTTTCTAGAATTTACAGGGTATTATAGGAGATTCATAGAAAACTTCACCAAGATAGCATCTCCACTTTTCAAATTACTTACCAAGGACTGTGAATTCAGTTGGAATTTTGACTACCAGTTAGCCTTTGAAACCCTGAAAACAAAAATCTTTGAAGCACCTATTTTAAGGGGACCTAACTGGAAATTCCCTTTTCATATTTCAACAGATGCCCCAAATACAGCTTTAGGAGCTGTATTGGGACAAAAAGACCTAATTCCTTATGCCATATACTATACAAGTAAAAATTTGACTCCTTTAGAGTTGAATTATACTGTAACTGAAAAAGAGTTCTTAGCTATTTTTCATGCCATAAATAAATTTAGACACTATATAACAGGCTATGAAACTTTTGTTCACACATATCACTATGCAATTAGATACCTAATGAAAAAATCAATTACTAATGGCAGAGTCACAAGATGGTTATTGCTTTTACAAGAGTTTAACATCACCATTATAGATAGGCCTGGGAAACAAAATACAGTGTTGGGAAAAATACTGAGAGGGGGGGGTGAATCAGTATTTACTGCATATTCAAACTTTTACTTTTTCATTCCTTTAAAAACCATACGCTACTTTGCTGAAGCCAACTAGCGTATACACGCGGATATCCTTCATAAAACTCGCGTATACACAGAGATCTAATTATGCCATTAGTTCTTCACTTATATCATTCCATCATTCATTCATTAGATGTTCTATAAACAGTAAAAATGTGTAGTAAGAACAGAATAAACCATCACACAAAGCATCACACATGAACACCAGGATTTTTAGGTGGAAACCCAAGTCGGGAGAAAACCACCGCTGCAGTTGCTCAGCCTTCAATATTTTATTATAGAGAAAACATCTTAAAACATATGTGTTGGTGCAGACTCTACCAGCACGCAGGCACCCACCTGCGCTCGTTTACCAGCCTCTCCTGGAAGGGAGCTCCAACCCCCTGACTCGTTTACCAGCCTCTCCTGGAAGGGAGCTACGACCCCCGATCTCGTTTACCAGCCTCACCTGGAAGGGAGCTACAACCCCCTGACTAAAGGCTACAACCCTCAGCACCACCTTGGACCACGTTTCATCAATTTTCACACTGGATCCAACAACTTCAATAGAACAATACTTGTAGGCCACGTTTCATCATATTTTCATACTAGACCCTTTTCATCCTTTCAAGCTCAACCATAAAAGCAAACTGATACAGGCAACTTAGAACAGTAGAATACAGATAGCAGCAACACAGCAGATTAGATCAGACATTTCTTACCACAGACTTCAGCAAACCCTAGTTTGCATACGCGCTTTCCTTTCACTGATGTCGCGTATATACGCGCTTCCGTCCACATAAACTCGTGTATACCTCTGTACAAATTACAGAGCCAATTGCATTGCGCATACACGCTTTTCTTCAGCGAAGCCGCGTATATACGTGCTTCCTCTACGACTAAGTAGCGTATAGGTCTTCAATCATTATAAAGCAGCATACTTCTTCAAATCTGCAATTCTGTTCAGATTTACCCTTTTACTTCAGACAGATGTTCGCCTCAATTCAGATCTAAGCCTTCCATAAGCAGATCTAGTAGATACAAGTACATTTCAGATCTAGATCCCCTTCTTCATCATTGGTGCATCATACATTCAGATTTATCATTCAAGTGTAACCCTTTCCATTCATATCTACTTCAGAGAGAAGTATTCATTCAAGCTCAGACATCTTGCACCCACACTCATGATTTGCATAATGAATTTCATCTCTTTATATAGGTTTATCCTTTTTTCAATACCATGAGCCCCTTTTTCAATACCATGGGCCAAAACAATACCATGAGCCCAAAACTACCTGGACGGGGTCAATTAGGCGGATCATTACCTAATACCATGGGTCAATACCATGGTGGTTACCCTTGGTTTTGCACTTTTTGAGCGCTTTAGCCCATACGCGACTTGGCACGTTATTTTCCGCGTGCATACGCGACTTCCCCTAGGCCAATCCGCGTATACCAAGAGACATACTCTTTTTCATCACTTTGAGTACATTCTGAAATCCTTTCTTCATAGCCTTCTGTACACACTGTAGAAACATCATATTTTCTTCATCAGGAACACATTCTCTTAAGCACAACTTCATCAAGTAAGTTGTCATCATCTTCATTAAGTGGGTTGCCTTTCAAGGACAACACTCAACACCATATCTCATCAGATTTACATCTTTTACCAAGTCCATCAAGTCAAGAATAACTTCATCAGGTGGATTGCCATAGAGGACAACATATGTCAACAGTCGCATGTCTTCATCCTCATTCAGTGGGTTGCCATCAAGGACAACACTCTGCATCATATTTCCAACAATCTCCCCCTTTGGACTTGATGGCAACCACGATGGTGTTTGGTTACCACAACATATAAGTACATTGACACCATGTCACTCTCCCAATTCTTTGACACCATTATCTGCATTCAAACACCATGTCACTCTCCCCCTTTGACATCAAGGGCAAAGGGCGGATCAACACCAACATACTCTCCCCCTGTTCTCCTCATGTAGAAGAAGTGTTCTGCAGATCTGATGTATACTGAAGTGACCAAGCTCCCCCTGAGTTCATGCTGAATTTTCAAACATATTTTTCAATGAAGTACATGACTTTATGACCAAAGACTCATACTTACATCAATTATCCATCCAAGTGGATTTACATATGAGACTCAACTACCCAACCAAGTGGGTTTACACATTTGACTCAGCTACTCAACCAAGTGAGTTTACAACATTTGACAAGTCCTTACATGACTGAATATTACAAGATTTACATCATGGGTCTCAACATGACCTTTTCATCAAATTACATATATGACATTAAGACCAACACTAGAAAGTCCTCAAGAATGAGAACATATTTCAGAACAATCATAATGCCAACAATGCATTATACTCAGCAACGCTAATGCTCCCCCTGAATCTGTGCATCCAAGCATTCTTTTCGTAAGACTAAGGCTCCCCCTTAGTTTGTGCATCCTGAACACTTTCATCAACAAATCATCAAGGCATCTTCATTAAATCATTAGAAAAATAATTATGAGAACTGGAACACCACCAGAGATACCAAAAAGTATCAGAGATACCAAACAGCACTGCAGCTGTGCTGAAGAGAGCTGACTCCAACCAAAAATTGTCAGCAATCAAACATATGCGGTTTTCTTTGCAGGAATTAGTGTATATACGCGACTGTGTTTCAGGAAACCCGCGTATCCCAAGCCATCTTCTAAATTTATGCAGATTTGTTCTTTTGACTGGCAGAGAATACTCCCAGCTTATGTCTTAGATACTCAAACGCTTCCCTGGGCAGAGGTTTGGTAAAAATATCAGCAACTTGTTCTTTGGAGGGAACACCCTCCAATTCACCTTTTGCTCAAACACTTGTTCACGTAAGAAGTGATACTTGATGAGAATGTGCTTGGTCTTCGAATGCATAACAGGATTCTTTGAAATACTGATGGCACTTGTATTGTCACACATAATGGGGATAGGAGGTGTACACTTGATTTGAAAATCTTGTAAGGTTTGCATCATCAGGAGTTAGTGCAACAAGATGCGGCAATACATGATACATACCAACGTAGATAAGGCAATAGGGTACAGCTAGCTGAACCAAGATGCTAACAAGGGTCCATATAGAATGCACCACCACTAGTGCTTTTCAGATCATCAACACTTTACGTAGTACTGCATCGGTGTAAGCATGAAGAGTAAGATGCGGCATTCTTTAGTTCTGCATAGACCAAAGTCTTGAGTTCATGAAATACCGAAAATTCTTTTTCTGACACGAAAGGTAGGGCCTCTTTTGGATGAAAACTTGGAATAATTAACAATCCCATTTGTCCCTTAAATATACAGTCAGTCCCAGTGAGATAAAGTAGACTTCCTATCATTGATCTGTATTCTAGTTGATTCACCATGGGAGAATCATCATGAGAACTGAGATTGCATCCGGTTATCATTGGTGTACTTACAGGTTTGCATTCTTCCATGCCATACTTCTTTAGAATTTGCTTAAGATATTTTGCTTGTGATAGCTTGTGATAGGAATATACCATCTGTAGATTGATGCACTTGCAAGCCAAGAAAGAATGTTATTTCCCCAAGTAAAGACATTTCAAATTCTTGTTGCATGACACAAGCAAATTTCTGACTCATAGATTCTTCGTTACTCCCAAAAATGATATCAACATATACAACCACAATCAATATTTTATCATTTTCAACTTTTGTGTATAAGTTGCTATCAGCAGACCCCTTTTAAAATCCTTGTTGATGAAGATATTTGTCAAGACGATAGTACCAAGACCTTGGAGCTTGTTTGAGACCATATAGAGCCTTTTTAAGTCTACAAACAAGATTTGCATCATTTCCCAAAATGAATCCTTCTGGTTGTTCTATATATACTTCTTCTTCTAGATCACCATTAAGAAAAGCAAATTTAACATCCATTTGATAAACTTTGATTTGTTGATAACTTGAAAAAGCAAGAAACATTCTTATGGCTTCAAGTCTAGCTACAGGAGCAAAAGTTTCTTCAAAGTCTATACCTTCTTGTTGAGTATATCCTTTGCAAACCAATCTAGCTTTGTTTCTTATAACATCCCCATTCTCATTTAGCTTGTTCTTGAAAATCCATTTAGTTCCAATGACATTTTTATCATGTGGTCTTGGTACCAATTCCCAAGTGTCATTCTTTTCAATTTGATCAAGTTCTTCATTCATGGCTTGCCTCCAATATTCATCTTTGCTTGCTTGATTGACATTGTGTGGTTCAATTGTGGATATGAGTGCCAAATGATTAGAAGATCCCACAAGAGTTCTCCTTGTTCGTACCCCAGATTCCTTGTCACCCAAAATTTGAGATTCAGGATGATTCTTTTGAACATATCTAGATGGAGCTTTTTCAGATAGATCATCTTCAAGTTCTTCATTGGATCCACTGTCTATATCATTGCTATCTGATGTAGAAGGCCATATGTTGCTATCATCTTCTTTTGTTGTTTGTTTTTCTTCTTTAGGAGCTGCAGGAGACTCATCAATAACAACATCAATACATTCAACAACCTTTCGAAGTCTTTTATTGTAACATGTGAATGCTTTGCTTGACGATGAGTAACCAAGAAATATCCCTTCATCTGATCTAGGTTCAAACTTGCCAAGCTTTTCATCATTATTTTTGATAAAGCATTTACTTCCAAAAACCTTAAAATGCCTCACAGTGGGAGAATTGCCATACTAGAGTTCATATGGAGTTTTGTCACTGTTTACCCGAACATGAGCCTTATTGAGAATGTTAACTGCTGTATGTGCTGCTTCACTCCAGAACATGTCAGGAACATCAGAATCAGCAAGCATAGCTCTATCCATTTGAACAATTGTTCTATTCATTCTTTCTGCTACACCATTTTGTTGTGGAGTGCCTGCTACAGAGAACTGTCGTTTAATGCCATGTTGTTCACAAAATTCAAAGAATTCATTTGATGAATATTCTCCTCCTTGATCAGATCTAAGACACTTGATTTTTAGATCTGATTCATTTTCTGCCAAAGCTTTGAAGTTCTGAAATTTTTCAAGTGCTTGATCTTTGTGTTTAATGAACCCAATCCAACACATTCTAGAGTAGTCATCAATAAATAAGATATAGTATTCTTCCCCACGTAATGACTTTTTCCTCATAGGTCCACAGATATCAGTATGAATGATTTCAAGAGGCTTACTTGATGATCCTTCTTTGGCATTAAATCGTACTCTGGTCTGCTTACCAAATTGACAAGATTTGCATATGGTACTTTCCGGAAGATTGACCTTGGGAAGATCACGAACAGCTTGAAGTCTGCTTGCTTTATTGATTTGAGAGAAACTCAGATGCCCCAGCCTTCTATGCCATAGCCAATTTTCTGAAGACTTTCTTAAGTAACATTGATCTATGCCATTTAGTACATACAGGTTGCTTGGATTTCTTTTTCCTTTTATAATGATTTTACCTGTATCAAGATCACGAACCACACATTATTTGGAACTGAAGACCACTTCTGCTCCTTGATCACACATTTGACTAACACTTAACAGGTTATGCCTTAATCCATCCACATACATGACATATTTAGCCTTCACTTTTTCTTATAGAAATACTGACCCTTTTCCTTTAATTACAGCAGGAGTATCATTTCCAAATGTAACTTTCTTTTCCTTTTCTAGAGCATTATAAGTATGAAGTTTGCTTTTGTCACCTGTCATGTGTCTTGAGCACCCACTATCGATATACCATTGATTTTCTTCACCTTCCGCAAATAATGCTATCCCACAATTTTCAACTGGTGGTTCTTTCTTTTTCCATATTTTAGAGCTTGAGGGAACATGTTCTTTTGGCTGGATCTTGTTCCTACATTCAGATTCTTCATGGCCAAAGTTATTACAATAAGTACATTCAACTTCACTTTGAAGAGGAGAAAAATTGTTATAGGTATTCTTCTTTGGTTCAGTATCCAACCTTTTCTTTCTTGCTTCTCTTGTCATGATGGTTTTATATGCAACACATTGAATAGCTTTATAACCAAAATTGTGACAAGTGAAACATTTCCCATTGAAGTAGAAATTTCTACGATCATGGAATATTCTATTTGAATTTACCTGTTGGTTGTAGTGTCTTTGAAAGCTATCCCTGTTAGTGTTCCTTGAATTGAGATGGTCCTGCTTTCCCTGTAGAGATCCTTTATTCCCTTGCTGAGTGGCTGAATGACGTAAACCACCTGTAACTACTTTTAGATAGTTTGGTGCTGAAGTTTGAGAAGATTCTCCGGTATATCCAAGACCTGTCTTTATAAGAGGAGAACGTTGTACCTTGATGATCTCATCTAAGGTTTCAAATCCTTTAGCAAATCTAAGATTCAAGTTTTTTCTTTCTCAACTTCTTTTCTTTGACTTACCACTTCACATTCTAGTTTTTCAATATGTTTCTTTGCTTCTTCAAGCTGCTTTTCAATGGTCTCTCTGATTATCTTTTGTTCTTCTAAGAGAATTTTGTAGTCTTCTAAGCGTAGTTTGAGTTGATTATTTTCTTTAAGAAAATCGTTTTCCTCTAGAGCATCCATAAAAGTATCCTTTTCTTCTTTTTGTTCAAATGCCATGAGAAGTCTAAGATCTTCTTCACATTCTTCCTCACTATTAGATGTCCCATCACTATCTTCATTAGTATAGTAACTTTTCTTAGAGCTAGATCGGTTCTTATTCCTTCTTACTACTTCTTTTCCTTTATAAGGACATTTTGCAGCATAATGACCAACTTTTCCACACTCAAAACATTTGAAGGGAAGCTTACCTTTGAATCTTCCAGTACCTAGTTGGAGCTTTCTCACGAAATTCGCTTCTTCTTCATCGGATATATAGCTGGATTCTTTGACAATTTCCTTTTCCTTTCCTTTTGTAAATGCCTTAAAAGCGGCTTCTCTTATTTGAGAAGGACCTCCTTGTCTCATTTCAAAAGCAGTCAGAGTACCATGTAATTGAACAATAGTAAGCGTTTGCAGATCTTGTCTTTCTTCAATATACGAAACTGAAGTCAGATGCAAAGTCAAGGATCTTAAGACCTTTTCCACGAGTAGTATCGGTTATGGTTTCACCACCAAATTTCTCATTCGATTTACAATATCATCCGGAACGCGAAGAAAATTTGACATTCTCATCTTTATACATCTTCTATAATTTTCATATTCAATTCTAGGTTTGAGTTTTACTTTTACCTTTATTGTCTCCTTCATAGCTCGAATGATTTTGTCCATATTTCTTTTTGCGGAATGTATTTGTCTTTAGCAGGCCTACTAATTCAGACATGCCTTCTCCTTAAGACATTTCTTCTTTTGGCATTGATTTCATACTTCTTCCTTTCTGCTGCATCGGTAGGAATGCTTGCTGGGTATTGATAACCTTCTTCCACGATTGCCCATACATCTGCACACAAAGATATCTCTTTGCCTCCATCGTCTGTTAAAGTGCTCTCTGTTAGCCCATTTGAATGAGGTGGCTTTATAGACATTACTCCTTCTTGACTTCCCATTGCCCACGAAACTTTAGTCCTTCTGCCCTGGACTACCATGAAGTACCAATTGTTGGAAGAAAAAGAAAATATTTGAGGGGGGGGTAGATATCTTCTTGCATATTCATTTCTTTTTCATTCTTTTTAAAACCCTGCTGCTGGCCAAGAGCCAGCTAGCGTATACACGCGGATATCCTTCGTAAAACTCGCGTATACACAGAGATCTAATTATGCCATTAGTTCTTTACTTATATCATTCCATCATTCATTCATTAGATGTTCTATAAACAGTAAACATGTGCAGTAAGAACAGAATAAACCATCACACAAATCATCACACATGAACACCAGGATTTTTAGGTGGAAACCCAAGTCGGGAGAAAACCACCGCTGCAGTTGCTCAGCCTTCAATATTTCATTATAGAGAAAACATCTTACAACATATGTGCTGGCGCAGACTTGACCAGCACGCAGGCACCCACCTGCGCTCGTTCTCGGCAGCCTCTCTCAGAGGAGCTCCAACCCTGATGGACACGGCCTCTCACCAGGAAGGGGAGCAGGCCCCAGTCTGTTGCCAACCTCTTTGGAAGGGGCTTGTGGCTCCCACCAGTCTAGCCTAGACGCTGCCCACCTTGGACCACGTTTCATCAATCTTCACACTGGATCCAACAACTTCAATAGAACAATACTTGTAGGCCATGTTTCATCATATTTTCAGACTAGACCCTTTTCATCCTTTCAAGCTCAACCATACAACCAAACTGATACAGGAAACTTAGAACAGTAGAATACAGATAGCAGCAACACAGCAGATTAGATTAGACATTTCTTACCACAGACTTCAGCAAACCCTAGTTTGCATACGCGCTTTCCTTTCACTGATGTCGCATATATACGCGCTTTCGTCCACATAAACTCGCGTATACCTCTGTACAAATTATAGAGCCAATTGCATTGCGCATACGCGCTTTTCTTCAGCGAAGCTGCGTATATACGCGCTTCCTCTGCGGATAAGTAGCGTATAGGTCTTCAATCATTATAAAGCAGCATACTTCTTCAGATCTACAATTCTATTCAGATTTACCCTTTTACTTCAGACAGATGTTCGCCTCAATTCAGATCTAAGCTATAAAGATCTAGTAGATACAAGTACATTTCAGATCTAGATCCCCTTCTTCATCATTGGTGCATCATACATTCAGATTTATCATTCAAGTGTAACCCTTTCCATTCAGATCTACTTCAGAGAGAAGTATTCATTCAAGCTCAGACATCTTGCACCCACACTCATGATCTGCACAATGAATTTCATCTCTTTATATAGGTTTATCCTTTTTCAATACCATGAGCCCCTTTCAATACCATGAGCACATTACTTCCGATGGTATTCCTGGATGGGGTCAATTAGGCGGATCATTACCCAATACAATGGGTCAATACCATGGTGGTTACCCCTGGTTTTGCACTTTTTGGGCGCTTTTTTCCCATACGCGACTTGGCACGTTCTTTCCCGCGTGCATACACGACTTCCCCTAGACATATCCGCGTATGCCTTGAGACATACTCTTTTTATCATAGATTGAGCACATTCTAAATTCCTTTCTTCATTGCCTTCTGTACACACTGTAGATACATCATATTTAGCTCATCAAGAACATATTCTAACAAGCACAACTTCACCAAGTAAGTTGTCATCATCTTCATTAAGTGGGTTACCTTTCAAGGACAACACTCAGCATCATATTGTCAACAAACATCATATCACATCAGATTTACATCATTTACCAAGTCCATCAAGTCAAGAATAACTTCATCGGGTGGATTGCCATCAAGGACAACACATGTCCATGTTGGTTGTCTTCACTCCTTCGTGTGGGTTCATCAAGCGAAACACTCTTTGCATCATATTTCAACATACGATGAGTTGATTTCCTATCAGGCTCAACATTAAGACTAATCTCAGTTAGAAGACAAATTCCATGATGAAATATCTCTTCAATTCCTATCAACTCTTGGTTTCTTTAATATTGCACTAACTATCTAGTTCCCGGAAAGAACTGCCTTCAGTGAGATACAAGGAATAAAAGGCAGTCAATTTTGTAATGATTGCAAATATTATGATTCTTTTCATTCAATTCATGAGGCATTGAAAGAGGTATGAAATTATTGTACATTTGCTCATTATTTACCATAAATATACTCCTGTTTTCCCTTTGAAAGGTAATTCATCATAGGAATTATAATAGAATTGGAAAGGTTTCGTTTAATACAAAAAGGTGACTAAAAGCTATTTTTGATTGACAAACAGGAATTCGGAGAGGTGAACAGTTGTACCAAAGGCGTGGCTGAGAACAATCTAACTTCTGCTCCATCAGCATCGAATCATATCCAGCCAAAGGCAAGGAGATCTGAACGAATAGCCCAGAAAATGCAGGAAGCAGCTCGGCCACAATCAGCATAAACAGAACGATGACTAAAACACAGAGGAATATCATTGTTTAAAATTATCTTATTTCTTGATTGGTCCGTCGAAGGATTGATATATAGAACCACGTCCTTTAGTGACAGGGGGACGGATCGTTGTTGTTATTGGGAATCATTTGAAAGACTTTACATTTTCTCTATTATACTAACTCTCTGTTTGAGAGAAAACCTTTCTGTAAGACTCTATGTAGGTTTAATACAAAGCACGCATCTCATTTACTTTCCGTAATTCTGAATTAGCCTAGCGGTATTTCACTGGCGCTAAGGGCCCGGCTCTAGTGGAATTACTTCGCTCTTTGTATTCTATTCTTTATTTACTGTTGTGTGGAGTGCATTTCATGTTTGAATTGATTTATTGTTGATCGGATTAAATACAGAGTCACTGTTGTTTCGTTTCTTTACATAAGCATAATTTGTTGTTCTATTATTTCGCTGCACTGACTTGTATCTGATTCGAACTGTTGTTCCTTTAGTTTGTAATCTGTCATAATCATGGTTGTGTGGTGAGAAGCTGTCGACAGAATTTAAGCATAGGAATTTAGTACTTTGAGTGTGTTAGAATTGTAATTACTGTTCAATTTCCATTGTTGTTCCATTTCTGTTTGTTATAATTATACACTGCTGTTTCTTTTTAAATTACGTTTTGTTTAAGTTTCTTTTATTGAATCTGCTTTCATTTTGATGGTTATAAGATCTCCAACTGTAGAGGATAGAGGCTCTAGCTTCCAAATTCCCAGACTGGTCATCTTGCATCGATTTCTAAGGGAAAGAGTTACTACTACTGCATCTCTGATCGATGTTCTACAAAGATTAAAGTAGTTTTATTTTTCCATTCATGTCACTGTAATTAGGTTTCTTTTCAAGCATTGGTTTTGTTATTTTATACTACATCTTCATAGCATTGCTCTTAGACAATTGCAAGCCTTAGACAGAGCACACTCTTGGAATAAAAATATGCTCCCGGATTGATAATTAATGTGAGATAATTAGGTGTTCAAAAGATACCTTTTTATGCCTCGACATTTTGGCGTCATTGCAGGGGAGAGTGTATGCCATTTCAAAGGAGTAATGCATAGCTGATTTTCTTCTGCTTGCAAGGAATTGGGTATTAAAGACGAAAGGTAAGAACCTGCGCACTGGGCAAGAAACACACTTGCTCGCAGCCCGCTTTACAGCAGAAGTAAGTAAGCTTCTTTCTTTAGGTAGGAATGAAGGTTTGTTTTCTTTGAATGAATAAATCAACTAAGCGAAACAAAATTCCTCCTAAAACTGAAAAACCTAAGGGCCGGTGACACTTGGGCGCACGACCTTTATTGACGAAATCCTTAAAAGAACTGAATCTCAGTCATCAATATGATTTAATAGAACTACTTCTAGACAGCCTACTAGTTCCCTTCAGGCTACAGAATCACCATCTGAAGCCTTCGCTGAGATACACAGTCAAACAGAGGGAATTGAGAAATATTCCCAAGAAATTGAGAATCCTTGCATAAGTTTCCTTCAAGAAGGGAACTCCAGCAATCTCCGAGAAGGAGAAGGGGAAATGGGAGAAATCACAGACTTGAAATCTCCTATTGAAACTGCCCAGACAATCAGCAGTCCAGATAAGGGAAGTGTTGTTCAACTTATTCAGAACCAAGGTCCTGAATCAACTCAAACAGTAGGCCGACAGGAAAAACTTATTATCCCAGATAAAGGGAGTGTTGTCAAAACTATTCCTGCCCCTACTTGTCAACCTAGAAATTCCCTGGAAATCCCAGAGGGATATTGGCATATCTTCAATCAAATGGCCCAGAACCAAAACTAGAATCAGCAGCAGACCTCTACACTGCAATATCCCATAGTAGATACTACAGTTAATGCACCCATGAAATCTATCCCTCTTCAACATATTCCTACATTTCACGGCTTAACATCAGAGGACCCAGATGCGTTTTTATTTGAGTTTGATGTGTTGTATAGAGGCTACGATTATACCACTGATGCCCAAAAACTAAAACTATTCCCTTCTACATTAAAAGGGGCAGCCCTACGATGGTTTATGGGATTAGGTGGAGGTGTCATAACCGATTGGGATTATATGAAAACTGCATTTTTAAAGAAATATCAAGATTATTGCAGGTCTCGGGAATTAAAAGATGAAATATTTCAAATGACAGCAAAACCAAGTGAGACCTTGGAAGATTATGTGGAACGATTCCAATACAATCTTCAGAGATCCCCTTATGCATCTGCATCCTTACCTGACAATGTTTTGAAAACTGCATTAATTAGGGGAATGAAAGATCAGTGGGTTGAAACATTGAACCTTATGGGAAAAGGTGATATATACCAGGAAATTTTTCCTGACATTGTTGATTTTTGTATCAGGTGCTCGAGGGGCAATATAAGATTGAAATCAGTAGACCGTGATACAATTACAAGAGAAAATAAAACTTCTAATGAAGGTGTGACTCGTGCAGAGATTGGAAATCTGCTAGAAGACTTTAAGACAGACATATTTGGGACTCTAACAACACAGTTCAATATTATGCAGCCAAACAGAAATAGGCAGAAGTAGAGCAGAACTTGGCAATATTCCGTCCCAGATGTAGAAAAAAGCATAGCCACAAAGAATGCCCGTTGGATGTGATTAAATTCTATGCCATTTGCACAAAAGATCACCCTATAGAAGGATTTCCTTCGCTACCTGGTTTAAAAGCAGTTTATAAGGAGGCAGAAGAAGAATCAGAAGTGGTATGTCTGCTTAACCAGCGTCAACAATGGCAGCCACGACCATCAGGTATGCAAAATGACCCATTTTCTTTTCAAACTCCTCAATATAATGCCCAATAATACAGTGGGATGTGGCAGAATCAACCATCTTTCCCTAATTGGTCACAACAGCCATTCCCCCCACATCTTGGCCCAATCAAACAAATCAAAATAATTGGCCTAATTTTCCTTTTTATCCACCATTCTGGCCTACATAATGGTCCCCTTCTACTTCTCAGCCCTGGCAGTCAAACTGGCAAAAACCTCCGAATCAGCCAGCCGGATCAATTCCTCTCTCTCAACCTACACTGCCAGCTCCTTACCCAAACCCCCAGACCAATTTAATACCACAACTCCCAGCCCAGCCCAACCCAAACCCAAACAATAGGCCAGTTCAGTCTGTTCAAATCATGGAACCCCCAGAAGTAGAAACTGAACTGAGGGAGTGTAATGATCTTCAATTAAGGTCTGGGCGTATAATCGAAACAGAGAGAAACAATGATGATTATATTGAAGATTCGTTACCTGTAGAACAAACAGAACAAAATGAGAAGGAAGTGCAACAACAAAAACAACAAAATCAACAACAAAAAGTAACAACTTCCTCTCCACCATTCCCAGAACAATTAATTATACCTAGAACGTTAGAACAACCTAATTTTGATCTTCTGGGAGAATTAAAAAATTTATGTATAAAAATCCCTCTCCTCCAAGCTATTCAGGATATTCCTATATATGCAAAAACCATTAAGGAATTATGCATAAATAAGCCCAAGAGGAGAACAACAGCCAATCCTACTGTCCACATAGTCGGTACCTTATTTGACTTATTATCAGGAATAGAAACACCCATCAAATATGAAGACCTAGGAAATCCTATAGTGACAGTACAGATCAATGGTCAATCATTTCCAAATGCCTTAGTTGACTTGGGGGTAGCAATCAAAATTTTAACCACCACCACCTGTCAAAAACTTGGCATTACATCATTGGAACCAACAACAACCTTGTTGGAATTGGCTGACCGATCGGTAGTCAAACCAGAAGGTATACTACAAGATGTAATGGTATCTGTAGATTCCTGGGAATACCCTGCTGACTTCCTGGTTATCAATCCAAAGAATCGACTAGATGGACATCTGTTAATTCTAGGTAGACCTTGGTTGGCAACTGTTGATGCCTATATTGGATGCCGACAAGGAAACATGACAATTACAAGGGGAAATTATGTTAAGAATTTATCCCTATATCCCCCAGCCCAGCCAAGTCTATCAATAATCACAACAAGAAAACCACCTGCATCATACCTTATGGAAAATATGAGATCTCCTCTAACCATAGAAAATTCTCTTGATTTTAAAGATCAAATAGAGGATGATATCATTAATAATTTTATTAATAAGTCCCAAACCAGATCTCATTCGCAATGTCACATGATCAAGGAAGCATTCGATAATAAAGAAGGAGAAGATCCTTTCAAATACATTCCTGATCAAAAAATACCTACTACTTCCATGAGTAATAGTAAGGTTATAGAAATCGAACCGGGAAAAACTCTAAATATTAATAAGAATCTCACTGCTGAACAAGAATAGAAATTGGTCCAACTATTACGAAAATACAAAGCAGCCTTTGCATGGGATTACCCCGACATGAAAGGAATTGATCCTCAATTGTGTACTCACCACATTTACTTTGAAAAAGATGCAAGACCCATTCGCCAACCTCAAAGGAGACTAAATCCTCACCTTAAAGACATTGTCAAAGATGAATTACAAAAACTATTGGATGTTAATTTCATCTACCCAATATCTGATAGCAAGTGGGTCTCTCCATTAGTGGTAGTACCAAAAAAGAATGGGAAGTGGAGGATATGTGTAGATTACCGTGAACTTAATAAAGCAACACAAAAAGACCACTTTCCCCTTCCTTTAATCGATCAGGTATTAGACACATTGGCAGGAAAGAAATTCTTTTCTTTCCTTGATGGCTTCAGTGGGTACAATCAAATCTAGATTTCCCCTGAAGATCAGGACAAAACTACTTTTACCTGTCCATGGGGGACATTTTCCTACCGAGTCCTACCTTTTGGCCTATGCAATGCTCCTGCTACATTCCAAAGGGAAATTCTCAGCATTTTTTCAGACCTAATAAATGAAGGCCTCGAAGTATATATGGATGATTTCACACCTTATGGGGATGACTTTGAGCCTGCATTAGAAAACCTAGAAAAAGTACTACAAAGATGTATTGACACTAGGCTCTATTTAAGCAACGAAAAATGTCTTATGATGATGACCGAAGGAGTTATCTTAGGGCATTATATTTCAGCAGCTGGAGTTCAAGTAGACCCGGCGAAAATTCAAATACTCTTGTTAATTCCTACACCTACTACACAAAAAGAGGTACGTAGCTTTCTTGGATTTTCTAGTTATTATAGAAGATTTATAGAACATTATTCTCAAATAGTTGCACCTTTATATGCGCTGACTGGAAATGTTGATTTCACTTGGACAGATAAATGTGACAATGCCTTTAATGATCTGAAGAAGCTCGTTTCAACAGCCCCGGTGCTGAGGGGCCCAAATTGGAATTTTTCGTTTCAAATATCATTTGATGCCTCAGACACAGCAATTGGAGCAGTAATTGGGCAGGAGGAAGACAAGAAGCCATATGCAATTTACTACATTAGCAAAAATCTATCCCCTGCTGAATTAAATTATACTGTGACTGAGAAATAATTTTTAGCTGTAGTTCATGCTATAAAAAAATTTAGACATTACATAAATGGGTATCATGTAGTACTATATACTGATCACTCTGCAATTAAATTTTTAGCAAATAAACCTGTTACAAATGGAAGAGTGACAAGATGGTTAATTTTACTGCAGGAATTCGACATTACAATCAGAGATCGACCTGGGAAGGAGAATCCTGTAGCTGACTTTCTGTCAAGAATGCCAAATCCCACAGATGTAGAAGCAGTTGAAGACCATTTTCCAGATGAACACCTCTTCGTTGTTACTATCAGAACACCGTGGTATGCTGATATAGCAAACTATCTGGAAATAGGTAAATTACCTAAACATTTGTCCCTTAATGAACATAAGCAAATAATACATCGCAGTATCTGCTTCTCCTGGATTGGAGGTTACCTATTTCATACAGGTGTAGATATGAAAATAAGGAGATGCGTTAGGGAGGATGAGGTATTTTACATCTTGAGAGCATGCCATGATGGACAATGTGGCGGACTTTTTGCAGATCGCAGAACTGCCCACAAAGTTTTACGAACAGGCTATTATTGGCCTAATATCTTTAAAGATGCTAAAAAATTCATACAGGCCTGTGATAGCTTCCAGAGGGCAGGTCGACCTGGGCAGTCTGATGAAATGCCTCTGAATCCCCAACTAGTGATTGAACCATTTGAATGATGGGCCCTTGATTTCGTTGGTCCTATTAACCCCCCATCAAACCAAAAAACATATATTCTGGTTGCAACTAAATACGTTACCAAATGGGTTGAGGCAGAACCCCTTTCAAAAGCTACAGAGGATTCTGTAATTTAGTTTCTTTTCCAAATTTTTGTGCACTATGGCCTCCCAAGAGACATAATCACAGACGAAGGGCCACAGTTCATAGGTAACAAATTAGCTGAAACATTGCAAAATTACCATATTCAGCACAAAATTACAACTCCATATCACCCACAAGCCAATGGTCAAGTAGAGAGCACAAACAAAGTAATCGAATCTATATTAACAAAAACAGTTGCCTCTCATAGACGAGATTGGGCCTATAGATTTCCAGAAGCATTGTGGGCATATCGAACAACGTGGAGACCTACCATAGGATATTCACCATACCAATTGGTATTTGGAAAGGAACCCATCTCTCCTATCGAATTCGAGATTCAAACATTAAGAACAACTCAAAAGGTGGGTCTAGATCTGAATGAAGCCCAGGCTAAAAGACTACAGCAAATTAATGAGCTGGATGAAATTAGGCTCTCTGCTCTTTAGCACACAGCATTAATCCAGCAACAGAGAGCCAAATGGCATGACGCCCATATCAAAGAAAAGATTTGCCACGAAGGAGATTGGGCACTCCTATATGATTCCAGGTTCCGAGATTTCCCAAGAAAACTCCAGACATGATGGCTCATACCCTATGAAATACAAAAAGTACATGATAATGGCACTGTTACATTAGTTACCACCGATGGATCTGGACACTCCTTCAAGGTAAATGGGCATCGAGTGCGATTATATCATAAACTACTTACCCGGGAATCATTTTACCAGCAGTTTCGGGAAGATTATACAATGGAAATTCTTGCTGAAGGGGAGCAATCCTCCTCGGCACCAGTTTGATAAATCACTTCTTTTTAAATTTTTGTACATAAAGCATTTTTTGTTTTTTCGCTTGTTGTTTTATGGACTTTGTTTTCAGACATCTGGTTTATATTACTTCTTTACTTTTTATCGTTTGTATCATGAAATTTGATTTCTTTGAAAGAGAAAAAGAAAAAAATTATGTTTATTTCGTTGCTCTGTTGTTCCTTTCCAAAGGAACAGCACTCTGTTGTTCCTTTTGAAAGGAACAGCAGTTCCGCAGATTATTCTTGTTGTTCCTTTCCAAAGGAACAACACTTCTGTAGATTTGTTTTTGATGTTCCTTTCCAAAGGAACAACACTCTGTTGTTCCTTTCCAAAGGAACAACACTCTATTGTTCCTTTCGAAAGGAACAGCAGTTCCACAGAGTATTTTCTTGTTGTTCCTTTTAAAAGGAACAGCAGTTTCGCAGATTGTTTTTGCTGTTCCTTTTAAAAGGCACAACACTTTTTGTGTGGATTGTTTTTTTGTTTTAAACTAGCATGATTGGATTTTTGATTATTTTTCTAAAGGAAAATATATCATTTACATACAATCATACAAATTAAAGCTTACTGTAATCAACAAATCAAAAGAAATCATCATCTTTTCACGAAAATTGTTTAGTAATGATAAGAAAGAAAGAAAAAGGGGCATGATCAATAACATAACTTTACTATCTTATTACCATCAAATTAATCCGATCGACTATATTTATCATGATTGGTTCTTCCCATATATTATAATTTTCTTTGATGTTTATCTATGGAATAAGAATAAGGGTATATTCCTTTCTATTGAGATGCTCAGACTTCTTCCACCATCCCTACTCTTAAGGAGTGTTGAGCCATCCCTTATGTTTAACTGAGGAAATATGTTGTTTTATAAACGAAAGAAAAAAATATTTTTCTTTAATAATGATTTTGCAGATGGAGGATAGGGGGTCTCATCAAAATCCAACCTACCGTGATCATAGGAAAGACAGTGAAGTGGCATTCCCATTATGGCCACCAAACCAGGGAGATGGTCCAATAGACAAATTGAAAAATCAAGAAGTCCTTGGAACAGGAGGTCTCATCACGAGTCGGCCTGCCCACCTTTCACTTCTTCCCAGTGAATGGCATCGTGGCTTATCTGGTCACCAAGCCAGCACAATGGCCTCCGTCATGATATTCAATAAAAAAAAGGGGCACTTCCTCAACATACATAAAGGACAACGGTTCCGTGGGTAACAAAGCAACTCTGTCAAGGTTATGGACACCTGTGGGCAGCAGAGCTCTGCTGATGGTATTGGAGTCACGCCTATACACATCAATAGTTACATTTAACCCTTTTTCCTATATCCTTATTTGATGTCAAAAGAAAATATGAAACCCTTACCTTTACCTCCGAACCTATTACACATGAAAATCATTATAAGTCAATCATATTAATCCAAAATGGTAAATAACGCAATTATACTTATGGTTATCATATGTTGTCCCTTTTCCTTGTATTTGAATCATTACAAAACGATTTTCTATTTATTAACGATTTATTACATGCATTGATTTTAGTATTTGCTGCAATTTGATTGAACGTATAATAATTTCGGCTGCTTTTTACTGTTGTACTGTTGCTGTGCCACACATGTTATTCTCAATTGACGGTCGAGGAAGACCTTTCATTCATTCGGGGGGCCGCGGATATCTGCATGCAAATCAAACTCCAATATTTCCTCGAACCAAACCCTTGTATTTTAAAAAAAATAACAAATTTTCGATTAACTATGCTGTGTTGTTCCATTGTGATTACTGAGTGTTGAGAAACTAACAAAGCACAAATATGGGAGGACGGCCAATTTGCAGTGAACCTCAAGTGCTGATCATCTCTGATGTTGCACGAGCAATTTTAGAAAGACTGGGATGGACTACATATTTCATGAGAATGCAGCAACCCCATGAAGTAGTGGCCACCGAATTCTTACTGAACCTACAGGAGGGATCCTCCATGGTCAGAGGGAGGTGGATAGCTATATCTGATGAAATAATTGCAGAAGTGTCTGGCATTCCCACGCAAGGAACTATCTGGACTCAGAAGAATATTAGGATTCAGGAAGCCATAAAAATTTTTCAAGATGACAGACAAAAGTTAGTCATCAAAGGTAGAGGAGTCTAGCCAGCATCACTAGGAGAGCCCTGGACAGAGTTAGCCAAAATTTTGCAGGCTTACATAACGTGTGACGGAAGGAAGGATGTGGTAAGACCTCGCCACCTTAAGCTGCTAGCCGTATTAAAACATAAATGCACCATTAATTTGCCTGCATTTTTAAATTCTTGTTGCATGATATTGCTCATAGTATAAGAAAATCCCGACATGCAGATATGGTGGTCAGCCACCATTATTTAATTCGCTTAATTGTGAGTCATAGCCTCGCCCAGCAACAAACCAGCTGGGAAGAATTAATATTCTCTATGGATGGATGGTTGGCTCTACCGGTTTTAAGATGGAAAAGGATGGTCGGCTCAATTTCTGAGCCTTCTACTCATAGACAGTTCTGACAGTTAAAATGAATTAGAAGGATGGTGGAAGAACTTCTGGGTAGTAGAGAGCCCCTGGAATTGCAGAGTTCAGAGGAGGAATAGCCTCCACAATTGGAGGGAGTAAGCCCTCGCACTAATGAGGAAGATAAATTAGAGGAAGTAAACCCTCAGACTAATGAGGATGAATAATTGGAAGGATAAATTCACTACTCGGACGAAGAAGAAATAAGCCGCCAATCCAGTAGTGAAAGAAAACCCAGTGCAGAGGAAAAAGGAATCGAAGGAAATTCTGAAGAAGAAGAAGTTGAGGGAGAAATTTGGTATTCAGATGAAGAGGAAGGAAGTTACCACACCGGTGTAGAGGATGAGGACAATCACAGCAGCAATAAAGATGAAACAGAGCTACCCGAAAATGTTACCATGATTCCTTTGCAGGAAGATCAATTGGCTCAGATTTTGGCCAATATGAGTAATTATGTACGGCCGCATAGCCCCTTGGATCTCAGTATAGATATTAACCAACTTCCAGAATACTCTGCTACTGACAAAGAAACAGCAGCAGAAAAGCTGGACAAAACAGAAAACCCTAGCGAAGCTAGGGTTTCTTCTCCTGAGAGGTGTGAACAGGAGGAAGAGTACATTGAACCAATATCCCAACATGGAAGCCCCCAGAAAAATGCAGAATCAACTGAGAATGTGATTACAGGAGAATTGAGCCAAGGGCATATGAATGTAGAAGAGGAGCCCCAAGAGGAAGAACAACAAGAGGATTTTACTGAAAACATGGCTGATATGGGCCAAAATTCTGTTGAACAAACGAGTGAAGATAGAGGAACGGATGTTCCATTGAGAAAGAAGAAAGAAACAACTGAGATTGAGAAGCTCCGAAAGGAGCGGATAAAGCTTCATAAATTAGTTGAACAGCTCAGGCAGACTATTAGGGTTCTGAAAATGAAATACATGCCCAAGAAAACCCCTAAGAGAAGGAGCATTGCCAGCAAACGAAGCTCGAAAAAGAGAAGAGTAATTGCTGGTAGGAACCCTCAAGTTACAGAAGAAACCATACCTGAGCCTAATTATGAGGATGTGGAGCAACAAACAGTTGTTCCAACACAAGTTGTTCCAAAGGAACCGGTTTTGAGTGAAAATAGGAAATCTAGCAATCAGCACACTTTCAGTGAGCCAACACTGCTCAGACTTCAGGAAGAATTGACACAGGCCCGATTAGAAAGGCAGAGATTGGAGGCGGATACTGTTCCAAGAACAAGATATCAGGAATTGCAACAACGAATGAAAATTATTCATGAAGCAGAAGCTGAAGCTCATGAAAAACGACGGGAAGTAGAGGTAAAGGCTGATAAGGTAATGAACCAACTAAAATTAGCCTACACTCGAATGGACACTCTCTGCTCCTTGTATACTGATGTCTTAGCCTGTAGATGCCCAGCCAAAAACTATGCTCTGTTTTTACTAGAAAGATATTTACAATTAAAGATCAAGGCAATTAGGGCAGGGAAATCCATAGAGCTAAATACAATAGATGATTTGATATCATGCTGCAAACTTTATGGGATCAAAGTACAACGCTTATTATGTGAATTTTATTTGCATAACCTCATACTTGAAAATGACTGTGAATCAAACCCTAACCCTTTTATTGGAGATGTTCAGTTTTAGGCATTCATTTCTTTTGTTGTAAACCAATTAAAATGGCTTAAAGCCTATAGCACCTTTCAAAGACAGGAAAATGGATTAGATCTATGGGTCAAAAGTGAACCTCAGAACCCACGTTAGTTTTGGGCTAGACAAAAACACTTGATGACAAGGAAAGGCGTTACCCGAATTCTGGGGCCTATCCATAAATCAGTCATTTTGAATGGAACAGATTATTTTTCATCCATTAGGAACCAAGCCTATATAGCAGCCAAAGTCTGGTGGAAAACCTCGAATCAGAATGTACAAAATAGGGAACCATTTAATTATAGAAACTTTGGGCTAGTTGCAAACCGTCTCATTTCCTATAGCCATCTTGTTTTAAAAGAAGGACCATATTGGTTAGGATGTAGATTTCGCAGCCCTATTGTATGGTACCCTGCTTCAGACTACAAGGCTATTTATGAACTTCCTGAAGGACAGACAGAACATACTTTTGAGGAATTAGCTGCAGTCCATGGTTTTAGGCCTGTGGATGATAAACCTTATCCGGCTTGTTCTTTGACTGCTCTCCATGTGAACTATAGTTTTCATGAGGGCATGAAAATGATTAAGCAGGGGGGTATGTTGAGCATTGAAATAGGTATGAAATTATTGTACATTTTCTCATTCTTTACCATAAATATACTCTTGTTTTCCCTTTGAAAGGTAATTCATCATAGGAATTATAATATAATTGGAAAGTTTTACGTTTAATACAAAAAGGTGACTAAAAGCTATTTTTGATTGACAAACAAGAATTCGAAGAGGTGAACAGCTGTACCAAAGGCGTGGCTGAGAACAATCTAACTGCTGCTCCATCAGCATCGAATCATATCCAGCCAAAGGCAAGGAGATCTGAACGAATAGCCCAGAAAAGGCAGGAAGCAGCTCGGCCACAATCAGCATAAACAGAATGATGACTAAAACACAGAGGAACGAATCCCTCAAGATCTTTCGATCCTGAGGGATCGTTGTTTAAACTTATCTTATTTCTTGATTGGTCCGTCGAAGGATTGATGTATAGAACCACGTCCTTTAGTGACAGGGGGACAGATCGTTGTTGTTATTGGGAATCATTCAAAAGACTTTACATTTTCTCTGTTATATTAACCCTTTATTTGAGAGAAAACCTTTCTGTAAGACTCTATGTTGGTTTAATACAAAGCACATGTCTCATTTACTTTCTGTAATTCTGAATTAGCCTAGCGGTATTTCACTAGCGCTAAGGGCCCGGCTCTAGTGGAATTACTTCGCTCTTTGTATTGTATTTTTATTTACTGTTGTGTGGAGTGTGTTTCATGTTTGAATTGATTTATTGTTGATCGGATTAAATACAGAGTCACTGTTGTTCCATTTCTTTACATAAGCATAATTCGTTGTTCTATTATTTCGCTGCATTGACTTGTATCTGATTCGAATTGTTGTTCCTTTAGTTTGTAATCTGTCATAATCATGGTTGTGTGGTGAGAAGCTGTCGACAGAATTGAAGCATAGGAATTTAGTACTTTGAGTGTGTTAGAATTGTAATTGCTGTTCAATTTCCATTGCTGTTCCATTTCTGTTTGTTATAATTATATGTTGTTGTTCCTTTTTAAATTACGTTTTGTTTAAGTTGCTTTTATTGAATCTGCTTTCAGTTTGATGGTTATAAGATCTCCAACTGTAGAGGATAGAGGCTCTAGCTTCCAAATTCCCAGATTGGTCATCTTGCATCAATTTCTAAGGGAAAGAGTTACTGCTACTGCATCCCTGATCGATGTTCTGCAAAGATTAAAGTAGTTTTATTTTTCCATTCATGTCACTGTAATTAGGTTTCTTTTCAAGCATTGGTTTTGTTATTTTATACTACATCTTCATAGCATTGCTCTTAGACAATTGCAAGCCTCAGAAAGAGTACACTCTTGGAATAAAAAGACGCTCCCGGATTGATAATTAATGTGAGATAATTAGGTGTTCAAAAGATACCTTTTTATGCCTCGACACTAATGAGTTATACAAAACAGGTCCAGATTTCATCATCAGAAGATGTGTTCGAGAAGATGATATGCCTGAGATCCTCAAGGCATGTCATGATGAACCATGTGGTGGACACTTTGTTGATAAGAGAACAACTTATAATATCCTTCATTTAGTATATTATTGGCCATCCCTCTTTAAGGATGCTAAAGAGTATGGTAAAAGGTGTGATAGTTTCCAAAGGGTAGGGAAACCTTCTCCTTCAGGTGAGATGCCATTGCAACCTCAGGTACACATTGAACCCTTTGAGAAATGGGCTTTGGATTTTGTAGGACCTATTAATCCTCCATCAAGACAAAAGAAATATATATTAGTTTGCATTGATTATGTTACCAAATGGGTAGAGGCCAAAACATTACTTTCTGCTACTGAATCATCTGTAGCCAATTTTCTTTTTGAGGATATTTTTACTCATTTTGGTGTCCCAAGAGAAATTGTTACAGATCAAGGAGCTCAATTTACATCAAATCTAGTGGAGCAAATGATGGAAAAGTACAAAATCAGAGACAGAAAATCTACTCCCTACCATCCACAAGCAAATGGTCAAGTGGAATCAACCAATAAAGTCATTGAAGGGATCCTAAAAAAGACTGTTCATTTACACAGGAGAGATTGGGAAGAAAGGCTTCCTGAAGCCTTGTGGGCCTACAGAAATACATGGAGAAACACAACAGGTCACACTCCTTATGAACTTTTTTATGGAAAACAAGTCTTGTTTCCCATATAGTTTCAAATTCAAACTTTCAAAATGGAAATCCAGTTAGGACTTGATCTAACAGAAGCAAAGAAGCATAGACTAGAGCAGATCAATGAATTGGATGAGATCAGACAAGATGCAGTCCAGAGAACAAGCATAGTCCAACAACAAATGACTAGATGGCATGATAAGTACATCAAGGAAAATAAATTTAAATAAGGTGACTACGCCCTCTTATTTGATTCAAAGTTCAAGGATTTTTCAGGAAAATTTCAGACTCATTGGCTTGGGCCATATGAGATTGTGAAAATATTTGAAAATGGAGCAATAAAAATTAGGACAATAGATGAAGGAAAGGTAGCCTTTCTTGTAAATGGAAACAGACTGAAATTGTATCATAAGCCACTTTCAAGAGAGGAATTTGTCAACAAATTTCAAGATAACATTGATATGAAGTTAGTGAAGAAGAATCCTTCTTCTTCACTAACTTAATTGTATTCTTCTTCAATCATATATATATATATATATAAAGAGGTATAAACATGAAAACCAATCATTGATTGGCATGTTTATACAGAAAATCTAAGGTGAAAATCAGAGTTCTTCTAACACTTTAGATTTTCAAAAATTGTTCTTTTCTACAATTAAGTATCATACAACCATAAGTTGCAGATTCACTTTACACATTCATGATCCATTTCATTCATTCCATCCATATCTCACTTTATCCATATTTCATTCTACTTCATATTAATTATCCATCTCATTCCATTCCATACTTCATTCCATCCACATTTTCACTTCATTCCATTCAATATTTCAGAGTTTTTACAGGTACATTATGTAGCTACCTATTCTGCAGCCAGACCTATTTTGCAGCCAATTGATTCTGCAAAACCTACTCCAGCAAACAGAAGATGAGTCAAAGAAAATTATGGAGCCTAAGAGATCAATATTTTTCAAATGAAAGACAAATCACATCAAAGCAGCAAAAATTCAAAAAGGGCTAAGGTAAAATTGTATGAAATTATTTTTGATGGAAAATCGTTAAAGGTATAATATGGTTAGGTCATATGTTTTC
The DNA here is from genome assembly GCA_034641835.2 of Pinus albicaulis. NCBI lineage: Eukaryota > Viridiplantae > Streptophyta > Pinopsida > Pinales > Pinaceae > Pinus > Pinus albicaulis. Next base: position 1,052,910,139 of record CM076581.1, read on the forward strand.
ATAAGTTATTTTATTATTCGAATTAATCAAACACCTACCATAAACATTCCTCGACCAAATTCCTTTCAACCCAATCCATAAAAAATCATCATTAATTAGAAGTTAACGGTCAGAACCTAGAAGTGACCTATTAGGTCACGTCATCAGACCACGGCATTCATTGATTACTTTTTAAATCTTCATAAATATTTCTTCGCGATCATTCATTCCATGACAAACTCTTATACCCGATTATCCTTATGATTTACCACTACCCTGTTCCGTTCACTCCCACTCATTGCTATTTCTTTCCGTAGCCAAACCCTCATCTACAGAGAAGTAACTTTAGGGCAAGACAACCCTTCACAGTTGCTTTTGCTTTAAGAACAAGAACAGAGCAGTGAATTGAAGCCAGAGAAAGGAAGCAATCTTCATCAAAGAGAAATGGGGCTTATTTTAAGTTCAGAGCCAATTGGAACTAAGTATTTAGAAGGTTATCCTCAGATTAAAGGGTTATTGCAATAGGCAGGATGGTTGAGCTTTATAGAGAAGTTTAATGGATTTCATAAATAAATCACAAATTCATTTGCTAGATCGTTCAATGGAGCAGAAGTGGAGATTGGGGATATCAAATTCTCCATCACAGAGTCTTTCATAGCAGAAGCAACAAAGCTTCCAAGCGAGGAAGAACGATGGTTTAAAAACAAATAATTTCACAATGAGGCTTGGAGACAAATGTTGAAAAACCCAGGTATGGAAACTGCAGTGTTTAAGAAAGGTATTACTAGTTCAGCTTTGAAGAATAAATGGAGGAACATGCTATTAATTTTACAAAAGTTCATAACCTGTGAAGGTAGATTTGGCACTTTGTATGTTTATCACATTAGACTTATGATGAATTTTCTAGATGAAGAAATTAATCTGCCCTTTTTCCTACTTAATAGTTTGAAACAGATGTCTTCAAATGTCCAGAAAAGGCTTCAGTTCTTAGAGACTACCTTACATCATCATGGCTTAATTAAAATGTTAATTGAGTTTCATTTGAAGAAGATAGGAGATAATTGGGATGAATTCCTCCTTAGGAACCATTTTGAAGAACCTAGAGAAACATTGTCTAAAGAAAAACCTGTGAGAAGAAGTAGGAGAGGAAAATATGTTAAAACTGTTGAAATCAAGCCTAATGTATCAACACAGGAAGACAATGATGAAATAATCTCTGAGAAATTGGTAAAAATCAGGAAAAAAACTCAGGAATAAAAGGAAGGAGGAATTAACAAATGAATATGTTGAAGAAGATGATGTAAAAGATGAAAATCCACCCAAATTGAGGAGAAGTTCCAGGCTTAAGGGCATGGTGAAAAAGACATGCATTAAAGGAACTGAAATCATAAACATTGAAGAAGAAGAAGTTCCAATTCGGACCCCAGTTGACAGATCTCCTGTATACCAATATGAATGAAACTCTGGTAGAAGAACCCCAGATGTAGATCCAGCTCAGCAGCAGTTTTATGACCATGTGGAATCATTAGAGAGAAAAACCTCAAAGAACAAAGAGAAATCCCTCAGTCCACAAGAACTTCCAATTGAAAAATTAAAAATAGACAATTATGAATTGGAGATACTGAATAACCATATTAAGAATGAAAATGAAATTCTAAGGGAGCTGGTTAAATTGAAAGGCAGCATTAACGGCACCCTCTCTCAGAAAATGGAAGGGTTATATAAAGCAAACAAGAATTTGAAGAAAAGGAACAAGAAATTGAACAGGGCACTTATTAACCTGAAGTTCAAGACACTCATAAGGAAACTCAGGATGGCATTAACCACCAGAAGAAGCAAAAAAATAAGGTTAGATGTTCTTGCAGAGGTATCAGTACAAATGGAATGAAATTGCATGAGGACATGCAAATTTTTTGCAGTGGGGGTATGTTGAGCCCTAAAAGTGTCTTCTCCTTTACCAAATTCCACTTCATCTTATCATTCCTTTTTTCATTTATATACCTACAAGATCAATAAGAATGATTAAAATCACTTAAGGAATACATGCAATGACTAACTTGTTGTACTTTTGTGGTTTTTTTGTCTTAATAATTTCTGAGCAGTTTTAGCTACATAATGCAATAATTCTGTAGCCAGTTACACATTCTGTAGCCATTTTGGTATTTGAACATATTACAGGTGTCATCTGAAGAAAATGAGTATATATTTAGATTCTAAATCTTTCCTACATTTTTCCTTGTCATCCACGAAGGCTGAATCAAAAACTAGAGATGCTTGTGCACGTGGTCAAACCAAAAGTCCAAGAAGCATATTTCTATAAGGATAAGGACTCTTGATTTGCTTTCAGCAAATCACGAGTCCTAGAAAGGAGTTTTAGTTTGATTTTGACTTTAGAATACATCTGTGCCTACTTTCATTCAATAACAGTTATGTAATTGCCTATAAATTTAGCTCGGTACGACCGAGAAAACAAGTTAACTCTTATCTGCCAATATTGTGATACTCTATTTCGAAGCATTTTTTATAATAAGAAGAAGCATAACTTTGATGTTGTATTGAAGCCAAAATTGAGGAGATAAATATTTGCATGCCAACATGATAGCAGAGGGCCCCTACTATCTAAGGAGGCTTCCACATGCTTTCTAGATAAGTAACTTTTAATTCTGTGTTGTTATATTTCTCACTTAGACAGATTTCTGAGTTTATATCTTTTAGTATCATGTCTTGCTTTGTTTGGTCAACTAACAGACCCTCATGATGTTATAGTTAGTCCTTTCTTAAATTTTTCCAACATATCTCTATTCATTGAATGGATTTAATTGTGACATCTTAAGTTACCAGCACTTTAGCTTTTTTCATTTAGATTAAAAGATTATCATTATCCTACAGCCACTCTTTTTCTTAAAAAAAATTCCAACATATCACTATTGACTAAATGAGATTTCGTTGTATGATGTTAAGTTAATTAGGTTGTATTTTATGTTCTGCAATTAGATAGAAGATCCTCATATTGTTACAAGCAGTCTTTTCTCAAAATTGTTCCAATAAATCTCTAAATCACATAAAAGACCTAATTGTAATACTGTGGGTTACTTGTTGTTGTTTAGAAGATCCTTATTTTGTTATAACTAGTCTCCTTCAATAAACTCTTCCAATAAATCTCTAGCTAATGAATGAGATCTAGTTGTAATGTCATAAGTAGTTCAAATATTCATAGGAGATCCTTAGCATATTATAGCAATTTTCTTCTCAAGCTATTCCAAAATATCTCTATCAAATGAATAATATTGCACTATAATATTCTAAGTTGTTGTCTGTTTTTAGGAAGATCCTCATCACATTGGAGTTCAATCTCTTCTACAAACTATTCCAACAAACCTCTAACTAAAAGGATTAGGTTGAAATATAATGTCTTGAGTTACATTTCATGTTCATTTGCAAGCTAGGACATCCATGGATTAAAATGCTCTGTTTTTCATCATTAGGGACAGAATTTACAACTACACTCTGTTTTGAGTCTAAGGTTCTCTTTTCTTTCCTTTCTGTCATAGATTTGATGTCATCCTTTTAACATAGAATAGCATACTTAAACTCAAACATAAAAAACTCAAAAACATCAACAAAATACTGAAAACAATGAAATAAGAATAAGGATATTTAGGCACATATAGTGCAAGTATACCTCATCAGTTTACAAGCCTTGGTCGATAATTTATGCTATCAATTCAAGACACTGAATTGACTAAACATACATGTGGCGTTGTGTGCATGTTGTGTAGGTGGTGTTGTGTACATGTGGTACTATGTACATGTTGTGCAAGTGGTGTTGTGTACAGGTGGTACTATGTACATGTTGCACATGTGTTATTGTTTTATGTGTGGTATTGTATGCATGTCATACATATTGTGTTGTGCACATGTGATATTGTGTGCATGTTTTACATGTTGTTTTGTGTACATTTGGTACTAGGTATGTGCATTATGTAGTCATGGCATCATGATGTGTGTCTTCGTTGTGTTTCACTTTGTGTATATATGTATTGTGTTGTGTTGTACATTAGGTGTAGGTGTATGTGTTGTGTTTTAAAATGGATGTAGGTATATGTATTGTGTTGTGTCGATCACTAGGTGTAGGCGTATGTGTTTTATGTCTGTTATAGCATCATTTCTCACTTTGACATGATTCATGATTGCTTTATGGCTTTTTGGGCACCCATTCCTACAGACTTGGACAAATTCACTTAAAAACAGTGGAAAATCCCTCATACGCGACTATGCCCGTGTTTTTCCGCGTGTATACGCGAGTACATCTAGACTTTTCCGTGTATGCCATTAAAATGATTAAAAAATATATAAAAAATCCCTAATTTCGCGTTGGGTTGATGGTTACTCAGGTAGTTCAACCACCCTAGCCCGTGGCCAACTGTTTCCAACTGCTGAAACTACTTGGAGGGACTATAAAAAGCCCTCATGTGTATGGCCTAAGGGGGAGAGAGAATTATTGATATTATACTCTGTTGGTATTCCCTATCCAAGTCTGATTCCCCGTGCCTCTTGCACTTTCCCAGTTCATTATAGGAAACCCTTGTTTCCTTGAGATACACATCCCTTTATATGTTATCTCGTATGCACCAGTTTGGAAGGAGTCTTAGCGAGGCAAGGGCTGGACGGATCCGGACGACGGTCTGCGAAGGCCTTGGAAGGATCAAGTGATCTCTCCTCTTGATTACTTTTGTACGTACTATTTATAATACAGAAGTATCATGCTGTTCCCGAAATAAACGTGTTAGTGTATGCTTTAATGTATGAAGAATATTTGCTATACAAGCATTCATTATGATTTATTTAATGTTTTATATGAATCTCACTAACATATAGAGTAGAAATATGTTGTACAACTTGTCCTTTGTGCTGGTTTCTTCTTGTATTTCAGGTTAAGGAGGAAGGACGGTTGCAGGGAGTTTGAACTCCACGTGGATCTATTTCAAACGTAGGACCAACGGGTAAACCTCTCATTCTGCTCTATTTAGTTTTTATGAATGTGCATGATTGTGTGAGTCTCTGTTAAGTAGTACGCCCCTGCTCTGTGGAGGTTGAATCCCAACCAACCTCTAGGGTGTTAATTCCCCGAAACAATGTCAGGGGTAGGTGCATGTATTATATGGTGATGTATCTCATTTTTGGTTGCATGTGTGTGATGCACATTGTGTATATGTCTACATGATTAAAGAGAAGTGAAGGAACTGGGTGCTTTCAAGGTGTGGTAATTGATCTAGTGTGTGTGCAGAAAGAACAAAGGCAGAAGTAAGGTGTTTAGTCAATTTAATGTCTTAAATTGCTATCATAAATTATGGACAAGAGTTAGTAATCTTATGAAGTGCAAGTGCACTATATATAATGGAAGTCTTTTCTTACTTAATTCATTGTGTTGATTTTATATGTTTTAAAGTTGTTTTTAGGATTTTGTGTTTATCTTATATGTCTAAATGAAACTGAGAATCTTAAAAATGATTTATGAAATGAAATCTAAATTCAACTATCAAGGCTATGATGTGAATCCTACTTTAGCTTATCTAAAAGTGAACAATTGACTTCAAGAAAACTAGAAACAAGAAGAAACTTCAATATTTTTGTATGTTTTCGGAGTTTTTATGTAAATGATATTAAAAACAAGAAATCACTAAAAATTAATCACTCTTAAATAAATTATTCTAATGAATGAAAGATCAAACTTGCAAGAAGGAAGAAAATGAAATGTTTATATAAGAAAGGTAATTAATCTATGATAAACTTATATTGTATAAAATGAAATTAATCTAAATGATAAATCTTAAGCTATATCAAATCAACCTATGTCGGACACTATGATAAATTATTTCTAAATATATTTAATCAATAACAAAACATCTATCTAAACTATCTCTAAGTATATTCAATTATAAACAAAACATCAATCCAAATTATCTCTAAGTCTAGCAAAAAATCTATCTAAATCATCTCTAAACCTATTCAATTATAAATCAGAGCATCTATCTTAATTAAATCTAAGCCTATTCAGTTATAAAGTAGAGCATCTATTTAAATTATCTTTAAGCCTAATAAATTATAAAGCAAAGCATATATTCTAATCATAAAGAAATTCTGCAAATGAAAATAACAAGCAATGAAGTAACAGTGTCAAATATGATCATTTATACTATGGAAATTCGAAAGCAATTTGCAATAAAAATAAAAATAGAGCATATTTCTATTGTACTAAAATGAAATACATGTTTAATCTACAAAATGAAAATGTAAACATAGTATATCTATGCGTAAAACAAAGTAAACAGAGTGTATATCTATGTGTAAAACACACTAAAAATCATAAGAAACTAAACTATGAAATGACAGAAAACTAAACAAGTAAAACTCTTCTGTGTAGGGGCCCTCCACAACAGAATGGTTCTAAACCTATTCGCAACTAACTACACATCGATGATTCCAAAAATGCATTCTCCTTTAATTGATAAAAATAGAGTTTCAATATATGACAGTCTTACAATAAAATCGAGCTTGTTTCAGGTTTACACATGCCGGTATTTATAACAGACTCAAATTAAATGTTTTAGGCTATCACACCTTTGGATACTATTCAACCTATGCATAAAAGTCTAAACATAAATCTGATTTTTTTTTATTTCGCAATTTTCTACGTGGAGAGAAAATCATGAAGCTTAATCTTCTCGCTCGCTTGTTCCGGTTCTTTCTTTGACTAACCCTTTGACCGTAATCCTAGGCGCTTTCCTTCTTGATTATGGACAGGTATATAGGATAGAATCCATGAATGTATAATTTCCAAACTGCCCATGTACTTCGCTTCTTCATTTATTCTTCGAAACATGTTAGACCATGGCGGTGGCTACAGAAACAGATATTAGCTGCAAAATTGCATGAATTTTGTAGCTAATTACAAGTTTTATTCAAATAATAAGAAAAATTTAAGATATGAGAAAGAGATCATTAAATTACCTTACCAGGCTAAAAATGTGCAAATAAATACTTGCTTGAGCTTATGGAGTTTGACAAAAAGGAGGAAAAGGTAGTGAAATGGATGTCATAATTGAGGTAGTCTTGAGGCTCTACATACCCCCACTAAGAGACCATTGCATGTCCTCATGAAAATACAAAATTTTGAGTCTTCATCATATCATTGCATCTGCTCTGATACTTCTGCTAGGACATCTAACTTCATGTTCTTTCCCTTCTTTGGGGTCACTGCTACCCTTGGCTTCCTCATTAGAATTTTGTACTTCAAGTTTATGACCTAGTTGCTCAGATGTCGATTCTTCTTTTTCAGCTTTTTGTTCTTCTTTAAACACAATCCCAGATGTAGGAGATTTTTATCATTGATGGTCTTGTCAATTTGATTATGTGTCTTCAAAGCTTCATGTTCCTGTTTGATATGCCTATTTAGTGTCTCTAGTTAAAAAATTTCTTGTTTCGAATTATTTACTAGAGGTTCTTGTGGACTAGAAGGTTGTTATTCAAAACTTGATGTCTTTCCTGCATTTTTCCTTTCTAAAGGCCTAATACAATCATAAATTTCTTGTTGAACTGGATCAATTTCTGGAGTTCTTCAGTTTAGATCTTGTGTGGGTGAAACAATGGTAGGTGATGACACCTCAGGATATTCTTATAAATCAGCAAGTTTGGTTACTTCTGAAGGTGGATTTTTGGATACTTTTCTAAGTCTGGAACTTCTTCTTACTGGATGCAGAGGATTTTGAGTTTTTGACTTTTCTGTGTTTATGAATTTTGCTTTTCCTTTCATGCCACCCTATTTCTTTTTATCAATTTGTTTCTTGACTTTTCCAAATAGTTCTACAATGGGAATTTCATCTTCTGACTGTCCTTGGGATGGTTGTTCATCCTCAACAAAGCTTTCAACTTTTCTTTTTCTTCCTCTTTTTCCTTTATTATCACTAGGTTGTTCCTGTTCTTTTTCTTGGAAATGATTTCGGATTAAGAAATTTTTTCAAGTGTCTCCTAGGATTTTTAAATGAAATTCAATAAGAATTTTTATTAATCCATGATGATACATTGTATTATCTATGAATTGAATTCTCTTCTTAATAGTCCCTGCCATCTTCCTCAAGCTATTCAGTAAAAAGTATGGAAGATGTATCTCCCTATATTCAAGAAAATTCATTAATAACCTAGCATGATAAAAGAACATACATCTGAACCTTCCTTCACATGTAACAACTTTCTGAATTATCAACAACATATTTCTCCATTTTCCTTTAAGATTTGTGCTAGAAATTCCCTTTTTGAAAATTCCAATGTCCATACCTGGGTTCTTTAAGAAGCTTTTCCATTCGTCTCCATTGATCCCTATGTTTTAAACCATCTTTCTCTTGTCTTTGGTAGTCCAGTAGCCTCTACCATGAAGTATTTTGTGATTGTAAACTTGATGTCACCGATTTCAACTTCTACCCTATCAAAGGCCCTAGCGAAATATTTAGTGACTTATTTATTAAATCCATCAAATTTATCCACAAAGCTAAGCCACTACGCTTCTTGCAACATTTCTTTCATTTGCGGATATCCTTCCATAAACTTATTTCCCACAAAAAAAAATGCTCACAATCAGACCCATAGCTTTCTGAGAGCTTCGCCTTCAGGATTTACTCTTTTGACTGGGTGAATTGAGGGTTTTAGTATCAGTTTGGAAATGTGGATGAGTTATGTTGTGGAATGGTCGAGATGCACAAGTAAATGAGTGAATGAGAAATATTTTAGAGTTATTAAGAGCATGAGTGGGGTTTCAGAATGAGAAATGGATGTTTATATCATTAATAAATGCAATCGGATTTAATCGTTGGAGAGATCATGATGAGGTTTTAGTGGCAAATCATGAGATTGGATCTTGATTTGGCATAATCAGTCTTTTTAATGATGTCATTTGAGTTGGCGGTACAATATGATCATCTAATTCATATATCAATGTTTGCAACCTTATTATTTAAATAAAATTTTGTATTTGCATACCTTGGATATAGCTAACCTTTAATTGTTTCTTCTTATCTTGGTTCTTCAGGTATTCTCCAATACATTCTTCAGTATTGTCTTCAGCTACTTCTATCAAAATGTCATGTTGTATCTGAGATGCAGGAATTTATTAGAGCTGCATAATTTTATGAGAGTTGTAGAAATCCAACAATTCTGTAGTTATACTGTATTTTCTGGAAAAAAAAGGGAAATGCAAAGAATTTGGGATTTTAGAATTGGAATGAAGAAAATGTAAGATGTCAGAAACAAATTTCTGATTTTCACCTTATATTTTTTGTATAACAATGCTAATCAATGATTGGTTTTCATACTTTTACAAAAAAAAAAAAATTAATAATATATATATATATTATTTCATTTTTTATTTTTAGATATGAAAATAAAAAGAAGACTTCTAAGTTGGGGAAGAAGAAAAATTCTTCTTAACCAACTTCATATCAACATTATCTTGAAAAATCTTGACAAACTCCACTTTTGTCAATGGCTTATGATAAACCTTTAGTCGATGTCCATTTACAAGGAGAGGAACCTTTTATTCATCAATATTTACAATCCTTACTGCTCCATTATTAAAGACTCTCTCAATCTCATAAGGCCCAAGCCAATGATTTTGAAATTTCCCTTGGAAATATTTGAACTTTGAGTCAAAAAAAGTGCCCAATATCATATTTGTAATTTTCTCTCTTTAATGTATTTGTCATGCCATCTAGATCTCTTTTTTTGAACTAGGCTGGTATTTTGAACTACATCTTGTCTTATTTCATCAAGCTCATTGAGTTGTTCCATTCTATTCCTTCGTGACTCTGACAAGTCAAGTCCCAATTTGATTGTTGTTTTGAAGTTTTTTATTTGGAACTATATTGGAAACAAGACTTTCTTCCCATAAAACAATTCATAGGGGGTATGTCCTGTTGTGCTTCTCTATGTGATATGGTAGGCCCATAAAGCTTCAGGAAGCTTTTCTGCCCAATCCCTTTTATGAAAATGTACAGTCTTTGTGAGGATTGCTTCAATCACTTTATTAGTAGAATCCACTGTCCATTTTCATGTGGATGGTATGGAGTGGACTTCCTATGCTTGATTTAGTACTCTTCCACGATATTGTGCACCATTTTGGATGTAAACTAAGTTCCTTGATCTGTCACAATTTCCCTTGGGACACAAAAACAAGTAAAAATATGCTCAAAAATAAATTAAACTACAACATTTTCGTTAGCAAGGGAAAGTGCTTTAGATTCTACCCATTTAGTGACATAATCAGTGCACACATGAATATACCTTTTTTGTCCTGATGGTGGATTGATTGGTCCAACAAAATCTAGAGCCCATTTTTCAAAGGGTTCGATGAGTACTTGTGGTTGTAAGGGAATTTCTTCTGAAGGAACAAGTTTCCCCATTCTCTGACAATTGTCACATTTTTAACATATTCCTTGGCATCCTTGAAAAGGGAGGGCCAATAATATCCTAAGAGAAGGATTTTGTAGGTAGTTCTCTTGTTAGCAAAGTGTCCTCCACATGGCTCATCATGGCATGCCTTCATTATCTCAGGTATTTTATCCTCTCGTACACATCTTCTAATGATGAGATATGGACCCGTCTTGTACAATTCCTCATTTACCCATTAATAAGATGCACTTATTTGAATTATCTTCCTCTTTTCTCTAGGAAAAAAATATGATGGAAGTTTTCCTGTGGCTAAATAATTAGCAATGTCTGCAGACCATTGATATTTAGCAGATATTTCAAAAATATATTCATCAGGAAAACTATCTTCTATGGGTGTATCACTATTATCATTTTGAATTCTAAACAAAAAGTCAGTAAATGTCTTTTGTTTTCTAGGTAGATCTAAAATGGTGATATTAAATTCTTGCAATAATAGTAACCATATTGTGATTCTGCCATTAGTAATGGATTTATTCATTATATATCTAATTGCAGAATGATCTGTGTGAATGAAATTTTCATAGCCAATGATGTAATGTATGTACTTATTAATAGCATGGACAACAGTTAGAAACTCTTTTTCAGTAACAGTATAATTTAACTCTGTCAGAGTCAAATTCTTACTTGTATAGTAGATGGCATAAGGGATCAAGTATTTTTGTCCTAATACAACTCCCAGAGTCGTCTCTGAAGCATCAGTTGAGATATGAAAAGGTAATTTCCAATTTGGTCCTCTCAAGATGGTGCTTCAGAAATATTTTCTTTCAAAGTTTCAAATGCCTTTTGGCACTCAGGTTCCAACTGAATTCGCAATCCTTTGTGAGAAATTTGAAGAGTGGAGATGCAATTTTGTGAAGTTTTATATAAATCTTCTGTAGTATCCTGTAAAACCAATAAAATTCCTAACATCTTTTTGACAATTTGGGATTGCTAATTTGGAAATAACTTCAAATTTAGATGAGTCCACCTTAATTCTATTTCTTGAAATATGGTGTCCTGAAAAATTCCTTCAGTAAACATCATAAAACGTTTTTCATGACTTAATGAGATATTTTCTTCCTTACATATTATGAGAACGTTTTCCAAATTTTCAAGGGCTTCTTCAAAATAATTTCAATAGACTGTAAAATCATCCATATACACTTCCACACAATCATGAATTAAACTGGAGAAAATACCTAATACTGATATTCGAAATGTTTTAGATGCATTACATAATCCAAAAGGAAGTACTCGATAAGCATAAGCTCCCCGTGGATAGGTAAAGGTGATTTTGTATTGATCTTTGGGTGATACCTGAATTTTATTATACCCACTAAAACCGTCCAAGAATGAAAAATATTTCTTCCCTGATAGTGTATCTAAAAATTGATCTATGAAAGGTAATGGAAACTGATCTTTTAGAGTAGCTTTATTCAACTCGCTATAATCAATACACACTCTCCATTTTCCATTATTTTTAGGGATAATTACTAAAGGTGAAACCAACTGACTGTTTGATATTGGATAAATATAGTTACATTCAACAAGTTTTGTAGTTCTTCCTTTACAATTTCCCTGAGATTTGGATTCATTCTTCTTTGAGGTTGTCTGATTGATCTATAATTCTCCTCAATATAGATATGATGTATACAAGTTTCAGGGTTGGTTCCTTTCATATCAGTGTATTCCCATGCATATGTAGAAGAATTTTTTTGCAATGTTTTTATTAACTCCTCTTTTTGAAATTCTTCTAGGTTTTTGTTCATGTTTAAAGTTTTACCTGGAAATATTTCAATTAAAGAAATAAAAAATTATTCCATAGAATATAAAGACATTTGTCTGGATGATAAGTATTCTTTTTTTTTGTAAATTTGGAAGATCTATTCACATTAAGTATAAAAACTTATTGTACAAAAAATCCTCAGAGGTTGGGGACCAGAGTCCAACAAGTTCGCAAAGTCAAGCCCACACTCAGGGAGAGGGAAACAAGGGAGAGGAGCTGAGTGGGGAGACAACTAGACAAAGTGTGACTACAAAAGACATATGTAATTCTGGAGCTGGAAAAAAGATCATTTGATCTCGTGAGCTGAGTGAGTTTCATACAAACATAAATAGAAAATACCAGGAAAAACTAAGAGAATTAAGGACCCGTTGGGGGCTACACCTCTTCTTCATCATTAAGATAGTCCTCCACACTTATCGGGCGATCCGGGGTCCCTTCCTCCAGGTTGAGGAGATTGCGGTGAGACGGACCAGCCTCCTGTTGTTTCCCCCTGGCTTGTGCTTCTTCCTTAATTTTGGGCTGTGGTTGATGTTGCTTGATCGAGATCCTTTTTAGTATATCGTAGTGAGGGGAGAAGCTCTCCACGAAGCGGAGGTGGTGCACGGCTTTCATGTACGCTTCAAATTTATCCGACAGAGCATCCATCTTCCTTTCTAGCCACTTGATAACACTGTTCTGCTCCTGGATAGCCATACCCAATAAATTTTTGGTGTGGCAGTGGAGATCTATGGCTCAACTATAAAGGTTTTCACGGCTTCTGGTCAAAGTCGGGTCTGGGATTTATTGGAAGGCCATTTCAACCAATTATGAGGGGATGGACCTGCGGCGGGCTGAGGCCCCTGCTTCCATACCCGCCAGAATATCCTGCACCAGCTCAGAAGTGTTCTCTGCAAAGATGCGGGCTGCATTTCGAACCAAGGTCTCCGCTCCCATAACATGGTGATGGGAAGGATTCTCCCAATCGGTAGTGTGACTACGGAGAGGTTGGGGAGGAGGGTGGCAATGATGGGGAGCCATGGGCAATAGCTTGCTCAGAGAGAAGGAGGAATGTGGCTGGAGCAGGGAGCTACAGCAACTTCGCAGGGTGAGAGGGGAGCTCAACAGAGGGAGATAATAAGGGATGAAGGCAAAGTGAGGGGAATTTAAGGGGGCGGGCTAAGAGGAGTGAGGAGCGGGCAAATAGCTATTTTGCATGCAAACCAAGGTGATGGAAGCCAGCTTGGAGTAATGGCCATGCATGGAGGCGTACCAAGGTGAGCTAACCAAGGACAGGCCACCACGCCGATCATCCGTGAGAGGGAGTAATGTGCACCTGGTCATCATAAGTGGAAGGATATGGTGGTTCTAACAAGACCAACGCCTTTTGAAGGTAAATTTTGTTTATGTTCGTGCAAACAGTTTTTACCATTTGCGAGTCCATAGCAATCTAGTCCTGAGAGACAAGTCTGGTCGAGGTCTTTACACCTTGGTTAGCAAGGTAGTCAGCCAATTTGTTGGCTTCCCTTCTGACAGCCATGAAAGAGACCCCCCTAGCTTCCCCTATGCTTGCTTTGATTTTATGTAGGATTTTTTAACACGCTAGTAGTCGGAGACCTGAGCGACGCTGCGCCCCTGCTAAAGCTTCCTGCAATCTTGGGTAGCCACATTGGAATCTCCCTTAGTAATAAGGGGCCAATATTCGTTATGCTTGGAAATTTCCAAGCCATGAGCCAGCGTGTGGAGCTCAGTTGCATTATTAGTGGTGTGCCCCAGATTTCCATAGTAAATCCAGAGGGTGGAGCCCTGAGAGTTGCGAAAAACTCCCCCGAATCCAACCATGCCTGGGTTGTTTTGGACGCTCCATCATAATTGAGCTTGGTGAAGTTGCGATCGGGAGGATGCCAAATGGACAATGACAAGGAATTGATTGAGTCAACAGGGGAAGCGGTGCAGGATGGGGGGGGAGGTCGAGAAGGGAAAGGATTATGCATTCTTCCATCGAAGGAGGGTGAGGAGGGTCCTGGAGTTTTGCAATGGAGGCCGATTCACATAGAGTGCCTTTAATTTTGTGGATAATTTGTTCTTCCTTTGAGGCCTTACTCTTGAAAATGCAGGAGTTCCTCTCCTTCTAGAGGGCCCAGCAGATGATACCCGGGAGGAGGTTCCAAGCTAAATTGATGAGGGGTTGTTTGGAAAAGATAGGGCACCAATTTTCCAAAGAGGATTGAATGGAATCATGATTGCGATCAGAGGCTTTGAAGACATGAAGGAACTAGGCCCAAATATTGGAGGCATAGGGACAGGTATTGAGGATATGATTGGTCGTTTCCGCTTCAGAATGACATAGCGTGCAGTCTGAAGGTCCTCTGAAACATTTCTTCAATAGATTATCCCATGTATAAGTTTTCTTGTGCATAACCAACCAAAGAAAGAGAGTGATCTTCAGCCGATGGTTCCTGCTCCATAGCCTTTGCCACTTGCGGTATTGTGGGACAAGGGTGGGACTTTGTAAGATTTTGTAAGCTTCTTTGATATTGAATCTCACTGCCTCATTTGTGCCCCATCACAGGATGTCGGTCCCTCTTCCTTTTGAATTTTCCTATTTTTTATTTCCTTTGCAAGAATGTCCATCGGCTGATGATAATGGATGGAGATAAAATCTTTGATGTTCACCCATTCCCTCCACTCGGAGACTTCCGAGAGTTTCCAATAGTCTTTGAATTTGTGTTTATTTTGAGCTTCCAGTATCCTTCTAGAAGGCCTATAGATGTCCAAGTCAAGTTTGGGGCATTTCTCCCAATCATCCACCCAGAACAGGGTATTCTCACTATTTCCTATCTCCCAGAAGCTATGATTTTGAATGAGCCCTCTATTGTCCCACACCTAATTCCAGATAGGAGAGCCTCTGAGATTGCCTGAGAGCCTGATAAGGGAGTCCCAAGAGTGCGAGGGGGCATATTTGGCCTTACAAAGCAAGGCCCAGGGGGTAGAGAAATTAGTGAGCCAGTGCCACCAGGTCTTGGCCCCTAGAATCTTGCCCAGGATGCCTGGATCATGAAGTCCGAGGCCACCCTCTTTTTTGGGCATACAAACTTTGTCCCATGCCACCAAAGCCCATTTTCCATTGTTGGCTTTGCCTTTCCAAATGAAATCTCTTTGAATGGCTCTAATTTGGTTCAAAATAAGACGAGGAGCAACTAAGGCTAAAAGTTGGTAAAGGGGCATGGCTTGCAAAATAGAGAGGACTAGGATTAATCTTCCCGCAAGATTGAGGGAACGAAAAGTCCAATTGGAGATCTTTTTTTGAGCTTGGAAATGAGGGGTTCCCAATTCGAGCAGGCTAGAGGCTTGTCTGTCAGGGGAACACCTAGGTACTTTGAGGGGAAATTGCTTTTCTGGAATCCTAGGATATTGGTGATGTGGTTTTGGATGGCAGTGGGAGTGTTGAGAAAGAATATTTTTGACTTGGAATCATTAACAGAGGATCCAGAGGCAAGGGAGAAGTCATCAATAATTTTACGAAAATCAAGGGCTTCCTTGGTTGTAGGGCTGCCCATAAGGAGCGTATCATCCACAAAATACTGGTGGGAAATGAGAGGGGGGGGGGGTAGAGATTGAGGCCAGAGATGAGATTTCTAGAGGAGGCAGCAGAGATAGACCTACCAAGACCCTCAACCATGATGACAAAGAGGAATGAGGAGAAAGGATTTCCTTGTCTGATGCCCTGTGAAGGGTTGATGATTGAGGTGGGGGAACCACTGAGAAGGATGGAGAAAAAATGCCCTAAGACTAAGGCCATGATCCATTTGATGATTTCATTATTGAATCTAAAGGCTGCCAGCATGTGTCTGATGTAATTCCAATTAATCTTGTCAAAAGCTTTGGACATATCAATTTGAATTAGCATACCTTGTTTGCCTTAGTCTTTGAGAGAGTGGATTACTTCCTGCGAGAGAATGATGTTGTCCTTGATTTTTCTGCCCTCAACATACCCCGTTTGATTGGCTGAGATCAGAAGAGGCAAGAGAGGTTTGATGCGATTGGCAAGAACCTTGGATATGATATTGTGTATAACATTACAGAGAGCAATGGGTTTGAAATGTTCAAGAGAGTCCACTTTGTCAGATTTGGGGATGAGCGCTAAGAAAGTGGCGTTGAGGGAGGGAAAGATGGATTTCTTCATCCTTGATTCGTCCACAAAATTATAGACATCATCCTTAATCGTGTTCCAGCAAGCTTTGTAGAAATCAATGGTGAAGCCATTGGGCCCTGGAGCTTTTCCATTATGCATCGACTGTATTGCTGCCTCCACTTCCTCCATGATTATCTTTTTTAAACAACATCTGATTTTGTTCTCTAGTTAATATGGACGAGATGTTGTTGGTAATCTTCTTGATGTCATCCTCATTGTGTTGATTACCTTCTTTGAGGATGTTCAAGAAGTGTTGGTGCAATTATTCCTCAATTTCCTTATGGGTATTTAGCAAAAGGCCCTGCTTGTTTTTGAGGTTGAGAATCTTGTTGTGCTTCCTATGTTGTTGTGCTTCCTATGTTGGATCATAGATTTGTGGAAGAAGGCAATGTTTTTTTCTCCGTCTTTGAGCCAGCTAATTCTATATTTCTGTCTCCATAAGGTTTCTTCTTGGGAGGCCCTTTCCTCCCATTGTTTCTGTAGTACCATTTATGTCTGTTTGATTTCCTCTTTCAATCCATTTTTAATGATTTTTTGTTGAATTTCTCTCATTTTTAATTCTATCACTTTTTTCTCTGTTGTGATATCTCTGAAATTTTTCTGATTCCATATTTTTAATTCTTGTTTGATGAATTTTAGTCTGTGATGGAATCCTTGCATCTTGCTGCCATGCGGAGGGAGTGGTGTGGTCCACCATTCCTTTATTCTTTCTTGGAATTCCGGGTGGGAGAGCCAGAAATCTTCAAACCTGAAGGGAGCATTCTTTGGCCTTTCATAGATATTAATGGTTAAAACAATCGGCCAGTGATCTGAGCCAACTTGTGGAGCTATGTTGGCTTCTGTTTCCAAAGAGGAGAGGAATAACTCTTCCAAAATTTGACGCTCACCTACTCTCTTGTTATTCCAGGTGTAGATACCATTTTTAGTGGGGGTGTCTATGAATCCCAAGTAATCTATCATACTTTGGAAAGCTAAAGAGTCTGAGTCTAGTCTGCAGAGCCCGCCCCTTTTCTCACCCAAGTTTAGGATCATATTGAAATCACCAGCCAAGAGTTGGTACTTATGATTGAGAGGCTAGAGAAAGCTTTTGAGATGGTTGAGCCATGCACATTGTTCCTGAACCATATGGGGACCGTAGACATTGGTAATACATAGCTTTTCTTTAGTTCCCAAGATTTGGAGTATTGTGGTGAGGGCATGTCTTGAAGAAAAGGAGTCGATCAAATGGAACTTTGAGTCCTTCTAGAATGTTTTTATGCCTCCAGCAGTGCTAGAGGTAGCAATAGCTAAATGACTGTACTGCTTCCTAAAGCAGGCGTGTTGAATGGCCATCATTTCAGACCTTCCACTTTTTGTTTCTTGTAGCATTAGAATATCAGTTTTTCCTGAGGTAACTTTATATTTTAGGATCCTTTTTTTTGAAGGAATATTGATTCCTCTAATGTTCCAAGATGTGCAGATCATGATAAAATATTGGGAGTGAGAGATAGAACCTTTACCTTGCCCGCATTTATAAGGTTGTTTCCAAGCTCTTGGAGGTGTTAGTTGTTTGTTTTCCATCCCCTTATTTTTGGTTGCCCCTTTGTGATCTGGTTATTGGCCTTGAGGTTCACTTTGATTCCTCCGACCTAGTTCTTCCCCTTGCTTTGGTGTTCCCTTTTCTTTTGGAAGTTTTGTTGCAGAGTGTATGCTTCTTCAATTCTTTGTAGATAATCTTCTGGTATTCCTTTGAAACCTTTTGATGTTCATTCCTTTGAGATCTTCTGTAGGTCCATTCCCATCAAGATGTCCTCTATGGATTTTTCCTCTAATGATGGTAGGTCCTGTGTAAAATCCATATCATTTTCTTCCTGCGTTGTTTGTTCTTCGTGAGATAGAGTGATTGTGTTCTCCATGTCTGTATCCATGTCCTTGTTCTGTTCTTTGTTTTGTTCCTTATTGTTGCTATGTTGTCATGTTTCCTCTGTTATGGAAGAGAGGATGTCATATATTTTTTGTTGTGCTTGCTTTTGAGCTTCTCTTCCAGTGTTTCTCCTTCTGCTTTGCCTGTTTTTGTGACTCACTTTGATGAATCCTTTCTCATCCTTCTTTCCAACTTGATTTTCTTTTGGGGATGGTTGTTTTTGTGGGAAGTCTCTAAATAGATGACCATGCTCGTGGAATTTCTAAAATCGAAAGGGGATGTGTTCATAGTCCACCGCTTGAGTCCATGTTTCATCTCTGAATTTCAAATTGATGGCTTCTGTAAGGGCGCCAGAAACATCAATATAGGCGTAGATTCGAGTGTATGAAACATAATGTCCATTCTTTGTACCTTTTGAAATCTTGATTTATTCTCCTAGACTGTTTCCAATGGCTTGGAGAACCGAAGGTGCCCAGTAGTCCATAGGAAGGGAATAAAGTTTGACCCAAACTGGGACATGAGTGAAGTCTTCTTTCTCTAGAGTAAATTTCTCCTTCCAGAATCTCATGTAAAGACCAGCAGAGTTGAAAAAATACGGTCCCCCTTCAAAGATTCAATCCTTGTCTTCCAGGAGAGTGAAAACTATGGTGAAGAATCCCTTCAAACCTAGTTGTAGTTCTATTTCTCCCTTAGGGTTCCATTTGGCTTGGATCCAGCCTTTAAGAGCTCTTTCGAAAGGCCAGATGCCCATAAATTTGCAGATAATGGCATGTTCTCTCATGTACTCTCTATAGACCTCAATGTTTGTATCCTGAATGACTATTTCTGGGATCTTCGCGGCTTTTGGGTGGCATGCGTTAGTGTTTTGGTGTTGTTCCTGGTCCTTCTCTGTAGCTGCAGAGTTGCTGCCTTCAGGGTTCTTTGACGGGTGTGTCGTCCGCAGAAGCTCCCCTGTCTTATCTTTATGTCCTTTGGCAGAGCCATCCAGCTTAGGGGAAAGAACTTCTTTTTCATTTTCCCGACGAGGGGAGCTTGGACGAAGCTCCAATTTGGAATGGGGAGAGGCCGACGAATTTATAAGGTGTGTGAAGAACGAAAGCTCTTGTGAGAGGGAGAATACCACCACCTAATCTCTGATAGAGGGCATTGAATGGTTGACATTCTGCCCCATCGCAAGAGCCAACAGAGAGGAGCTCTGGAAAGCAATGGTTGGCCTGTAGGGGCAGAGCCTACAGCAGCTAGAGGCAAGGGCTGCAGAGGAACCCAAGGATTAGATCATGCTCTAGGGTTCGATAGCAGAGCGCCTTATTTTTTTACTGCATTCAGTTTTCACCAATGTTCATCAATCTGTTTTGAGCCATCAAGTTTGAAATGTGGTTTTTGATATTGTCTGGATGATAAGTATTCAATATTACATTGTTCCTAAGAATTTTGACTATTCTCACATTGTAAAGATGATTCATGATTTTCTATTGAATTTAGAATTTGATTTTCTTCACTAATGTGTGAGATAGTAAAAATAGGTTGTATGCCATTGTCATCATCCATCCATTCTTCATTTTCTACTTCTATCATTGTTTTTTTTGGAGGATATAAAGTGAATTTATTTGTTGAACTTCCATCAGAGATAAACATGTCACCATATCTACAACTGATGAAAGCATCAGTTGTAGCTAACCAAGGTCTTCCTAATATCAATGGATTTCCTCCTAAGTTATTCTTGGGAGTTAAGATCATAAATTCAACTGGATATTCCCAAGAATCTATAGATACATAAATGTCTTCTAATACACCATCAGGTTTGGTTACTGATCTATCTACTAGTTGTAGTAATGTTGGTGTATATTAAAGATTTGGAAGTTTTAGTTGTTCCATAGTTTGTTTACTCATGATGTTTATGGATGCTCCTAAGTCAATCAATGTGTTTGGGATCTCAATACCATTGATGTGTGTTTTCACAATAGGATTTCCTGGATCCAAATATTTCTGTGTGGTTTTTTTTCCAATCGTGATATCTACAATATTTCCCATTAACTGTATTATTTTTACTTCCTTTGTTTTTCTTCCATATTTCTTTATACTCAAATCTCTTATTGTTTTTGCGAGGATTGGAATTTATTTAATGGCTAGTAACAAAGGAATTTTGATACAAACATTATTTAATTCATATAATATATCATAGTTAGGCAACATGATTTGTTTTTCTACCCCTTTATTAATTTGTAATCTTTCAGGAAAAGGAGGTTTTGGTATAGATATTGAAGGTTTATCTATGATAGGAGTTGAGTTTATGGATTATCTTATGTTTGATTTTTAAAATTCTTATTATGATGAAGAGATGTCTCTTCTCCAAAATGATTTTTTTTTTTAAGATTTTTATCTTGATGAAGGGAAATCTCCTCATCATAGTGACCCTCTTTTTCTTTTTCCTGAATAACAACAGAAGGAAACTTCTTCTCTAATATCCTACCAGATCTAAGTTGAACGTTATTAAGATCTAGTGGAGTTATCATATAAGTCTGAAAAATTTTCCCCTCCATGTTATAAATAGGTTGTGCATTTTTATTGTTTTGGTTTGGAAGTGGCTAAGCAAGTAGTTGGTTTGGCATTTGCAGAAATGGTAATGAAAGTTGTAGATTATGATTTGGAAATTGAGGTTGTTGGCTGGTTTGAGGAAAATTTTGTGGTGGATAGTTCGGATAATATTGGGGATATTGGTGATATTGAGAATATCTAGCATAAGGATTTTCATTCCTTGTGTCCAAGGTTGGGGTTGATTCCAGGGTTGTTTCCATGACATTGATGAATTCTAGTTATTCTGTGGGGGCTAAGTATACATATGAGTGTTAAATCCTTGAGTTTGTGGTCCTTGCTATGGTCTTCTAGTAACAAAACAAAGAGGATATACTTGGTGTGGGGCTATTTCCTCTTGGTAAACAGCCTTAAGACCTAGAATAGAAGGACATTTTTTTGTTTCATGATTTTCTGTACCTATGACACATGTCTCTATGATTTTTAAATCAAGAGAACATTCTCTTAAGGCGTGTTTCTTTTTGCATTTAGAACAAAATATAGATAAGGCATCACTTTCATCTCTTTGCTTATTTTGTAATTTTAGGGTGTCTATTTTTTCACTAAGACTCCATCAAATATCTGTTTCAAATTCATCAAGAAAATTTCCTATTTCAGCCCTACTTACTATTCCAACTGTACATTTATTAACTCTAGAGAGAATATGATCTCTTGAACTCCTCCCAATTCTCAACTTTCCTCTTGAAAGATGTATGCATAATTCAGATATGCCAGGTAATTATAGTTGAGAAATTTCTCCCTTTCCCATAATATTAAGAATATCTATCCATTCATCTCTAATGGCTTTCAACGGGAGAGCTTTTAAAGTATCTTCATCCAAATTTTCCATCCTAACTCTTTTTAGATTGTAACTGAATCTTTCAATTAGGTCCTCTAAGTTTTCATCTTCTATTTGCATCATCTTAAAAACTTCATCTTTCCAATTATGAGGTGTGCAATAATCCTTGTACTTTTGTAAGAATGCATTCTTAATTTCTTCCCATGTCCTAATAGAATGTGTTATTAAGCCCATGAACCATTTTAATGTTGCATCCTTAAGAGTTGCAGGAAACAATTTCAACTTTTGAGAGTTGAGTAAGCAGCCATATGATCTACATAAAACTTCAAATTCAAACAAAAGTGTTTCGGGCTCTTCACTTCTTAATCCATGAAAATTGGGGAGGATGGAGGGTGAGATGTTCTTCATTGTTGCAATTGTATCCTCATCCAATATAGGAAATCCAACAGGATCTGCTTCTTCTCTATTTCCTTCTCCTTCTCTTCTTTCTTCTCCTTCTTCTCCCCTTCCTCTTCCTCTACCTCATCCTCCTCCTTGTCCTCCATATCCAATCCTGGCTATACCTCCTCCTAGTCTTAATTTGTCATCATTCGTATTTTTTACTTCTCCTTCTCCAACCATTTTATATTCCTCATAACTAATATAGGTTTCTAAATTTGAAATTATTTGTTCCTCTTCCGATTATTTTGGTTCCTCTATCAATGGTATATTAAAGAAGAATTCTAGCTCTTGGGCTAAGAACTTTTCTCTAGTAGAGGTTAAAAATATTACTCCTTTTGTTGTGGATCTAGGTTCTTCTTCGTCTATAAATGCTTCAGTTGATGAATTTGGAGAGTCTCTAGGCTGAATTTCTGACCTTAAGACCTCAGGAAGTCTATGTCTTTCTGCTAAGAATGGAATACGAGTTTGGGTGGATCGTGTGGCACTATGAGGTCTTGATGGAGTGAGTGTTTTTGTTGGGATCAAACTTCTACCTCTAGAATCTCTTTCTCTATGCATGTCATTTATTTATGTTTTTTTTTGTGTGTGTGTGTGTGTGTGTGTGTGTGTGTGTGTGTGTGTTTTAGATTAAGAGATAAGGCTCCTAATTACACTTCCCCGGCAACGGCTCCAAAAATTTTCGTCAATTTATTGTCATAAATTTCTATCATAGGTTATGGACCGGAGTTAGTGATATTATGAAGTGCAAGTGCACTAAATATGCTAAAATCATTTTCTTACTTAATTCATTGTGTTGATTTTATATGCTTTAAAGTTTTTTTTAGGGTTTTGTGTTTATTTGGTATGTGTAAATGAAATTGAGAAACTTAAAACTGATTTTTGAAATGAAATCTAAATTCAATTATCAAGACTATGATGAGAATACTACTTTAGCTTATCTAAAAGTGAACAATTGACTTCAAGAAAACTAGAAACAAGAAGATACTTCAATATTTTTGTATGTTTATGGAGTTTTTATGTAAATAAATTAAAAACAAGAAACCACTAAAAAGTAATCACTCTGAAAGAAAGTGCTATAATGACTGAAAGATAAAACTTGCAAGAAGGAAGAAAAGGAAATGTTTATCTAAGAAAGGAAATTAATATATGATAAAATTATATTGCTTAAAAATAAATTAATCTAAATGATAAATAGTAAACTATATCAAATCAACCTATGCCAACCACTATGATAAATTATTTCTAAATCTATTTAATCAATAAAAAAACATTTGTCTAAAATATCTCTAAGTCTATTCAATTATAAACATAACATCAATCCAAATTATCTCTAAGTCTAGCAAATTATGTATCTAAATCATCTCTAAACCTATTCAATTATAAAGCAAAGCACCTATCTGAATTAACTCTAAGCCTATCCAATTATAAAGCAGATTATCTATTTAAATTATCTTTAAGCCTAATCAATTATAAAGAAAATCATCTATTCTAATCATAACAAAATTTTGTAAATGAAAATAACAAGCAGTGAAGTAACAATGTCAAATATGATCATCTGTACTATGGAAATTGATGAAAAGCGAACCTCACTAGAGGCAGATTCACCTTTCTTTTTTCTCAAACAGACTTGCAACCTCAAATTTAAAATTTGAGCTACAGATTCATAATTCAAAAACTGATCCTGGGACCTGTTCGTTATGGCTCATCCGCTTCCGTTGCGCCACTTTGATCTTCCTTCAAGGATCGAACAACCTAATTGTAATACAATTTCTCACGGTATCTTCCACCCTGCAAATCGACTCCCTTCCTTTCATTTCTTTCATGCAAAGGTTAAAGCTTCCACGGCATTACCATATGATGGCTTAAACACAAAATCAGACTCCCTTCAGATCTTATCTTCTCTATCTTGGCACGATGGTTCAACTTCAAGCTTTATCACTCCCTTCATACTTCATCTTCCCCATTTTTCCTCTGCGGATTGACCTCAACCCGATTCACTCAACCCAAACAGAGTTCGATTAAAATTTATCACCCTCAATTGCAAAAATTCAACTCTGCATATATTGAGTCAGTCCCGCCAAATCTCAGAGAAAAACAGGTTCAACTGATAGGTTAGAGGTTGGACACCGACTACATGGTAGTCGTAATTGAAATTAGATCTCACCGATATTAATTCAATCAACAGATAAAATCATTGTTCATTTAAAAGCCCTAAACGCATTTGATTGACACACAGGACTCAATTATAATGAATCCTCCATACTCTACATCCATCATCACGCTAGGACTATAAAGTATCACACTGGATTGCTATCGATCCTTACAGTGATTGATAGATGATCATGAAGTATAGAAATTAATTCATGAGACAGAATTTCATTCATGGAATTAAAACATAAGTAACCAATACGTAGACATAGCCAAATCTACATAGAAATAATTCTATTATATACAGAACCGATTACAAACTAAGGCATTTCAGCCTTAAACAGAGTTTCTGGTCAATTACATTGCGTTTTTGCCCCTTTTCTCATTACAGGCTCGTTGTCCATATAGATTACAAAAGAATCGGTTAAGATCATTCAAAGAAAACTCTTGGTCTTCTACTCGCACACATGGAAGATTTAATCAGTTACAAAAATTTAGTATCGGGTTAAGCAAATTTTGCCCCAATTCTGCATGACTGTTCGCATACCTAGCTTCAGATTCGAACTTGAATTCGAATCATTCAGATGCCCCTGCATCAGGCTCCCGAGGCACAAAAATTTATGACCTCCTGGTCATATGTCTTTTCCAGCTGTCAGCAGTTCTACCCACGTCATCTGTGGAACTGCTCCTTGTGATCTTCCTGTAGCAACATCTCCTGAACAATTCTCACCCACATCCTCTGCGGAATTGTCCTCTCTGAGCTGCAACAAAACCTCTCAAATAGCAAGTCCTCCTTGCTCCCAGATACCTCACCAAGCTTCCCTCCTGAGCTCCGACTTTTGGCATCCCTCTAGTTTGCTCCTATGGAACCATTGAGCACTCCTGCTATAGGTTGCTACAATATTCTCACCTTCCTCGGCTGCTACCTTCACAATATAAAATAAAATCACAAGCTTACAAATTTTCACAAAACTGTACCTATTCTTCCTCTGTATGCAAACCTCTTCTCCTTCGCAGGAAATCATTTCCCTGCTCTGATACCACTTGATGAAAAGAGAACCTCACTAGAGGCAGATTCACCTTTATTTTTTCTCAAACGGACCTGCAACCTCAAATTTAAAATTTAAGCTACAAATTCATAATTCAAAAACTGATCCTGGGGCCTATTCGTTACGGCTCATCACACTTCTGTTTCTCCACTTTGATCTTCCTTCAAGGATCGAACAACCCAATTGTAATACAATTGCTCACGGTATCTTCCACCCTGCAGATCGACTCCCTTCCTTGTGTTTCTTTAATGCAAAGGTTAAAGCTTCCACAGCGTTACCATATGATGGCTTAAACACAAAATTGGACTCCCTTCAGATCTTATCATCTCTGTCTTGGCACGATGGTTCGACTTCAAGCTTTATTATACTTCATCTTCCCCATTTTTCCTCTGCAGATTGACCTCAACCCGATTCACTCAACCCAAACAGAGTTCGATTACAATTTATCACCCTCAATTGCAAAAATTAATCTCTTCATATATTGAGTCGGTCCCGCCAGATCTCACAGTAAAACAGGTTCAACTGATAGGTTAGAGGTTGGACACCGACTACATGGTAGTCGTCATTAAAATTAGATCTCACCAATATTAATTCAATCAACAGATACAAGCACTGTTCATTTAAAAGGCTGAAACGCATTTGATTGACACACAGGACTCAATTATAATGAATCTGCCATACTCTGCATCCATCATCACGCTAGGACTATACAGTATCACACTGGATCGCTATCGATCCTTACAATGATTGATAGCCGATCATGAAGTATAGAAATTAACTCATGAGACGGAATTTCATTCATGGAATTAAAACATAAGTAAACAATATGCAAACATAGAAAAATCTATATAGAAACAATTCTATTATATACATAACCGATTACAAACTAAGGCATTTCAGCCTTAAACAAAATTTCTCATTGATTACATTGTGTTTCTGCCCCTCTTCTCATTACAGGCTCGTTGTCCATAGAGATTAAAAAATAATCGGTTGAGATCGTTCAAAGAAAACTCTTGGTCTTCTACTCACACACATGGCATATTTAATCAGTTACAAAATTTTAGTATCGGGTTAAAAAAATTTCGCCCCAATTTTGCATGACTGTTTACATACCCAACTTCAGATTCGAACTTGAATTTGAATCGCTCAGATGCCCCTGCATCAGACTCCTGAGGCACAAAAATTTATGACCTCCTGATCATATGTCTTTTCCAGCTGTCAACAGTTCTACCCATGTCATCTGTGGAACTATTCCTTGTGATCTTCCTATAGCAACATCTCCTGAACAATTCTCACCCGCATCCTCTGCGGAATTTTCCTCTGTGAGCTGCAACAAAACATCTGCAATAGCAAGTCCTCCTTGCTACTAGATATGATATGAAAATGGAAGGTACTCGAAAAGGGTGCAAGGTATCCATTTTCAATTATGTAAATGAGTGCAAAAATACTCTAAGTTTAAATCAAAAAATGTGATAATTTCATATTTCTAATACAGAGATAGATTGTAGGGGCATTTACAGATATTTCACCTTTCAAATAAAGGATGAATCCAGAGGCTACCTGGCCCTCTTACAGAATCTGCCTAAAGAAATAATAGAAGTAAACACTCAGATTTAATTAAAATGATCTTGCTTTAAACTTGACGTTATGCGGAAATTTAGCTTGCAAATGGTGTATGTCTTTTCACTTTTTATGTATCTTAAGTGTAATTTTTTTTTCTAAAACTTAACATGGGTATCAGCAACAATATTCAGCAATATAATATCAAAACACAACAGCAATATAATATAGGATTTCACCCCAACTCTTGGGCTACATCTCCTGGATCAAGCCTCCCAAAATGGGTTTGTCCTCTTGTATTAAAAGCTCTCAACTGCTATACAAGATTATAAGTGTCTCAATAGAAAAATATGAATATATAAACTGATTCAGAAGGAAGGATAAAGCTAATAATGCCTTTCAAATCCACTAAACAGTGAAAGATTACCATAAACAGTGATTTCTTCATCAATGTCCTGCTGGTGCTTTGAACTTCTCTGCTACTTTTCGGGCTGTAGAAGTCCTCAAATTCCTTTGAAACCACTTCCAATGGCTTCATAAGGTCGAAATTATCTGAAATAGATATTTTTTTCATCTCAAACTGATAACCACAACTCAAAACAGCTCAAACCCCAAAATGGCCATAGTGGCCCTGAAAACTCTCCTAAAGGTTTTCGGCCTCTGAAAGTATTCAAACAGAGCTAAGACCTGTTCCAATGGCTTTGAAATGCATGAAATAGTCTAAAATGACTTTTTTTTTGCCAAAAAAGGTTAACCATAGCTCAACCAAACTCAATACCCAAAATGGCCCTAGTGGCTCAAAAAGCTTCTCTGAAGCTAAACAGGCTGAAAATGAGCTCCCATGACTCTAAAACCTACGCCATTGAGTCCAAAATGCTGAGAACATACAAAATAAAAATAAAAATTCGTTTCAAAAGGTTGAGTAATGAGAAATTTATGACCAAAACAAATTTGCCCCAATTTCCTCCACTAAATGTGGGGTAACTGCCAGTTAACTCCACTAAAAGTGGAAGTCCGCCTAAATTTGGGAGCGCCTCTAGAATCTCCACCATATTAAACTCCACTTAACTGAAGCTTAATTAAATATTAAACTTGATATTAGGCTCCTTAAGCGCTCTTAACATTAAGCTCCCACACTGGTCATATGATGAGGTTCCATGGGAGGAGGGTTGGCCCCTCTGTGCTCCACCGGACCCACTCCACTAAAAGTGCAATAACTTCTTCATATGGTAATGGATTTGAGTGTCATTCATGGCACCGGGATCTTATTGCCGAGGCCTATCCCGTCACTTAGGTTCCAAATCAATTTGAGCACTTTCATTTTTGAGCTTTTTCCCAAGCTCAGATTTGAGCTCCTGATCACACCTCCCAAATGAGAGGCTTTTGGTCCCCAAAAGCTTACTGAAATGAAGAACTGAACTGTAGTACAAAAAATGAGAGAATAAAAATCCTCTTCTCTTCAGCCCTTCAAAAAATTTTGCCTTGAAAAGCAAATGAAATTGAACCACAAATGGAAATAATTTGACATTTCCCTTCCTGAATGCGCTTGTCCACAACTGTCCACAATTGTCTTTCTTGAACTCACACAGAAATTTCTGGTGAGAAATTTACAGAATGAAACTATACAATGCTACCTTGGTCAATGATCTAAGGTGGCTCAAAACAAACAAGATATTACAGCATAAAATACATGCATACATCCGAAATTTGCATATGTACAAAAGGAGTACGTCTTACTGTGTCAAGAAGTCCATCCACTTCTCACCAAGCCACTTCCATGGCGAATTTTGCTGCTGCAACTTTTCCTCATGTGAAACTTCCCTTTCCACATCAATAATGGAATCCATGATTCCACCTTCGCCAATATTTTTGTCCTCTTGTTGCATGTGCATGGGACGACGAGTTGGATGCAAAGTCCAACAATGAAAGACAACATGTCCTTTCTTTTGGAAAAAAGTGAAAATCATATGCACCTTCTTTGAAGGTAGTCTTTTCTTTATCTACTTCTTATGTGCCTTCTTCCTCATCCAACATCTCGAAACATGATGGTTAAATCGACCACAATATGTACAAGAAATCCTCTTATGTTGCTTTGCATGCTTGCCATAAGCTGCATGTCTACCATCTTCTTGCTGCAATGATGGCTTAAAACAATGGTAAGGAAGATTGCCATCATGACATTGATGTAATTGAGAACTTGGGAGAAATGTTCTCTTCAAATTTGCATCACATTCTTGAATACATGTGCTCAAAGCTTCGCCATTAAGCTACTCATAGCCAAGACCAATATTCTTGGGACGCTCCACAACACAAATAGGTTCAACCATGCCTTGTGCATGCTTGCCCAAACCTTTGCCTTCTTGATAGCCCATTTTCAACATCAATTTGGACCCAATACCTCTTGTATGCCTTTCAAAAGAACCAACACACTTTTCAATAGAGGAAACTGAAGACAAATCAGAATGATTTACCTCATGATTTACATCCTGAAGATGAGGTATTTTCTTGGACAAAGATTCTTGAGCTTGAAGAAGCTGCAACTCCATATCATGCAGTCTTTGAAGAATGGTTTCTTTCTCTTCCTGCATAGCTAGCAATTGTGAACGAATTTGAACACTTTCCCTTTGATCCTCAAGGAGAATCTGCACCATGTCCTTCACCTTAAAGAACTCATTCTTCATGTCATCATTGAAGAATCTCGTGAAGGAAGAAACTTCACATGTAGAATAATTTGACACTATGTAAATGTTCAAACAACCAAAAGTAACTTCCAAAGAAAAGTCCTCAAAGCTTTCAATCAAATGACAAGCTTTTAGCCAAATGTAAGTAAAGACCCCTTCTCATTCAAGCAGCCATAAAACACAAACTATTGGAGTTTTTTATCCAAAGATAATCTTGAGGTAAATTGGGTAAGGAAAATAGTCTTCAATCCTTTCCAAGACTCAGCTAACAACAGCTATCCTTCCAACTTAAGAAAACTCATACATGCAACCATTTTGCAACCAATAAAACAGTAAATCTCTTACATTGTTTTAAAACCTTTTGCACAATAACAAATGCTCAACCCGAGCTCTGATACCATCTGATATGAAAATGGAAGGTACTTGAAAAGGGTGCAAGGTATCCATTTTCAATTATGTAAATGAGTGCAAAAATACTCTAAGTTTAAATCTGAAAATGTGAGAACTTCATATTTCTAATACAGAGATAGACTGTAGGGGCATTTACTGGATATTTCACCTTTCAAATAAAGGATGAATCCAGAGGCTACCTGGCCCTCGTACAAACTCTGCCTAAAGAAATAATAGAAGTAAACACTCATATTTAATTAAAATGATCTTGCTTTAAACTTGACGTTATGCGGAAATTTAGCTTGCAAATGGTGTATGTATTTTCACTGTTTATGTATCTTAAGTGTAATTTTTTTTGCTAAAACTTAACATGGGTATCAGAAAAAATATTCAGCAATATAATATAGGAGTTCACCCCAACTCTTGGGCTACATCTCCTGGATCAAGCCTCCCAAAATGGGCTTGTCCTCTTGTATTAAAAGCTCTCAAATGCAATACAAGATTATAAGTGTCTCAATAGACAAATATGAATATATAAACTGATTCAGAAGGCAGGAAAAAGCTAATAATGCCTTTTCAAATTCACTAAACAGTGAAAGATTACCATAAACAGTGATTTCTTCATCAATGTCCTTCTGGTGCTTTAAAATTCTCTTCAAATTTTCGGGCTATAGAAGTCCTAAAATTCCTTTGAAACCACTTCCAATTTCTTCATAAGGTCGAAATTATCTGAAATAGAGCTTTGGTTCACCTCAAATTGATAACCACAACTCAAAACAGCTCAAACCCCAAAATGGCCATGGTTGCCCTGAAAACTCTCCTAAAGGTTTTCGGCCTCTGAAAGTCTTCAAACATAGCTAAGACCTATTCCAATGGCTCTGAAATGTAGGAAATAGTCGAAAATGACTTTTGATTCACCAAAAAAGGTTAACCACAACTCAACCAAACTCAAAACCCAAAATGGCCCAAGTGGCTCAAAAAGCTTCTCTGAAGCTAAATAGGCTGAAAATGAGCTCCCATGGCTCTAAAACCTACGCCATTGAGTCCAAAATGCTGAGAACATATGAAATTAAAAAAAAAAAATTCGTTTCAAAAGGTTGAGTAATGAGAAAGTTATGACCACAACAACTTTGCCCCAATTTCCTCCACTAAATGTGGGGCAACTGCCAGTTAACTCCACTAAAAGTGGAAGTCCGCCTAAATTTGGGAGCGCCTCCAGAATCTCTGCCATATTAAACTCACTTAACTGAAGCTTAATTAAATATTAAACTTGAGATTAGGCTCCTTAAGCACTCTTAACATTAAGCTCCCAGACTGGTCATATGATGAGGTTCCATGGGAGGAGGGTTGGCCCCTCCGTGCTCTGCCGGACCCACTCCACTAAAAGTGCAATAACTTCTTCATACGGTAACATATTTGAGTGTCTTTCATGGTGCCGGGATCATATCACCGAGGCCTATCCCGTTGCTTAGGTTCCAAATCAATTTGAGCACTTTCATTTCTGAGCTTTTTCCCAAGCTCAGATTTGAGCTCCTGATCAAGATACCTCACCAAGCTTCTCTCCTGAGCTCTGGCTTTTAGCATCCCTCTGCTTTTCTCATGTGGAACCATTGAGCACTCATACTCTAGGTTGCTGCAATCTTCTCACCTTCCTCGGCTGCTACCTTCACAATATAAAAGAAAATCACAAGCTTACAAATTTTCACAAAACTGTACCTCTTCTTCCTCTGTATGTGAACTTCTTCTCCTTCGCAGGAAATAATTTCCCTGCTCTGATACCACTTGATGAAAATTGAACCTCACTAGAGGCAGATTCACCTTTATTTTTTCTCAAACGGACCTGCAACCTCAAATTTAAAATTTGAGCTACAGATTCATAATTCAAAAACTTTTCCTGGGACCTATTCGTTATGGCTCATCACGCTTCCCTTGCGCCACTTTGATCTTCCTTCAAGGATCGAACAACCCAATTGTAATACAATTTCTCACAGTATCTTCCACCCTGCAAATCGACTCCCTTCCTTGTGTTTCTTTCAAGCAAAGGTTAAAGCTTCCATAGCATTACCATATGATGGCTTAAACACAAAATTGGACTCCCTTAAAATCTTATCTTCTCTGTCTTGGCACGATGGTTCAACTTCAAGCTTTATCACTCCCTTTATACTTCATCTTCCCCATTTTTCCTCTACGGATTGACCTCAACCCAATTCACTCAACCCAAATGGAGTTTGATTATGATTTATCACCCTCAGTTGCAAAAATTAAGCTCTGCATATATTGAATCGGTCTCGCCAGATCTCAGAGCAAAACAGGTTCAACTGACAAGTTAGAGGTTGGACGCTGACTACATGGTAGTCATAATTAAAATTATATCTCACTAATATTAATTCAATCAACAGATACAAACATTGTTCATTTAAAAGGCTGAAATGCATTTGATTGACACATAGGACTCAATTATAATGAATCCACCATACTCCACATCCATCATCACGCTAGGACTATACAGTATCACACTGGATCACTATCGATCCTTACAGTGATCGATAGTCGATCATCAAGTATAGAAATTAACTCATGAGATGGAATTTCATTCATGGAATTAAAACATAAGTAAACAATACGCAGACATGGCCAAATCAACATAGAAACAATTCTATTATATACAGAACCGATTACAAACTAAGGCATTTCAGCCTTAAACAGAGTTTCTCGTTGATTACATTGTGTTTCTGCCCCTCTTCTCATTACAGGCTCATTGTCCATATAGATTACAAAAGAATCGGTTGAGATCGCTCAAATAAAACTCTTGGTCTTCTACTCGCACACATGGCATATTTAATCAGTTACAAAAATTTAGTATCGGGTTAAACAAATTTCGCCCCAATTCTGCATGACTGTTCACATACCCAGCTTTAGATTCTAACTTGAATTCGAATCGCTCATATTCCCCTGCATTAGACTTCCGAGGCACAAAAATTTATTACCTCCTGGTCATATGTCTTTTCCAGCTGTCAACAGTTCTACCCATGTCATCTTTGGAACTGCTCCTTGTGACCTTCCTGTAGCAACATCTCCTGAACAATTCTCACCCACATCCTCTATGGAATTTTCCTTTGTGAGCTGCAACAAAACCTCTGCAATAGCAAGTCATCCTTGCTACCAGATACCTCACCAAGCTTCTCTCCTGAGCTCCAGCTTTTGGCATCCCTCTTGTTACACCATTTTTTGGTCATCTAACTCTTCATCATTAGATGGACCCAAGTACACCATGTAAGACCAGTTTTACCCCAAGTAAAACTGCTTTCACTATGTTAATTAGGAAACCCCAAAAGGAATAATTAATTAAACCATAATTTAATTATTATTCCCAGTTATGTTTAACCCAAAAACAAAGAAATTAATGAGATAAACCCATAGTTATCTTATTATTTTCTAGGAATAATTATTTAAATAATATTCCTTGTTAAATATGACCAAATCAACCACCATTAATCAAATAAATCATTATTTATTTGATTATATCCTAACCACTTCCTTAAAAAGATAAATAAATCATTTATTTATTTATTTTTCACTAATCAAGGGATTTGACCCAAGTCAAACACCCTTTCCCTCCAACAAATAATAATAAATATTCCATAGAGGTGGATCTAGATTTGATTAACATTATTTTAATCATGCACCAAGATCTAGAATGACCCAATATTTTGTTATAAATAGGAGGGTTTTCCCCATCATTCTTCACCTTTTGTTGCCTATTAGATCACTCTGGATCTATACACTTGGTCTCATTTCTGCCATTTTGCTCCCATTGAGCTCTACTTTCTACATTGGGTTTTCTACATCTACAAGAGAGAGAAAGCTTAGATCTGAAGTGCTGAGGACTACAAAGAACCCATCCCATTGAGGAGATCTGGATACATCTTCTTGTTTCCTCCCAGGTGCCCTGTAATATAAAAATTCATTCAAAAATCGTGTTCTTGTCTTGTCTGTTGGATGCATGGAGCAAACTCTTTACTTTACCGCTTAATGTCTTTCCATTTATAGATCTGTTTGTTGCAGCACTTTAACTACTAATTGCAGATCTGAAGATGTTTTGCAGCCATTATTGTTGTTAGGGCTATTAGTTATGCGTAGCTAAAGTGGTTCTTTTTCGTACGCTTCGACGAAGAATTCATACTAACACCTCTGGTTCGCTCCTATGGAACCATTGAGCACTCCTGCTCAAGGTTGTTGCAATCTTCTCACTTTCCTCGGCTGCTACCTTCACAATATAAAAGAAAATCACAAGCTTACAAATTTTCACAAAACTGTCCTCTTCTTCCTCTGTATGCGAACTTCTTCTCCTTCGCAAAAAATCATTTCCCTGCTTTGATACCACTTGATGAAGAGCGAACCTCACTATAGGCAGATTCACCTTTCTTTTTTCTCAAATGGACCTGCAACCTCAAATTTAAAATTTGAGCTACAGATTCATAATTCAAAAACCGATCCTGGGACCTGTTCGTTATGGATCATCACGCTTCCGTTGCACCACTTTGATCTTCCTTCAAGGATCGAACAACCCAATTGTAATACAATTTCTCACGGTATCTTCCACCCTGCATATGGACTCGCTTCCTTGCATTTCTTTCATGCAAAGGTTAAAGCTTCCATGACGTTACCATATGATGGCTTAAACACAAAATTGGACTCCCTTCAGATCTTATCTTCTCTGTCTTGTCATGATGGTTCAACTTCAAGCTTTATCACTCCCTTTATACTTCATCTTCCCCGTTTTTCCTCTGTGGATTGACCTCAACCCGATTCACTCAACCCAAACAGAGTTCAATTACAATTTATCACCCTCAGTTGCAAAAATTAAGCTCTACATATATTGAGTCGGTCCTACCAGATCTCAGAGCAAAACAGGTTCAACTGACAGGTTAGATGTTGGACACCGACTACATGGTAGTCGTAATTAAAATTAGATCTCACCAATATTAATTCAATCAACAGATACAAGAACTATTCATTTAAAAGGCTGAAACACATTTGATTGACACACAAGACTCAATTATAATGAATCTGCCATACTCTGCATCCATCATCACGCTAGGACTATACAGTATCACACTAGATCACTATCGATCCTTACAGTGATCGATAGTTGATCATGAAGTATATAAATTAACTCATGAGACGGAATTTCATTCATGGAATTAAAACATAAGTAAACAATACGTGGACATAGCCAAATCTACATAGAAACAATTCTATTATATACAGAACCAATTATAAACTAAGGCATTTCAAACTTAAATAGAGTTTCCTGTTGATTACATTATATTTCTTCCCCTCTTCTCATTATAGGCTCGTTGTCCATATAGATTACAAAAGAATCGGTTGAGATCGCTCAAAGAAAACTCTTGGTCTTCTACTCGCACACATGGCAGATTTAATCAGTTACAAAAAATCAATATCGGGTTAAACAAATTTCGCCCCAATTCTGCGTGACTGTCCACATACCCAGCTTCAGATTCTAACTTGAATTTGAATCGCTCAGATGCCCTTGCATCAGACTCCCGAGGCACAAAAATTTATGACCTCCTGATCATATGTCTTTTCCAGCTGTCAGCATTTCTACCCACGTCATCTGTGGAACTTCTCCTTGTGATCTTCCTATAGCAACATCTCCTGAATAATTCTCACCCGCATCCTCTGCGGAATTTTCCTCTGTGAGCTGCAACAAAACCTCTGCAATAGAAAGTCCTCCTTGCTACTAGATACCTCACCAAGCTTCTCTCCTGAGCTCCGGCTTTTGGCATCCCTTTGGTTCACTCCTGTGGAACCAGTGAGCACTCCTGCTCTAGTTTGCTGCAATATTCTCACCTTCCTTGGATGCTACCTTCACAATATAAAAGAAAATCACAAGCTTACAAATTTTCACAAAACTGTACCTCTTCTTCCTCTGTATGCGAAATTCTTCTTCTTCGCAAGAAATCATTTCCTTGCTTTGATACCACTTTATGAAAAGTGAACCTCACTAGAGGCAGATTCACCTTTTGTTTTTCTCAAACGGACCTACGACTTGAAATTTAAAATTTGAGCTACAAATTCATAATTCAAAAACTGATCCTGGGACCTGTTCGTTATGGCTCATCATGCTTTCGTTGCACCACTTTGATCTTCCTTCAAGGATCGAACAACCCAATTGTAATATAATTACTCATGATATCTTCCACCCTGCAGATCGACTCCCTTCCTTGCGTTTCTTTCATGCAAAGGTTAAATCTTCCACGACGTTACCATATGATGGATTAAACACAGAATCGAACTCCCTTCAGATCTTATCTTCTCTGTCTTGGCACGATGGTTCGACTTCAAGCTTTATCGCTCCCTTTATACTTCATCTTCCCCGTTTTTCCTATGCAGATTGACCTCAACCTGATTCACTCAACCCAAACAGAGTTCAATTACAATTTATCACCCTCAATTGCAAAAATTAAGCTCTACATATATTGAGTCAGTCCCGCCAGATCTCAAAGAAAAACAGGTTCAACTGACAGGTTAGAGGTTGGAAACCGACTACATGGTGGTCGTAATTAAAATTAGATCTCACCGATATTAATTCAATCAACAGATACATGCACTGTTCATTTAAAAGGCTGAAACGCATTTGATTGACACACAGGACTCAATTATAATGAATCTGCCATACTCTGCATCCATCATCACACTAGGACTATATAGTATCACACTGGATCGTTATCGATCCTTACAGTGATCGATAGCCGATCATGAAGTATAGATATTAACTCATGAGACAGAATTTCATTCATGGAATTAAAACATAAGTAAACAATATGCAGACATAGCCAAATCTACATAGAAACAATTCTATTATATACAGAACCAATTAAAAACTAAGGAATTTCAGCCTTAAATAGAGTTTCTCATCGATTACATTGCGTTTCTGCCCCTCTTCTCATTACACGCTCACTGTCCATATAGATTACAAAAGACTCGGCTGAGATCGCTCAAAGAAAACTCTTAGTCTTCTACTCGCATACATGGCAGATTTAATCAGTTACAAAAACTTACTATCGGGTTAAACAAATTTCGCCCCAATTCTACATCACTGTTGGCATACCCAGCTTCAAATTCGAACTTGAATTCAAATCGCTCAGATGCCCCTGCATCAGACTCCCGAGGCACAAAAATTTATGACCTGCTGGTCATATGTCTTTTCCAGCTGTCAGCAGTTCTACCCACGTCATCTATGGAACTGCTCCTTGTGATCTTCATGTAGCAACATCTCCTGAACAATTCTCACCTGCATCCTCTACGAAATTGTCCTTTGTGAGCTACAAAAAAACCTCTACAATAGCAAGTCTTCCTTGCTACCAGATACCTCACCAGGCTTCTTTCCTGAGCTCTGGCTTTTGGCATCCCTCTAGTTCACTCCTGTGGAACCATTGAGCACTCTTGCTCTAGGTTGCTGCAATCTTATCACCTTCCTTGGCTGCTACCTTCACAATATAAAAGAAAATCACAAGCTTACAAATTTTCACAAAATTGTACCTCTTCTTCCTCTATATGCGAACTTCTTCTCATTCGCAGGAAATTATTTCCCTGCTCTGATACCACTTCATGAAAATTGAACCTCACTAGAGGTAGATTCACCCTTTTTTTTCTCAAATGAACCTGCAACCTCAAATTTAAAATTTGAGCTACAGATTCATAATTCAAAAACTGATCCTGGGACCTGTTCGTTATGGCTCATCACGCTTCCGTTGCACCACTTTCATCTTCCTTCAAGGATTGAACAACCCAATTGTAATACAATTGCTCACGGTATCTTCCACCCTGCAGATCGACTCCCTTCCTTGCGTTTCTTTCATGCAAAGGTTAAAGCTTCCACGGCGTTACCGTATGATGGCTTAAACACAAAATAGGACTCCCTTCAGATCTTATCTTCTCTGTCTTGGCACGATGGTTCGACTTCAAGCTTTATCGCTCCCTTTATACTTCATCTTCCCCGTTTTTCCTCTGCATTTTGAACTCAACCCGATTCACTCAACCCAAACAGAGTTCGATTACAATTTATCACCCTCAATTGCAAAAATTAAGCTCTGCATATATTGAGTCGGTCCCGCCAGATCTCAGAGCAAAACAGGTTCAACTAACAGGTTAGAGGTTGGACACCGACTACATGGTAGTCGTAATTAAAATTAGATCTCACCGATATTAATTCAATCAACAGATACAAGAATTGTTCATTTAAAAGGCTGAAATGGATTTGATTGAAACACAGGACTCAATTATAATGAATCTGCCATACTCTGCATCCATCATCACGCTAGGACTATACAGTATCACGCTGGATCGCTATCGATCCTTACAGTGATCGATAGCTAATCATGAAGTATAGAAATTAACTCGTGAGACAGAATTTCATTCATGGAATTAAAACATAAGTAAACAATACGCAGACATAGCCAAATCTACATAGAAACAATTCTATTATATACAGAACCAATTACAAACTAAGGCATTTCAGCCTTAAACAGAGTTTCTTGTCGATTACATTGCATTTATGCCCCTCTTCTCATTATAGGATCGTTGTCCATATAGACTACAAAATAATCGATTGAGATCGCTCAAAGAAAACTCTTGGTATTCTACTCGCACACATGGAGGATTTAATCAGTTACAAAAATTTAGTATCAGGTTAAACAAATTTCGCCCCAATTCTACATGACTATTCACATACCCAGCTTCAGATTCAAACTTGAATTCGAATCGCTCAGATGCCCCTGCATCAGACTCCCGAGGAACAAAAATTTATGACCTCCTGATCATATGTCTTTTCGAGTTGTTAGCAGTTCTACCCACGTCATCTGTGGAACTGCTCCTTGTGATCTTCCTATAGCAACATCTCCTGAACAATTCTCACTCGCATCCTCTGCGGAATTGTCCTCTGTAAGCTACAACAGAACCTTTGCAATAGCAAGTCGTCCTTGCTACCAGATACCTCACCAAGCTTCTCTCCTGAGCTCCAGCTTTTGGCATCCCTCTGGTTCGCTCCTGTGGAACCATTGAGCACTCCTGCTCTAGGTTGCTACAATATTCTCACCTTCCTCAGCTACTACCTTCACAATATAAAAGAAAATCACAAGCTTACAAATTTTCACAAAATTGTACCTCTTCTTCCTTTGTATGCAAACTTCTTCTCCTTTGCAGGAAATCATTTCCCTGCTCTGATACCACTTGATGAAAATCGAACCTCAGTAGAGGTAGATTCAACTTTATTTTTTCTCAAACGGACCTGTAACCTCAAATTTAAAATTTGAGCTACAGATTCATAATTCAAAAACTGATCCTGGGACCTATTCGTTATGTCTCATCACGCTTCCGTTGCACCACTTTGATCTTCCTTCAAGGATCGAACAACCCAATTGTAATACAATTGCTCACGGTATCTTCCACCCTAAAAATCAACTCCCTTCCTTGCGTTTCTTTCATGCAAAGGTTAAAGCTTCCACAGCGTTACCATATGATGGCTTAAACACAAAATCGGACTCCCTTCAGGTCTTATCTTCTCTATCTTGGCACAATGGTTCGACTTCAAGCTTTATCACTCCCTTTATACTTCATCTTCCCCATTTTTCCTCTGCGGATTGACCTCAACCCAATTCACTCAACCCAAACAGAGTTTGATTAAAATTTATCACCCTCAATTGCAAAAATTAAGCTCTACATATATTGAGTCGGTCCCGCCATATCTCACAGCAAAACAGGTTCAACTGACAGGTTAGAGGTTGGACACCGACTACATGGTAGTCGTAATTAAAATTAGATCTCACTGATATTAATTCAATCAACATATACAAGCATTTTTCATTTAAAAGGCTGAAATGAAATTGATTGACACATAGGACTCGATTATAATGAATCTGCCATACTCTGCATCCATGATCACGCTAGGACTATACAATATCACACTGGATCGCTATCGATCCTTACAGTGATCGGTAGCCGATCATGAAGTATAGAAATTAACTCATGAGACGGAATTTCATTCATGGAATTAAAACATAAGTAAACAATACGCAAACATAGCCAAATCTACATAGAAACAATTCTATTTTATACAGAACTGATTACAAACTAAGGCATTTCAACCTTAAACAGATTTTCTCGTTAATTACATTGCGTTTCTTCCCCTCTTCTCATTACAGGCTTGCTGTCCATATAGATTACAAAAGAATCGGTTGAGATCTCTCAAAGAAAACTCTTGGTCTTCTACTCGCACACATGGCAGATTTAATCAGTTACAAAAATTTAGTATCGGGTTAAAAAAAAATTGCCCCAATTCTGCATGACTGTTCGCATACCCAGCTTCAGATTCGAACTTGAATTCGAATCGCTCAGATGCCCCTACATCAGACTCCCGAGGCACAAAAATTTATGACATCCTGGTCATATGTCTTTTCCAACTGTCAATAGTTCTACCCACGTCATCTGTGGAAATGCTCCTTGTGATCTTCCTTTAGCAACATCTCCTGAAAAATTCTCACCCGCATCCTCTGTGGAATTGTCCTCTGTGAGCTGCAACAAAACCTCTGCAATAGCAAGTCCTCCTTGCTACCAGATACCTCACCACGCTTCTCTCCTAAGCTCCGGCTTTTGGCAACCCTCTGGTTCGCTCCTATGGAACCATTGAGCACTCCTGCTCTAGGTTGCTGCAATATTCTCACCTTCCTCGGCTGCTACCTTCACAATATAAAATAAAATCACAAGCTTACAAATTTTCACAAAACTGTACCTCGTCTTCCTCTGTATGCGAACTTCTTCTCCTTCGCAGGAAATCATTTCCCTGCTCTGATACCACTTGATAAAAAGTGAACCTCACTAGAGGACAATTCACCTTTCTTTTTTCTCAAACAGACCTGCAACCTCAAATTTAAAATTTGAGCTACATATTCATAATTCAAAAACTGATCCTGGGACTTGTTCGTTATGGCTCATCACGCTTCCGTTGCACCACTTTGATCTTCCTTCAAGGATCAAACAACCCAATTGTAATACAATTGCTCACGATATCTTCCACCCTGCAGATCGACTCCCTTCCTTGTGTTTTTTTCATGCAAAGTTTAAAGCTTCCACGATGTTACCATATGATGGCTTAAACACAAAACGAGACTCCCTTCAGATCTTATCTACTCTGTCTTGGCACGATGGTTTGACTTCAAGCTTTATCGCTCCCTTTATACTTCATCTTCCCCATTTTTCCTCTGCGGATTGACCTCAACCCAATTCACTCAACCCAAACAGAGTTCGATTACGATTTATCACCCTCAATTGAAAAAATTAAGCTCTACATATATTGAGTCGGTCCTGCCAGATCTCATAGCAAAATAGGTTCAACTGACAGGTTAGAGGTTGGACACCGACTACATGGTAGTCGTAATTAAAATTAGATCTCACCTATATTAATTCAATCAACAGATACAATCACTGTTCATTTAAAAGGATGAAACGCATTTGATTGACACACAGGACTCAATTATAATGAATCCGCCATACTCTGCATCCATCATCAAGCTAGGACTATACAGTATCACACTGGATCACTATCAATCCTTACAGTGATCAATAGCCAGTCATGAAGTATATAAATTAACTCATGAGATGGAATTTCATTCATGGAATTAAAACATAAGTAAACAATACGCAGACATAGCCAAATCTACATAGAAACAATTCTATTATATACAGAACCGATTACAAACTAAGGCATTTCAGCCTTAAACAGAGTTTCTTGACGATTACATTGCGTTTCTGCCCCTCTTCTCATTATAGTCTCGTTGTCCATATAGATTAAAAAAGAATAAGTTGAGATTTCTCAAAGAAAACTCTTGGTCTTCTACTCGCACACATGGCAGATTTAATCAGTTACAAAAATTTAGTATTGGGTTAAACAAATTTCGTCCCAATTCTGCATGACTGTTTGCATACCCAGCTTCATATTCGAACTTGAATTCAAATCGCTCAGATGCCCCTGCATCAGAAATTCGAAAGCAATTTGCAATGAAAATAAAAATAGGGCATATGTCTACTGTACTAAAATCAAATATATGTTTAATCTACGAAACGCAAATGACAAAAAACTAAACAATTAAACCTATTTTTTGCAAGGGACCTCCACAACAGAATGGTTCTAAACTTATTCGCAACTAGCTACACATCGATGGTTCCAGAAACGACTTCTCCTTTAATTGATAAAAATAGAGTTTCAATATATGACAACCTTACAATATGATCGAGCTTGTTTCAGGTTTATACAGCCTAATATTTATAAAAAAATCGAATTAAATGTTTGAGGCTATCACGCCTTTGGAGACTAATCAAACTATGCATAAAACTCTAAAAATAAATGTGATTTTTGTTGCTTTCACGATTTTCTTCGTGGAGACAAAATCGTGAAGCTTAATTTTCTCGCTTACTTGTTCCGATCCTTACTTTGACTGACTGTTTGACTGCAATATTAGGCGCTTTCCTTCTCGATTATGGACAGGTATATAGGATAGAATCCATGAATGGATCATTTCCCAACTGCCCATGTACTTTGCTTCTTCATTTATTCTTCGGAATATGTTAGACCATGGAGGTGGCTACAGAAATGAAGATTAGCTACGGAATTGCATGAATTCTGTAGCTAAATACAAGTTTTATTCAAATAATAAGAAACATTTAAAATATGAAAACATATCATTAAAGTACCTTACCAAGAGATAAATGTGAAAATCAATACTTGCTTGAGCTTATAGAGTTTGAAAAAAAAGGAGGAAAAGGTAGTGAAATGGATGTCAAAATTGAGGCAATCTTGAGGCTCTACATAAGGACCAATGAAGGATAAGCATCAGTATTTTATTTTAGTTATATTATGCATGTGATCTATGATTCTAACTTATGATGGTGTTGTGCTATTCAAAAACCCCCCCATTATTTATTATAGCTATCTTAGGAAATAATGGGGACCCTTTTTAATTTTCAATTTAGGACAATAAAATATTTTTATTCTTTATAAGACAAAAAATTTCATATCCGAACGATAAACTGGGATCCTATTGACCAAAGGAATAAAATGAATATGCCCAAAAAACCAATCGCATATCACAATTGCAATATCTAGCAATTAAAGCGCTCTATCGAAATTTTGCGATGTGATATTACCCGAATGCATTAAACGGTGCGTAGAGGCTTTAAAATAAAAGAAAATGATAACTAAGGAAAAGCTCCTCGATGGACATTATTATATAAACCATTGGTAGGACCCATCTTACTGCCACGTCACTTATCACTATAGCACAATAACAAATTCTTTTGTTACCATCTATCCTGCCAGCTCCTAAACCCCTGTTGCAATATATCGCATTGCAATTCCACCACCCGATAATGCATTCACTCACTCCACTAGTCTTGTGATTGTGATATTGTGATCGCATCGTAAAACTCAAATCGTGCTTGCTCCTCCAATGCTTTGATATATTTAAACTGTCGTTAAAGAGCTTACAATAAATTCACATAGAACCCTAATCGCATATCAGTGAATTAACGTATTGTGTGTTTTAAATTTGTGCTCTGAAATAATTTTGCAATGCAAGATCTTAATTAAAGCGCTTAGTTGTCAAATTAAATCACATGAACTCATGTTTTTAGTTATTACTCAGGCATAACGGTATTGATGGTATCGAGTCCCAAAGTGATTTGATGGCATATTACTTACTGTTTGCGGATTTTTAGCATTTAAACCATATTTTCCATCACTTCAAACTTTTGTGTTAATCGCTCCCGCATTGCAGAGTATTCTTCTTCATTCTCTATTTTTATCCTACTGCAAGCTAGTCCCAAGAAGAAAGACACTTGAAGGATATCAAAAGCCGCGAAGAAGAGCAAGAAACCCATGGCTACTCCACACCCATCACCTCCTACTTCAAAAGTGACAGAGATGCGTCCTCGATTCTCTGATACAACATGCACTCTAGAAAATGGATATTCCTCATGGGAATCCATGTACACATTGTTTGAGGATGAAAATCCGAGAGTAATTGAAAGAGTAGTCGCAATTGATGCCCCAACATCCTCTGAAACTTCTTGCACTGAAGTTGTTAATTCTTTCCTCCATTGAATTATCGCTTGCCCTAAAATCCTTCCCTATTCAGATATGGTGAAGTGGATAATCTACAATTTGAACATTGGAGAGAGGACATTCTTAACTTCAAGGGACACAATATTTGGGTCTTTCAAGGCAGACATTT
Source organism: Pinus albicaulis (assembly GCA_034641835.2). Taxonomy (NCBI): domain Eukaryota; kingdom Viridiplantae; phylum Streptophyta; class Pinopsida; order Pinales; family Pinaceae; genus Pinus; species Pinus albicaulis. The sequence continues at coordinate 1,052,954,405 of CM076581.1, forward strand.
AAAGAAAATGCATCAAATACCAAACCCACAGAAGGTATATGACAGGAATTTCCTTGAAAAAGTTGCAAAGGAAAATAGGCTAGCGTCGAACCAATAAATCAATGGAGGCACAACCCCAACAAGCAAAAACATGACAATAAGGGTATGTACTGTATATCCTATCTTGTTGGTATGTATTGCTACATTGCTGCTATGGTGCATAGGATGTTTGTTTACCCTAATACAAGTATATTTTCGGTTGAATGGGTTCCTCCCATTGAGGTTGCATCAGATTCATACATTATGGATTGGGGTACCACCCTTTCCAATAATATAGCCTTCCAAATCCTAGATTATAGAAAGAACCAGAAATTCACTTCCAAGACAATTCCCCCTTTTTCATGAGTGCTTATACCATGGATGTAGTATTCTTTACTTATAATTTCCCAACCAAGGGATGGAAATGGAATACACAAGACCCTTCCCCTATCCATGTTTACCACAATATCCTTTGGGAGTCCAATTATGAGTCTCATTCTTACATAATTTTTCATGGAGTCATTTTACCCCTTTACCAAGTTGTTTTTTGAGAAAAGGCCCCAACACTATCAAAAGAAGCCAAAGATGACTTCACGGCCATAGGAAAATGGTTTGGAGAATATTTATTTACATATGTTAGGGTTTATGGAATTCTAGCCAATCCCCATGTTCTCCCACTATATGTACCAAATAAACTCCTGTCCAGAGAATTTTCCTATCAAACAATAGGGAATTGGTTAACCAAAGCCTTAAAGGAAGCCAAAAATTTTGCCTCGCCATCATTTCCTATTAATTGTGGTGTCTATGATTTAGATAATTTCAAGCATGATGTGCTTTAAATAAATCAAATTTGGTGTTTAAAATTATCTACCATGCCCTGCAAACAGTTTGACCCAAATAAAGTGGCCCAAGACTTTACAGCCTAGGTAAAAGTCAGAAAATTCATTCATGGGCTCAATGATTATGATGATTTGTTTGAGTATGATGAGACATATCCACAGGTGGAAAATTTGGTAGCAATTCGTCTTGATCCATAACAACTTTCCAAGTTTAAAGAGTACAAATACAAGATGTTGGAAAATATCCCTCTAGACATTTTGAGGGTATCTCAACTAATTTAACGGAAATAATAGGATTTGGAGTAGCCTTCGAAGGACATTGAATTCCTATAGGGAATAAAATAAGCCACATCCACATAACAACAAACTATTAATACTTTCTTTAGAAGTAATTTGGATGAGGTTTGTAACCATTTTGATCATCATCTCAAAGGAAAGCAACAGGTAAACACTTCTGAGCCTAAAGGATAAGCAATGCTCCTCAAGAAAATAGACAGAGCCCACTTATTGTTGGGGCTTTTGAAAAATCAATCATCACAGATGAAATTGAATTCATCCCGACATTTCCCTCATCATAAATTGTGCTCAAGATAGAATAAATTCCTCCTCTTGACATCTTTTATAGTCACAAACATTAGGTTGTATTGAGAAGATAGAGAAAGAGGAGAAGAGTTAAGCTATCCTAGGAATTAGTTCCTAGAGATATATCAATGTAAGTGATGTGGAAATATCAGCAAACCAATCCTTCTGAATATTTAACAAGATTGTCACAGTTTGCAGGTGACTATGCAATTGCCACAATTGACAAGGCATCAGAGGTCCAGAAATTGGTCAAGGAAAAGGATGATAAAATCCAACAGTTGGAACAAGAGTTGTAAAAGGAAAATCAGAGTATTGATCACCAATGGCCGATAAAATTATCACAACTTCAACATAGCTTTGATCAATTGAAATTGCAGCATCAAGCTAATATCAAGGTAAAAGATACTCAAATTGAACAACTCCAATTCACAATTGAGCAACTGAAGGACAATCCGAAAATTGAAGACTTTAGGAAGGAAGCAATGGAATTGAACACTCTATTAGCCTAGCAACAAGTAATCTTATTTTAGAAATTAACAATCATAAATAATCTATGCAAAAAAAGTGATTCACTGATGAATCAATCGTCCAATATAAGGACGAATTTTGATGAAATTGATGAAAATATCTCATAATTTATCACTTGGAAAGATACTGCAGAGGGAAGAGCAACAAATCTTCCTATAATAGATTATTCACACAAAGAAATCATCTTTACCTATTGGGACATACAGCTAAAGCAAGCAGAAAGGGTTGTCTTCAGAGCAAGGGATGTTGCAAGAAACATTACTGAAAATGTCAGTAAGAATTTATTCGGTGCCAATCTTATCCAAGAATTCCCACCTGGTTCCCTTCCCAATGTTAAAGTTTTACTGAAAAAATGGCAGAAAAATTCAAAGATAGAGGAAGAAATCATTAAGAAACTAGCAAAACTAGACTGGGAAAAATATTGGTAGTATCTTATCAAGCCACATAGCCAGTGGCTAATGTTGTGTTTCCTTGCTGACACATCCTCCCACATGCTTCATGCACTATCATATGTAGTGTATACTGGAAAATTTCTCTTAAGGCTAGCTCATCCCCCTGAACTGCATCCAATGTTAGATATTTACGAGCTTAAGCAGCAAATGGGAAAAGAGACAGCATCACACTCCTGAGCTCGTCATACAAACAAATTCTATTTTTGTCCTATTATCTTTAATTTTAAGGAGAGTTGTTTAAACCTCCTCAACACTTTATGTATTTTTTATTTTTACATTTCTAGTACTTGCTATATAAACCCTTTCATGTATATAAAGAAAGGGTCCTGAAATTTTGTAAGGAAGGCTTTGAGAAGTTGCACTTTTGAAATTTTTAAAATCATCTTAATAGAAAGGTTGTACTAGAGTTATTTCTTGCATGAGCAGAGTTAAGATATATTGAGTACTTCTATCTTTATATTTCTTTTCTCTTATATGTCATTAATAGCCATACTTCTTTTAATTTTTTTTTATATGTATCTTCTAAATACAATTGAGCATTAATTCACTTTTGAACATGCAAATATTGACATCATTTGATATATATACAAGACATTCAATTATGGTGCGATATGAGTTATATCAATTAATTTGATTAAATATTTAATCAAGTTAATTATATTTAATTGTTTACACTTTTGTAAGTGTTTGATAAATCTACATGTTCATACACTAAGGATAATCTTTTAAATCACATACAAAAGAAACATAATTAAGTCACAGGACATAGATAGGTATATATATACTTTCAAGTTCATTATCACTCCCATTTATCATTCATCTAGTTATAAATACCTCACACACACTCAATTATAATTTATTTGGAAACTGTTCCCATCATCCCGAGTCGGAGCCACTATTCCAAACAGAAAAGGAACGGTTTTTCAGTTCCCGGCCAAGTGGTCATCCCCCGATGTTGTTGCAGCGGTTTTTGAGGGATCAAAATTTTTGGCGCTAAAATGAGGGCCAACTAGACTATTAATGGAATTAAGGTCTAATCCTAAATCTTACGGCCATCAAAAGAGTCAATCCCCCTCCAAATCTCCTATAACTTCAAGGTCACATTCAAAATCTCCTCCCTCTAAGTTTGAAGTTGTTCAATCACCTCCAAAATATTCTAAAACATTCCCTGATGTAATTCCCCCATATTACACTCTAGAATCACTTGAAGTTCAGAATTTGATTAAAAAATTAGAAGATATTTCTATTTCAGGAGAAAATCCTGTGCAATCTGAAACTTCTAAAGGAAGTGTAACCTCAATTTTTCAAGGTACGAGTGTACTGACTCGGTCTCAAAGTGAAAAACTTGGAATAACTCCATTTGATTTTCCGATTCATTCTCACCGAACGAAAACTCCTACATCGGAAACTCAAACATCAACTAGCGAGATCACTTCATCATCTCGTCCAAAAACTCCTTCATTCATTCCTCCTTCATTTCCTTCTTCTCAACCAATTGCTTCATCTATTCATATCTATTAGGTCCCTATATTACTAGTATAGTCCCTTATTGTTGTTAGTGTAACCCCATTATTGTTATTATTGTACCCCTGTAACCCCCATATTATTATTATTGTGCCCTTAAATTATTATTGTTAGGTCGGCTAGGATTACATTGTGGCCCCACTAGGATTACATTATGGCCCCATGGACTCCTATATATAGAAAGGATGTTTTGTAATTTGTATCATCCAAGAATTGTTCTTTCATGTAATGTATTGGAGGTTTCCCCCTCGAAGTGGCTTCTTTATAAGGTGTTGATATCTCTTTTCTTCTATTTTTTGAGCTGGTTCCACAACATTTGGTATCAAAGCTTTGGATCCTAGGGTTTCGCTGCTCCTAACAGGTCATCATGGCATTTTCGCTATTGATTTTTTTCTACAAAGGGTCAGAAGCTGAAATTATTAGAGTGTGAAGCCGAAATCATGGGGAACATCATCACAAAATTTCATATCTTGGTTCGCAATATGTTTGGAGATATGATTTGTGGAAGTTAGAGCTTTTTGCAATCTCCTGAATTTAACCTAAATAGGTCATCATGGAATTTTCGCTATAATTATTTTTCTACGAAGGTTCAAAATCTGAAAGCTTTAGAGCACGAAGCTGAATTCCTAAGGAACATCATCAAAAAAATTTAGAGCTTGGTTCTCAATATTTTCGGAGATATTGTCTATGGAAGTTAGAGCTTTTTCAGGGTCTCGAATTTCATCTCAAAGATGTGACCGTGGGAAAAACATCATAACTCTCTCTCTGAGCATTGGATTGGGATTCTGTAAAAATTGGCCACAAGTAAACGAACTGTAGTTTCCTTTATATCAATTTGATAGCTGAAGGAGGAAACAGTGACACGTGGAAATTCTTACAAGTTCACTCTACTGAACCAGTCCATAATTAGGTCATCATGGGAGATTGGGCATAGCTTTGTCTTGAAGAATCCAAATTAGGTCAGACCTGTGGCATTCGAAAGACAATTCAGAGGGCTACCCCAGAGCTAGATTTCAGATATTGAAGATCCTAAATCACATATATATTTTAGTTTCAATATCGAGCTCCTCAAAAGAAAGAAAAAGGTGTGTATTTGTTTTTTCGAATTGCATAAGTCTTCTGTGAAAAATCAGTTTGAAGTTATTCCAAGGGAATATTGAAGCATAGATATCAGTATTGGGTTCTAAAATGCCACCTAAAAATAATTCCATACCCATTAAGCTCTCAGAAATCTATACTATGACGCCTCAAGAGGGAGAATTGCAGTATGAGATAGTAAATAAATGTTTGGAAGGATATCTTCGTTGTTTTGTATCTGATAAAAAAACACAATGGGTCAAGCGTTTACCTCTTGCTAAATGGTGGTATAACACTTCCTTCCATACTGCAGCAAAAATGACCCCATTTATGACACTTTATGGATATCATCCACCATCCATCACATCATCTTTAAGAGAAAATTCAAAGGTTTAAGCAGTGGAAGATCACACTGAGCATCAACAAGAAGTTCTCCAACTCTTAAAGGATAACCTAAATATGGCACAAAATCAAATAAAACAACAACAGATCAACATCGCAGCGAGAGAAGTTTTGATGTAGGAGACTGGGTATTTTTACGGCTACAACCATACAAACAAATGTCCCTCAATGATCCAGGTGGATATTGGTGGTCACCTACCTATTCCACTTGGGGCCCCACCATTGTCTCTTTCATTTTTTCAGTTTCGGCACAACTTACTATTTTTAGCAATTTTTCGGGTCCTGAACTTCCGGAGCCGTTTCGAGGCCCTAAACGACACTTTTTTGGGAAAACGGAGAGAAAAATTGGTCAATGGGGTCCATAGACCAATGTTTCTCATTCAAAATTTGTAGTGCTCAGATAGATCTTTCTAACAAGGTATGGTACACGTCAAACGGAGATTGTATGCCAAAGTTACGCCCCTGGGAAGTTGAAACACCAAGCTACCCAAACGGGGCCCATAGTTTTAGCGCTTCATTTCCTAGGGTTAGGGTTTTGGCTGTTTAGGATTTCCCATTTTTTCTAAATTATAAATAGGCCCTCAAGTCTCATTGTAACTTATTTCAGAGGCTGGTAGCCGCCACATCTCTTCTCAGAGATAGCTACCAGCGCCCTAGCTAGTTTTATTTCCATTCTGTCTGTAAGAAAATTTCAACTCTTTGATATTAATGAAATGAAGTGTTATTTCTGCTGCATCTTTGTATTTATGGTTATGTGTTTATTCTGTTGCGTTCCTACATAAATCCAGATCAGTGGTATCAGAGTGGTCTGCTTTTTCTCGATCCTTCTTTGCATGTCCCCAACGAGGTTAGGGTATAAGGAGTTAGGGCTCGATCTGGTGGAACCTTTGCAAGATCAGCCTCGCAAACCCCGATGGACGCCCATGGAGGACGAAAAGAAAGATGAGGGAGCAGGAGATTCTATCAAAATATTGCTCGAGGAGGCCCTCGAAAAACAAAGGAACACGATGATGGATAACTTTTCCCAGATACTTCAACAGCTGCCCACCGGCGGTGCATCTGCATCCAGCAGCCACTCTGGAGGTGCGACTCCTTTTAAGGTACAAGTAAATTTTGACATTCCCATATTTGAGGGTCAAATAGATGCAGATGTCGTAGATAGATGGTTGAATCTATTAGAAGGATATTTCTCAGTTCATGACTTTTCCGACAGGGAGAAGATTATTTTTTCACTCCTCAAAGCTGCCCCCCATGTCAAGGACTAGTGGGAAACCCACTGTGAGAAAAAGGATGAGACATAACCCTCTCTATTCTCGGCCGTACCCACTTGGAATTATTTCCGAGACGCCATCAAGGAACAATAATGTCCCATGGGGAGCTATGAGGACAAGTACATACAATGGACCATGCTGCAACAACAAAGGGATCAAGATGTGCATGAGCTGACGAATATGTTCCATACCCTGTGCACCAAGTTGGGTATCAAAGATTCAGAGAAACATATGGTGCTAAAGTATCGTGGTTTTCTGCACAGATGCATTCAGGAGGAAATGGAGTTCCTCGACATCTCCTTGCTTGGTACGGCATATCGGTATGCTGCCAATATTGAACAGAAATTCAAATAAAAGAAGCGAGACTTTGGATCTGCGAATCAAAAGCAAGGGAAAGGTGCTCCCAAACCACAAAACAAAGGACAGAGCCAAGGCATGGCAACTCAAGACAACCTGTCGAAGCCACAAGCAAAGAACAACACCGCAAAGCCAAAGAAGGACACAAGCAAGTGGTGTGAGTTCCATAAGAGCTCCACTCACAACACAAGTGAGTGTCGGGCCAAGCAATCATTGGTGGCCGAGATGCAGGCTTCTGAGTCAGATGCATTCTCCAAATCTGAATCAGAACCTGACAAGGGGAATGACAAAGGGAAACAGATTATTGATGCGGAGCCCAATGCCACTGTTGCCACTACGAAGATCCAGAGGAGGAGGAACGTCTCTTCCACTCCTAGATGTGGGTAAAGGGCTCCCCGGTACAGTTCATTGTCGACAATGGGAGCCAAAAGAACCTCATTTCAGTAGACGCCGTGAAGCGGTTGGGCTTTCCAACCACATCTCACCCACATCCATACACCATCGGGTGGCTTCACCAAGGACGAGATCTCCGCTTCAGCCAGCAATGCTGCCTTCCCTATAGCATCAAGCCCTTCACGGATGAGATATTATGTGACGTTGCTCCTATTGATGTTTCTGATGTATTTTTAGGACAACTATACTTGTGGAAGTGTCATGCTGTGTATGAGTCTTGGCCTCACGCTGTTATTGTTACTTTGGGAAATAAGTTGTACAGGATACCAGAGGTACCACCTCCTGCCGCTATCTCTTTGGTTACTGCAAAAAAATGCAGTAAGCTCATTTTTTAAACCGGGAAATTTGTTTCACGATGATCGCCCCGAGCAAAGAAGAATCTGTGGCCACGACCTCCAGACAGGGCCCCTCTACACGACAACAACAAATGGATAAGGTTGTGGAGGAGTACGGGGACATCTTCACCTCACCCACAGGGGTTCCTCTGCACTGTCAAGTCAAGCACCCGATTGATCTAACCCCAGGTGCGCCGCTACCCAATGGACCGATCTATCGGTGCTCTATTCTGGAGAACGATGAAATCAAGAGGCATATTTAGGAGCTACTGCAGAAAGGTCACATCCAACTAAGTTCATCGTCCTGTGGGAGCCCAATCATGTTGGTACAAAAGAAGGATGGGATGTGGAGACTCTGTATTAGCTTATCGGGCAGACAAGATCAGCATCGGAATAGGTACCTGATCCCATGGATTGATGACCTTCTAGACCAACTCAAAGGTGCAAAATATTTTAGCAAGATGGACTTGAATTAGAGGTATCACCAAGTACCTATTGAACCCTCCGAACAGTCTATCATATCAGATCGGGATAGCAGGTTCCTCAGCACATTTTGGTCCAGCCTCTGGTCAATGCTGGACACCAAGCTCACCAAGTCCACAGCTTTCCATCCCCAAACAGATGGCCAGACAGAGGTCGTCAACAGAATGATTGTACACATTTTGTGCATGTACAATTCAAAGCATCCACGCACATGGGATGAGAGCCTCCCCTATGTAAAACATAGTTATAATCAGGCTCTCCACAGTTCAATCAGCCATAGCCCATTTCAGGTGGGCTTGGGATTCCAGCCACTATGTCCCATTGACGTAGCCATGCCATTTTCGGCTACTCAGGCCGATTCGGCTCATGTCTAGTCTGAATTCGACAAAGAAAATAGCTTCATGGAGCGCATTCAACACATCTTCCAACAGGTTCATGAAAAGATATATTAAGAGCGACGATGATTAAGAACAACGCCATGATCGGCAAGGTGCCACACAACTTCCAGGTGGGCGACAAAGTGTGGCTACATTTGCAGAAGGAGCGCCTCACTGGACCCCACCGCAAGCTTCACCCACTTTGATACGGGTTGTACACCATCACCAAGGTTGTAAGGAACAATGCCTTCAAGCTCAGTATTCCAACACTCCTTGGTCTACACCTAGTATTCAATGTGGACCGCCTTCGTCCTTACTTCCCACCTCTACTGGACACCTCTGGCATTGTAGAACAACTCACACCAACAGAGTTAAACCCAGATTGCATGGAACAGGCCACCACAGATTGTATCATGGACATGCAAATCAATAACAATCACCAACAGAAGATCCAACTGTATCGGGTTGTCAAAGCTGCCCAACTCCTGCACCAAGGCAAGTGGTTCACCGGGACTAGGATTCATGAAATTTCCTCATCTCATGGAGGAACTTAATGCAATGGGGACCATTACTTCTGGGGGGGAGGGAATGATCCGGTTGGATATTGGTGGTCACTCGCCTATTCCACTTGGGGCCCCACCATTGTCTCTTTCGTTTTTCCGGTTTCGGCACAGTTTACTATTTTTAGCAGTTTTTTCGGGTCCTAAACTTCCGGAGCCGTTTTGAGGCCCTAAACGACGTTTTTTGGGAAAACGAAGAGCATCATGGGTCCATCGACCAATGTTTCTCATTCAAAATTTGTAGTCCTCGAATAGATATTTCTAACGAGGTATGGTACGCGTCAAACGGAGATCGTATGCCAAAGTTACGCCCTGGGGAAGTTGAAACACCAATTTACCCAAACGGGGCCCATAGTTTTGGCGCTTCATCTCCTAGGGTTAGGGTTTTGGCTGTTTAGGATTTCCCATTGTTTCTAAATAATAAATAGGCCCTCGAGCCTCATTGTAACGCAGTTCAGAGGCCGGTAGCTGCCACATATCTTCTCAAAGATAGCTACTAACGCCCTAGCTAGTTTTATTTCCATTCTGTCTGTAAGCAAATTTCAGCTCTTTGATATTAATGAAATGAAGTGTTATTTCTGCTGCATCTCTAGATTTATGGTTATGTGTTTATTCTGTTGCGTTCCTGCATAAATCCGGATAACTCAAGCAAGCTAAGAAGGATAATAAATTATCGCCAAGGTACTATGGTCCTTACAAGGTGTTGCAAAAGATTGTTACTATGGCATACAAATTGGAGCTTCCTTCTTCTTCACGAGTACATCTAGTTTTCCATGTTTCATGCTTAAATAAGGTTATAGGTGAAAATCTTCCAGTTCAAACAATATTGCCATAACTTGATGAGGAAGGAAAAATCATATTGGAACATGAAGTGGTCACGGAAACAAGAACTCGATAGCTACAGAATCGATCAATTTCAGAGTATCTCATCAAGTGGAAGAACTTACCCACTGAAGATTCTACATGGGAGGATGATAATTTTATACAGAAGCACCCAGAGCTACTCAAGCATTGAAGACAACACTTTTTTGAAGGAGAGGGGCATGTTAGGTCCCTACATTACTAGTATAGTCCCTTATTGTTGTTAGTGTAACCCCCTTATTGTTATTATTGTACCCCTGTAACCCCCATATTGTTATTATTGTGCCCTTAAACTATTATTGTTAGGTCGGCTAGGATTACATTGTGACCCCACTAGGATTACATTATGGCCCCATGGACTCCTATATATAGAAAGGAGGTTTTGTAATTTGTATCATCCAAGAATTGTTCATTCATGTAATTTATTGGAGGTTTCCCCCTCGAAGTGGCTTATTTCTAAGGCGTTGATATCTCTTTTCTTCTTTTTTTGGAGTTGGTTTCACAACAATATCTCTTCAACTCAAAAAACTAGTGTTGCTCCAAGTAGTACTATTTCAACGGTTATTTATTTACCACTACGTCAACCTATGGAACTACTACAACATATTCCAATCCTACAGGTCATACAATGGCAGCTAGACCATGGACTAATCCAAGAGCTATTCAATTGGCAAGACATCTTCATGATTTACCTAAGCACGCAGAGAGATGGTTTCCTAAGTATAATCCTGATGATGGACTCCTTGTTGAGGAACACCTCCATAATTTCATGCTATTCATGAACTGCAATGGAGTATCTGAAGAAGACTGTGTAGTTAGGTTATTCCCTTATAATTTCCAAGGATCGGCGAGATCAAGGTACTTTTCGCTACAATCGGGTACTCTAACCAGTTGGGATATATTTGAGGAGCAATTTCTAACCAATTTTGGTGATGATTGCACTACTTCTACTCTTATAAATGATCTTTCCACTATTAAAGCTAATTCAAGAGAAAATATCAAAGACTTTAATTCTAGGTTTAATAAATTGCTAAACAAATTCCTAACTACATCAAATTGTGGTGTTGATGTACATATTGAATGGTACATGTCCTCTCTTCCTTCTAATATTGCAATTTTTGTAGATATAGCTAACAAAGAAACTTTAGGAGAAGACATGAAAGAAGTCCTCTCTATTGAAAAGAGAATAATTTCATTAGAGAAGAATACTTCTTAGGAAGAAAGAAAAACAATAAGGTTACATTTAAGGATGAACCAAAGAAGAAAACTCCTAAAGATCCTTTCAATCTTGAAGGATTGCAAAAGGTCCTTAAATCCATGTCAATTGAGATGGTAGAAATCAAAAAGAAGGTAGTTGAGTCTTCTTCTAAAAAACCTTTTAGATCTTTCAAGAAAGCTCAAACATCAAATCCTCAACCACTTAATACTATATCCATTGTTGAATCTTATCAGGGTGAATACGAGGATGAAACAACATTGTCTGCTAATGAATCTCAAGATGAAGAACTAGTCGAAGTACATGGGTTATGGGATTATATTATCCCTACTTTTGAAAATGAATATGAGCATGAAGACTTACCTGTTAGAAGCAGAAGTAAAGGTCATGTTGATTCATCACAATCAATCCAGAAACAAAAACCCTCATCCTCTATTGCTAAAGATAAATTTATCAATAAAAAATATCCTTCCACATCTTCTCAATTAGTCCCGTCGTCTTCATATTCTCCATCTAAATAAAATACCTTGTTAGTTTCAGATATCATTGAATACAATATAGTCGATGAAATGAAGAAAATCAAAGAAAACATCTCCCTACATGAGGTAAGTAAGTTGAAATAGCAACAAAAGTTTTTACTAAAAGAATTGAATTCAGTTCCTGCTTCTCCTCTGCCTATTGTTGTTACATCCAAAGCCTATAAAGGAGTAGGTAAACCTCCTAATGATACATCAAAAAATATTGATTCCTCGAATGTTCTTTTAATTTTGGATAGATCCAATTCACATACTCCTCCTTTCCTTCTGACTATTGAAATTTTCAATAAAAATGTGCACAATTGCCTGATAGACTATGGGGCTTATTCGAACATAATGCCATATTCATTTTGTCTAAAATTAAACATTTATCCCCAAAATTTTGTTGTTCACAATTTTCAACTTGATAGAACCAAATTCAAGGTTTTATGATAAATGAATTATGTTCTCATTAGACTCGCTTCTAATTCAAAGGTTTATCAAATAATTGACATACTAGTTCTTGATATTCCTGATTTTTATGGTTTAATTCTTAGCAGATATTGGTTTGAAAAAATCCATGGTTATTTTTCCACATGATGGTTTCATATGTGGCTTCCTTACAATATAAAGCCAAATCAAATTCGAATTGATCGTGAAAAACACATGAAATAATCAGTAAATGATTTTGAAGATGAAAATGAGCCAGTGGCCTTTACCAATAATATTATTGGAAACTACTATGTTGAATCATTTTTGGGTAGTTTTAATGCACAAAAATTTCCATTTTTAATCAATTTTGTTACTTCTCAAGTTGAAAACTTTTCACAATCACATTCTTTTAAATGTGTAAATATTGTAGAAAAATCTTAGTTAAATATTTATTTTGGACTTTGTATTTTGATGGCTCTAGATCCAATGATGGTGCAAGAGTAGGTTGTATATTAATAAGTCTAGAAGGAGAAAAAAAAATGCTATCATATAGATTAAATTTTGAATGCACGAATAATACAGCTGACTATGAGGCACTAGTCCAAGGATTGTATAAAGCAATATATCTGGATGTCAAATATCTTCAAGTGTTTTCAGACTCTGAAATTATTGTAAAATAGGTGAGAAACACCATTCATTGTGTTTATGCTCATTTGAAGAATTATCAACCTCTTGTTCAAACCCTCACTTCTCATTTTTTGGCATTTAACATTTCTCCTATCTCAAGACTTAAAAATGCTATTGCCAACCTTCTAGCTAATGTAGCATCTAGACTCATACCACCTGAGGATTATAGTCTAGATAGGTTTTCCATTGAATTAATTTTTTGACCATCCATTCCAGAAAATGTCACCAATTGGCGTGTGTTTAATGATGATGAAGACATTTTTAAGCTTTTTAACATCTAAAGGATCATATGATGATAAAATAATTGATGAGGACGAACATGAAAGAAAATTGAAACAAAAAAACTAATTAAAATACTCTACCAAAATCTGTGGTTAAACTTGAATATATCTATGACCTAAAAGACAGATTTAAGAAGGTTACTAACTCTAAAATTCAAATTTCAACCTTGAGGTTTGAACTAGTAAACCTTGGAACTGATCTCAAACCCCAATACATCAATCTATGTCTAGGTCTCTCATCAGATGAGAGATTAGCCTTTATTCATTTATTAAAAATATCTAAGAGTGTTTTCACATGGATCTATGAATATCTTACAACATATGATACCTCCATTATCCAACACATTATTCCAATGATTTCCGATGACAAAAATGAACAACATAAATTAAGGAAAATTAACCCAAATTTTGAAAATCAAATCAATTCTAAACTAAATAAACCCTTTAAAGACAAAATCATTTTTCCTATTAGGAATTCCAAATGGGTGTCAAAATTAGTGTCTGTCAGGGATAAAAATGGTGGCATGCGCATTTACATAGATTTTAGGAATCTGAATAAAGCTTGTCAAGAGGATAATTTCCCATTACCACCCATGGAACAAATTTTACAATCAGTGGCAGGTTTTGAACTCATTTCTTTCCTTGATGGTTTCTCAGGATATAACCAAATCTTGGTCCATCTAGATGATAGGTTGAAAACTATGTTCAAGACCAAATGGGGGACTTATGCTTATCAGAAAATTCCTTTTGATCTAATAAATTCAGGGGAAACCTTCCAAAGATCCATAGGCATAGATTTTAGAGGTTTGATAAACAAAACAATTTTTGTTTACTTAGATGACATAACAATATATTCCAAGAAAAGAAGTGACCATTATCATGATTTGAAACAGATCTTTGAATGTTGTAAAAGATATGGAATTTCATTAAATCCAAAAAATTGATACTTTGCTCTTAGTGAAGGGAAAATTTTAGGATTTATCGTATCCAAAGAAGGTATTATCATTGATCTTGAAAGGATTAAGGCAATCTCTGAAATATATTTTCCCCACACTAAGAAATCAATGTAGTCTTTCTTAGGGCAGATAAATTTTGTCAAGAGATTTTTCCCTGATTTTTCCCAAATTGTTCTTCCATTATAAGCCATGATCAAGAAAAACTCAGTATTTAAATGGGGTGACAATGAAAGAGAAGCTTTTTATTCAATCAAATAAGCCATTATAAATTCCCCCTCTCTAACTGCTCCAAATTTTTCTGATCATTTCATTTTATATTCTTTTGCTTCTTAAACATCATATGTTGTTGTTCTAATGCCACTTAATTAGCAACAAATTGAGGCACCCATCTCATTCTTTAGTTAAAATTTTCAAGGTGTTGAACTAAATTATTCAGAGGTGGAGAAAAAAGCTTTTGCTATTTTCAAATCTGTAAATCATTTTAGGCCTTTTCTTCTAAAGAGACACACTAAAGTAATAGTCTCATTCACAACAGTGAGAAAGTCACTTGTAGAGAAAGAATTAGGATAAAAGAGGGAAAATTGGGTCACAACTCTGCACGAATATGATAGACATAAAACAAGCTAAAATTTTCAGAGGACAAGGTTTTTGCAGATTTCTTATTGGAGGTTCCAACATACCAACTGATGAGGACTCAAGTAACATTGTACACATATATGAGGTAAGCTTAACTGATACTGATTCCCAATATGTTGGTCTTATTATCTATTTAAATAATGGATATGCTCCCCCCGAACTCAATTATAAAATCAAAAGATCTTTAAGGTTAAAATCCAATCGAAATGAAATCATTAATGATGTGTTATTCAGGAAAAACTATGACTCTGTTTTGTTAAGATGCCTTGAAAATTCTGAAGCAGAAAAGGTTTTGCAGGAGTTACATGATGGACCATCTGGTGGAAATTTCGGAGGAGATACCGCCACCCATAAGATCCTACATCCAGGGCATTATTGGCCAACATTATTCAAAGATACCCATACATATGTAAGGATATGCAAGATTTTTCAAACTGCTACAGGAACACAAAAATGAGCATCCTTGCCTCTTCAACTAGTCAACATTGAACAACCCTTTGAACAATGGGGATTGGACATAATAATTGAGATTTTTCCTCACTCTTCCAAGCATCAAAAGTATATCCTTACTATTACAGACTACTTCACCAAGTGGGTGGAAGAAATTCCACTAAAGGTAGCCAATTCCAATGCCATTATCGAATTCATTTATCACTTCATTATTACCAATTTTGGCTTACCAACTGCACTTATGTTTGACAATTCATCTTACTTTTCAGGTAATAACATGACTTAATTTTCTCTTAAGATGGGATTTAAACTTAAATACTATGTTAATTACTATCCCCAAGGGAATGGTTTGGAAGATTAAACCAATAAAAACCTCATAAGGATTATTAAAAGAACTGTTGATAAGATCCAAAATAATTGGCATAAATCTTTGACCTTTTCTCTATTCATTGATCGAATAACCCAGAAGGCATCCATAGGTACTTCTCCCTTCAATTTGGTATATGGTATAGAAGCTATCATTCCTTCGAATCTAGCCCTTCCCTCATTAGCACTAGTCCAATTCATCGAAGAAACACCCTCCTCTTCTTTACAATTAAGAATGTCCCAAATACTTAAATTAGAAGAAGACAGCAAAAAATCCAAGCTTACACATGCTCACCATCAACATATAGTTAAATCTCTTTTGATGTAAGTTTTGTTGAAAAAAATATTTTCAAGTTGGAGATCATGTCCTCAAATGGGACAAGGCACATGAGGAAAAAGGAAAGCATACGAAATTCCATAAAATTTGGCTTGGACCATTTCAAATTACTGAAAAAATAGGCCTGTCAACTTTTATACTGCAAGATCTACAAGGAAAGAGATAGTATCTTCCTGTTAATGGGCTTATTCTAAAAAAAATATTTTCTTAGAAGAACATTTCTTCTAATATAAATATGTAGGTATTACCATTTACATATTTAGGTTTTTAGAACATAATGTTAAGTAACACGCTTTTGGATTTTTATCAACAAATCTAATTATATTATGATTTTTTTTCTTTGAAGGTAGGAATTTTTAAGGAAAATATTACACAATTGAAAATTTGGATAATTATCATAATACTCTGAATTTTTTTTCCACAGAAGTTGCAAGTTATTTTAAATCTCAAACTTTATAAAATATTTTGATCTTATTATTGGTCAAGAAATTTTTTCTTTAACAAAGGAAAGACTATTTTGTAACTAAGCATCTTTAACTCGAAATTGTCGTCCAAAAATCTTAAGGAGTCAATGATTCTCCCCATCCATTAATCATACTTGTTTTAGAGTGTAATTTAAAAATATATAAAACTTAAAAGATAAGAGGTCTCGTCACGAGCCCACTATGATCATAGGAAAATAATAAGTTGACATTACCACTACTGAATACCAAACCAGGGTAATGGTTTATGATTATTCCAACCATAAGGCAAGGGGTCTCACCATGAGCCAGCATGTTAAGTTCAATTACAACCAGTGAAGGCATTGTCACTATCTTGTCACCAAACCAAAACAATGGTTTTGAAGTACTACAAAGAAATAAAATAAAAATAAAACAATGTATATATATCTATAGGGAATAACATTATGTTAATTCAAGTATCTGGATTAACAGGTGATACGCTTTGTATGCCTTATAATATTATTTGATAAATCATGTGTACTTATGTAATGCAACTATGTAAAATTCCCATATAACCTTACTTTAAGTTGACTTGATTTAGTACACTCTCCTTGTATTTACTCATATCAATAGATGTCTAAGTTGTTTTAGACACAAGTGATACCCCTGTTATTTCAAATCTGTGTGTTCAATAAGCTCCTTGTATTCTACTAACTCTTAGGTTACCACTAACACTACCTAGCTGACTTACTAGTGCTATCTACCTTACTAACTGATCAGAGATAGATTTCCTACCTACTGCTAACTAGGTGACCGAATATTTCCGAGATGTCAATGAGCAAGACATACTATTATTTATTGATATGTCCAAGCGAGATCAGAGGTTTCTGCCTGTGGGTTATCACCCAACTCTTATTATGGAAATGGGTTCTTTGCAAGACCTAGCTTTACACTTTATAACCACATAATACGATTTGCATACCTTTACACTAGATTACCTAGCTCAACCAAGCAAATATAAGCCTAGAAAGGATTCATTTACTGTTATGAATCGACCCTGAATTAAGAAACTAATAAAATCTTGTTACTCTTCCATCAGTTCCTTTTAAGGGCCAGTAACAATTGTCACATATTCAAATTCGATGAATCTAGACCATTTTAGCGTGTATCCTTCCTTCTCATATTAGAAAGGATAGGGCTTTTCAATCTATAAAATTTTGTAATCTTTGCCCCTGGAAAAATCGGAAGTAGTTAGAGTTGTAGTTATACGCACCTGTAAATAATTTGAACGTGACAATGGAATTATATATATATATATATCTAAGGATTGCAATCATAAATGGATGGGATATTGGATCATTGATGGTTAAAAGGTAACCCTGTCGAGGCTATGAATGCTTGTTGGTAGCAATGGCTCTACCTATGACAAAATGAGTATATCAAAAGGCTAAGTTTCAAAAGCCACCTAATTTATCTTTATAACTAATTAATGACTGGTATAGATAGTTAAATATTTTCAATAAAAATATATTTTTAAATGGTTACAATTAAATGAGTTTTTTTATTAATAGTAATTTTACTTATCCAATATTTCAAATATAGTTTTCTTTTCCTAAATCATTTTTACATATTTAAAGTTATGTAAAATTTCATTATTATAAATCATAGATAGTTGGTTCTCCCAGAGAATCATCAATTTTTGTGCTATTCAACAACCCCCCCCCATTATTTATATATAGTTATCTTAGGAAATAATGGGGACCCTTTTTAATTTTTAATTTAGGAAAATAAAAGATTTGTATTTTTTATAGGACAAAAAATTTCATATCTAAAGGATAAAATGGGATCTTGTTGACCAAAGGACTTAAGTGAATATGCCCAAAAAACCAATCGCATATCGCAATTGAAATATGAACCACTCAAAGCTCTCTATCGAAATTTTGCAATGTGATAGTACCCGAATGCATAAAATAGTGTGTAAAGGCTTTAAACTAAAAAGGAAAAATAAAAAAGGAAAATCTCCCCGATGGACATTATTATATAAACCATTGGTAGGACCCATCTTACTACCACGTATCGCGCAATCGCAGATGCTTTGTTACCATCTATGTGTTGGGAATCACGATTGTCGTTAGACCAAAACCCGTAGGTGTTGGTCAACGATCGCATCGCGAGAGATAAGGATCCATGAAAGGCAATTAGTCCATGTCGCGAAACACACGGGGAGCATTGGTTTATCCAATTTCCAACAATCTCCCCCCCAACTCGAGCCGAGTGTGTATCGAACTCGTGACCTACGCTCTGACACCACTTGTTGGGAATCATGATTGCTGCTAGAACAAAACCCGCAAGTGTTAGTCAACGATCGCATTGCGAGAGATAAGGATGCACGAAAGGCGGTTAGTCCATGTCGCGAAACACACGGGGAGCGTTGGTTTATCCAATGTCCAACACTATGTTGCATGCTCTTAAACCCCCGATGAGATATATCACATCACAATTCCGCCACTCGATAATGCATTCACTCACTCCACTAGTCTTGCAATTGCAATATTATTATCACATCGCAAAACTCAAAGCACGGTTGCTTCGATATCTTTAAATTGTTGAAAAGAGATTAAAATAATTTGACATAGAATCTTAATCGTATATCGATGAATTAACGTATAGCGTGTTTTAAAGTTGTGCTCCGAAAGAATTTTGTGATGAGATATCTTAATTAAAACATTGAGTTATCAAAGTAAATCATGTGAACTCACATTTTTAATTATTACTCGAGCATAACAGTATTGATGGTCTCCAGTCCCCAAGTGATTTGATGGCCTGTTACTTAATGTTTTCATATTTTTAGCATTTAAACCATATTTTCCATCACTTCCAACTTTTGTGTGAATAGCTCCCGCATTGAAAAGTATTGTTCTTAATCCTTTTTTGTATCCTACTGTAGGCTAGTCCCAAGAAGAAAGACTCTTGTGAGATGTCAAAAGCCACAAATAAGAACAAGAAACCCATGGCTACTCCACACCCAATGCCTCCTACTTCAAAAGTGAAAGAGATGCCTTCTCTATTCTCTGATGCAACATGCACTCCAAATAGTGGATCTTCCTCATGGGAAACCATGTACAAATTTTTGAGGATGAAAAGCCAAGAGTAATTGAAAGGGTAGTCACAGTTGACGCCCTAACATCCTCTGAAACTTCTTGCAGTGAAGTTGTTAATTCTTTCCTCCATCGATTTTTCTCTCGCCCTAAAATTCTTTACTACTCAGATATGGTGAAGTGGATAATCAAAAATTTGAACATCAGAGAGAGGACATTATTAACCTCAAGTGACACAGTAGTTGGGTCTTTCAAGTTGAAGAAGATTTAAAGAAAGTGCATCATATACCTGACCCACAGAAGGTATATCACAGGAATTTCCTCGAAAATTTTGAAAAGGAAAATAATCTAGCAGCAGACCCAATAAGACAATGGAGGCACAACCCCAACAAGCAAAAACATGACGATAAGGGTATGTGCTCTATATCCTATCTTGTTGGTCTGTAATGATATATCATTGTTATGGTGTGTACAATGTTTTGTTACCCTATTACAAGTAATTTTTTTTTTGAATGGATTCCTCTCATTGAGGCTGCATCATATTCATACATTATGGATTGGGGTACCATCCTTTCCAATAATATTGCCTCCTAGTGCAATATTCCCAAATGGGAAAGGGAGCAATATAGCTCACAATAATGGAAAATAGTAGTACATAACAATATATCAATCATGAGCCAAATACAGATCCATGGTATTATTTATAATAGCAAGAAAATAATTACAATATCTTGGGGATCAAGTCCCTCAAGCTAGGCAAGAGAAGCCTCCAATGCCTAAAAGAACCAATACATGTAATACCACTGCTACACAATACACTGAAGCCAAGACAGTGCAGTTTTAGTGGCTAATACTGCAACTAAACATTATAAATAAATGGATCTGAAAATAGCATGCCCATACAAGGCCAAAAATGGAGATCTATGTTCCCATCCACATTTCCTAGATAACCCAGGAAGGGTTTCCGAAAATATACAAAATATCAGAATGTCGGAATGCAGCCCTAGGGCTGAATAAAATCTGTAACTAGGCACCTGAAAAGGAGGTGGTTGAATCTGATGTAGATCTGAAAATAACTCCTCCAAAAGACTCTCTGAATGAAGGGTTCATCCCTTCAATGGAAAGCAAACACTCCAAATGGAGCACTGAACTCACCCCTGAAACATATCTCTAAAATAACGCAATCATGGACTGGAACTATGTTGTAGGTGATGATGAAGACTTGGCCTAATGCCAAAATATGTTATGAAGCATAGGGACCTTCCTTACTGATCTCCCAATGGAAAGAAAGCTTCCTCCACTGAATACAAGCTTAGAAATAGCCCAAAGAAACCCTCCACTGCTGCACCCTGCAACTCAACACATATCTAAATAGAATCTGCGTTGTAGAAGAAATTTTTATCTTGGCCAAATGCAGAAATTTGGAAATAATGCTCAAGAACTTCTCCTAAGTAGGCACTCTAAGTCCTTGAGGATGAAGGTGGGATTCCCGCTTGGGAACACCCTTGTGCTAAACAGCACTGCAATCTTAGCTAAACAGCTAAAGAGAGCCAAATGTCTTAAAAACCCACAATCAAATAATAATCCAAAACATTATCACAATGGCTACCATCCTCTTCCTTATATTCTTGGTGAGCTTCCTCACCCTTGGCCCCACTCATTAAAGGCACTACTTCCATGCAAAGGATCTCCCTCCAAAATTGTGTTGTCCCTCATTGAATGTCCACTACTTCCATACGAGCAATGTTGATTTGGTCAAAGTTGACCCAGTCCACATGCTTCTTCCCTTGTTCACACATGGGGGAGATTAATCTAGATCTTATGATTCCCTCCATTCACATTTGGAGTGGTTTTTTTCCTACTAAGGAGATTTATGGGTCTCCCTACCCTCTTATTCTTCTAACTAAGAAGAAAAATTAGATTTTAATATTCCAATTAGTTCATGCTAATTTAGGAATATTACAATCCTCCCCTCCCAAATGTTTCTTGTCCTCAAGCAACTGTAAGGATAGATATGAAAAATTTAGGGAACCTTCATTCCCATGTGAGGCTCCAACCTCCAAGCTATCATCCATATAAAATGAATCACCATCCAGAATGGTAACTCATATAAAAACTCCCCCCACATGCTCATGAGAGGCTCCACCCAAAGACTCATGTTAATCATGTGGCTCACCTCATAAGGAAACAAGTGATATAATGTAGCAGCCATATAATGTCCCATGCTCTTCCTAAAGCATGAAGAAGTGTGGGAAGTTTCATTCCCAATGGACACATCCAACCAATGTGTCATCCCTCCAATCATGTCCCCAACAATAATAAGAACATCATAAACATATGGGATCACAATCAAAGTCATGCTAGCTGCTATGTGCAGTAATGGAGAAGGACACTGGTCCATCAAGTGCAACCAGCACATTTTTACTCCTAACTGCATCAGAATATGGCATGATGAGTGGTTTCCCAACCACTTGTTTGCTGCCCCAATATTCTCACATGCTTGGAGAAGGTGTATGTTGTATGGTGAAAATTGAGCACACCCTGCATAAGATATCATCTCCCCAAGACCTCCTAGGGAGTGGCCATCATCAATATTTCTTATGGCCTTAAGTAGACCATGAATTCTAGAAGAAAGAGTTCCCCCTCTTGGAGCAATGTCCTGCACATGAATGGTAAGGAAATTCAAATACATAGTAAATGAATCATGATGTACATAAAAACAATATTTACCATGTGCTTGGTTCAAACTAGTAAGGTGGCTCATAGATGGGCTTCCTCTCACTCCCAATGAGAAAGGAAGTGGTTGTGATAACTCTACCAAAGAGTTATGTCTCTCCTCATCCTCCAAAAAATCCATGCATCTCCTCATATGATGGTGCATCTCCTCCTTGAAGCCTTCCCAAATGAACCCCTATAGGATAGTACGGTATGCCCTTATAAAACCAATGGGTTTAGAGAGAAAACCCTCATATGATACATGTAGTAGATGCTTCTTGAGCTTATATGCTCTATTCAATAAGATTCTACTCTGAAAATAGACGACCCCATCTACCACTGCATATCTCCCATCTGATAACTGGTCATCAAGCACTCTACATGAGAATAGGTCCTTGGAGTATTATACTAACAGTTGGGATCTCCAATAAGGGTAAATTCTCAATAATGGTAGCGTTATTGATCTACCATGTAAAGCACCTGTCATGCTTATTCTCTCTTCTTTGACATCTCCCATGCCAAATTCATACATCGGGATGTTGCAATCTTGCCTCTACTGCTCCTCCTACAGCTGCTCATGCTCTAGTGAAGGTGGAATTTTTTGGAGGCTAGCCTTCCATGAGAAGCTATCACCCATCAAAAACCTTCTGATTTTGGCCAATGTAAGCATGAGTGGCCACCAACTTCTACCAAATGTGGAAGAGTCCTTCCTATGTGGAAGTATCTTCTGATTCTCTAAAGCCATGGAGTGGTCTCCTTGCACCATGATGGTGTCATCCATCCCTGAAACATCTTCTCTTAGCGCAAGATGTTTGGTGAAAGTGGGTACTACTGATATTGGGAGAATGTCTCCCTCCTCCTTGAGCCAACCACAGACTCTTTACGTTCTTTCAAGTCCTCCCAAGGTTTTCACCTCTGCGAGATCTATGAGTGGTGCAACCAAATGTGAAGCATCTCTCATCATCTCCTGATCTGGTGGTCTCCCAGGTGGAATGCCTCCATGTAATGAGACATCAATGTTAAGAGTAGACTACATATATGAGTGAACTGCTTTTTCCTTGCTCTCACTGCGCAAATCAGTCTCCTCTTTTGTGCATCAACCTTATGAAATAGATAGGGGTGTGTGCTCCAAATCACCTGATGTTGGCCATCCTCCCTATCTTCTTCTTTCATCTGCAAGGTCTCACAATATATCACTGATGGAACATGCTGCTCATGGATTGTGCCTTCTTCTCCACATATGAGATCCTTTGGAACTCCTTGCGAACATACAAGGGCTCCTCCCATTGGATAAATTACTCTATCTTCCTCTCCATGAGGTACTAGATCTACTCCTGATGTAAGATCGATGTTACCTCCTATCTTCTCTTCTCCTTCATCATGAATGGAGGCTACCTCATCATCATTATGAGGCTCTTTGTCTTGATCCTCTTTTCAAAAATGGATCTCCATGTCTTCCTTTTGAGAAGAGAGCTCTGCTTGAAGTGGGGATCTTTCCTCTAGAAAGATATTCTGCAAGTTTTTAACCCCCTAAATAGAATTCTGGAATGGAGTTGGGTTTATAGATCCTTCCAACTCATGCAAAGGTTTTGTTTTTTTAGGCTTGGCTAGCTCAACCAAGGATGTTTCAAAATGTTTTACATTAGATCTTTTCATTAACCTCCTAGTGAACTTTGCATAAGTAGATACATTTACATGATTCAAGGAAGAAGTTTCATAAAACCACCAAGCATAAGCTTTCCCTTCAAGATGCAGCGTCGCAATTCTAATGGATTCATCTTCTGAAACTTGGTGCTGCTACAAATAGGTGTCTAGCTCCTACACCCAAGCCCTAGTTGTACATTTAGGTGACCCATCAAAAGTAGATAGAAAGAATCTACCCAAATCATGCTGCTTGCACCTCTTTCTTCTATTGTGATTCCTATATCTTCTATCCTCCTTGATCTTACAAAACCCTTGGAAGTTTAGATGGTCTTCGAACCTCTGAGATTGAGATTCATACTCTTGAAGGTAGTCACCAAGAGTCTCCTCATCTGGTACATCTCCTTCCTCCATCTCTCTTGATATGAACATAGGCATGGTAGAGTTTTGTAGATCTGATTGTGTGGCTAAATGATCATACCCATAATATGAAGAACTGGATATTTCTTCATGTGCAAATCTTCTTGAGGGATCTTCATGTCTTTCCCTCCTCATTCCCTTGATTTCTTTATTAAGCTCATGCATAGTTTGGAGAAGAAGTTCTGAAAACTTCTTTCCCTCCATTTCTCCAAATAATGGATACTTGCCTTTGTCTCTTCTGTGAGCCTTATCCTTTCTATGAGAAGCTTCTTCTTCTTCTGATAACATAGATGCAATGTCTTCACAAGCTGAGCCAATATTATGCTCTGATACCACTGCAATATTCCCAAATGGGAAAGGCAGCAATATAGCTCACAATAATGGAAAATAGCAGTACATAAAAATACATCAATCATGAGCCAAAGATATATCCATGGTATTATGTATAACAGCAAGAAAATAAGTGCAATATCTTGGGGATCAAGACCCTCGAGCTAGGCAAGAGAAGTCTCCAATGCCTAAAATCACCAATACATGTAATACCACTGCTACACAATACACTGAAGTCAAGACAACGCAATTTTAGTGGCTAATACTGCAACTGAACATTATAAATAAATGGATCTAAAAATAGAATGCTCATTGTTATCACAAAATTGTACTTGATTAGTTGTTGATCAGACAACTCTATGTAACTGTTTCAAACCATATTTTGACTGAAGCTTAGCCTCTTCAGTCTGAGAGGGCTCTCTCAAAGGGATTTAATGATATTGGTTAACGACAGTGCTAGATGGCTAACTCTATAGGATTTGTATCTTGTTTTTTATGATTGTAGGTTGAAATAATGCAGGCTTGCTACCATTGGGCTTATGGATTCAACAATCAGTAGTTTCAGTGGCAAGGTTTCTTAACATGGAAGCTGAGGTAGATAAGAGTCTTTAACAAAGGAAAATCACACATAGAACATAGGGCAACACAGTCATTTCATCAATAAAGGAAATCAGAGCATAAACATATGAATTTTGAGTAATAAATATTAAATCTACTACAAATGGTAAACATAAAGATATAGATCAAAAAGACATTAAAAATTCCATGAGAATCTCAGGTCTGTCAAGAATAATTCCTATGTGTTACTGATATAAGTCAAATTACATAAAGTATCAGTATGGTGAAAAAAATCTCAAACCCTTTACAACTTCGATAATTTGCCTTTAAATAGGCATTCTTACAGTAGGGATGATCTGTGTCTTGGCTAGATTCATCAAACTCTTCCTATGACACCTCATATAACAGAAAAATCATGTCTTTTAATAATAAAATGATAGCTACACCCTAAAGATGATATTTCCTAATAGGACTCAAACTCCTATTTATTACATCATTATACCTTATCTTTGAAACAGTTACTTTTTAGTTACAACTAAGCATCACATGCTCGAATTGGCTATGACATAGTTCGTCACTACTTGACATATTAAATACCCTCCTAAGCATATGGAACAAAACCCTATTTTTCAAGAAAGCAAGACCCTTATCTTCAACGAAAGCTTTAGCTAATGAGATGTCTCCACAACACTATTTTAAAGTCATAAATGTTTGATGATAAGGTCCCTTGACCTGTTGGATATGTCCACCTATCCAAAACTTCCACTGGGATGCTTCAAAACCTTCAAAAATAGCTCGCTACAAAAACAGGACAGTTTCGTAGCGAGCTTTCGTAGCATTCAAAAAATAGCTTTTGCACCCATAAATTTTTCTCTTTTGTTATTCCCTGGTGTCAACCAAGACATGACACCTCACCATAATTTAACTCCCTCCTTAAAAACTTCAAAAATTTATTTTGGAAGCCAATAATCTACTACATAAATTTTTGTAGCATTTCCGTGGCTTTAAGCCTAGGAAATGCTACGAAACTGTGAAAAAAGTGTTGCATTTCCAGATTTCAAGACAAATTTAAAAAGTGAATTCCATCTAAAACATAATCAACCTCAACTTAAGACCCCTGTGGTGTTTCCTCTTCATTAATGATAAGTTGAGCTATGGGTTCCTCAACCACAGTCATATTTAAGCCCTTCTTCTCCAGCTCCTCATGGATTAACTCCAGTTGTTGTTCTAAATCTTTCACTTCATATTTTAGTGCTCTGTTCTTAGACTGTAAGTGCAGGTTCATTTTTCTGATATGTTTCACCTCTCTTCTCAATGGCTTAGTCCATTTCATCAATTGCTCTCTGTTTTCCAAATTCTTTGACACACTTAGGACATATTCTTCCCAAATTTATTTTATCTTCTCAAATGGTAACTTCTAGACCTTGTGCTTCCTTTCCTCTTTCTTCAAGGCTGATATTTCATCATTTGCTAGCTTCAACTTCTCCTTAAGGACCTCAATCTCTTTTTTTTCAATGATTTTCTCCTTTCCTTTTCTTTGTTTAATGGTTGATTCTTCTTTTGCAGGTGGGGAAAGGTCAATGATGCTTGGTGGTGGCTGGATAGTTTCAGTGACCTTCTGAGATTCTTTACTTCTTTCTAAGACCTTTCTAGTATGTCTTGTCATTGGTTTCCTAGCCTGAAACATTAATCTTGCATCTTCACCCTCAAACTCTAACTTCTTAGCTGATTTGGCTTTCTTGAGCTTCTTTCCTCCCTCATATATATCTTTAGCTTGAAATATGGGAGTTTCCTCAATATCAATAGCATGCAGAATGTCTTCTAAGTTACCCTTGGCCACTGTTTGGCTTCTTGTAACTCTTTTACTGCCATGTTTGCTAACTGTTGGCTTTTGTTTTACAGGTGTAACTTTGGGTGTGTCAGCTTTCTGCAATGGCTCTGTCTCCATGATCAGTGGCTCAATTTTATCTTTCAGCTCAACTTTATCTACCACTAAAGGTGATGGGATATCTCTAGGTTTAGGAGTTCTTTTAGGAGTGATGGAATCTACTTCAAAACCACTAACAAACAGAAAATATGACCAGTCTCTGCCTAATCTTTTTAACTCTTCTAATACTAGCAACTTGACTAAACCATGATGAAAGAGTGAGGCTTCATTTCCTTCATATTTAGCTTAAACTTTGTCTGAGATTTTAGCTAAGCTTCTGTATAATTAAAAAGGTAAATCAAGAGACCTCTTACCAACAAAAAGTAGAAAAATCCTGCAATGGTATAAGTAAACCATGTGGTACCTCCTTCACAAGTGAAGTATTTCTGAATTATTATCAGAAACTTTTAGAAGTTGTATTTCATGTAGCTCCTTGGGATGGCATTTGTGAGATCAATCTCACTATGCTCTGGCTTGATAAATTCCTTACATTCCTGCATAGTGAAATTGAAAACTTTGAACCATTGTTCTCCTCCTCTAGGAATTCCTGTTGTGTTGATATTGCAACAAGATGATGAGCTTCGTGGAAAGAAGTCGCCTTCACTAAGTGGGCCTGTAGGGTATTTTTGGCGCAAGTCTATTTTTAGACATGTCGATCATATTCTATGAGTTGCTGGATGCTATTTGTGGATGGTTGGTCAAGTTGGAAAAATAGATGGACTTCTATTTTTAGACATATTGGGCGGAATCTATTTTTAGATTGCCAGTCTAAAAATAGATACGTCGAATATTATTAGCTCTTAATAATATTTGGACTATAAACATTATCTTATTCTCAAGTGCACAGATGTGGCACAGTAGATGACAGAAGGAATTACGCTATTCCTAAGGGTTAAGTGGAGCTATTGCATGGATACTTCAGTTAGGACTCATGTGACAGAGTTTGGTGGAGTTATTGAGGTGGTTTGTGGAGTTGTGTTCAGTTTAACTGAGTTAAACATAGTTGAGCTAGATGTATCTAGTCTAATTGATTGATACACTAGTGAGAGTGGTGTGAATTAATTATTAATTAATTCACTAATTATTAACTCATTAATCAACTAAAGAATACATCATTTAACTACAGTGCATGGACAGTTTCAATGGAGACCAGTGAAAAGGTAGGTGAAAGAGCAGTGTGACTATCAGTTGTGACTATATTGTTGCATGATTTGCAAAAACTAGTGATTGGAGATGCCAATGAGGATTGCATGAGCAAGGCTGGACCAATTGGAGTTCATTTAGAGCCATTCTTCAGCAGTGATTGCGCAGTAGAGGCAGGCTATCAGGTGGCAGAGATTGGAGCATGTGATTTGCTAGATCGGGCTTGATTAGTGTGTAACAATTGGAGATTATACTGAGAGCTTGTGAGGAGCTTTGTATAATGATTGTTACATGATCTATATGACATATAATATACATATAGATGGGGGTTTTCATCTTTAAGCTTTCCCATAAAATACTGTGTTCATATGTGTGATTGTTTATGGTTTTAATGTGCGCATGCGATTGTTTTTATTTCCGCAATTAATGATCAATGGTAGAAGATATTATGTATTGTGCATGAAGTTAAAATAGTGTTTGATTAGGAGAATCTTGGTGTATAACATATCATTTATTCAAATTTCTACATGGTATCAGAGTGATATTGATCATTGGAGCAATTGCAAAACATTGAAGCAGTTGAGTTTTGTGCTGGTGGAATTCGAATTTGCAGCAGTGTTTTCTTGGTGTCGAAGTTGAGATGTCTTTCAACGGATTGTGATTGGATTATGCCCTTGAGGGCAGCTCAAATTATATTTCATGGAAGGACAGGATGGAGGTGGTGTTGGATGACAATGGGTTGAAGGAGTTCATAGATGCAGAAATTCCAAAACCTGCTTCTAGCGATGTTGTCGCACTTGACGCATGGAAAAAGAAGACAGTAAAGTGTCGAAGAATTATGTTGGAAGGTATAAAGGATCACATAGTGTCCAGCCTTCATGGTAAGGCTTATCCATTCTTGATGTGGAAAGCGTTGACAAACTTATTCCAAAGAAAGAGCGACTAGAGGAAGTTGGCGCTCAAGGATAAACTCAGGAACATAAAAATGGAGAAAGGCGACAGTATGCCCAAGTACCTCACGAAGTTCATCCAATGCAGGGATGAGCTGGGAAGTGTGGGGGTGATTGTTGATGATGAGGACTTGGTGATCTTGGCTCTCCTTGGGCTTCCAAAGAGTTGGCATTCCTATCAGGACTCTGTCAATGGTCGGGAGAAATTTCCAGGATGGGAGCGACTTTGGTCGGATCTTGTGCAAGAGGAGATAAGGCGAAGTACCAGGGACAGATCTTCATCAAAGAACTTAGATGAAGAAAATTGCGCTTTGGCTACCAAAGCAAGGAAAGGGAAGAGTAAGAATAATTATTCTCAATCTGGTGCGAAAGGCAAGAAGCAGGACATGTCCAAGGTGAAGTGCTTTCACTGTCACCAACACGGAAATTACGCCACTAATTGTCCACAAAAGAAGAAAAATAAGCAGGTTGCTATATCTACAGCTGGAGAGGCCTTAGCCTCGCAGTTTGAGCTGGATTTTTTGTTGATCGCATGATTGGTCTCAAGTATGATGGGTTCAGTATGGTTTCTTGACAGTGGTGCGTCTTTTCATATGACCAGAGACAAATATTTGTTTACTGATCTGGATGGGAAAGATCTTGGAGTGCACATTGAGATGGGCGATGATGGTAGATATAGTGCGACCGATATCGGTACCATTTCCTTTGAGAGGGAGTCTAGTAAACCCTTCGTATTGAAGGAAGTGATGCATGTTCTAGGATTGAAGAAGAATCTTATCTCGGTGGCCATGTTAGAAGACAAGGGATATGATGTTGTCTTTAGCGAGGGAAAGGCTTTCCTACGCAATAAGGCAACTGGTGAAACCTGAAGGATAGGGGTTCAAGTTAAGAACCTTTATTAGTTGTAGGTAGATGGCTGCGCAACAATAGTAGGCAAGGAAAAAGGAGTGGTGAGCTGGGATGATGGCGAGTTGTGGCACAAGAGATTGGGCCACCTTCACCATGGAGCTTTGAAAATTTTGTAGCATATTTCTATCGGGCTTCCCAAAGGTACACTTGCGCATTCAAATCAATGCAAGGGATGTACTTTGGGAAAATTTGTGAAATCCACCTTTCACGAGAAGGATATTCACGCCACGACGATCCTTGAGAGAATTCACACAGACGTGTGTGGACCTTTCTCAGTAGCTTCGACAGCAAAGCACAAGTACTATGTGATATTTGTTGATGATTTTTCTCGGAAGTGTTGGATCTTCTTCATGAAGAAGAAGAGCAAGACATACTCAAAGTTCTGTGAGTTAAAGGCACTGGTTGAGAAAGAATCAGGGAAGCAGGTGAAGGCTCTTAGGAGCGACAATGGTGGTGAATTCATCTCTGGTGAATTCAAGGACTTTTGCAGCGCAGACGGAATTCGAAGAGAGCTCATAGTGCCTCATAACCCACAGCAGAATGGGGTCACTGAGCGAAAGAATAGAATGATCGTGGGTGCTGCACGGGCGATGTTGCATGACCAGGGCCTTCCCATACACTTGTGGGCTGAGGCATGCAATACTGCGTTTTATGTGCAAAATCGTTGTCCTCACAGGATACTTGGCATGAGTACACCCGAGGAGGCGTTTTCTGGTAAGAAGCCTGATATTTCCCATTTGAGGATTTTTGGTTCACCTGTTTACATTCATGTGACTAAGGATGCCAGGAAGAAGCTAGAGCCGACTGCAGAGGTTGGGATATTAGTGGGGTACACTAATACACCCCACAACTATCGTGTGTATTTTCTAGACAGTCGCAAGATTGTTGTGCGACGGGATATCAAATTTCATGAGGAGAAAGCCATGAAGTGTTCACTTGAGAGGGAGCCACACTTGCATGCAGATGAGGAGCTATTAGTTCCCAAGGATGAGCCTCAGGATGTGGATCAGCCACAAGAGAAGTTTCATGGAGTGGAAGAGACCACTCATGCAGTGCCAACCATCAGAGGGCGGAAGCACACTACAGAAGACGAGCGACTGACTCAAGATGCAGAGAGGATTGTAGGAGCACCTACATCATAGCACAGATAGAGACAGTCACCTGATCGGTACACTGGATACATGGCTCTTATGAGAAAGTGTATCGTGACAGAGCCATCCTCTTTCGAGGAAGCTGTGGAGGATCCCGCATGGGTAGATGCCATGGTGGAAGACTACGATTCGATTGTCAGAAACAGTGCATGGGAGATTGTCCCAAGGTCGGAAAGGAAATCAGTGGTGGGTTCGAGATGGATCCACAAAGTGAAGCGAGCAGCTGATGGGAGTGTGGAGAAGTTCAAGGCAAGATTTTTTTCCCGAGGCTTCTCACAGATTAAGGGGATCGACTATGAGGAAACCTTTGCACCTGTCACAAGGTATTCTTCAATACAGATGATTCTTGCTCTCTTAGCGCAGATGGGGTGGCACATTCATCAGATGGATGTGAAGAGTGTGCTCCTCAACGGAGTGATTGAGGAGGAGGTGTACATAGAGCATCCCAAAGGTTTCGAGATCTTTAACAGCGATTCGCATGTGTGCAGGCTCAAGAAAGCGTTATATGGGTTGAAGCAAGCACCTCGTGCTTGGTACACATGGATAGACAGTTATTTTACCGTACTTGGATTCTCCAAGAGTGAGGCGGATCCGAACCTATACCAGATTGTGGTGGAGGGTAAGTTGCTGATCATTGTACTTTATGTAGATGATTTCATTTTGACAGGTGATGAAATGTTGATACACTCATGCAAGGCTGATCTTGCAAAGGAGTTTGAGATGACGGACTTGGGCCTCCTTCATTATTTCCTGGGATTGGAAATTTGGCAGCGCAGTGATGGACTGTTTATGTCTCAAGGCAAGTATGCCTGGGAGATACTGGAGAAGTTCAACATGCATGGCTGCAAGCCTATCGACACTCCTCTTCCTGGTGGTTGGAGGAAATACGATGCTACATCGGCAGAGGTAGTGGATGCCATTTTTTATCGATAGTTGGTGGGGTCGCTTATGTATCTAGTCAATACATGACCCGACATATGTTATGATGTTAACTAGCTTTCACAAGCTATGGTTAAGCCTACCAAGCTCTTTTGGAAGGCAGGCAATCATGTATTGAGATATCTCAGAGGCACATCGAGATATGAATTATGGTACAGACAGTCGGATGAGGAGAAGCTATGTGGCTTCACAAATGCAGATTGGGCAGGGATCCCAACGGACAGAAGAGCACATCTGGAGGGATTTTCAGTATCGGGTCGATAGTAGTTTCTTGGTACAGCAGGAAGCAGAGATCTGTGGCACTCAGTTCAGCAGAGGCTGAGTATATGGTAGCGAGTTTGGTTTCATTGCGAGGCTATATGGATGAGGAAGATCCTGGTCAGGTTGTTCGGTTCACACTTAGATCCTACTGTGATATATTGTGATAATCAGAGTTGCATCAAAATCTCGGTTAATCTAGTATTTCATGATATATCTAAACACATTGACATTCGGTATCATCATATCAGAGATTGTGTGCAGCGGAAGATCATGTTACTTTCATACATTCCCACGGAGGATCAGGATGTTGATATCTTGACGAAGGCGCTCACCAGGAGAAAATTCAAATACCACAGGGGCAGGATAGGGGTGGCAAATAATCCTTATCTTTTTGAGATGGAGTGTTGAGATTGCAACAAGATGATGAGCTTAGTGGAAAGAAGTCACCTTCACTAAGTGGGCCTGCAAGGTATTTTTGGCACAAGTCTATTTTTAGACTATGTCTATTTTTAGACATGTCGATCATATTCTATGAGTTGCAGGATGCTATTTGTGGATGGTTGGTCAAGTTGGAAAAATAGATGGACTTCTATTTTTAGACATATTGGGCAGAATCTATTTTTAGATTGCCAGTCTAAAAATAGATATGTCGAATATTATTAGCTCTTAACAATATTTGGACTATAAACATTATCTTATTCTCTTGGAGCACTTCAGTTAAGTGCACAGATGTGGCACAGGAGCTGACAGAAGGAATTACGCTATTCCTAAGGGTTAAGTGGAGCTATTGCATGGAGACTTCAGTTAGAACTCATGTGACAAAGTTTGGTGGAGTTATTGAGGCAGTTGGTGGAGTTGTGTTCAGTTTAACTTAGTTAAACATAGTTGAGCTAGTTGTATCTAGTCTAACTGATTGATACACTAGTGAGAGTGGTGTGAATTAATTACTAATTAATTCACTAATTATTAACTCATTAATCAACTGAAGAATACATCAGTTAACTACAGTGCATGGACAGTTTCAGTGGAGACCAGTGAAGAGGTAGGTGAAAGAGCAGTGTGACTATCAGTTGTGACTATATTGTTGCATGATTTGCAACAACCAGTGATTAGAGATGCCAATGAGGATTGCGTGAGAAAGGC
Source organism: Pinus albicaulis (assembly GCA_034641835.2). Lineage (NCBI taxonomy): Eukaryota > Viridiplantae > Streptophyta > Pinopsida > Pinales > Pinaceae > Pinus > Pinus albicaulis. Next base: position 1,052,988,028 of record CM076581.1, read on the forward strand.
TGTACCAATTGGAGTTCATTCAGAGCCATTCTTCAGCAATTATTGCGCAGTAGAGGCAGGCTATCAGGTGGCAGAGATTGGAGCATGTGATTTTCTAGATCGGGCTTGATTAGTGTGTAAAAATTGGAGATTATACTGAGAGCTTATGAGGAGCTTTGTATAATGATTGTTACATGATCTCTATGACATATAACATACAGATAGTTGGGGGTTTTTAGCTTTAAGCTTTCCCATAAAATATTTTGTTCATATGTGTGATTTTTTATGGTTTTAATGTGTGCATGCGATTGTTTTTATTTCCGCAATTAATGATCAATGGTAGAAGAGATTCTATATTGTGCATGAAGTTAAAATAGTGTGTGATCAAGAGAATCTGGGTGTATAACATATCAGTTATTCAAATTTCTACATGTTGCTGCTGCAATGGTTTCTGGTGTTACTGTGAGGTTCAACCTGCACATGACACGCTTGCAATGTTTAGCAAAACTGCAAACACCCTGTTCTTCTGAAAACTTCTAAGGCAGTTGGATCTTCATTCAGAAAATTCATGTCTGATGGCTCATATCTGAGACAGGTGCCTCCTTTGTTGGTCTTCCTCTTTGCATCTATGGTGCTTTTATACCTTCTCTGCCTCGCTTGATCAATGACACCTGCAATTGTTGAAAATGTCGGCAACCAGCTTGGCTTGGTGAAACATCTCTCCTAAAATCAGTAGCATGCAAAGATGGAGTGGAGAATGACACAAGACTCAATTGGGAAATATTTTAAAGTTTAAATAACAGCTCATGGGTTAATCATGACTCCTGTATGCTTAAAACAGTAATAATGACCTCAACCATGACCATTGTACCTTGGCTTAACCCTAACTGATTCGAATGACACCCACTCTAGCACTTTTAATCATTGACTGAAACCTAGCACCTGATTTGAAAACACAGACAGAAATACCTCTTTTTGTAGCACAGATAGTTAAAATCCTGGCAGTTTTGCTACGAAAGTATTAGCAGTTTCATCGTGAAAATTTCCCTTTTACTGTGTAATTCACTACGAAAACAAGAAATCTTGGCTAAAGTGACCATTTCGGATTTATAATCTTGGGAAATGGAATATGTCAGGAAATAATGACTCGTGTGACATGAAAAGACTTGAATGAGGGTAGGTTTGGACCTTAGGATAGGCTTAATTGGAAAAATTTAAATTTTTCCTTTACCAACTAATGACAAATGAACTCTATGACCGTACCTTTGACAAATGAACCTTTAAGACTATGTCAAATGATGTTTCACTTTTCCTGAGTGATAACACTCATACAAGGCCAAAAATGGAGATCTATGCCCCCATCCACATTTCCTAGATAACCCAGGAAGGGTTTCTGGAAATACACAAAATATCAGAATGTCATAATGCAACCCTAGGGCTGAATAAACTCTATAACTGGGCACATGAAAAGGAGGTGGTTAAACATGATGTATATCTGAAAATAACTCCTCCAAAAGACTCTCTCAATTAAGGTTTGATCCCTTCAATGGAAAGAAAACACTCCAAATGGAGCACTGAACTCACCCCTACAACAGATCTCTAAAATAACGCAGTCATGGACCGGAACTGCATTGTAGGTGATGATGAAGACTTGGCCTGATGCCGAAATATTTCATGAAGCACACAAACCTTCCTTACTGATCTCCCAATAGAAATAAAGCTTCCTCCACTAAAGATAATCTCGGAAATGGCCCAAAGAAACCCTCCACTACTGCACCCTACAACTCGACACATATCTAAAGAGAATCTGTGATGTAGAAGAAAGATGTAGCTTGGAAAAATGTCAGAATGTGGAAATAATTCTCAATAACATCTCCTGATTAGGCACTCTAAGTCCCCTCGGGATGAAGGTGGGATTCTCGCTCGAGAACACCCTTGTGCTAAACATCACTGCAATCTTAGCTAAACAACTGAAGAGAGTTAAAAGTCTTAACAAACCAAAATCAAATAATAATCCAAAACATGATCACAATGGCTTCCATCCTCTTCCTTACATTCTTGGTGAGCTTCCTCACCCTTGGACCCACTCATTAAAGGCACTACTTCCATGCAAATAATCTCCCTCCAAAACTGCATTATCCCTCATTGAATGTCCACTAATTCCATATGAGCAATGTTAATTTCGTCAAAGTTGACCCAGTCCACATGCTTCTTCTCTTGTTCACACATGGGGGAGCTTAATCCAGCTCTTATGATGCCCTCCACTCACATTTGGAGTGATTTTATTCCTACTAAGGATATTTATGGGTCTCCCTACCCTCTTATTCTTCTAACTAAGAAGCAAAATTAGATTTTAATATTCCAAGTAGGTGCATGATAATTTAGGAATATTATAATCCTCCCCTCCCAAATGTTTCTTGTCCTCAAGAAACTGTAATGATAGATCTGAAAAATGTAGGGAACCTTCATTCCCATGTGAGGCTGCAACCTCCAACCTATCATCCATATAAAATGAATCGCCCTCCAGAATGGTAATTCATAGAAAAACTCCCCCCACATGCTCATGAGAGGCTCCATCCAAAAAATCAAGTCAATCATATGGCTCACCTCATAAGGAAAAAAGTGATATAATGTAGTTGCCATATAATGTCCCATTCTCTTACTGAAGCATGAAGAAGTGTGGGAAGTTTCATTCCCAATGGAAACATCCAAACAATGTGTCATCCATGCAATCATGTGCCCAACAATAATAAGAACATCATCAACATATGGGATCATAAGAAAATTCATGCTAGCTGCCATGTGTAGTAATGGAGAAGGACAATGGTCCCTCAATTGCAACCAACACATTTTTACTCCTAACTACATCAGAATATGGCATTATGAGTGGTTTCCCAACCAATTTTTTGTTGCCCCAATATTATCACATTCTTAGAGAAGGTGTATGTTTTATGGTGCAAATTGAGCACACAGTGCATAAGATATCATCTCCCCAAGACCTCCTAGGGAGTGGCCAACATCAATATTGCTTATGGCCTTAAGTATACCATGAAGTCTAGAAGAAATATTGCCCCCTCTTAGAGCAATGACCTGCACATGAATGGTAATGAAATGAAAATACATAGTAAATGAATCATGATGTACATAAATATAATCTTTACCATGTACTTGGTTCAAACTAGTAAGGTGGCTCATATATGGGCCTCCTCTCACTCCCAACGAGAAAGTAAGTGGTTGTGATAACTCTACCAAAGAGTTATGTCTCTCCTAATCCTCCAAACCATCCATGCATCTCCTCATATGATGGTGCATCTCCTCTTTGAAGCCCTCCCAAATGAATCCCTCCAGGATAGTACAGTATGCCCTTATAAAACCAGTGGTTTTAGAGAGAAAACCCTCATATATTGCATGTAGTAGCTTCTCCTTGAGCTTATATTCTCTATTCAAGAAGATTCTAATATGAAAATATATGACCCCATCTACCACTGCATATCTTCCATTTTATAACAATTCATCAAGCACTCTGCATGAGAAGCGGTCCTTGCAGTATTCTACTAACAGCTGGGATCTCCAATAAGGGTCAATTCTCAATAATGACAGTGTTTCTGATCTACCATGTAAATCACCTGTCATGTTGTTGCTCTCTTCTTTTACATCTCCCATGCCAAATTCATACACCGGGATGCTTCAATATTGCCTCTGCTGCTCCTCATGCAGCTGCTCATGCTCTAGTGAAGGTGGAAGTTTTTGGAGGCTAGCCTTCCATGAGAATCTACCAACCATCAAAAACCTTATGAGTTTGTCCAATGTAAGCATGAATGGCCACCAACTTCTACCAAATGTGGAAGAGTCCTTACTATGTGGAAGTATCTTCTGATTCTCCAAAGCCATGGAGTGGTCTCCTTGCACCATGATGGTGTCATCCATCCCTAAAACATCTTCTCTCAATGCAAGATGTTTGGTGAAGTGGGTAATACTGATATTGGGAGAGTGTCTCCATCCTCCTTGAGCCTACCCCAGACTCTTTGCGTTGTGTCAAGTCCTCCCAAGGTTTTCACCCCTCAAGGATCTATGAGTGGTGCAACTAGATGTGAAGCATCATCTCCTGATCTGGTGGTCTCCCAAGTGGAATGCCTCCATGTAATGAGACATCAATGTCAAGAGTAGACTGCATATATGAGTGAACCTCTTTTTCCTTGCTCTCACTTCTTTAATCAAATTAATTATCTTTTATTGTTTTCACTTATGTAATTGTTTTATAAATATACATTTTCATACACTAAGGATAATCTTTTAAATCGCATACAAAAGAAACATAATTAAGTCTCGGGATATACATAGGTATATATATAGTTTCAAGTTCATTATCACTCTCGTTTATCATTCATCTAGTTATAAATACCTCACACCCACTCAATTATACTTTATTGGGAAATTGGTCCCATCATCCCTAGTCGAAGCCACTATTCCAAATGGAAAGTGAACGGATTTTAAGTTCCTGACTGGGTGGTCATCCCCTAATGTTTTTGCAGTGGTTTTTGAGGCATTAACATATGGTTACATGCTATTTATGATTATGGTTTAATATTTTTTCCTGTTATTCAATATTTTAATTTAGAATCGTTGTGTTTTGAGTTAACCAGATCTAGCATGTTTATACATGATGATTTAATCAAACAACTAGTTGAGTTGTTGTGACACGAAGTAAACATATTTGAAAGTCTACCTTATTGATGAGCCACCTATGAGGTATGATGTGAAGTTATTTCAATTTATTTTGAATCTAATATAAATTATTTTCTTGGTACAGGAAAGCATGCAGTTCCCAATTTGGGATGGTTGAAACTATCTGCAAGAATTAGTAGTGTCAGCAGTGAAAGGAATTGGAACAAGCAGCAGTATGTTGGTAAAGCACTTCAGGAGAAAGGCCATTGTGGGACACTGGTACCCAATAATGTCCATTGGTTTCCATGAGCATGCTATGGTCGGTATGAAGGTTTTGAGGTAGGTGTATGCCTTGGTTATTTGACCTTCTGATGCAAGGAAGCCTTGCCAAGGGATGGGTCACCCAAAGGACTGTGTATCATAAAAGTGGATGCCCGCAGAACTTGGAAGGTTTTTTACTACACGGAAGGGGATGATCAGATTTCTTGAGAGACTATGTAGTAGAGAATGGAAGGTTAAGGAATGGATTTTTTGGTCATTATCATTACCATATGGAATCAGATGCACATTGGGAGTGTGCCCTAGAACAATGAGTCAGTAACTCTTCACTGAAGAGTACAAATAGCGCAAGATTGTAGCACTAGACATTGGATGCAGACTTTAGATCTGGCAGTGGATTATGGATTTCCTAGGAAGGAGGTGTATCTTGGTACTACTTTGAGGTTGGAGGTGTGAGCCTCTAGATTCCCTTGTTGTTGATATGGGCATCATATCATTTTTTTGTTGGTTGAGAAACTATGCATATGTGTATGTAATTTTAAATATTGTATTGAGCTAGATTTATAAAGCTCCATAGAAAATATGGTTGTATATATGGTTGTTATTATAAATATTGTAATGAATCATGTTATAAATCTTCATTAAGAAATATTCTTGTTATGTTTTCAGCAGTGTTCATTGTAAATACTGCAACAAGCTATGTTATAAAGCTCCATGAGCAGTATGTTTTTCTTTCACCAATACTTTTGGTTATAGGTGTCATTGAACATCAAGGACAGTTTCCCCCAAAGGGGAGGGTTCTGTAATAGCCCTGTTTAAAAATCCATGTAAAAAATATAAGACCATAGTCATGGGCCACGTATTCCAAGTTGATTGGTAGGAAAAAAATCCTAGTGGGTGTCACTTTGGTTTATTATGGCTAAAGGAAAATAGCAAAGGCAATGGAAAAGGCTTTGGAAATGAAAAGAGGAATTATTGGTATTTTATTTATGAAAATAAAGGAAAATAGGAGAAAAGGGAGGTGAAAGGTCATAGGTTTCATGTGAGGAGGAAAATGAAGGAAAATAATGGAAAATGAAGAAAATAGATGCCTCATTCATAAAAAGGATTTTGAGGATCGGTTGGCAAGCTTTTGCTCAGAATTTTATCAGTTAAATTTTGGAGCTCTCATTCTATTCTCTCTCTCATAGTCTTGGACACGTAGAGTTTTCTTGGAGCACTCTTGGAGGAGTGTGGTGCACTTGAGATTTGGAGCAATAAGGCAAAGGAAGATACGGAAAGCACAAGAGGACATCGAGATTAGCATCTACAATGGGTTTTTCTTGCAATTATCGAGTTGCATGTATGATTTCCTCTCTAGTTTTACATGCATGGAATATGCATGTGGTTATTTGTTTATGATATATCATTAGCATGGAGGATTGCATAGATTGAAAATGGCTTTGCTTAGCCTTCCCGTTTCCTAGATAGCCATGGTCTTGTGGATTTTACCTTTTTTTTCTGTTTGGTTTTCTTGTGCCTTTCACTATGGGTTGAGTTATTAGTTCCTGGAAGCCTTGGTTGGAAAAACGCTCTGGAAGCCAAGTAAAAGCTTGGGTTGAGTTACTATTCCTAGAAGCCTTTGTTGGAAAAATGATTTGGAAGCAATTGGTGGGTTGAGTTACCAGTCTTGGAAGCCCTAGTTGGAAAAACCATCTGGTAGCTCGGCGACAGTTGTGGGTTGAGTTACTACTCCTAGAAGCCCTGGTTGGAATAAATGCTCTGGAACCCTCGACAACTTGGGGTAGAGACCAATCTAATGATGGTTAGTGATGTCCGACCATGAGGTGGAATCACTGGTTGAGGGTTGAGGTAGTTTTTCCTCTGGAAGCCATGGTTTGGTTTTTATTGATGTGTTTTATGATATCCCACATTCATGCTTGGAATATGGCATCGGGTTGATTTCCTAAAAGAAATATTTTTTTTAACCTAATCTATGGTAGGGTGGTTCGTGGAAGCCCCATACCTGGTCGGCCTATGCTATGATCAATAATATCTCTTTATCCTTGGTATTTTATGGGTAATATAATTGTTTATATGTTGTTTATACTGTTGTTATATCCTTGATATTTATGTTGGTTATATTTTGGTTATGACTGAGATTTATGAAAGCGATAAAATGTATGGCTCTCATCATGTTATGGTTAAGCATTGAATGTATTTCTTAATGGATGGTAATGTAGTTATTTTGATTAGGCATCATTTCTTCTTAATGATTCTCAAAGAAGTGTGAGACCCCTATGCTCAGATATGTTGTTTAAACATATAGAATGCATATTTGTGACATGTTTGACGAAATTCTTGCCGTGTATAGAAGGGGTCAATTCAAGTCCTTGTTCAAGTATTTACATTCATATCATTGTTCGAATGTTATTTTTCACTTCTAAAAGTTTCATGGAGTTATGGGTAGTGGCCTAAGTCTTGGCCCTGAAAAGTGGCACAGAATCCATAGGCGCTAACACATAACTACCTCGAAATGTCCCCAGTCGCATGCATGCCTTGTTGGGGGAGTGACTAGAGGGTCTGAGTCGCATGAATACCCATGTCAAGGGATATTTTAAGGCTTTAATGATAGAAATTACTGAAATCACACAATTACAGAAACTCAATCATATATTATGCACAAATGGTGTATGTGCACACATACTCACACACGCTGATTACATTCAGATTACTCTATTAAATAGAGTTTCTGAGATCCAACTTATTCCTAATTTAGAGAGAGAGGTTGAGAGAATTTCTCAACCATCACAAACCAACTTCTCAAATATGGAATGTAAGCATTAACTCCAACATCCCCCCTTAATGATTAAATTACATGAATTTATTGAATTCACTCATAAATAAAAAATAATCAAGCTTATCCGTAGATGCTCCATCAAGTTGCCTCATAACCCTCGGAAAGGTGTAGTTGGCAAGTTGGATTCCCGAGTTCGCTTTCTCAACTCCCGAATCAAGGACCTCCCGAAGTCAATTACTAGACAACATCCCAATCTGTTGCATAACCTCATTAGGAGACCACTTCCACGTCTACCACTAACGAGGGATCCTTCCCTAGATCCGCAACTGCCATACTATCTGGACAACCATCCATATTGAGCCTTACTGCCACTTGATCTCTTCGAAAAAAATTGATTACATTTTGCAATTTCTAAACTCCTAGTCATTCTATGGACGAGCTCCCATCCACCAAGATACATAGGTGCCAACTGTTTTACTCACCAGTTATCTAGAAAAGTCGTCTAGATACAGAATGTATCTAGAATCAGTGTTACAAAATGACCTTTTTATCTAATTTGAGATTCATCACTTAATTTACAAACAAATTATAATAATAATATTTCCAACTACTCGTCACAATAACTTTGGTAAGAGGACCACTCATATGTATGATAAACACAGTTGTTGCTCTTTCATAGTCATTGACCCCGACAGAAATTATCGATCTCAGAGCGAGACAGTCGAATGATGCATGCCTTACAGTGAAGCCTGCTGCGTGAACATTGCATGGTATTGTATATTGACTATAGTGAAGGACGGAATATGCTAAATCCTTTGAGAAAAGAACGCATATGAACTCGCATTACTTGTGATTTGGGGTTAACGAAAAGTAATATTACCGTCCATTGGTTCAGCATCAAAATAGTGATTAGTAAGCTCTCAGCATTAAATAATATAAAGGAAATTATTATGTGGCGTACTGTAAACTTATTGGATCTCAACAATGGAATATCGCCATCTGATCTGCTTTACCAGTTTTTCCTCTGGAATGTGCGCCCTGCGATATACACTTGTTATGTAGCCTGCAACCGGAATGCCCGTGGAATGATTCCGGCAGAACCGATGTTCAACGATACGGAATTTTTGTTCAAATTTCTCTTCAAGAATATAGAGTTTTTGACGTGAATCTCTCTCACCCTGTTGTGGTGAATATTGCTCGGCTTCCAATCGCTGTCCAAAGTTCTCTGCAAACTACCAAATTAAATACAGCTTAGGAATTTTTTTTCACAACACAACACACAGGCCTCTTATCCTGCGCTCTGATACCATGATAGAAATTACTAAAATCACACAATTACAGAAACTCAATCATATATTATGCACAAATGGTGTATGTGCACACATACTCACACACGTTGATTACATTCAGATTACTCTATTAAATAGAGTTTCTGAGATCCAACTTATTCCTAATTTAGAGAGAGAGGTTGAGAGAATTTCTCAACCATCACAAACCAACTTCTCAAATATGGAATGTAAGCATTAAATCAAACATTTAATGAAGGAAAATGTCAGTTTGTCTTAGGGGATAGTCACCTAGAGGGTTCGGATGGCTCCTAGGGGTGTTGTTGCAGGTGTAGAAGGTCAGGTTGTTTGTGTTTCGTTGGTTCCACTTCCTTAACTCTTACATATGGAGTTGAACCATATCATAGTAACTCTTCGTCACATGTTTACCCCGGTTGGCCAGTTACTTGGGTGGATGTGGGAGGAGGGTGTTACAGTCGGCACTCACCTATTCCACCTAGACCTCCAGTCGGTTTCATTAGTTTTCTTGTTTATAGCTCTGATCCAGATTTATGCAGGAACGCAAAATAATACACATATAACCATAAACACAGAGATGCGGTAGAAATAATGCTTCATTTTTATTAATAACAAATGATTGAAATATGCTTATAGACATAATGTAAATAAATAGCTAGGGCATTGGTAGGCTTATCTTCGAGAAGAGATGTGGCGACTACAGGCTTCTGAACTGTATTACAAAAAAAATGACTGAAACATGGTTACAGGAATAATGGAAATGATCGGGCAAGGGCACTGGTAACATATCCCTGAGAAGAGATATGATGTCTACAGGCCTCTCCATTGTGTTACAATACAGACATAATGGAAATAAATGATCTAGGGTACTGGTAATGTATCCCTAAGAAGAGATGTGACGGCTACAAGCCCCTGAACTATGTTAAAATGAGGCCCGAAGGCCTATTTATTGTTGAGAAACAATGTAAAACCCAAAACATCCAAAAACATAACCCTAGGGGATGAAGCACCAAAACTGTGGGTCCTGTTTGGTTAAATTGGTGTTTCAACTTCCCAGGGACGTAACTTTGGCATCTGATCTCCGTTTGACACGCTCAATAGCTTGTTAGAAAGATATATCTGAGGACTAAAACTTTTGGTGTGAGAAAAAGTAGTCCATGGACCTATGTTGCTCCTATTTTTCCCAAAAAACGTCGTTTAGGGCCTCAAAATAGCTCCAGAAGTTCCAGACCCGAAAAACTGCTAAAAATAGTAAGTTGTGCTGCAACTTAAAAACTGAAAGAACTTATGGCTAGGGTTAAAATGGAATAGGTGGGTGGCCACCAATATCGACGTGGATCATTAAGGCCCCAAAACGGTTCCAAGGGTGCAAGACCCAAAAACCTACTAAATATAGTAAGCTGCTGGAAGTGAAAAACTGAAAGAATTGATGGTGCGGGTCTAGATGGAATAGGTGGGTGGCCACTGATATCCACCTGGATCAAGCTCATTTACTATTTTTAGTATTTTTTCAGATCCTGGACTTCTGGAGTTTTTTTGACCCCCTAAACGATATTATTTGAGGTCCGCCTAGCCTCTTGCATGCCACAAACATTCTAGTACTCGGAGATATATTTCTAATGAGGTATCGTATACACAAAATAGAGATCATATGACCAAGTTATTAACACGGGAAGTTGGTTTCCCAACTAACCCCAATGGGTCCCACAAACTCTTTCCGTTCCATTTCCTAGGGTTAGTTTTTTGGTTTTTTAGGGTTTCCCTTTGTTGTTCAATAATAAAAAGGCCCTTGAGCCTCATTGTAACACAGTTCAGAGGCATGTAGTTGCAGCATCTCCTCTCAGAGATAAGCTACCATCGCCCTGAGATATTTTATTTCCATTCCACTTGTAAGCATATTTTAGTTATTTGATATTAATTAAATGAAGATTTTAAATCACTTTTTGATTTTATCTATGTCACTCACATTTACAGGCAGTGGAATCAGATGGCCGATCAACTTTCCAAAGAAGCATCACAATTAGATTGGGTTCAATGGCATATATCAGTTCATGAAGAAGCACAGGAGTACCAATTCTATCACTACCCCTTCATTGATGTTCTAGAGGCACAGGACGCAATCATCCACTGACTGCAATTTTTGGGCTTTTGCACATTTTTGGCGGCAAAACATGAACAGTCATGCTGTGACTATTTTTATTTTTCAATTTATTCCTATCGACAGCTATTTTATCTATATATATTTGTACATATATCCTACTATAGATTAGATGTAAAACAGAATCTGCTATTTTGACATGTACTGACTCTTCGAAGTAATGGACTATTATTTTGAACTTGCATAGTTGATATGTTGTTTGATGCAACATGTAATTTTTTTTATTAATAATGAAAAATTACGACTTTTTTCTTGGGAAAAAAAATGAAATGAAGATTTATTTTTATTTCATATCTATGTTTATGTTCATACATGTATGCTATTGCATTCCTGCATAAGTCTGCATCAGTGGTATCAAAGCCATGTTTTCTCTTTCTATGTTTTTCTTTGCATGTCCCCAACAAGGTCAGGGTATAAGGAGTTAGGGCTCAAACTAGTTGAACCTTTGCAAGATCAGCCTCGCAATCCCGGAAAACCTCCCATGGAGGAAGAAAATAAATATGATGGAGTACGTGATCCTTTCAAAATATTTCTCAAGGAATCCCTTGAGTGACAAAGGAACGCAATGATGGATAGCTTTGCCCAGATCCTTCGACGGCTACCCACATTGGGCACATATTCATCCAACATCCACTCTAGAGGCGCCACTCCCTTTAAAGTACAAGTCAACTTTGACATTTCAATATTTGAAGTCCATATATATTCAGATGTCATAGATAGATGGTTAAATCTGTTGGAAGGATATTTTTTGTTCATGACTTTTCCAATAATGAAATGATTACTTTTGCACTCCTTAAATATGCCCCCCATGTTAATGACTGGTGGGAAACCTACTCTGAATAGACGGATGAGAGATAACATTCACTAGTTTCAACCACACCTACTTGTAATTATTTCTCAGACACCATCAAGGAATATTATTACCCTGTGGGGAGCTATGAGGACAAGTACATACAATAGACGATGCTATGGAAACAAAGGGATCAAGATGTGCATGAGCTAATGAATATTTTCCATACCATACAGGAAAAGTTGGGTATTAAATATTCAGAAAAAACATCTGGTGCTTAAGCATTGCAGTTGCTTCCATAAATACATTCAGGAGGAAATGGATTTCCTAGACATCTACTCACTTGCTGCAACATACCGCTATGCTACCAAGATTGAATATAAATTAAAATAGAAGAAGCAAGACTTTGGATCTGTAAATCCCAAGCAAGGAAAGGCACCCCCAAACCGCTAAACAAAGGGCAAAGCCAAGGAATTTCAATCTAGGAAAACCCGTTGAAGCCACAAGCAAAGAAAAACACCACAAAGACAAAGAAGGACACATGGAAATGGTGTGAGTTCCATAAGAGCCCCACTCACAACATAAGTGAGTATTGATCCAAGTAGTCACCGGTGGCCAAGATGAAGGCTTATGAATCACATGCATGTTCTAAATTTTTGTTAGAACCCGACAAGGGGAATGACAAAGGGAAGAATATTATTGATGCAGAGACTAATGCCACCATTTCCGTCACTAAGATCAAGAAGATTGACCCTAAATATGAAGAGGAGGGGGAAAGTCTCTTCCACTCACATATGTGGGTGAATATTTTTTCGTTGCAGTTCATTTTCAACAATGGAAGCCAAATTAAGATCATATCAATAGAGGTCATGAAGCAGTTTGGCCTACCAACCACACCTCACCCACCGTCATACATCATTAAGTGGATTCACCACCAGCAGTGTCACCTTCCCTATAGCATCAAGCCCTTCACATATGAGGTACTATGTGATGTTTCTCCTCTTTAATTTTGTGATGTATTATTTGGCCAACCATACTTTTGGAAGCGTCATGTTGTGTATGAGTCTAGGCCTCGCATTTTTATTATTTCTTTGGGAAATAATTTATACATAATATCAGAGGTAGCACTTCCTACTACCATTTCTTTGATCTCAGTGAAGTAATGTACTAATATCATTTCCCAGAATAGGAAATGTGTCTCCCTTATGATTCACCATCAAGGTAAGAACAAGACCGTGGCCATATCCAAAGCCTCCATATAGGTGTCCTCCACATGGAAACAACATATGGATAAGCTTGTGCAGGAGTACAGGGACATCTTCACCTCACCCACAGGGGGTACCCCTACACTATCAAATCAAGCACTCCATCGATTTGACATCGGGTTCATCACTACCCAACGGACCGATATACCGACGCTATCTTTTGGAGAATGATGACATTAAAAGTTAGATTCAGGAATTGTTGCAGAAAGGGCACTTCAAGCCAAGTTCACCACCTTGCGGGAGCCCAATCGCGTTGATACAAAAGAAAGACGACACTTAGAGACTATGTATTGACTATCGGATGCTAAATAAGATCACCATCCGAAATAGGTATCCAATCCCATATATTGATGACCTTTTGGACCAATGCAAGGGGGCTAAGTATTTCAACAATATTTATTTGAATTCAATGTATCACCAAGTGCCAATTGAACCCTCTGATCCGTGGAATATTGCCTTCAAATCCAAGGAGGGAATTTTCAAATGGTTGGTCATGCCTTTTAGGTTTAAGAATTCCCCCACAACCTTCATGAGGTTGATGGAAGACATCTTGCGGCCCTTCACCAACTCATTCGTGGTATTGTGTTTGGATGAAATCTTGATCTTCAACCAAAGTTGGGAAGATCACCTACAACACATTTTACAATTCCTCGAAAGCCAGCGGAAACACAAGTTGTTTTCCAATTTGGAGAAATGAACTTTTGGCATGACCCATTTCAATATATGGGGTACATAATTGATAAGAGGGGTGTGAATTTCTACCCATCCAAGATACAAGTTATTCGGGATTGGCCAGCCCCAACCACTCTAACAGAGCTCCACATCTTTCTGGGTCTTGCCTATTTCTACTGCAGGTTCATGTTGGGTTTATCTCATATCACTTGGCCTTTGATTGAAGTCAACAATGGAAGAGCAAATATATATATCTTTTGGTCCAAATCCCAATAGAAGGTGTTTACCGAGTTGAAGCATCACCTCTGCTCCACATTGGTGCTCACATTACCAGACCTAGAACAACGATTTGAGATTGAGACAGATGCCTCTGACTATGCTATTGGAATAGTTCTTACTCAATAGGGGCATCCAGTGCATATCACAGTGACACACTTTCAGACACGGTACGAAAGTATCCCACCTATTACAAAGAGATGTATTCCATTGTCCATACATGTTGAAAATGGAAGAATTACATTTTGGGAAAGGAAACAATCATCCACACATACCACCAACCCTTTCATTTCATAAATACACAAGGAAAGTTGCAGAATCATCAACATCATAAATTTTACACATACCTGCAATAGTTCCATTTGAACATTAAGTTTAAGAAGGGAGCATCAATAATGTTGCAGACTTTCTCATCCAACCTTTGGTAATGTATTTGACCATTGTGCTTGACTCTCGTGGACATGAGACTTTGGGGTGGCCACATCTTTACAAGAGCGATCCAGAATTTGGAAACACATACCAGACCCTCCTAAAAGGAAAGCAAGCTACATATTTTCACCTCTCGGGTGCCCTACTATGCCACCTAGGATACCTTTGTGTTCCTTCAAGTGAGTGTGCCAAGATGATTTTGGAAGCATACTACAGTCGGTTCGCTATACATTTCGAAGTAGAAAAAATAATGGTAGTGCTACAAAAGTATTTTTATTTGGCGAACCTTAGACATGATGTTGGGAAGTACATTAGATCATGCACTTTATGCATCATTGCCAAACATACAATCAATAATAAATTCCTATATACTCCTCTACCTACTCCTCTTCAACCTTGGGAATCCATCTCTATGGATTATATGTCACTCCTTCCTTCTACTTAGCATGGAAATGACTGTATTTCGTGGTTGTCGACAGGTTCTCTAAGATAGCCATTCTGGCAGCCTGCAATAAGAGTGTCACAATAGAAGCCACTACTAAGCTATTCTTTTTTGAGTGTGGATACACTTTTGGATCCCACAGTCCATTACCTCATATCATGATAGCAGGTTCTTGAGTAGATTTTGGTCAAGCCTCTAGTCAACGTTGGATATCAAGCTCACTAATTCCATGACCTTTCAGCCCCAAACTGATGGCCAAACAGAGGTCATCAACAGGATTATCATGCACATTTTGCACATGTATAACTCAAATCATCCACACACATGGGATGAAAGCCTCCCCTATTTCTAGAATATCTACAACAGAGCTCTCCATAGCTCAACTAGCTAAAAACCCTGTCAAGTGGGGTTCGGATTCCAACCAGTATGTCCCATTGATGTGGTCATACCATTTGCAGCTACTCAAGAAGATTTGGCTCATGTCTAGTCTGAAGCTCACAGGGATAACAACTTCATTGAGTGCATTTAGAACATCCTCCAATAGGTCCATGACATATTGGACAAAGCCAATTCTAAGTATAAATGACCGAACATGCCAAAACTGACAGGATCATGGACACACAAATCAAGAACACTTGTCAACAGAGGATCCAGCTATAATGAGTTGTCAAAGCAGACCAACTCCTTCACCAGAGCAAGCGATTCACCAAGGACCTGGTTCAACATAACTTTCCTCACCTCATTGAAGTTATACATGTAATGGGGAGCATTTCTTTCTAATTAGGGGGGACTAATCCAGGTGGATATTGGTGGGCACCTACCTATTCCACATATACCTCTAGTCAGTTTCATCAATTTCATTGTTTATAACACACTTCACTATTTTTATCAATTTTTCGAGTCCTAAACTTGAGAAGCTATTTTGACCCTATTAGTGTCTGTCAATCCTGTCAATCACTAGTGATCAAATTTTACTCTTTCAAGTTTTTGACAGGGTCCTAGGTTAAATTTTTATCAATTAGGTTTTCAAATAAAAATTTGATCATTGGTTAGTATGTATAGGTATGTTACTACTCCTATCATCCCATGGTCAAAATTGTCATCTTGGTCATGCCATTACTCATTGTGATGAGTCCTCAATAATGTGTCTTGATCACCATTTCAGTCATCATCTCGTGGTCATTCATACTACAAGGTTCAAAGGTCAAATCATTAGTTTATAAATCCATTAGGCGTCATTATTAGGTTAAGCCATCAAAAAGGTCATAAAAGAGTCATGACATCACCTAGGTCATCATTATGGAAGTAGTAAATAGGGAAAGTGCTCAAAAATTATTTCCAAAGCACATTTCATTCTCTATAAAGATGTAACTATGAATACTAAATTTCAAATTTGCATTACATTAGCTAAAAAAGTCATTTTACAAAAAGACAAAGTGGTGTCACATCACCACCCAAGGGAAAAATTGACCTCTAGCCTATAAAAAGACCAAAAAAGCACATCATTTTCTCATTTCTCTCTCATGATACATCTCCCCACTGGAAAATTGCATTCAACCCTCATAGCAACCAAATTCCTCCTTGAAAACCTAGATTCTCCTCCTGATCCTGCTAAAACCCTAAATTTCAAAACCCTAGAGCTCAATACCTAGCCTAATATCTTTTTACCCTCTTTTGTTACCCTGTTGGCTGTAAGATCACAGAGAGAGCCCTCTATGATTTGGTAGGGATAGCTACGAAATCCTAAGTGGTTCAAGGTTACCTCCTTCATTTTCCATTCTCAGACTTGGGACACTGTGGAGGATAACATTTTTGGCGTCGTTGTCGAGGAAAGAAAGAGCACATCTTCCCTGGGATTTCTCGATAAATTAATTGATATCTAAGCATGTGGGTGATAGGACCTAGCTTTCAAGAAGGCTGACTCACATTTTCAGAGCCAAAGTGCAATTTTTAGAACTGGCCCCTAAGAAGTTCACAAGATCAAACCCTGATCCTAATCCACCATCATTAGTTGAATACCCAGAGAGGATTCTGAAGAAATAAATATCACAACTCCAGAAAGTTGAATCAAGTTCACAATCACTGGTAAGATCTATATCACTTCCTACTGATTTGACTACACTTTACCTTTCGACATCAAGTTGAGCTTTCATTGTTTAGGACTAAATCTGAAACTTCACTTTCAGAAATAGTATATGATCCTATGAAAATTGAATTGATTCCACCATAATTAGAGTCTACATCTGAAACTGATAGGAAGGTTTGGTCCCATAAGATTCAAAAATTGGCTAATAACATACAATACACCTCTGAGAAACCCTATATTTAGTATCAGCAAGAAATCTTGTTTACTGCTACATCCTTACCTTCTTCATCTCATTCAACTGTTGAAACATCATTGACTCCTTTTTCGTTATTTCCTCCTCAAACAACACCTCCTAGTATTACTCTTGCACAACCTTATGAAGCATTAATGGCGAGATTTGGCCCTTTAATATTACCTGCCTAGCTCGTTGCTTTACCTCAAGGGTATGGTCAAAGGCTCCCTCTGTTTGATGGGACAACAGAGGTACAACCCTGCAACATATGGTGAAGGTCATTGATTTCATTGATCTTGAAGAGATTGATAATGATGATGCAAAGATGAGGGTAATTACCCAAAGTTTTCCAGAAGATGTGAAGACATGGTTTCATAATTTAGCTACAAATTCAGTTTCAAATCAACATCAATTGACTGATTTATTTTTAGCCCAATGGGAATAAAATAATAATCCTCTTCAGATTCTTGCTAAATATTATGCTTTGAGACGTAATCCAAATGAATCTGTGCAATATTTCATTGCCTTATTCAACAAGGTCTATAATTCAATTGAAAATGACATCAAGCCTCTTCCTGGCTTGGTTGTACTCCATTATCTTGATGCCTTCGATCCCTACATGGCCTAGAAGTTGAGGGAAAGGAGTCCTACAACTCTTTGAGAAATGCAGTGAGTGTGGAGACAAATTTGGTGATTAAGAAATAAAAAATGAAAATAGAAAAAGGGTAACAATTAAAGAGGATCCATCTACTTCTTCAGATGGTAAGCTGGACACTTTGATCAAAACTATGGAGAAGATGATGGATAGGAAGACAGTATCAGATAGGCAAAAAAAAAAATCAAATATGGAATCCTAATTTTCGAGGACGACGGCAGCATCAGCCTCAACTTAGGCTCAAACAAAGAGAGCAGAGAGGTCAGGATCAGCAAGCACGACAATAGATTAAAACTCCACTCTAGAAAAAATTTTCTCAAGCACATGAGGAAGAAGGAGAGATTCTTAAAGAGAACCATATTTTTGAAAATGATGGGAAACCTATTTTATTAACCAAAGATTAAGAATATAATCAAGAACCTGAGGCTGATAAATTTGATTATCATAAATTTTTTCCTTCAAATGATGATATGATAGCAGTAGAGACGGAAGATTATCAAAGAGGTTTCCAAAATGCCCTTATCTCAATGCAAAGGTAATATAGTTTGAGGAACATAAACGTGCCTATCACTTCAAATCAGAAGGGGCCAACTTCTCCAAAGGATACTCAACCCAAAAAACTGACCTCTACAAATCAAAAAAAATAAAAGGAGCCTGATGCTACTAATTAGAGAAAGAACAATGACGCATCCACCAGCAATCCAAAGAAAAATAAGGAAACACAAACTGCAGGTTAGAGAAAGGAGATTCCCGCCAAAGAGTAGTCTGAAAGGAATGATGTCACTTCCAAAGGGGTAGAAAAATATCCCAAACTGTTTTGTTTAGATAATGAAATTTCCAAATTGAAATTTTCCATTCCTTTGATTGAAATTGCAAAGAATGATCAGTATAAGTTTCATGTAGCTAAAATGCTCAAAGTTGACCAAACATCTGATATGGTGAATGTTAGTGATGGCCACCCTGAGTTGTTGTTTGGCCCAACCTATTACACAGTAATTTTTCACCATGCTCATTTTCCTGTCCCTGATCCTGAAATGCCCCGTGACAGATCCTGTGCAATGTTTCCACCATGAATAAATATGTTAATACATCCCCTGAAGATCCCAAGAAAACTTCCTTGGAATATTACTGAAGAAATTTGGTCAAATTCCTAGTTTCCTAGGCCATCACTTTTCCTGGTGTCATGCTCGCACTGATGTCATATCCATAGTTCTAGCTTAGTGCTGCCAACGCCCTTATTTCTTTGGAAACTGCGTCGATCCCTTTCTGGCAGTGTTTCCTCAAATGGAGGAGAATCTTATACCCCTAGAATTTCTGGGGCGATGAGTTGGTTGTTAAACGGTGGTGATAGGGTCGATCTCTCTGATATTAGAGATATGATCTTATCCATGGGGGTGTATCCCTTAGAAATTTGGCCTTCCTCCTTCTTTCGTGGGCTCCCAAGCTCTTCTCCCTTCCTATAAATTCATATCCCTCATAAAAATAATTTTAGCTTAGTTTTTCATTGTCGAGCTAGTCTGAACTCTTGTTCCCTTTGCATCCTCGCATTGTGATAACACCTAAGTGTTCGAGAGAAGGAATGCTTTAGAATTTGGTCAAGGACTCAGATTTTCACCAAAGGAGGCCTCAACCATCAAGGCCTCGGTTGTAATCTCTTAATTTTATATTTATCAATCAAACATCTGACGTTTGCTTTCTATATTTGTCTAATTGTTTATGCAAATATTCAGGTACTCATTGATTTTCTAGATAGCTAATTTTTATGATTATTATGTCTTGGATTACTTTTTTTGTTTCCTCTTGATCATTTACAGGTATTCGTGTGCCATCAGTAGCAAGGAGCGAGCCTAAAAGGATTGTGGATCAAGGTCATCATCAATGGATTCAAACGCAGCATTTGGAAAAAGGTACTTCTGTCTCGTTTCTTGTCGTATTGTAAATGCTAGTTAAGAGAGCTTTGCATTAGAAATTATCTTGTGTTTCTAGACCCACTCTAGGGCTAGAGAGATCACCCCTGCCCGTAGAGGGGATTTATATTGACAACAGAATTGGCGACTCCGTTGGGGATCTTAGCCTCTTATCTTTCCTTCCTTCCTCAGACTGATCTTGGATCAGTTTGACTGATTACTAAAATCTAAGCCTACTTAGGCCTCTATAATTTTGTGTAGGGTTTGATAGTCACTTCATTGTGTCAGGTTTGGTGTTTGTGTGAAACTTTTTTTTTATTTTTCCTTGTTTTTAGTGACCAACATTATTTCTATTAGTACAGTAGCACTGGCAGCGCTGTTCTATATAGTACAGCCACGATGATTTGCCTTTCACCACTCTTATGCTTATCACAGAAGTGTTGATCTTAGGCATAGGAAAAGTTACAGTTTCCCCTTGATTTTCCTGTGTGTCCTGGCCCTTGAAGGATGTTTGTAGACTCTCAGTGACCTCCTTGTTGTGTGTTTGACTTACTTATTTTCTCTGAGTGAGTATTTTCGTCTCTTTTATTTTTTTATAAGTTGGGATATATTTCACCGTTTCAAACACCTTTTGTCGCATTGTTCATGACTTGATTTGAATTAATTTGTCATGTGCACTAGCCATCACTGCATCTCTGATCTTACCTTCAATTTAATGTCAAACATAGGATCACAAATTGTTTGATTCACAAGCCTGGTAGAGTTTGTACTTTGTCCAAATTCAAAAGAAATTGAAATTGATTTTCATTTTAGTTTTGATTTGGTTTGTCTTTATCGTTTTTAAGAAAGTGAAAAGTATTTCATTTGTGCATTTTTTTTAAAGGAAATTTTGATTTCTGTTCGATTGAAAGAAGAGTGAAAAGGATTGTTTTTTCATTTATTATTTCATTCATTTGTTTTGATTTTGATTTCATTTCAGTGTTCAAAAAAAATTGCATCTTAAGTGAAAAAGAGAAGAATTTTCGTTTCTTTCAATAAGTTGCATTTGTTTGGGAAAAAGTGAATTCGATTCAAAAGAATTCGATTTCGTGGTTTTGACCTAGTTTTGCGGGCATTATTGTTGCTGCATTGATTGCACTGTTTCTTGTATCTTCCTGTTGACGCCCCGAAAATCGGGTCTTACAACAAGGGGGATACCCACCCGGTCCGGACCTTGGTTAGCAGTTCCTTTTCCATTTGGTGTAGTGGGTCCGACTGGGGATAATGGGACCAGTTTCCCAATATGTGTGTGTGTGTTTTGAGAATTGATATTTCTTTCCTAAAATTCCTAAGTGAAATGTTTTTATCCTATTTCTAATCTAATAA
Organism: Pinus albicaulis; assembly: GCA_034641835.2. Classification (NCBI taxonomy): domain Eukaryota; kingdom Viridiplantae; phylum Streptophyta; class Pinopsida; order Pinales; family Pinaceae; genus Pinus; species Pinus albicaulis. Next base: position 1,053,009,311 of record CM076581.1, read on the forward strand.
CATGCAAATTGTATTCTAATTTAAACAGAAATATCTAATTCTAAACTAACCCGGGATGTAATATTTCTATTTATGCGATCTAAAATGATTTCAAATAACAATTAGTAATAAAGATCATTCAACTATTATAAGAAAAGAATTCAATAAAGATAAACCATTTCATATAAAAAGTTAGATGAAAAAGTTGTGAAAAACATATCACATAATAAGCTATTCATACATTAAGCATAAATAAATAGTTATCACCGTAAAAAAGTGACAAATGATAACTCAAACATTCAAACATCAATATATAAATAACTGAACATGAATATCACTTTAACACAAGGGCAGAAATAGTTAAGAGATAAAAGTACCATTTATAACTAGTTCTACTCATGAGCTAGAAGCAATAATGACTTATCTCTTCTTAATCCAACATCCTCTAAGAGTACAGAAGTGCAACATCAGTAGCAAATATTAAACGTAGATATCAATAAATCCTGTTCCATTCATTTATCAAAACCTCCTCTGAGGGTGCAAAAGTGCATGTTCTGAGGACAATTTTTTGACAAATTTCAGGACCCTTCTCTAAATGCATGAGAAGGGTTTAAATACTACTAACTAAATCTAAAAAAATAACTTATTACAAGATTTTAGGATATAGTTTAAATGACCGTCCTTTTTCTAGGCAAAAATAAAGTAAAACTAATACTAAATCTAAAATTTAAAACTATCAACTAACTACTTATGAATCTGATCTTTGAATTTGCAAGCATTCATCATCGATTTGAGAAGAACAGGCTGGCCGACTTCAGATTCTAATTGTCCTGAGAAAACGGAATCGGAGAGTGCTAGTGCCATTTTCTCGGCAGAATTGATGATGCAATTGAGAGCGTTGCATTGACTGTGTGGTTTTACCAGAAATGTCCAGTAAGAATCCCAATTTAACTTTGTCAATCCTTTAATTGATTCTGCTTTTTCTTCAGCTTTCTGTTTCCATTCTGTCTGCAGTTGTTGTGCTTATGGTAGGTAACCTGGAATAGTTTCTGAAATCAAATTAGCCTTGTGCAAATTTTCATTTACACAATCAGTAATATTGCTTGCTGTTGTAGCTGCTTCTTCCGCTGCTTGTTCTGCAATTTTAATCTGTGCATCCCAATTATTGAAGAGCATTTCTTTATGACTGTCATTGATGATTGGTGCTCCTACCCTTTTTCCTTCCTCTGTCTTTTTCCAAGCCAAATAATCAATAACTCTTTCATTAGTTAAATCATAATCATGTCGTAATTCTACGACATGATTAGTAATTTTATCACTTTCTTCACAAAAAGAGTTCCATTGTGAGATTTTCTAGCATAATATATCTTGTTGTTGCAGTAGTTGTTTATTCAAGGAAATAGACTCTGTAATAAATTCTGTGATCTTGGTTTCATATTTCTACATCTCTTGCATAATATGTATTTGTTTCTCTTTCTCAGCCAAATTATTCTGATATCCAACTTTCATTTGTTGAAACTCTTGCTGTAATTTTTCAAGTTGTATCTGTGTTTCACTGTTAGCATTGGCCTGTTGTAATTATTGTTGCAGAACCTGTATTTGATCTTCTTTTTCATTTAATAATTTCCTTATCTTAGATGCTTTGTCGATGGATGCAGAGGCATATGCTCCTGTAATCTAAGATAATTTAGTAAGATTTTCAGTTGGATTAGTAGTAGGATCTTTCCAAAAAACATCCAATTGTTCTGCATTAGTAGAGATTACACTTTCTAGTTTCCTCTTCTTCCTTTGTTTTCTTACTATTTCTTTATGTTGTGGACTATAGAATATATCCAGAGGAGGAATTTCCTCTATTTTGAGCATCAGCTCAAAGGATGGAGTAATGGGGATATGTTCTGTTTCTGTGACATTGGCACTTATTCATGTAACTAAACCTTTTACTATCTATATATTACTTACAGGAGTCTATGTGTTCTGTCCTTCAACGTTAATCAATTCATTAAATTTTTCCCATTCCTTATCCAATTTAGTTCTGATGGATGATTGCTACACAATGAGAGGGGGAAGATTTAACTGCAGAGTGGTTGAAATCTGTTGCTGAGAGAGTTCTTTTGATTGGGCAGTATCCTTTACTATCCTGATCATTATCAGACTTTTTAGAGTGTTCAGAGGTTTATTTTTCGGACTTTGACTTAGATTTTTCTGAAGCTGAACTCCCACTTAGACTAACACTAGCAGTTGGTTCCCTTAAGGGTTCCAAACACAAATTATCCAAAGGTTTATCAAACCTCCCTCTCCACAGGTTTGATATGCAATTTCCCGGACCAGGAGTTTATCCGAAACATACAAAGGTAAAACATGAGGAGAAGCAGAACTTCCAAAAACCCTAACATAGGTAAACAATTCTTCTCCAAACCATCTTGCGACAGGGAGCATGTCTACTTCTGCTTCAGGAGAAAATCTTGGAGCATCCTTATTATACAACATTATGTACAGTGGTAACATAATGCCATGGAAAATCTTGTAAAAATGGGGAATGAACTTTAAATCCCATAATTCCTTATGATAAACATGAATGGGTAGGGGATCTTGAATTGTCCATTGCCAACCCATTAAAGGAAACTTAGAAACAAATTAGATTGAATCCATTACATAAGCAGCTAAGTAAAAAGGAGGATAAATCCTCTTAGATACAGTCTGTTTAGACCGATAATTGAAAATAGTCGTGGCTAAGTTATCAGACAAAATCTTAGCCCAAACCATGATGGTAGCATTAACAGCGGCATTTAACAACGGTAGCCATTCAGGTGAAAAATTATTAATGTCAGGATTTCCAAAAATCCTACATAGCATAACAGCAGTGAAACAATACGGAGAAGTGAGAGAACCAGTACTGTACATACCGTGTTTATCTTTCTTCAGTGGTTCGTCTCTTTTGGACCATTCCTTGGTGAATTCTTCTAGGTTTGCATTTTCCTTGGCAAACTTATCCATAAACTGTTTGTTGTATGTTACCTGTGGCTCCGGCAAATAATACATAAGCCTTAAATCTTCTGGAGTAAATGAGCCAATGAGCTCTTACCCCTGAGTCTTGAACTGTCTGTCTGTAATATCAGTGCTATCCAGCACCCATTTCACCATGTTTGTATATGGGAGAATTTTTGGTCTTGCTGCTATTTGGTGCAAAAATGAACAAGCTAACTCTGTAAGAGATGCTTCAGAAGAATCACTTGATCTCGTAGTAGCCGAAACATTCATTACTTTGGGGTTCTCCTCTTCAAGCAAATTGTGCAGGCCATCCCAAGTGGTGATACCAGCATCTTTGTTGTAGGCGATGTTTGTGTACAAGGATGCCATCTCTTTACTTTCAGAACTCGGAGATTTGTCTTTCTTTCCCATAATACTCTAAATATCGCTTTGTATAGTCCTCTGTTCTTCGCGCCTGCAGTTTATGAATTAAGTGAGAGTAATGATATGAAAAAGTGATGGGAAAGTTTTAAATGCTGAAGGCGCATAAAATATATCATCTTATGTGAAATAACTCTTTAATCAAAACGAAACCATTTTTCATTAATAAATGACAATCAATTCATTGATTATTCATTAAAGCTCATAACGGAGTCTTGATTTATGGAGAATATTTTCTTCGTACAACGAGCCTCAAAAGTCTGTGATAAGGCGATCTGCGATTTGCTTCGCAATATCACAAAATCGCAATATCAAAAATCGAAATTTCGCTAATTGCAATTGTAATATCATAATAGTGCCACATCGTATCATTGTGAAATCGCAAAATCGCAATATCACAGATCGTAATCTCTAAAAATTTCCATAGCGCAGTATCATATTATTGCGAGATCACCATATCGCAATATCGCAAAATCACAGAATAGAACATATGACAAACATCCGTTAGTGTATTTTCTGTGAAATATGATTTGTGATATATGTTATCGCACATTGGTGTTTTGAGGTTTCTCAGCATAAAATATGATATCTGAAACTTGCGATGCGATGAATTCTCTTTTAGCGCGTAGTTTCTCATCGTACTTTTAAAATTCCGCTCGTAAAGAGGCATTCATTATCCTATTGCAATGCGACATTCTTCAAAGAATGATTTTATTCAATACTATCATAAAACTTGAGTCTTTTTAAAGATTTTTCAAGGAATTTCCCTAAGTTTATGATAGTAAGTTTTTTGAAAAAGGAAAACAAGCACTAATTAACTTTTTTGGATTTTTTGACTAAGGGTCCCCACTTATTTAGTATTATCACTAATACTAAATAAGAGGGGGGTTGTTGCTGGCCACAACACTTCCCTAAATAGTTTAGACTTCATCGAAAAGTCAACTTTTTTCTTTTTTCATATTAGTTTGCACCATAGGATTCAAGTGACATCGATTTTGAGCCATAACTAAAATTTAACTCAAGATCAACGTTAAAATTCATTCAATTTATATTAAGGATCATTTGCAACTAACGAGGGCATTTAGTGGTCTAGGCTAGGTACGTGTTCTGGCACCGTAAAACATAGGAGTTGTCGTTAACAGTCTGCGTTACAGCGCGGGGGTGATATCCCATCCCACGTATGGAAGTATATTGATGTATCATAAGTATATTTGGGGTGCTCTCATTGAATGGTTACGCATTAGACAACACTACTATGGATTGGACTCCCACATATCATTGTGTATATTTTGAGAGACACAATTAGGTTGCAAGCCTACCATAGGAAACCAAGTCAGCCACCTTGTAAACGTGATACATTGAACACAACATTTGTGGATATTGGTTGCATTATGTTAATTCCTTGGTCATTTTTCTATCATTTATTACCAAGGTGTATATTGCAGTTGACAAATACTTGGTAAACCTTTATGCCTAGAACACCTTTTTCATTTATTTATTTATTTTTAATTCTAAAAGTAACTTCCCAAGAAAACACCTTACTCGTGCACTTCTCTAGCCTCATTATTTCTTGGTAAATTGTGAATTTTTTCACCTCTTCCTTCTATGATATTTCTTTTAAAGGTCATTGTGGATGAATCATCGAATTCACCTCATCCCTCCTCTAATGGATCTCAAGAACCTCCTCTTGAGGTCCCTCGGTTTCTAGTTTGGGCCCTTGAAGCGCAAGGTGCCGAACTCATGATTGTCATTAGTTTTCAACCTATTTCATCTCGAACACCACCTAACGATTCTCCTTGGACGACATTCGAAGACTCTGAGTTGGAAAGCCCTGAACCATCCACACAGTTTCGGTCTTTCCTGAAAATTTTCTTTTTGATTCGATTTTGGTCTCACCTCAACATGCTTATAGCACTTTTGATAAACCCAGAATTCCCTTTCGCGCTTCTCCAGTAGCATCTCTCTCTATTATCTGTTGGTTATTTCCTGACGAAATGGAATCCAATGCTAATGATGTCCCATTCGTTAGCGCTCCTTAGGGCACTCTTTACGAAACCACTGGCACTTACATCCAAGAAGCTGCTTCATCTGTGTTTCCCTCTGAAAGTGAGTTGTTCGGTTCCACACCTCACGATTAATGCAGTGGGACCAGAATACCATCCAGTCATGTTGCATTTACGCTTCCACACAGTTATACCTCTTTGGGAAACCTTATTTATAGAGCTTCCGGTGGTATAACTTTATTCTTGGATCCCGTTTGGTCAACGAGTATTCCTCCATCTTCTGGCCCATTCATTTCAAATGTGGTTGTTGCATCTTAGCATGTTCTTTGACCTACAGTCACTGTTCAAATGATTGTTTCAATCAGATCCTCTACCCCCTACTCGCCATCTACGATTACTGCAGTTCCACCACTGAGTGTAAAATCTATGGTTTCATCCATGCCTAGGAGGCAGTCTAATCCCCTTTACGTACCTCGGGCCTTTTGGGTGGGGGGAAACTGAATTATGGACCTATTCATAGGGCAAGACATCCTCAAATTTAGTATTCTGAGGTTCAGCAGCCCCTTTGGAAACTGAATGTGTTAGTGTGAATTATAATCGCAAGTGTACGAAAAAAGCCCACTTTAGCTGTGCATAAAAAACAGCCCTAACATCAAATATGGCTGCCAATTTCTTTAGATCTGCAGTTAGTTGACCAAGACAAATGCTACAAATTCATATCTATGTAGTTAAAGACATTAAACAACACATAAAAGCAAGATTTTCTCCATGCATCCAATAGACAAGACAATAATATTTTTTAAAGAATTTTGTATTTATGACACCTGGGAAGGGAACATAGAAAGATGTTACCAGTCCCCCTCAATGGGATGGGTTCTTGTATCTCCTCAGCACTTCAGATCCAAGATCTCTCTCTCTTGATGGTGTAGAAAACCCAGACAAAAATGGAACTCAAAGGGAGCTCACAAGCAAAAAGGTAGAAAAATATGACAATGATGGAGGATCAAAGTCAGACCAAAAGTATACATCCATAGTGATCTTTGGGAAACAAAAGGTAGTGAATGAATGGAAAAAACCTTCTATTTATAACAAAATATTGAGTTATTCTAGATATTGGTGCATAATTAAAATATCATTAACCAAATCTAGATCCAACTTTTATGGAATATTTTATTATATTTGTTGGAGGGAAAAAGAATTTGAATTTGGTCAAATACCTTTATTTGTAAATAATAAATAAATAAATAATTTATTTATTATTTTAAGAGTATGGTTTACTAATAATTAAATAAATAGTGATTTATTCAATTATTTATAAATGATTTAGTCAAATTTAACAAGGAATATTGTTTAAATAATGTTTAAATAATTATTCCTAGAAAATAATAAGATAAATCATGATTTATCTCATTAATTTTCTTGTTTTGGGTTAAATATGACCAAGAATATTAATTAAATTATTGTTTAACTAATTATTCCTTGAGGAAAATCAAAAAAATATGGATTTATTCAATATTTTTTCATGAGGTTACCTGTTTATACCATAAACAACTTAAAAAATTATGGATTACTAAGTTATTTTTCATAGTGAAAGAAATTTTACTTAGGGTAAAACTGGTCTTACATGGTGTACTTTGGTCCATCTAATAGTAACAGGTTAGATGACCAAAAAATTTTGTAACAGATTGCCCCCCAACGTGCGAGCGTTAGGAGCTAATCGTATGACCGAAGTGCATTGTAAGAACTCAATCACTAGACATCGAAGGGGAAGTCAGAGAGAGAGAAATATAAGGTATACTAAAGCGCTAGAGGACAAGACCCTGAGGAGGTGAGACTTACATGTGTGACAAGTCTCCTTTATGAGTGAGTACCTGTTCTACAAGAGGCGAGGGAGGCATACCTATGCCCGCTGAGACAAAGTACAAATAATAATGTGTTCATTAAACAAGGGACTGAACTATATAGTACATACTAGCATAAAGATGAGCCAGAGAAAAACATGATAATGGATCCCACATACATATTGTGCCTAGGATAACAGCCAGGACTTATACAATAAGATCCGAGTACATGAGATATAAGTACAACCAAAAAGGCCCTGTAAAACAGGAGAGGGCTCTGAAAATATGAATGATACATGCAAACTATAGAGGCGTTGCAAGCGACTGAGGCTGAAACCATCAAATCTATGGAGCTGCATCCAAAGTTGTAATAGAGAGGTCATCCAGGCCCCTCATGAGGTTTGAAACATATCATACACACCCGAGAATCACTGGTACAATCTGTTGCATCACTGAACCATCAATTATACGGATCTCGATCATGCCGTAAGGAGCTGGAGCTAAGAAAAAATCAATTCAAAGGGAAATAAGGAGTCCCTTTTCTTGATCCAAGGCACCGAACAAGAGTGGAATGATGATGATGGAATAAGGGATCCTTAACTAAGGCATGAGAGATAATAATAGAGTGACTAACATGCTAACACCATGGATGATGATGGAATGGGGGGTACTGAGTAGCGGTTTGACAACTTCCCTTATTAGAGCATGAAGGGCATGGATGACCTGGCAGCAACTAACACAATATCAAAGGGTATAGGGGACAGTAGGATTGAAGGCCACAATGTGCGACACGAGAGAGGAACCAAGCAATGAAGGATGGAGGGCTACAACAGGATACAAAGGGACTCGACATAGACTCCATGGATGCAATGATGACTCAACTCGGATGCTCTAAACAAGGGCGACTCGATGATGCTGCCACACAGAATAGGCCCATTGGGGACCATAAAAACATGAGTACAAGGTGGGTACTCACGATGAAAATCGACATAAGCGTGGAAAAGTATGAAGGAAAGGTGGTGTCCCAAGTACAAGTGTTGCAAGTGAAGAAATTCGATTTTGAGGAGTGGTGAAGTGACCCTTCTTAGACAAAATGTGTCCAGGTGAAGTATCAAATCACAAAAAACTAAAGGATACCCATTTGAGAGCTCGGTGAAATATGTCCAATGGTACAAACGGTTTGTCAAACTGAACAACGGTTTTCCACAGCGAGAAAAAGAAAAATTTGGGGTTTCTCTTTTAATAAGGCATTTTCCCTCCAAATTCACTCATTTGCAAGTATAGCTATGGTGAATGTAGAGAGGAGAGAAGGCCCTAAATCTTGCGGTGATCATAGTGGGCAAACCGAGCATTGGAATCGAGATCCGTCGGTTGCACGTAAGATGCCTAACCCTACTCTTTCATTTCAGTGAATTGAAAGTTCAGTTTAGGCAACCAGAGCTCAAGAACAGGTTGGGTCGCATTTTTTGGTGTCTATTCTATGACCTAGGTAGCAGGTATTGGGCAGAAAACTGCGACCTGTCCCAGGAAATTACCTAAAAGTGCAACCTCTCAGAAAAAGGGGGTTTCCATGATGTTTTTGGCTGAGAGCTAGGATTTTTATGGTTGAGGGGCATAGGTGCCACCAAGCATGTTATGGTCATGATAAAATGTATTTAAAAAAGCATGAATCTAAACACATTTTTATGATGTGGTGCGCCATTTTTTTCATTATGGTTATGCAGTTCGAGAAAGTGGATGGAGGATTACCAATCTCTTTTGGTACTGCATATTTGAAGCAAATGGACTAAGTTTCTAGGTTGGAATACATGGTGTCACTATCCCAAAGAGTGGATTTGGAGATAACGAACTAGTGCTCTTCTAGAAAACCCGTAGGTTGGTCAACAACAATGTCTAGGGGACTGGGTTGCTGATGTAAGATGAAGGAATGATGAGGGGGATCATCCCTAGAGTGATCTGAAGTGATATGGGACTCTAGAGTTTCTTCTAAATGGGGAATAATTATGGTAATAGAGTTGACACGACCAGATGCACTATGAGGGTTGTGGAGAATTTCTTCTCTTGGACCCTCAAATATGGGTACCCACTTAACAAAACATTGTGTGTCAATGTGATGACTGTTAGCACCCTGTAATCAACAAGATTGGAAAAAAGTCTGACTGCAAGGAGAAACACTATTTCAACCACTTTGGAATTCTAGGATCTAGCCCTCCTGAATCCAGAGAGGGATCTCTTCAATAAGTGCAAAGATTGGATTTATCTTTGGAGTTTTTATGGGTATGATATTAGGCTAGTTATGAAGACCAAGGGTTTTGTTTTTTTTTTGGATGGTTGAGCATGACTATTGTTTAAGGGAAAGTCCTAAATGGAAAGAGTTTCAAAGGTGAGAAGTTGCAAGCAATCAGAGTAATTTTCGGCCAAAAAGGTAGATAATTGCAGGTTTTAGGCCATTGGGCTATGGAGCCATAATAGGGTTTAATTGAAATAGAAAGAGGAAAGAGTGGTCCATGGGGCAAGTCATCTATGTCTAAGGATCTCTTTAAAGTTTGATTTATGTAATGAAATGATACAACAAGAAGGGGAATTTTAAACAAATGAAGAACAAATTGCAGCCCAAGATCTAGTAAGTACTTTGAAACTAGCCAGCTTTTGACATACACTTAAGAAATACATGAAAGTAAACTAGGATCTGGTAAGTACTTCGAAACTAGCCAGACTTTGATGCACTTTCAATAGAAAACATTTAAAAACAAAGGGAAACTTGGAGGCAACTGTTGGAGAAGATATTAGCGGGCTGGGCTCACCACAAATCCTCTCCTATCTCTGCTTTACTTGGTCACTTTCAAGACAAACACAAAGATAACAAAGAATGGCCTAAGATCTGGTAAGTACTTTGAAACTAGCCAGCTTTTAACACATTCCAAGGGATACTTTCAGACAGTCTTTTGGGATAAAACTAGGACCAGGGCGCACCATATCTTCCTTAGTTCATCTCTACTTAACATGAAATGAAAATGACTTTCAATAATAACAATTAGCTAAGACAGGAGGATGAGGGAATGCTGACATTCCTACTGCTTAAACTGAATTAAATCATTCTTCAATAACACAATTTGGAAGAAAACATTTATATAAAGCTTATCAGTCAGAGAAGGGTACTGATATACAGTAAATCCTAACTCTATGCATGTTGTTCTTTATAAGATAAGATGAACAAAGTGGAAACATAAATGAAATGAAAATTTACAATAAGAAATAACATCATTGTTGACATAGACCAGAATCCCATAAATCAGCTTGTATTGATGCTTCAAACCAATTACAGCTTTAAGTCCAATGCTTTAGTTTAGCAATCATCTACACTTCCCAGACTAACTTATCTATCACAAGCAAAGCTCCAAGAGCCAGTGAACACTATTTACAAGTAGGAGTTTCAAGCTCAAATATATTTCAAAGTCCTGCAACCAACAATTCCTCATCTTCTACGGAAGTATTTATAGAAGAATGAGGAGGTGGGATCTAACAAAAGATCTCTTAAGTTAATTAATACAAATTAATGACTTCTCGGCCTTTGAGGGGCTCGATGGAGAAGCATACATATGTGTCCTCTGTATTAATTATTTTACATTTAAGATTAAGCTCGGTGGGAGTTTTTTTTGACTTTTGAGGCTATGTGTCATATAATAATAACTTTGCTGATATTTTTTCATTAAGCTCATTTGGAAGAATTAATTGTTCGGCTGCGTTGAGGAAAATATCTGATTTTGATCAATAACTTCGGCCTCTGTTTGAATGCTTTTAGGCACAGGTGGCTTTGTGGTAGCTGGGAGGAATCAATTTGCCTCTGATGTGGCGGTGGAGGCCTTCTGTCTGATAAACACTTATGATTTACTTTTAACTGTGTTTTTAATTTGGAGGATTAGGCTTTGATAACCAATCTTAGCCGTAATCCCCACAAATTTGTCTTCAATCTTTTGTTCTGGTATATTTTGTCTCTGACACTGATACTCTTTGATTGTGATTTCACTCACTGTGTTTTGTTGATGTGCAGCACTATGCAAGGCTCTCAAGGCATCAATGCCCATGAAGCATCGACAAGACGTGGATTTTGAACTCTGCGAATGGTTTCCTTTTATGAATCAAAGGCACGGGAATCATCATTCCCGACCTTCGGCCTTTCTCTAACATAATGGATAAACCATTTAAACACCTGTAAAACATGAAACTAATTAAGAAATATTGCGTTTATAGGTTAAAATTGCTTAGAAGGTTGTGGGGAGGAGCGTGGCCGTTGGATGGAATCCTCCAACGGTGGAGAACTGCGTGGAAGAGTTTAGAAAAGGAGAGTGGATGGATCATTAAGTCAGAGCCATTGATTGATGAGTGATTAAGAAGATAAACGGTCAAGATAAGCAGCAGCCTAATAATGTGAAGGATTCACATTATTCGGATTTAATAAGAGAATGTGAAAAACTAAGGTTAAAACCTTTGGCAAGGGTGGAGGGTGATGAAGTAATGCGAGAATGATCTGGGACCATCCAATCTGGACACGTGGACGGTCCAGATCCAATCAGAGGACTCATGATTGGAGGAGGAATTATGTTAATGTGCTCAGCAAAAAACTTGCGATGCGATGTAGCACAGGTCGTTGATCTGAGGATCAGATCAATGATGGGGAGTGAAACAGAGGGATGGAAAATCGGGGGAAAGGCCAATGCAATTGCGCGATCAAGGAAGGCCGATGCGATTGCGCAATCGAGCCATCACAATCGGAGGTGGGGAAAAAAAATTAAAAAATGCACCCAAAGGAAAACTCTCATGCGATGGGCGCCTCGGGACTTAAACTCTTGGTCCTGGGCGTAGGCTACATGGAATGAAAAAGCGGAGGGGGCGGAGTTTATACAAAAGGCCAATCGGCACCGAAGGTTTCAATGTTTACACAGAAAAAGACTTGCGTTTGTTCGGAAGTTCCGATGCGATAAGCGCTCGAAGGATCTAACACCTGGTTCTTAGGGTGTGGGCATATGTGGGGAAGTGTTTTAGGACTTTAGCCTAAGGGGGCTTAAGTCTGTAATAAAAAATGGGTTTTTTATAGATTTTCAATGGTTTTCAAAGGACTTTGAGGGTTTCGATAAGGCAAAGAGAGAATCTTAAACCTTATCAAAGGGGTTTTGATGGAAGGGATGAGGGGAAAATATGAAAATGAAGGATTTTTATGGAGACTAAAGGGGTAAAAATGAGGTTAGTTTTTTGAGTGGAGGAGGATTAAAATGAGGAAAAATGGGGAATTTTGCAGTGGTTCTTTTTCATGAAATCAGCATAATTTCAAAGTTTTTAAATAGAAACAACAGTGAATATTGAAATAAGAGCATGATGTCTCCGAGAGGCTTCAAGGGATAACATTTTTTGCAATAAAAGTGTTTCTTGAAGACTCCAAAAAAATTTGGCCACCTTTTGATATAACAAATTTTATAGGTGGCCAACAGTGGCTCCACTTGGGGATGGTGCCTTCTTGAAGGCATCAAGAACTTCATACTTTCATTCTCTGGGAGGCTGATCAATGCCTCATCCATTGGGCTGCTTTTCTCTACTTGGATGATCTTCTTTGCTCTGAAAATATATTAGCAGCCATGGAAACAATGGATATTTATCAACACAAGCTTTCTACCTACCCAATCCTACTGATCTAACATTTTTTCTTCTTTAGAGTGCACTTGGATTGGCAAACTCTTTTCACAACATTTTATTCTTTTGAAAGCAAAATCTAATCTAATTCTACTCCTTATTTCTCCATGAACTTAGATTAAACAGTTGATTCCATATGTTTCTCTACCTAATCTACTAATCTGTTAAGATTAAACAGTCTAACAAATTTTTTATTCACTATTTTCTAAAACAGAAATTTAAAAACAGTCAAGTCAAGATTAAGTTGTTTGACTTGCTGTAATCTATGGCATAAAAAAAAATCTGCACATAGATATTATTTTACAGGAAATTAAATCAAAATGGAAGGCATAAGATCTAAAAATTCAAAGCACCTCCTTCATCTTTTCACAACTCTGTTTTTACTTTTGATTGAGTTGTTTTCCTTGTTTCTCTGGTTCAGGTTTAAAACTGATTAGAACCATATTTACATATGTTTTGACTCAGAAAATAAAACAGATTTGAGTCATCTCTCTTTGGAAACTTACGTTCAGATTTTGAGCATGTTTGAACCTTTAATTCCTACCCTAATCTATCTACTGATAAGCCAAGATTAAACAGTTTGGAAAATCGAATTCACTATCCTATCAGCAGTAAATTTAAAGCTAATTAGTCAAGATTAGGCTGTTTGACTAATTAGAAGTGTGTTTTTAGGAGTGGCATTTAAGCTTGCACACTTTCAGATTTGTTTCTCTTTTTTTGGTATGGGGTTGTACCTTTATTATTTTTGCAATCTACCCTCATTTATTTCTTCTATTGTTTTTGTATTTTTGTTTTTTCTAACATTGAATGCAATGGTGGATGAAATATTTATAATGGAAAAAGATAAAAAGGCTTCAAAACATAACATGGATCAAGAGAAGTAATGCTTAATCATCCTGCCATTGACAGGACCCCCAAAAAATTCAGCTCCATTCAACTCTTGTAAGAAAAAGGCATTATTACCAGCATCTCAATGAATGAAGTAAGGGCCAAGCCATAAGTTGTCAAATTTTCCATGCTTGCCCTTGTCTTCCCTCCTTGAGTCCCACTTTAACACTTTGTCCCCAATTTTGAAATTGTTGGCCTTTATTCTTCTATCAAAAATATTTTTAATGCTGTCATGTTTCTATAATGCTTTGTTATAAACCTCCTCTCTTGTTTGCTCAAGGTGAATGGTTTGATTTATTCTTCTGATCATGTCATTATCTTCAGTTTGCAACTCTTGAATCAACTTCATAACTGGTACACTAAGGCTGCTTGGAAATATTGCATCAGTGCCATACACAAGCTGGTAAGGTGACATACCAATAGATTTCTTCAATGTTAATCTGTCAGCCCAAGGTGCATGAACTAGCTTTGTGTGCCAAGACTTCTTGTTGTCCTCCAACAATTTCTTGATTATGTTCACCAAACTCTTGTTTGAGGATTCTGCAAGTCCATTACCTTGAGGGTAATAGGTCGTGGAATGCCCCAATGTAATATGATTTCTGTGACAGAACTCAACCATCTTCTTTGATCCAAATGTTGCTGCATTATCAGTGATGATCTTGGTAGGACAGCCAAATCTAGAGAGAATATTAGTCTCCATGAATTTTATGGTAACAGGATCATTGGCCCACCTACAAGGAATGGCATCTATCCATTTAGTGAAGTAGTCCGAGGCAGTGAGAATCCATCTAAGTTGAGCAGAAGGTGGTGGATGGATTTCACCTATGAAGTCAAGTCCCCACTTTTGAAAAGGAGCTTCAACAGTGATTAGATGCAGAGGTAGGGGTAGAAATTTTCTCTTGCCTTCAAATAGTTGGCACTTATGGCAAGCAATGATCATTTTATGGATGTCTGGAAAGAGAGTAGGCCAATAGTAACCAGTCCTAAGGATTTTGTTGGCTGTTGTCTTCCAGTAAAGATGACCTCCACACTCTCCTTCATGGAATTCGTGCCTAACCTTCTCTGCATCAAACTCAGGCAAACATTTAAGCAATATACCACTTGCATTTTTCCAATAAAGATATCTATCTATAATGCAATAGTTTACTGCTTTTAGTTTCAAAAACCTTGCCTTTGTTTTTGATAGACCGGGACGGGTATTTAAATTAAGCAAAACATAAATAATATCAGCATACCAAGGAGAATTCAAAAAATGTTCTTCAACAATGGGAGTTGGGAATTCTTCTTGGTCATATAAAGCATTAATCATATTAATATCAAGAACTTCAAAATTTGATTCAGCCATCAACCTAGCTAGACCTTGGCCCTTGATGAGTTTAGTGGGTTTTATCTCTAAATCATATTCAAGAATAACAGCAATCTGCTTACCTCTCTTACCATCTGGGTCCTGTGTTAGAATGTCTTTGACAACTGAATTTGGGACAAAGGCAATGATGTGTGAGTGAAGGATGTATACTCTGAAGTCCTTTAAAGCCTTAACCAAAAAAAAATATTGTTTTTCCATAATGTTATACTTCAAAGGAGCATCCCTCAATGCCTTACTAAAGAATGCAATAGGCTGCTCTTGTCCTTGTTTATTTTTATGTAAAAGGACAGCAGTTATTGTATGTTCTGATGCAAATGAAAAAATATAAAAATATTTTGAAAAATCAGGACTTATTAGAACTGGTGTTTTGGTTAACGATTGTTTCACCATCTCAAAGGACTGCTTTTCTTCCAAGGTCCATTTTACCCCTCGCTCCTTCTTCAACATGTTTGTTATATTCCTAAGGAGCTCAGCCAAGTTGGGTATGAACCTTCTCAAAAATTTAATCTTTCCAATGAAAGATTACAACTCCTTGATGTTTCGAGGATGAGAGATTTGCAATATGGCCTCAATCCTATTTGGATCTATCTTTATACCCTCTTCAGAAATAATGTGCCCAAGAAGTTTACCTTCTTGGAGACCAAATAGTGTCTTCTTAGGGTTTAAAGATATTCCAAACTTTCTGCATTTCTCAAAAACTTTCCTCAAGTGTTCTAAGTGCTCTTCATCTGTCTTTGAAAACACAATGACATCATCAAGGTAAATAATGATGAATTATCCCAGTTCTTCCGAGAATTCTATGTCCATGGCTCTCTGAAAAGTTGCTCCAGCATTCATTAGACCAAAGGGCATTTTCAAATACATGAAAGTGCCCCATGGTGTAGTAAAATTTGTCTTTAATTGATCATCAGGGTGAACTCAGATCTGATTATACCATGAATAGCCATCAAGCAAAGAAATTCTTCTTGAACCAACTACCCTTTGCAAAATGTGATCCATCTTGGGCAAAGGGTAGTTGTCCTTGAGTGAAGCTTTGTTCAAGTCTCTAAAGTCTATACAAAGCCTAATCTCTCATGTTTTCTTCCTAACATACACCAGATTAGATACCCACTTAGAATATCTAATAGGGACAATAATACCAGCTTCATACATCTTTTAAATCCCCTTCTCAACCAATGGTAACTGGACAGGGTTTATTCTTCGCAGCTTCCATTTGAATGGTTTTTGGTTTTCCTTGAGAGGGATTTTGTGCTGGATTATTTCAGTGTCATAGGATTTAAGATCTTCGTACCCCATGCAAAAACATCAGAAAAATCTTTAAACAGCTCTATGTATTTGATTTTAATGTGAGCTGGTAAAGTCTTAGACAGTTTAATCATTTTCGGTTTAATTTCACTGCCTATATTGCACTCTTCCACTTTAGTCTCTACAGGTTCTAGTTTTGGATTCTTGGCCACATCGTTAAAATCAAACAACTCTTCTAAAGGTTCCAGACCCTTGGGCAAACTTTCATCATTAGACTGTAGGATTTCTAACTCCTCTGTTTCTAACTCTGCATTCAATTCTGTTTTGTTTTTAAGTTCGCTAGTTAGAAGAGAAATATTGGCAAGCTCAAGGGATGGTTCTTCTTCACCAAGAAAATTTTCTTCATTGTTGCAGTCTGTTTCATATTTTGAATCTAAACTGTGAAGTTCAAATTCATTTCTGAATTGCATGAAGTCTTCTATTTGTTTGTCCCCGCCGAACACTTGCCAATATTTTTCGTTATCAAGAACGGCTGGTCTGAATTTTATCTGAGTTGTGCAGCATTTGGTCTTACATGGCATTAAGAATGTCCTAGCTGCATAGGCTAAGCTGTGGGTCGTGATGTTTCTTTTTCTTGGGACAAAAATAAACTGGAACTATTCGAATGTTTTTAAAAGGTCCAAGACATCGTTTCGATAGGCTCTAAGTCTGGGATGATGAGCATTATATTCCCCATTGACTTGCCTAATGATTAGTTCCGAATCCCCATGAACTTTAATTCTCTTGGCTCCTAATTTTTTCAATAAATGTAAGCCCAAAAGCAGGGATTTGTATTCCGCTATGTTATTTGAACACTGAAAGTTTAATTTGCAGGAAATGGTCTCTACGTGGTCGTTTTCAGTGTTGCAAATCTAGACACCTGCACCAGCGTTAGTTCTAGTGCATGACCCGTCAAAATACATACTCCATAGAGGACTATTTTTGGTTTCATCTGTTTTATTACCATCCTCTTGAACTATTGTTCTTTCTGATTGTTCATGATTAGCGGCACTTAATTGAATTTGTTTTGACTCTTCAGGTTTCACGTTAAGTGAAGGAACGTTTTCTTGTTTCTCAAGGTTAAAAAACGATGGACGTGCGATTTGTAGTTCAAGACATTCGTTCAGTCTGTCGTTGTTTAAAGGTTTAGCAAATTGTTTTGACAGTTCTGTGGTGTTTACCTCCTCCTCTCTATTGGCCATTATCTCTGTTAAAGTGACTTGTTCACTAAAAGATTCATCATTAAACAGAATAAAAGAATCCAGGCTTGTGTCTATAGAATAGAGAAGAGAGTTTTGAGGTTTGTCTTGACTAGTGACCATGTACTGCATATGGGACTCCCTGTAAAGTTTTCTTGTCTGATTAAACACGGGGATGGTTGTGTAGGTCATTTCCATCTGCATAGTCCCTTGTAACTTAGCCCCCCAAGACCTAGATAACAACATTCCATACTTTGGGGGCACATCAGCCATAACTATATCCATAACCAACCATTGGGCTGGAATCTAGGCTAAGTTAACACAGAGGTCCTTTATCAATCCTAAACATTTTACTCGACTTGATTCAAAGGAGTATAGGTCTTTATAAGGTCTGGTGATTTCCAGTCCAAGGCTCTCCATTACAGCTTTTTTCATTAGATTATGAGAAGCCCCGGAATCATGCATAGCGTTATGCAAAATTTTGTCATGAACGTTTAAACTTACATAGAAGGGAGGAACAGGTCCCTCTTGATATCTACCTTCAATATTTGGACCAAAAATAAGCTCTGGCTGGTCATCGTTAAGATTGACTGTGTCCTCATTTTCCTCTATATTTAAAGCCTTCAAAATTTGGGTTCTATATACCTTTTGGGCAGCTAACTCAGTCAAGGGAACAGAGATTTTAATTTTGGAAATTTCCTGCTCTAGGCTGAAAGGAATTTGACTCTTTGAAGAACTTGTCTCAGCCTTATTAGCTGCCAGTCTATCAGCAACATCAACTTGTTGATTTGTTCTATTTACATTTGACAAAATTGTTTTCACATAAGTACCAACTGAAGTGTTAGTACTGCTAAGGTCCGCATTGTTTTGTAACGTTTTGAGTGCCCTTCTCTCTACCTTTATCAGAATTTACAGCTACTGTTTTGTCCTTTTGTTTGAAAACTTGGGGCTTGGTTGCAGTTCTGTTTTGTGAAGATTTGTCAGAGGTTTGGTGTTGGGAGTTTGTTGACTAGTTTTGCTTCTAAGGTCATATTCTCTGTGAGACTCTAGGATGACATTTTCCATGTCTTGATAATAATTTTCATCATCATCTCTTTTGTCATCATAAGGTGTGTATAGACCTCGTTTTCTATCATAATGAATCTCAAAGTCATCATTATCTACCCCCAGCATGTCGATATCATCTTCCTCTGTTATTTCATCTGTTTCCTCAACCTCACTTACATAGTTTTGATGAAAGGGAGGAGTGATTTGTTGATCATCTTCCCTAGGTCTGTTCGGAGGTTGGTTCCTTCTAAAATTCTGATTCTGGTTCTGGTTTCTGTTTTGAGGAGCATTTTGGTTTTTACTTGGTTGTGCTCTCTCAAGGATGCTCATTTTCTTCATCATCTCCTCCATCATTTTTTCCATCTTCGAGCTGGAAGTAGAAGGGGTAGATTCCTCTCTAAAGGACACTCTCTTCTCATTTTTCATTCTTGCTCTCTTCTCCATCAAGTTAACTTCCACGGCAAGAGCTCCTTTTTTCATATCTTCAAGAGTTGCGGGGTCTCTTTCTCTTAGCTGATAGGCCATATCTAGGTAAAACCCTTCAGGAAACTTGTTTAGAGCTAAGCCTTGTGGAGGTTTTAGATCTGGGGGAAGTGCATTATATACACTGTTAAATCTAGTACAATAAGCTTGTACACTTTCCCTCGTGTTTCTGTGGAGACTTTTGTAATCAGAAAGTATTTGAAGAGGGTTCTTTCTGACTTCCCATTTTTTTAAGAATGTCTGATGGAAGGCTTGGAGATCATTTATATTGTGGGGGTTTAAGCCTTTAAACCATTTTCTTACTTCTCCCCCAAGCTTTGAGAAAATAGTCTAATTTTGACAGAATCATTATCAACTTCATTTCTGTCAAAGTATTCATTCATCTTATCCACATGTTGTGATGCAGTTGTAGCATTGCTAGCATCATATAATGGAATTTTGGACTGATAGTCCTGTGGAAGATTGACTAAGGGAACAGGAAGGACTAAGGGAGCATACCATGCTGCCATGATATGTGGTGGGGGTGGATTTACAAGAGGCTGATTAACAAGAGGGAAAGTGGGTTGGAGTGGAGTGGTTTGGATAGTGGGTGTTTGGTGAACAGATGTGGATGGAACAGCAGTAGATTTCTAAGCTGATTTTGGATGAGAGACACCTAGATTGTGAAGGAAATGTAAATCAGGAGGTGTTGTTTCTCTACTACCAAGATGTTCACTTGTTTCCGGGGATGAAAGTGAAGACTCAGAGCCTAGCTGAATTATATCATCAAATGACCTAGTTCTAAATGGATTTACTAATTCAGCTTGTGATTGTTGTAGAGCTGAAATATTTTCAGGAACTGAATTAGCTCTCAAGGGTGATCTGAAAACAGTTGGAAATTTTATCTTAGGGGACTTCCTAAGAATACTTTCTGGATTATCAACTATCTCAGGTGGATCTGGGTCGGGATAGGCTCTAGCATGAATCTTTATAGGAGCCACTATGTTTTGTTTTTAGACCCAACCAAACAAGAAATGTTTAATCGGATATGACAGACTTTAAGAGGTCAACTAATCTATTTCACAAGTTCAAATCCTACAGTCCTTTAACTGAGTTTTAAACAATGTTATAATGACAAAGGTTCTTCACAGTGGAGTCTTAAGGTCTGTTAAGGATTGTGGAGTTGCCAAGTGGAATTTTTTAGCTATTTTCAGAGGTAAAAGGTTTTATGGTCCACCACCATGTTTATTGGATACCAATCTGAAATATTTTTGGGTTTTCTGAGTGATTTTTCTATCCTATTGGTTTTTTAAGAGTATCCTAAATCCGTTTCAAAACTTAGCTATTATTATTAGACAAAAAAATTCTATTCTTATGGCTAAGCCAGCTGATCCTTCAAGGTTATATAAAGTCTCATGAGAACCTCAGGGTTTACCTAGTTTTTCACTGATTCACACAAGTTTTACCATGATTACCATTGCTTGGTAGTGCTTGAAGAGGCTACTTGTACTCACAAGGTTTTATGAAGTGTTTAACGAAACCTAACCAGAGATTCTGGGTTCGCAGACCAGTGGAGTCACCAAATATGTTAGTTGTTGGTGGCTCAACTGGCTAACACATCACATGTTCTTATATCAAGGTATTTCTGGTATCTTATGATTGCCTTTAATCTAAAAAATATCAGACCTCCCCAGTGGAGTCGCCAGAGATGTTAGCACCCTATAATCAGCAAGATTGGAAAAAAGTCCGACTGCAGGGAGAAACACTATTTCAACCACTTTGGGATTCTAGGATCTAGCCCTCCTGAATCCGGAGAGGGATCTCTCCAATAAGTGCAAATATTGGATTTATCTTTAGAGTCGTTATGGGTATGATATTAGGCTAGTTATGAAGACCAAGGGTTTTGTTTTGTTTTGGATGGTTGAGCATGACTATTGTTTGAGGGAAAGTCCTAAATGGAAAGAGTTTCAAAGGTGAGAAGTTGCAAGCAATCAGAGTAAATTTTGACCAAAAAGGTAGATAATTGTAGGCTTTAGTCCATTGGGCTATGGAGTCATAATAAGGTTTAATTGAAACATCAAGAGGCAAGAGTGGTCCATGGGGCAAGTCATCTATGTCTAAAGATCTCTTTAAAGTTTGATTTATGGAATGAAATGATACAACAAGAAGGGGAATTTTAAACAAATGAAGAACAAAGAGCAGCCCAAGATCTGGTAAGTACTTTGAAACTAGCCAGCTTTTGACATACACTTAAGAAAGACATGAAATTAAACTAGGATCTAGTAAGTACTTTGAAACTAGCCAGCCTTTGATACACTTTCAATAGAAAACATTTAAAAACAAAGGGAAACTTGGAGGCAACTTTTGGAGAAGAGACTAGCGGGTCGGGCTCACCACAAATCCTCTCCTAGCTCTGCTTTACTTGGTCACTTTCAAGACAAACACAAAGATAACAAATAATGGCCTAAGATTTGGTAAGTACTTTGAAACTAGCCAACTTTTAACACATTCCAAGGGATACCTTCAGACAGTCTTTTGGGGTAAAACTAGGACCAGGGCGCACCATATCTTCCTTAGTTCATCTATAATTAACATGAAATGAAAATAACTTTCAAGAATAAAAATTAGCTAAGAAAGGAGGACGAGGGAATTCCAACATTCCTACTACTTAAACTGAATTAAATCATTCTTAAATAACACAATTTGGAAGAAAACATTTAGATAAAGCTTATAAGTCAGAGAAGGGTATTGATATAAAGTAAATCCTAACTCTATGCATGTTGTTATTTATAAGAGAAGATGAAAAAAGTAGAAACAAAAATGAAATAACAATTTACAATAAGAAATAACATCACTGTTGACATAGACCAGGATCCCATAAATCAGCTTGTATTGATGCTTCAAACCAGTTACAGCTTTAATTCCAATGCTTTAGTTTAGCAATCATCTACTCTTCCTATACTAACTTATCTATCACAAGCCGAGCTCCAAGAGCCACTGAACACTATTTACAAGTAGGAGTTTCAAGCTCAAATATATTTCAAAGTTCTACAACCAACAATTCCTCATCTTCTACAGAAGTATTTATAGAAGAATGAGGAGGTGGGATCTAAAAAAAGATCTCTTAAGTTAATTAATACAGATTAATGACTTCTTGGCCTTTGAGGGGCTCGATGGAGAAGCCTACATATGTGTCCTCTGTATTAATTGTTTTACATTTAAGATTAAGCTCGGTGGGAGCTTTTGTTGACTTTTGAGGCTCTATGTCATATAATAATAACTCTGCTGATATTTTGTCTCTAAGCTCATTTGGCAGAATTAATTGTTCGGCTGTGTTGAGGCAAATATCTGATTTTGATCAATAACTTTGGCCTATGTTTGAATGCTTTGAGGCACAGGTGGCTTTGTGGTAGCTGGGAGGAATCAATTTGCCTCTGATGTGGCAGTGGAGGCATTCTGTTCGATAAACACTTATGATTTACTTTTAACTATGTTTTTAATTTGGAGGATTAGGCTTTTGATAATCAATGTTATCCATAATCCCCACAAATATGTCTTCAATATTCTGTTCTGGTATATTTTGTCTCTGACACTGATACTCTTTGATTGTGATTTCACTCACTATGTCTTGTTGATGTGCAGCGCTGCGCAAGGCTCTCAAGGCATCGATGCCCATGAAGCATCAACGAGAAGTGGATTTTGAACTCTGC
Organism: Pinus albicaulis; assembly: GCA_034641835.2. Classification (NCBI taxonomy): domain Eukaryota; kingdom Viridiplantae; phylum Streptophyta; class Pinopsida; order Pinales; family Pinaceae; genus Pinus; species Pinus albicaulis. The sequence continues at coordinate 1,053,032,183 of CM076581.1, forward strand.
GAATGGTTTCCTTTTATGAATCAAAGGCACGTGAATCATCATTCCCGGCCTTCGGCCTTTCTCTAACATAATGGATAAACCATTTAAACACCTGCAAAACACGAAACTAATTAAGAAATCTTGTGTTTATTAGTTAAAACTGCTTAGAAGGCTGTGGGGAGGAGCGTGGTTGTTGGATGGCATCATCCTGTGGAGCGATAAAAAGGGTCTCTTTCACCTCTAATTACCTTCACATTAATTATCAACCCAGGGACGACTTTTTATCTCAAGAGTGTACTCAGTCTGAGGCGGCTATTTACTCAAGAGTAATGTTTTGCAGTATAGTGCTTAAAATCCAAAAGTAAATGAAAGCTGGAAATAAAATCTACTTACATCAAAACACTTTAAGACTTTAAATCATGCATTCGGAAAAATAAGCAATGTATCAGTCAAGGGTTTGACAACAATAGCCCATCCCTTTGGAAACCGATGTAAAGGAAATTAGAGCATAGACCACGGGTCTGGGAGCTAAACAGTGACTGCCAAAGCTCACTACAGCCTTAGATCGTCTCTCACACCAAAACAACAAATGCGAGTAAATAGAACAGCAAATAAAGAATTTGAACAACAAATCTAAAATGGAACAACAAACGAACAGCTAAGTCTCGCGAGTCGTAACCAAACTTAATCCATGAACTCAAATGCATTCTTTGCAATCAAATAACATTCTTTCACTCCAAAGGCAATTCACACGAATCACACTAAAGGAACAGCAACAACGATTAATGAATTATAGAACAGTACTGATAAATCAAAAACACACACAATACATTAGAATAACAATCAACAAAAAATACAATTGTGCTTTTCAATAGAACGCTATTGTTACTGAATCCAACGATTGTAAAGAACACTGCCTCAACAAATGTATAACACGAATATTCAGCATAACAGCTCTGTAACAAAACAGTAAGAACATGCAATTAACTCAGAAAAGGATTAATAACTTGATGCAGAGTCAACACACGATTCTGTTGGTAAAAACCTCAATGATTCAACCTTTAACAGAGCATGTAATATGAACTTATAGAACATACTGAATTACCAAATACAATGATAAACAAACCACACAGGAATAAAGCCGTAATGGTACAGAAGCAAGTGTCCTTCGGGGCCGGGCCCTTAGCCTCCAAGGATACACTGCTTGAAGTTAATCCAGTAGCAGGGACGAAATAATCACCAAACTTTCATTAATGCATCGGTCAAAAATACATTGAACCAGTCTTCAACGAAACTTAATAATCAAAGCTGATGTTTTACAGAAATTACATGAAACGTATCCTTTCTCTCTCTGATCTCTATTCTGATTTAAATAAAGAGAGATCAGAGAGCAGTTACAATAAAGATAAGTACATCATGATTTCTATTACAAAATTAGATTGTTTCCAACCAATTGATCAACAAGAACAAGGCGAATTTGGCTTTGCAGCTGAGATTTGGAGGACGGCCGCAACAACAGAACTGAGAAAATTGTGCTTAAAGAACTCTACGAATCTCTCAACACAGGCCGAATTTGGGCAAATCGTTCTTTGATAAAGTTAATTGGGTCCGTTCTGGACAAAACCCATGTTCCGGATTTTCCAGATTCGTCTTCATTTGCTCAGAATCTCAACCGTAAAACTGTCACTCCTTATTCCAGCGCATTTCTGAGTTGGCACTTTTAATGATCAAATCTTCAATCTAGAAATTATCTTGGAGGCTAAAAATGGTGAATAATGTTATAACCAACTTATTAAAACTATCATTGATAAAATAATTCATAATCATCAATTTATTAGAAATAAAGGAAGATAAATAATTTTCATCCATAAGAGAATAAATCATTTATAAAATGGATTTAAATGATAAATTATAACAAATGATATAATAGAGAAGAGTAAAAATGGATGAAATAAGTGTTACAAAGTGGTTGTATTCACGACCCAACACACCCCCACACTCAATATGTTGCATGTCCTCATGCAACGAAAACCTGAATATATTGCATGTCTTCATGCAACCCCAAGACAAAACCCATGTGTTAACCAAACAATAAAAATTTGAGAACAAATGAATGCTTCCTTAATTAATGAATATTCAATTTTAGCAATCTTAATGAAGGCATAACAATTTTTACATTGACATTCAACTATATGTATGAAGTTGCAGCAAAATATGATATAAGTAACAGCAAACTTCATTAACCATTTTCTCAAAAACTACAAACCAGCTTTTGTTGAAATTTGGCAAGTCAATTTATAATATATGAATGCCTTTATGATCCAAAAATCAGATCGTTTTGATGCACGGATCATGAGATATAAACAAAATGGTTGTAGGTGAGAGTGCATGATTTCCAATTTATCTTGAAAGTATCTGGGTTTGTATTAATGATACGTCTGTGTTTTCCAGAAATCACAAGAATTGAGTTCATGGTTTTTTTTTTTAAATATTATGGAAATCAATTTCTGCATTGTGTAAAAATGAAATTGTATGCCTTAAATGAGAAAGAAAATTGAAAACATCCATCATGCGTAGCAATTCCTCCCCCTCTTTGAAAAATTAGCATGCCCTCATGCGATGCTAGAAAAAAATTGAGGTGGTTGCTACCAGCGGTTGAATTCTATGCTTGGTGTAAAACAACATGGAATAATGGAGGTGTTGAGAATGAATAAGAATAACAATGGATGATAAAGAATATAGATTACATGGTCATAAGAAAGAAATGAATGAAAGGAACACTCCCCCATACTCGAAAATGATATGCTGCTGAAAAAGGGAAAGTGGTAAAGATGTGGAATGAAGGATGATAAATAATGCTCAAAATGGATTTGCATGAAATTCTCCTAAATTCGTAATAAATCAGAAAATTATGCAATTTACCTCAAGTTTTACCTCCAAAAAGAAAAATGTGGAATGACATATATGCACTGGCAGTTGTTGAAGCTGATGTAGGCAGAGTTGGTGCTGAAAGTGATGCAAAAGGTGGAATCCAGGTAAGCACATCATGTCTGAAGAATTGTTCACGTATGAGAGTTGCTCGAGCCTCTTCTGTTAGTTGCAATACTGTAGTCATGCTGTGAATAGAATTCTGCCCATACTTGTTGTTTTTATGCAAACAAAGCACTATTTGGCATACAATGTTCTTGAATCCATAGTGTTAGGTTTGAATAGCAACAGATAAGATGCATGCAAAACTTTCAATCAGAAAAAACTTTTGTCAAATCAACAAGTTATGGCAGAGTGCAGTAATCATATCGCATGCAATCCCATAATGCATACATTCCCCCCTCCAATTGGAAAAGGAATGCCATGACCATAAAACGTATGAGAGGTGTTGTGTTGATGGCAAGGCAAGGGAATGAACAATACAGCAGTAGAGTACACATATCAATGATAGAACAACGAGGGTTATGATTATAATGAGAGCAGAGTGTGTAAAGATAGTTATGAATAAGAGATAGGACGCTTTGGATTGATGATAAGTTATGAAAAAGAGAAAAAGAACAACAATATGCCAAAAATATGCTTTACTGATGGTATTCTAGCTGAAAAATGATGTGATTGATTATAAAACAATTTCTCATGCATAAAGGTTCAAAATAGGGAAAAGTAAGGAAATAACTTCTCTGATTAAAAGAAAAAATAAGAAAAAGGTATTATGATAATAATTGACGATAAGATATAACTTCAATACCATAAGCAGAGCCGCTGCTGCCAGCAGGCGTCCATAGCCTCGGCAGGGTTGCTGTTTAACCCATATGAGCCAGGATCCTCAATTTATAAATGGAAAGTTACAGCACTGTTCTACAGAAGAGATCAGTGTGCTGGCGTGGTAACCAGATAACCACACTGCCATTCACTGGGATGTAGCAAAAGTGATCAGGCCGGCTCGTGATGAGACCTCCTGTTCCAAGGATAATTTGACTATCCAATGGATCATAACCCTGGTGTGGTGGCCATAATGGGAATGTCACTTTGTTACAGCCTTATGAACATGGTAGGCTGGCTCGTACTGAGACCCCCTATCCTCCATCTGTGAACAAAATTTTGTTATTACACAATTTTATGATAAAAAGAGGGAGGCTCAGTACTCCTTAAGAGCAGGGATGGTGGAAGAAGTTGAACATGTCAATAGAAAAATATACCCATAATCTCATTTATTACAGACAGAGAAGATTATAATCCAGAAGGGTGGAACCAGCATGGTATTAAGATGATCAATCAATATCATGTTCAACAGAAAACAATGTAGTAAAGTAGTATATAAATAATTGTGTCCCTTTTGAAAATAGTCTATCATCAAGGAGCTGTCCTGTTAAAGATCATAACGTGAATGATATTAACTCGCTTCAATAGAATCCATAATTCTTGTCCTCGTAAAAATAGTGTACTTCAGGCCATGAAGGGGAATCAGTCAAATGGTTGAGATGAACTAGGAATAGTCCCACAAGAGAAAGAAAAGGTTGCTCTCAAAAATACTCCCAAAGGGTTGCTCTTTTGAATGAACAGCAAAAACACTCAAAAAGTGGTGTTCCTTAAAGGAAATGCAAAAAAACAAAAACAAAAATACACACAAAAAAGTGTGAAAATGCAAATGTCCTTCCTTTGGCAAAATGAACAGCGAAAAACTAAAAGTGTCGTGTGGAGCGATAAAAAGGGTCTCTTTCACCTCTAATTACCTTCACATTAATTATCAACCCAGGGACGACTTTTTATCTCAAGAGTGTACTCAGTCTGAGGCGGCTATTTACTCAAGAGTAATGTTTTGCAGTATAGTGCTTAAAATCTAAAAGTAAATGAAAAATTTAAAATAAATAAAATTACATCGAAAACACTTTAACACTTTAAATCTTCGACCGGAAAAATAAGCAATATGGAGTCAAGGGTTTTGCAGCAACAACCTTCCATCCCTTTGGAAAGCAGGTAAAGGAAATTAGAGCATGAACCACGCCGGGTGCAGGGCTAAACGGTGGTACAAAGCTCACCTCGTGTAGATACGTCTCTCACACCAAAACAAATGCGATAGAAATAGAACGGCCAAATAAAGAATTTGAACAAATCCCGAAATGGAACAACAAACGAACAGCTAAGTCTCGCGAGTCGTAACCAAACTTAATCCATGAACTCAAATGCATTATTTGCAATCAAATAACATTCTTTCACTTTAACGGCAATTCACACAAATCGTACTAATGGAACATCAATAACAATTAATGAATTATGGAACAATACTGATAAATCGGAAACGCGCACAATACATTGGAATAACAATCTGCATCAACGGAAATACGATTGTGCTTTCAAATAGAACGCTATTGTTACTGAATCCAACGATTATAAAGACACTGCCTCAACAAATGTATGACACGAATATTCAATATAACAGCTTTGTAACAAAAACAGTAAGAACATGCAATTAACTCTGAAAAGGATTGATAACTTGGTGCAGGGTCAACACACGATTCTTGTCTGTAAAAACCTCAATGATTCAATCTTTAACAAAGCATGTAATATGAACTTTATAAAGCATATCAAATTACCAAATAACACTGATAAACAAACCACACAGAAATCAAGCCGTAATGGTACAGAAGCGGGTGTCCTCCGGGGCCGGGCCCTTAGCCTCCAAGGATACACCGCTTGAAGTTAATCCAGACGCAGGGACGAAATAATCACCAAACTTTCATTAATGCATCGGTCAAAAATACATTGAACCAGTCTTCAACGAAACTTAATAATCAAAGCTGATGTTTTACAGAAATTACATGAAACGTATCCTTCCTCTCTCTGATCTCTATTCTGATTTAAATAAAGAGAGATCAGAGAGCAGTTACAATAAAGATAAGTACATCATGATTTATATTACAAAATTAGATTGTTTCCAACCAATTGATCAACAAGAACAAGGCGAATTTGGCTTTGCAGCTGAGATTTGGAGGACGGCCGCAACAACAGAACTGAGAAAATCGTGCTTAAAGAACTCTACGAATCTCTCAACACAGGCCGAATTTGGGCAAACCGTTCTTTACTAAAGTTAATTGGGTCCGTTCTGGACAAAACCCATGTTCCGGATTTTCCAGATTCGTCTTCATTTGCTCAGAATCTCAACCGCAAAACTGTCACTCCTTATTCCAGCGCATTTATGAGTTGGCACTTTTAATGATCAAATCTTCAATCTGGAAATTACCTTGGAGGCTAAAAATGGTGAATAATGTTATAACCAACTTATTAAAACTATCATTGATAAAATAATTCATAATCATCAATTTATTAGAAATAAAGGAGAATAAATAATTTTCATCCATAAGAGCATAAATCATTTATAAAATGGATTTAAATGATAAATTATAACAAATGATATAATAGAGAAGAGTAAAAATGGATGAAATAAGTGTTACAAAGTGGTTGTATTCACGGCCCAACACATCCAACGGTGAAGAACTGCATGGAAGAATTTAAAAAATGAGAGTGGAGGGATAATTAAGTTAGATCTGTTGATTGATGAGTGATCAAGAAGATCAACGGTCAGGATAAGCAGCGGACTAATAATGTGAAGGATTCACATTATTCGGATTTAATAAGAGAATGCGAAAAACTAAGGTTAAAACCTTTGGCGAGGGTGGATGGCGATGAAGTAATGCGGGAATGATCTGGGACCGTCTGATCTAGACACGTGGACAGTCCAGATCCAATCGGAGGACTCATGATCGGAGGAGGAATTATGTTAATGCACTTGGCAAAAAAATTGCGATGCGATGTAGCGTGGGCCGTTGATCTGAGGATCAGATCAACGGTGGGGAGAGAAATGGAGGGATGGAAAATCGGGGGAAAGGCCAATGCGATTGCGTGATTGGGGAAGGCCGATGTGATTGCGCGATCGGTCCATCGCAATCGAAGGTGGGGAAAAAACATTAAAAAATGCACCCAAAGGAAAACTCCGATGCGATGGGCACCTCGGGACTTAAACTCTTAGTCCTGGGCGTAGGCTACATGGAATGAAAAAGCGGAGGAGGTGGAGTTTATACAAATGGCCAATCGGCATCAGAGGTTTCAATGTTTACACAGAAAAAGACTTGCATTTGTTCGGAAGTTCCGATGCGATAAGTGCTCGATGGGTCTAGCGCCTGGTTCTTAGGGCGTGGGCATATGTGGGGAAGTGGTTTAGGACTTTAGCCTAAGGGGGCTTAAGTCTGTAATAAAAAATGGGTTTTTTATAGATTTTCACTGGTTTTCAAAGGACTTTGAGGGTTTCGATAAGGAAAAGAGAGAATATTAAACCTTATCAAAGGGGTTTTGATGGAAGGGATGAGGGGAAAATATGAAAATGAAGGATTTTTATGGAGACTAAAGGGGTAAAAATGAGGTTAGTTTTTTTAGTGGAGGAGGGTTAAAATGAGGAAAAATGGGGAATTTTGCAGCGGTTCTTTTTCATGAAATCATCAGAATTTCAGAGTTTTTAAACGGAAACAACAGTGAAGATTGAAACAAGAGCATGATGTCTCCAAGAGGCTTCAAGGGATAACATTTTTGCAATAAAAGTGTTTCTTGAAGACTCCAAAATGTTTTGGCCACCTTTTGATATAACAAATTTTATAGGTGGCCAACAATGACCACAAGGTGTATGTGGATCAAATGTATGGTTTCGATGTAAGGGGAGATAGATAAAGTAAGGGGTGTTTATTTCTTCTTTAATGTTTTCATCGCAATAGAAGATGGGGTGACTGGTGGAAGAAATAACACTTGACCCAACAAAGCAACCTCACTCATCATCATGAGAAGAGAGGTTCACATGCGCATCGTCACGGAGGGTGATGGAAGAAAAAGCAGATAAGGGACCCACTGATGTTGAGCCAAGGGTGATCACTGAAGGGAGGTCAATTTAAACAGAAGGGGAAGTCTCAAAGGGAGCTTCCACCATGGATCTCATGAATGATGACAGGTAGAGGATGGTGGTAGAAGACTCCATCATCTCAACATCCAGAGGGGGAATGTCAATGGACGAAGAGGTATCCTCAGGTTGACTTGAAGCATACTGCATGAGGACGGGAGAGGCGGACTGGGTCTGTTTAGTCTCATACTCCTGAACTACCTCCAAATAGGCACGGTAATGCGTGAGGCGGGGACAACGGTGGGTATAATGGCCATGGATGTCACACAAAGCATATGATTGGTTGGTGTGAATACTCTTGGGGTTCTTAGTTGTAGTCGAGGAAGGAACAGAGGTTTCTAGGACTGTAGACTCAGGGAACACGACATTAACCATGGGCTTGATGCGAGGCAATTCAGGACAATGATGGGTGGCATGACCGACAACATCACACAAAGCACACGGAGGGGTAAACTTTGGCAGATGAGGAGGAGCAGTGGTTTATTGGGAATCCTTGTCCTTGGGTGCCTTATTACGAGCGTTTCCCCTCTCTCCTAAAGCTTGTTGAAAATGCAGCAAGATGATGGAGCTTAGTAAAATGAAGTCGCCTTCACTAAGTGGGCCCGCAGGCAAATTCTGGCGCAAAGTCTATTTTTAGACTATGTTTATTTTTAGACATATGGAGCATGGTCCAGGGGTTGCAGTATGCTATTCTTGGAGTATTGGTCATGTTGGTAAAAATAGATGGACCTCTATTTTTGGACCTATAGGTCGAAATCTATTTTTAGACTGCCTATCCTAAAAATAGGGAAGTCAAATATTATTTACCCTTAATAATATTTGGACTCTAAACTTCAGTTTACTCTCTTGGAGCACTTCAGTTCGAGCTACAGAAGTGGCTCATGCATCTGACAGAGGAATTATGCTATTCCTAGGGTTTTGTTGAGCTCATGCATGGTTGACTTCAGTTAGGACTTCAGTGGCAGAAGTTTGGTGGAGTTGATGAGACAGTTGGTGGAGTTGTGTTCGGTTTAACTTAGTTGAACTAGTTGAGATTAGTTTAACTAGCTAATCAACTAGTAATGAGTGGAGTGAATTAAATATTATTTAATTCATTAATTAGTAACTCATTATTCAACTCAAGAACACATAATTTCACTACAGTGCATGGACAGTTCAGTGGAGACCAGTGAAAGAGGTAGATGAAAGGGTGAGTACAGCTATCAGTTGTGACATCAGTTGTGCATGAGATTTGCACTACACTTGGAAGAAATTACCAATGACAATTGTGCAGTTGGAGCCAGTGAGATTCGAACCTTGGATATCTATTTAGACAGACCATGATTGCGCAATAGAGGCAGGCAATTAGTGGATGTGTTTTGAACCCGTGACTTGTTCAAAACCAAGCTAGTTTGTGTGTAACTTCATGAGATAGTACTGAGTACTTGTGAGGAGTATTGTACTGAGTTTGTTACATGTTTTCTCCATTATAATATACACAATAACTGCGGGGTTTTCAGCTATAAGCTTTCCCCATACATACTGTGTTAATGTGTATGATGATTTGATGTGTTATCGCTTGATTTTATTTCCGCATGTTTGATGATCTGAGTGGAAGAGATTGTGTGTTGCATATAAATTCGAATTGTATGTGATCAGGATAGTCTCGGTGGATAATTAATCATTATTCAGCAAATTTCTACATGGTATCAGAGCTATTGAAGCAGAGATTGATCATCACAATGATTACAAACTTATTTCGGTAGACAGAGTCTGCATGCGGGCCAGGTAGCCTCTGGATCCATCCTTTCTTTGAAAGGTGATATATCCAGTAAATGCCCCTGCAGTCGATCTCTGTGCTAGAAATAATTTGTTCTCACAGATCAAGGGCGATTGAGCTTTGAGGTGGAATTCGAATTTTGCAGCAGTTTTGTTTTCTTGGTGCCGGTGTTGAAAATGTCTTTCAACGGTTTGCGACTCGAATATGCTCTTGAAGGCAGTTTGAATTATGTTGCATGGAAGGATCGCATGGAGGTAGTATTAGAAGATAATGGACTGAAGGAGTTCATGGATACGGATGTCCAAAAGCCCACTGATCCTACTGAAGTTGAAGCATGGAAAAATAAGATGGCGAAATGTCGAAGGATCCTGTTGGAGGGTGTCAAGGATCATATTGTATCCAGCCTGCATGAAAGGCTTCTCCATATTTAATGTGGAAAGCTTTAACGGATCTATTCCAGAGTAAGAGTGACCAAAGGAAGCTGGCACTCAAATATAAGCTCAGGAACATCAAGATGGAGAAAGGTGACAGTATCGCCAAATACCTCACGAAGTTCACTCAATGCAGAGATGAGCTGGGAAGTGTGGGGGTGACTGTCGAAGATGAGGACATGGTCGACCTGGCTCTCCGTGGTCTTCCGAAGGCTTAGCACTCATATCAAGATAGTGTCAATGGTTGGTAGAAGCTGCTGGGATGGGAGTGCCTTTGGGCGGATCTCATGCAGGAGGAGATAAGAAGGACTACTCGGGATGGATCTTCATCAAAGGGAGCTGATGAAGAAAATTGCGCTTTGGTTGCCAAAGCAAAGAAGGGGAAGGGTAAGAAAACTTCTCATTCTGGTGCAAAGGGAAAGAAGCAGGATATGGCGAAAGTGAAGTGTTTTCACTGCCATGATCATGGACATTATGCTACCAATTGTCCAAACAAAAAGAAAAACAAGCAAGCGAGAAGATCTGCAGATGGAGAGGCTTTGGCTTCACAGTTCGAGCTTGAATTTTCACTGATCTCATGCTTGGTTTCAAGTGTGATGGGATCGGTGTGGTTCTTGGACAGCGGTGCATCATTTCATATGACGGGAGATCGGGATTTGTTCTCAGATCTGGAGGACAAAGATTTGGGTGTGCACATCGAGATGGGCGATGATGGTAGATACAGTGCGACTGGTGTCGGTACCATATCCTTTCAGAGGGAGTCTGGTAAACCCTTTGTACTGAAGGATGTCATGCATGTACCTGGATTGAAGAAGAACTTGATCTATGTGGCGATGTTGGAGGATAAGGGGTATGATGTGGTCTTCAGCGAAGGAAAAGCCTTCCTGCGCAGTAAGACTACTGGAGAGACCCGGAAGATAGGGGTTCGAACCAAGAACCTTTATCAGTTGCAAGTAGATGGATGTGCAGCAATGGCATGCAAGGCGGGAGAAGTGGTGAGCCGGGATGATGAGGGCGAACTGTGGCACAGGAGATTGGGCCACCTTCACCATGGAGCTTTGAAGATTCTGCAGCAGATTTCTACTGGGCTTCCTAAGGGCACTCTTGCGCAGTCAGATCAGTGCAAGGGGTGTACTTTAGGGAAGTATGTGAAAGCCACCTTTCACGAGAAGGATAGTCGCGCCACGACGATCCTTGAGAGAGTTCACACAGACGTGTGTGGTCCTTTCTCAGTTGCTTCGACAGCAAAGCACAAGTATTATGTGATCTTTGTTGATGATTTCTCTCGAAAGTGCTGGATATTCTTCATGCAGAAGAAGAGCGATACATTCGCGAAGTTCTTTGAGTTTAAAGCACTGGTCGAGAAGGAGTCGGGGAAGAAGGTGATTGCTCTAAGGAGTGATAACGGTGGTGAATTCATCTCGGCTGAATTCAAGGAGTTCTGCAGCGCAGAAGGGATTCGGGGAGAGCTCATCGCACCCCATAACCCACAGCAGAACGGGGTGGCTGAGCGGAAGAACAGAACGATCGTGGGTGCTGCACGGGCGATGTTGCATGATCAGGGCCTACCCCTTCACTTGTGGGCTGAGGCATGCAATACAGCAGTGTATGTGCAGAACCGTTGTCCTCACAAGGTTCTTGGCATGAGTACACCGGAGGAGGCTTATTCTGGCAAGAGGCCTGATATTTCCCATTTGCAGATCTTTGGTTCTCCTGTCTACATGCATGTGACAAAGGATGCAAGAAGGAAGCTGGATCCAACCGCTGAGGTTGGAATATTTGTGGGGTACACTGATACACCCCACAACTATCGAGTGTATTTGTCAGATAGTTGAAAGATTGTTGTGCGACGGGATATAAAATTTCAGGAGGAGAAAGCCATGCAGTGTTCGCTTGAGAGGGAGCTACACTTGCATGCAGATGAGGAGCTGTTAGTTCCTAAGGAGGAGCTTCTGGATGTGGATCAGCCACAAGAGGAGGTTCAGAAGGTGGAAGAAACCACCCAGGCAGCGCCAACCATCAGAGGGCGCATGCGCACTACAGAAGCTGAGCGACTGGCTCGGGATGCAGAGAAGGTTGTAGGACCACCTACGGCACAGCGCAGACAGAGACAGTCACCGGATCGGTACACTGGATACATGGCTCTTATGAGTCAATGTGTTGTGACAGAGCCATCCTCTTTTGAGGAAGCTGTGGAGGAACCCGCATGGGTTGATGCCATGATCGAAGAATGTGATTCGATCATCAGGAACAGTGCATGGGAGATTGTCCCAAGACCGGTTGGGAAATCAGTTGTAGGTTCGCGATGGATCTACAAGGTGAAGCAGGCGGCCGACGGGAGTGTGGAGAAGTACAAGGCGAGATTTGTCGCCCGTGGCTTCTCACAGATCGAGGGGATTGACTATGAGGAGACTTTTGCACCTGTCGCAAGGTACTCTTCCATACGGACGATCCTTGCTCTCTCGGCGCAGATGGGGTGGCACATTCATCAGATGGATGTGAAGACTGCGTTCCTCAATGGAGTTATTGAGGAAGAGGTGTACATAGAGCAGCCTGAAGGTTTTGAGATCTTCAGCAGTGAGTCGCATGTGTGCCGACTCAAGAGAGCACTGTATGGGCTGAAGCAAGCACCTCGTGCTTGGTACCCTCGGATAGACAGCTACTTCACCGGGCTTGGATTCTCCAAGAGTGAGGCGGATCCAAACCTGTACCAGATTGTGGTGGAGGGGAAGCTGTTGATCATCGTACTGTATGTAGATGATCTGATTTTGACTGGCGACGAGCGGTTGATACTTTCATGCAAGGAGGATCTTGCACGAGAGTTTGAGATGAAGGACCTGGGCATCCTTCATTATTTCCTGGGATTGGAGATTTGGCAGCGCAGTGGAGGACTGTTTGTTTCTCGGGGCAAGTATGCTCGGGAGATTCTGGAGAGGTTCAACATGCAAGGCTGCAAGCCTGTTGACACTCCTCTTCCTGGTGGTTGGAGGAAGGAGGATGCTACTTCAGCGGAGGTAGTGGATGCCATTGTCTATCGACAGTTGGTGGGGTCGCTTATGTATCTGGTCAATACACGACCCGATATATTCTATGCAGTTAACCAGCTTTCGCAAGCTATGGTTAAGCCTACCAAGCTCTTTTGGAAGGCGGGCAAGCATGTATTGCGTTATATTAGAGGCACATCGGGATATGGTCTATGGTACAGACAGGAGGATGGAGCGAAGCTTTCTGGCTTCACTGATGCAGATTGGGCAGGGAGTCCAACGGACCGGAAGAGCACTTCTGGAGGAGTTTTCAGCATTGGGTCGACAGCAGTTTCCTGGTATAGCAGGAAGCAAAGATCCGTGGCACTCAGTTCAGCAGAGGCCAAGTACATGGCAGCTAGCTTGGCTGCATGCGAGGCTATTTGGATGAGGAAGATCCTCGTAGGTTTGTTCACGTTGCATTTGGAGCCTACAGTGATCTACTGTGATAACCAGAGTTGCATTAAACTCTCGGCTAATGCAGTATTTCATGATAGGTCCAAACACATCGACATCGGGTACCATCATATCAGATATTGTATTCAGCGGAGAATCATGATGCTTTCATATGTTCCCACGGAGGATCGGGATGCCGACATCCTGACGAAGGCGCTCACCAGGAGCAAGTTCGAATTCCACAGAGGCAGGATAGGGGTTGCAGATAATCCATATCTTGCTGAGAGGGAGTGTTGAGAATGCGGCAAGATGATGGAGCTTAGTGAAATGAAGTCGCCTTCACTAAGTGGGCCCGCAGGCAAATTCTGGCGCAAAGTCTATTTTTAGACTATGTCTATTTTTAGACATATGGAGCATGGTCCAGGGGTTGCAATATGTTATTCTTGGAGTATTGGTCATGTTGGTAAAAATAGATGGACCTCTATTTTTGGACCTATAGGTCGAAGTCTATTTTTAGACTGCCTATCCTAAAAATAGGGAAGTCAAATACTATTTACCCTTAATAATATTTGGACTCTAAACAGAAGTTTACTCTCTTGGAGCACTTCAGTTCGAGCTACAGAAGTGGCTCATGCATCTGACAGAGGAATCACGTGGTTCCCAAGGGTTTGATGGCATCATGCATGGTTGACTTCAGTTAGGACTTCGGTGGCAGAAGTTTGGGTAGAGTTGATAAGAACCGGTTAGTGGAGTTGTGTTGGTTTAGCAGTTGAGATCAGTTCATTAGCCCCAATCAACTAGTAATGAATTAAGGTGAATTAAATATTATTTAATTCATTAATTAGTAACTCATTATTCAACTCAGGGGCTGCAATACAGTTCATCTGGTTGTGTTCCAGTTCAGTGGCTTCAAACTGAAGGATGATAAAAGGTAATCAGAATATCAGTTATGGGTGCATTCCCATGAAAATATAATGAGAACACGGTGGTATGATGAGATTCGAACCTTTGATCTCTATTTAGACAGGCCATGATTGTGCAATAGAGGCAAGGAAATTGGCGGTGAGTTTTGAACCAGTAACTTGTTCAAAACCAAGCTAGTTTGTGTGTAACTTCATGAGAAAGTACTGAGTACTTGTGAGGAGTATTGTACTGAGTTTGTTACATGATTTCTCCATTATAATATACACAATAGCTGTAGGGTTTTCAGCTATAAGCTTTCCCCATACATACTGTGTTAATGTGTATGATGATTTGATGTGCTATCGCTTGTTTTATTTCCGCATGTGTGATGATCTGAGTGGAAGAGATTATGTGTTGCATATGAATTCGAATTGATATGTGATCAGGATAGTCTCGGTGGATAATTAATCATTATTCAGCAAATTTCTACAAAGCTATCACAACAGGAGTCGATTCTTGTTGAGGTGGTTGAGGCATGGAAGCAAGGGGAGGGGTCATGGGGACTGGTTGAACCGGGGTAAAATCCAAATAAGTTTTGGGTTGACCAGGTGGGATAGTGGCTGGGGGATCAATGTACCATACTGGGATCCCCAGGGTCAGATTAGGAAGGGATAAGGTATCCATAACAGGTACCAAAAATACGGGAAGCTAGGAACAATATCTGACCAGATGGGTAATGGTCAGGCGGGATAGCTTTGAGATGTTTAAGGCCAGGAGGAATCATGTTGGGAGGGTAGAGAGGCTCATGGATACTAGCTGCAGATGAGGGGCCTTAAGGAGGGGGTCCTAAAGGCTAAGTCGAGGTGCTAGGAGCAGGTTGCAAACGACGGGGTTGCTGACTAGTTGAAGCGAGCCGCTTGAGGCTAGACCGGGACGATTGCATCATGCAAACTTTCAGCGAGTTGGGATCAGAGATAGGAGGAGAAATACCGGGGAATGAACCAAGAAAAGAGGATTATTTGTAAACTCTGGGTGAGACATTGGTCAAAGTTTCAACTATTTTTTTATTGGCCATCTAAGAGATGATGGACTCAGGGGAGGTCTGAGACTTCGATTCGTAATATGTCAACTAGTCGATGGTGACTATCTTTTCGTTATGAGGAAATCACATCTTACGGTGAACCGCAGATGGGTCAGTAGACATTGCATAAGTGTAGCTACGACCCAATATAATGTTATAATCTAAGGGGGAATCAATGACTTCTACATCAACACAAACAGTCTTGCCCGCAAGAGTAATAGGACAATTGTGGAAAATGCCAATGGGATGGGAAGAGTGGCCATCCCACACTCGGAGGGTGATAGTGGAAGGGGCCAACTCAGGAGATTCGATTTTCTTCCAAATCGAAGCATACATCACACAGGTGGATGCCCCCTCATCAATGATATAATGGGAGACGTTGGAATTCTGGATCTTGACGGGGATTTGAAAGGCGACGGAAGTAGGATAGGGAGGATGTTCTGACAGGTCAACATCGAAGACAATCAAACGATCATCTGAAGGATCCACAACACCCATAGCAGTTAGTAGATATTTTTATTGTGAAGGGCATGACTGGAGGAGTTCCAACATTGAGATAGCAGCAGGAGATTGCACCAAATCATCTACTATACTATACGAATGGGAAGCTTTTCCAGAAGCATTGTTTTGGTGTAATGCTCCCTTGGGGATCTTGGGATGAACCTTTTCCTTAGGTTGAGGGATCTGTAAAGGACCATTGGTTGTCAAAGAGGCTCTGTGGAACCTGAAGAAGGGGGCTCGGGGGCAGATGTAGCGAGAGACTTGTTGTACTGACGGGACCAAGTCTGAAGGTTGAGGTCAATGGTAATGGGTTGGTCAGATTTTATCATGAGAATCTGGTAATCAAAGGTACTAGATGGAGGAGGTTAAGTGGTTGCCTGACCTTTAGGGGGTTGGGTAGCCACAAATCCTTGTTGGGGGAAAGGATTGGTAAACACAGCCGTCTAGATAGGTGCAATATTGGGAGGAACCGAAGGGGAGGCTTGTTGTCCTCACGATGCTTCTTGAGTCTCCCACATCTGACGCATCTGAGGTAAAAGATGAAAATCGTGGGTGTAGTGACCATAGACACCACAACAAGAACAAGGCTTATTCGTGTGAACATGCCTGAGCTAAGTGTCCTGTTGCTGGTTAGCAGTGTTAGGTGCATTCCCTTGGGGATTAGGCCCTGGAGTACCTGGGGAAGATTGATTTTGGGTGCCTTGGCTCTTATTTTTGGAAGTAGGAGGATTAGTCACACCCTGTTGTGCATACACCTGCCCCAAGGGGGTGGTGGCTGTTGTTGCAGGGGTTGAGAAGGCAAGGGAGGTGGGGGTGCTAATGCTGGAGGAGCTGGAGAACCAGGCTACGGATACGGATAATAAGGAGGTTCGGAAACATTGTGGTAAACAGGTTGGGAAAAAGGAGGAGGCATGCCGTATCCTGGATACATGCTACCAGGAGGGGGAAAAGTGCTAGAGGAGCTAGCCCCTCCCTGAGGGAAACCATAACCCATGGGAGGATTAGTGTACAGATGAGAAAGGGCTCCAATGATACCGTCAACGGCATGGGATGCCCCCAATGCATTAGAACCACCGGGTCTAGGGAGATCAATTAGGACGGTATAAACATAACCAGACTGTGCATAGATCAGGTCATATTTTAACGCAATCTAGAGAGTAGCTTCTTCAGTCTAAGGGAAATGAGATGCGACATCTTTGACGATAGCAGGAAAAAGGGATCTGAGAAACTAGTCCATGTAGACATGGTCTTCGAAGGTAGGGGCTCGACATAGGCTCTTTCTTCTTCGCCATTCCTGGACATGATCGGATAGGCGGGTCACAGATGATTGAAAAAAAGAGGTCAAAAGTTTGGTACTAGTGTCATAATGAAGGGGAAGCTGCAAGTAAGACAGAAAATCTTGGGCAAGGGTCGCAAAAGTAATATGAGAGAAGGAGGCCTAGTCAACATACCACTTAGAAGCTTCTCTAGTAAGTTTATGCTGGAACAACCGAAGACGAACAGAGTCCTCGGTGATGGAGTTAGATGAACACCACATGTGGAAAGATCGAACATGGTTTGTAGGATCTTCTCCAGCAAGACCTTCAAACTTGGGGATGTCGGAAGGGAGCTTGGTTGGCATAGCAGGCCAACCAGGGTCATGGTGTATGGGGTCATTGATCAACTGGTTAAAATCGGGAAGAGTGAGACCTGCCATATAAGGGAGAAAGGGAGCAGCCATGATAGTTCTTGTTGCAGTCCCACTAGTAGTATTCCCAACATTAGTTCTGGGGCTATGTTGTGGAGGTAAATCCCCTCTGCGGACAGAGGCGATCCCTACTAGCCCAGACCGGGTCTAGCAAAAATCATCACACGCTATAGTGTAGGTTCCTAATTGCAAATAAACCAACTAGTGATGAAGGCTTACCTGGAATCCAACGTTGTCGCTTGTAGAGAAAGTAGCGCTCCCGTTCCTTAGCTCTGGCAAATCATAGTCCTCACGATCTCCGTGATCGGGCACCTGCACACGCAAGAAAAAAAACAAACGCAAGCGTAAAATCCAGTATATGCAACTATACGTCAGTCAGAGAAGACATAACTCATCATCATAATCATCAACATGAGTGGAACCATAACCAATAGTCGCTTATCATTAATCAATCAAACAAGAATACAACCATAGCCCTGACGCTCAATTCTCCTTCGGAGGGTCGCCAGTGGAACACGTCTCAAAAAATCCTGTCAGGGGTGGGACAAACCTCTCTCTTTGGATGTCTCGACAATAATCTCCTTGCTTGGATTTGTCCTTAAGGGAATGAATCAAGGCTCTTGCAGCATAAGGCTCTGATGGCTCTTGGGAACTTGAAGATTCAACCATTCAGCCATTCAGCCCCTTCATCAATGGATGAAGGTTATATTTATAGAGGAGAGGAGGAGGTTGGGATCCCTACAATAGTGGAATGGAGGCCTTATCCCTTGGGAGGTTCCCCATAAGGTGGAAACAAGAGGCCAAAGGAGGAAGGCTGTGGTTATTCAGTCGAAACCACTCCTGATGACTCATCCACGAAGTTGTTGTAATCGAAACTTCGCCTCTTTTTTTTTTAAAAATCCAAAAGCAGATTGGCGCATGTGCTTAACTAGGACAGAGCGCCAATTGGCACGGGCTCAGTGTTAATTTTCCCCCATTGGCGCGAGGACATAACGGGCTACCAGCGCCAAGGAAAAAAGAGGTGTTTTTAGGGGTCTGCTCAATAAATGATCCACAGAAGAAATGTTTTCCTCATGGAAAGGGATGCAATGATGGTATTTGCAAGGCATGACACTGCTTACTAGTCATAGAAACAACCCTCCAATGGGAAAGATGGGGATTTCAGGGACGGTGACAAATTACTATGTAACAGATGCCCCCTAAATCATGAGTCCCGAAAGAGAGAGAGGGGTGAAATGCTTTATGAGAACGTGTCCAACTGAAAACACCGCTGTCGGAAAACCTGCGTAGAGAAATACAACTGATATCTTAGATACATGATATATATGTTGTATAGGCACAGCCATCCATAACAGAGTATACAATAATCCAGATCCAGGGCATGGACGCAGCCATCCAATAAGGATCGATAAATAGACTCAGGTATGGTCGCAGCCATCCAATCAGTGAGTCATGTAACTAATCATGATAATCCACAAAATCGCAGCCTGGATTATAACAGACAAGAATCCAGGTTCTTGTGCTCCATCTCGACGCGAACAAAGTACAAGTCCAAGCATGTGAATATATGAGTTGAAGTCGAACATGCAAGAACATCGTCTGATTACCAGCTAATAATGAAAGTTGTTAACAGATGCAAGAGGTACCACCAATAATGACAATGGCCCTCAAGGTACTATAGGTACAATCTACGGCGTGTGAATCAATGAGCTGGCGTCGAACACCCGTAGAATCACTCGATCAGAGGCCAATGATGAAAACCTCACGTCGAATGCGAAGAACCCACCATTGAGGCATGCAGGCTCCAAGGTACCATAAGGGAGTCTCTAGATCAGCTTCCCGGATAATGAGCTGACGTCGACAGGAAGTGACCTTGATCGAAGGTGGGCCATAGTGTTTCCCACATCATCGACACGAGACAGAGGAACATAATGTCTTTGTGAATCAAGATCAGATGAGAATCAGAGGAAGGTTGAAATTTGCAGAGGTCAACTTCTCTTGAACATATCGGTGGCACGACAGTGGATTTGGAAGTATTCGACATCAAAAGATCAAGGGTCATGATGACAAGGCAAAGAGCAGATGAGAGGTCAAAATGGATCACCCAAACCCACGGAGGCAAGTGGAAAACGAGATGAGATGTCCCCAACCCGACACGAATGCATACAAGTGCCATGTTCAAGAGTGACATACTACTGACACGACAATGATGTTGGTTCCATTTTCCCCACCATTTCTGGCGAGTACCTCTTTATTTTTACACAAGCTTGAAGAGGATACCATATGCTTGTCATATAAATTCATCCTTCGGACGAATCCATCCTAGTACATTTTACGAGCCCTAGGAAGGAGGAACTCGGATAATGTCATTACGACTGAATCCAATGTCATTAGGGTTTAACGAATCTGACAGAGGAAGAACTCGGCGTCTTTTCATATTTAGAGAGTTTGAAAAGACAGCAGAAAAATAAAATCCAATGGTCCCTTTTCATAAATATTTCCTCAGATCCGAAAAGGTAGAAAAATATGTCTGAGAAAACCTCCTAGTCGCAATAGGCTAGGGTATTCCTTTTTCGTAAATAATCTATCCCAGCCCGAAAAAGGGGTAAACATATACTGGGTAGATGTCGTTTCGTGACCACCTTAGCGAGATCGAAACGACAAGGGCCTCGGAAATATTTTCATGTTTAGAGAGTCAGAAAAGAGTTGAAATATGACTCCTCCTGGAGGAACGAGTGGTATAAAGGGTAGCTACTGGTTCCGGTGATGGTGGAACTGCTCTGAACAAATAAAGGTCAAGAGGATGGCTAACAATACCACTCATCACAGCGGTTCCTCAGGAACAGGTAAAACAACCAAGTGAAGGCATATGATCGGCCAAGAAGATAGTGATGATGGCATGAGAAAACCAACGCTCATCTGGCAAAAACAGGCTGATAAAATGGAAATCACAAGAGGTAAAATGGGAAAGGTTTCATTTTTACACAAGCTTGAAATCAAGAAACTCTACTTGAAGTTGGCTTCATTTTTACACAAGCTTGAAACAAAAACAAACTATGCTTGAAAAAGTAAGCATGCCCCCAGCATGGTGACTCAATTCGAGGTACATGCCCTCCAAGCTTCAGTCCATATGTAAGGCAGATGGAGTGAAGGTTCAAGTTACGAGATCAAGAGAAAGACTCGACTGGGATTTTACAAGATCTAATTAAAGACTCGAATTGAACAGGAAATTGTTTCATTATTTTAACGAGGTTGACACATTAAAAGAACTATCCTCAGACACCCTTGTTTCATTTTTTAAGGAGCTTGACACAAGACAAGGAACTCTGCTCCGAAGAGCTTGTTCATTTTTTAAGGAGCTTGACACAAGAAAACGAATTGTGCTCCGACCAGACCCGGTTTCATTTTTTAAGGAGCTTGACACAGGAAAAGAACCATGCTCCGTCCGACCTCATCATAATGAACAAGAAGTCATTGCTTCCAATAGTTCCACTCCCGATGGAAGGAAAACATCCTGGAAGTCAGGACCCAATGCCCCCAGCACCTGATGCACAACGGCACTATCACTGGGTACAAGCACAGGGTAGGTAGCGACATAGTTGACCTGCGGTGGGGCAGATACAACGGGTGGATAAAAACCAGGAAGGGATGATGGTGGGCCAGTTGCCACATCAAGACCAAAGAATGAAAGCTGATCAATGGTCATGATCCGTCCGTCATGCGGAAAACAGACCACACAAAAAAGGGAGGAGACAAGTGCTCCCATGGCATAGGTGTAATTGCGCCCCAAGAGCAGATTAAAATCCAAGGGGCCTGGAACAACCATCATGTCCATATGGACGGTTTTACCTCCCAAAGTAACAGGTAACCTTGGAAGGATCCCTAACGGTTGACTCGTTCTTCTGTTAAATGCCAACAGATTCTGCGTAACAGGCACAAGTGGCAGCGAACCGAAAGCTTGCCAAGTAGTTGAGGATAAAACACTAACAGACGCACCTTCGTCTATAATGGTGTTGGGTACGACCAAACCAAAAGCCTGTATTGTGATCTCGAAAGGCACATAAGACGGAAGGCGGTATCCTGCAAATTGATTCCAATCAAAGGAAGCAACTAAACTACTCGGAGGGGCTACCATCGAATCGAGAAGGTCTTCCCCTGGTGTTGCAAAACAAGAAGGAGCATCCTCAACGACCTCCATCTCAAAGGCGGGAGGAGTATCCTCTGGGACCCCCATCACAGGAGTCGGAGGAGCAGCTTCTTGAGATATAGGGACAGGAGAATCTTTCTCCAAATCCGAGGAATCTGAAGAAACAAAGAAGAACCTGAGGGGTGTGAGGTCCACTCTCAACGGAAAAGACCTGGTGCACCATAGACGGGGCCAGCTCGACCGATCTCACGACCAATGGTTGGTCGGGAACGGATTCCTGAATGGGAATTTTTGGGGGAGTGGGATCGACCAAAGATGACTCTTTACCAATCGTGGCATCAGCAGGTGGAGGACTCAAAGAAAGTTGTTTGTAACCAACCGGGAGGCATGGTGTAGAAACAGCTGAGTTGTCCAAAACTCGCTTGGCTTCATCCATATACGGACAAAGGTGAATGGCATGGTGCCCTTCACACAACTTACAAGGATTGGTAATATTACCCTGCTTCTTAGGAGCCTTACCAACAGCAGCTAAAGACGTGCCCCCAACCTGACTCCCAAGAGCCAAAGGCAACGGCGGGCGACCGTTGGACCATACTTCGAGCACCTCGGGAATGCCAGGGCAGTCTTGAAGAATATGGTCTCTCGTGCACAACATGCAAGGGAACTTGACTTTTCGTGGAGGGTTGGAAGGTTTATAAATAGGAGACTTCTTAGGCACAATAGCCGTAGAGCTAGCCTCTCCTTTATCGGACTTCTTCTTCTTTGTCTTCTTCTTCTTCTTCTTAGCCACCTGGTTACTCGAATCCAGACTTTCACCAGGCAAAGTAGAAGAGGAGGATGCAGAAACAGTCGAAGAAGGGGAGAAGTCCACCTTGGAATCAACATGATGTTGTTCAGGCAGAGGAACTGATGGAACAGAAGCCGAGACATTTGGGACCACAGAGGTTGAAAACAACCAAACAGGCAACCCAACAGTTAACCCAGGAAGGGACAACGTTGCCATATAAGGAGCACCAACATTTCCAAAAGGAGGAAAAGGACCAGGATTCCCATCGGAGGGGATTCCTTGGTTGGTGAACTCCGGAAAAGTTGCCATTAGAAACAATCTTCAAGACAACACCCTAAGGAAACTAACTTTAACTAGGAATATTTCGTGGGCAGTTAATTTTTAAAACATTGAAACAAAACTCTACCGTTTCATTTTTTAAGAGTCGAGAAATAGGCAAAAGGTGACTCTATCGCTTTCAGATTGGAAACAAGCGTGAAAGGACAAGCGCTTGATGATATTTTCAAATTTGAGTCAAATAAGATCAAAATGACTGCTCAGGAATGCTAGGCAAAGGGTGTACGAAATAACCGTGAACTGCAATATACACCTTGGTTTCAAAATGAAAGGGAAATCAACCAAGGACTTAACGTACGTGCAGGCAATCTCCCCGAATGTTGTGTCCGGTGTATCATGGGTACAAGGTGGCAGACTCGGCTTCCTACGGATAAAGGATAGCAACCTGGTGGGGTCTCCCTTTATATACGCGACGGTACGAGGAGCACAAGTCCGTACTAGTGTTGTCTAAAGCCAAAAGGCGAACGACAGCTACTAGGTTTAACGACGTCGGAACACGTCTCTAACCTAGACCTCTAAATGTTTCATTAATGTTTCAATGCTTCCTTAGGTAAATTGAGTAAATTTTATGGTTGATCTTCAATTATGTTTCAGTTTCAAGGCCCTACCGTATGTCATATGATAATCTCCTATATGCAGCTATATGAGAAAAGAAAACTTTTCAATTCGATGAATGCTATCTAGTTAAGGGAAGAGCTTCAAACAATGATGCGACATAAAACAACACTACAAACGAAATCTTTTCCAAACTAGATGACTTTCACTATCCAAAAGTAATTTCAAACATTCAACGATGCAAACAATGCAATGTGATCTATGCAAAATCCTCTTTTCCGAAAACTATGCAATTGTAATCTATGCACAATTTCATTTTTCCTTTTCAAATGATAAGAATGAACTCAGTGCATTTTTCGATGAAATGAGAATCTACTTAATGCATGCTTTTAATGAAAGAGAATGCACTCAAAGCGATTTCTAGTTTTCAATCATTAAACAATGTGATTCAAGCTCAATGATAAATCTCAAGAAATACTTTTCGATGCAATGTGATCTAATGCATTTTAACGAAAAGCAAACTATGAGACGAAAACTAAAAGAACGCAAATCCTCTTAATGAAGGATGAAGGCAAAAGGGATGCAAACAAACACTAAGAATGCAATCGTTGTTTCAAAACTTTGTAACGAAATCCCTCAAAAGGTGACAAAACATATGAGGTCAAACACAAAGAGGACTTCCAAAGCAAGAGATCAAAACAAGGCATTCATTCCCTTTTACATCAAACAATCATGAAGAGAAGACATTTCAAACAATGAGCAATGTAATCTATGCTCATACAATGAAAATACTGGAAGGGAAAGACACACTAGTGAAGGATTCAGGGAAAAAAATCTCAATTTTCACACACCCTGAAATTGGCACAACTTTGTCATTGACAACTAGCGCCAACTAGCGCGACTTGCTCACTGAAAACTAGCGCCAATGCCCAATTGGCGCGGGTTGCTAACTGACAACAAGTGCCAACGCTTGAAAATGAAAAAACAAAGAATTTCTCCCAACCAAGACCATACTCACCACTTCAAGCAAAATCCAAAACAAACCCAGAAGCAAAGTACTGACCAAAAGAAGCTTCCGAACAAGGGTAAACCCTAGCACCTATAGAAGATGGCGCGACTGTATGGCTGTAATCCGCGCCAAACAGGGGATGGCGCGAGTGATGAACTGGCAACCCGCACCAATTGGCGCGACTATCAGGGTGGAAACCGTGCCAATCAAGCCAACCATGAAAGGATGAAAACTCGGAAAAACAGAGGTCAGATTTGATTCTCTGGGACTAAACCAAAATCCAAACACTCAGAAAAGAGCCAGCCAAAAGAGTTGATCAAGCAAGTAGAATCGAGAAACAACCGAAAAGACAAGACAATACTCCAAGTATTCAGATCATAAACTAAACCGGAGATTGACTGAAGTAGCTTTGATCTACTTCACTAATGCAGAGCAATAGCATTTCGAAGGCTATCTGGCTAACTTCAGGCTCCATCTGTAGCTTATAAAATAGAACAACAACAAGCTAGAAGATCCCCAGCGGAGTCGCCAATTTGTTGTGGAGGTAAATCCCCTCTACGGACAGAGGTGATCCCTACTCGCCCAGACCAGGTCTAGCAACAATCGTCACACGCTATAGTGTAGGTTCCTAATTGAAAATAAACCAACTAGTGATGAAGGCTTACCTGGAATCCAACGCTGTCACTTGTAAAGAAAGTAGCGCTCCCGTTCCTTAGCTCCGGCAGATCACATTCCTCACGATCTCCGTGATCGGACACCTGCACACGCAATAAAAAAAACAAACGCAAGCATAAAATCCAGTATATGCAACTATCTGTCAGTCAGAGAAGACATAACTCATCATCATAATCATCAACAAGAGTGGAACCATAACCAATAGTCGCTTATCATTAATCAATCAAAGAAGAATACAACCATAGCCCTGACGTTGAATTCTCCTTCGGAGGGTCGCCAGCGGAACACGTCTCGAAAAAGCCTATCCGGGGTGGGACAAACCTCTCTCTTCGGATGTCTCGACAATAATATCCTTGCTTGGATTTGGCCTTAAGGGAATGAATCAAGGCTCTTGCAGCATAAGGCTCTGATGGCTCTTGGGAACTTGGAGATTCAACCATTCAGCCATTCATCCCCTTCATCAATGGATGAAGGCTATATTTATAGAGGAGAGGAGGAGGTTGGGATCCCTACAATAGTGGAAGGGAGGTTTTATCCCTTGGGAGGTTCCCCATAAGGTGGAAACAAGAGGCCAAAGGAGGAAGGTTATGGTTATTTAGTCGAAACCACTCCTGATGACTCATCCACGAAGTTGTTGTAATCGAAACTTCGCCTCTTTTTTAAAAAAAATTCCAAAAGCAGATTGGTGTGGGTGCTTAACTGGGACAGAGCACCAATTTGCGCGGGCTCAGTGTTAATTTTCCCCCATTGGTGCGAGGACATAACAGGCTACCAGCGCCAAGGAAAAAACAGGTGTTTTTAGGGGTCTGCTCAGGAAATGATCAACAAAAGAAATGTTGTCCTCATGGAAAGGGATGCAATGATGGTATTTTCAAGGCATGACACTGCTTATTGGTCACAGAAACGACCCTCCAATGGGCAAGATGGGGATTTCAGGAACAGTGACAAATTACTGTGTAACAGGCTACCACCAGCGTTAGGTCCTGAACCAGACATGGTGAAGGTGACAAGAGGAGAACCGCGGATAGAACCGGAAGGGGAATTCAATGAACCAGAAGCGGAGTCAGAATGGGGACTCGGTGGAGGAATAACTTGAATCCTACGATGAGGAGTAAGTCTTCCTAACGGAAACTAAGGATAAAGGCCAAGAAGTCTTTGGGATAAACGCCTTGGGGGAGCAATGATGGAAGAACAAACACGGATCACAAAAATGAAGAGAGATAAACAAGGGAAAGGAGGTGCAAGATCAAATGATTATAATTTCGAAACAAGGGTAGAGAGGTGCGAGATCAAATGATTACAATGTTATAGTATTTTACTAGCGGTGTAAACCAGGCGCTCTTCACTTTGGGTGTGTGTGTTAAGTGTGTTAATTTTAATTTTTAAACCCAGACATATGTAGAGAAAAAGAAAAAAGTGTGTTGTATAACTGTAAATAAATCTACAAATAATAGTAAAGTAAACTGAATGTAACAGAAAATAAGCAGCTAAAGATGCATCAATCTAAACCCAAGGAGGCCGGCTTCCCAACAACTAGTCTATGGGTCCGTAAAAATATAGTCAAAACACACCAAAATAGCCAATGGATCCAGATTCGAGAGGGACAATGATCTAAAGGTCAGGTCTGATGGAAATAGGTGCAGAAAACAGTAAAAAACCAGAGGGAAAATTGCTGCAAATGAGGTGGCGAAAGTCTACAACCTGAAGGGAAACAGAGGGAACCCTAGAGGAGGACCAAACAAAACTGAAAACAGGTGTTTTGGATGGATGAATAACCAATCTGAAATGGATCTGAAGGTACAGGATCAGATCTGAAAAACAGCTAAGCACACTAAAATCTCAGATGACCTACTTTAGCTAAACTCCTCCTAAAAAGTTGGAAGTGTACTGAAGCCCTAGGGGGCTAGGTGCCTACTTCAACGAGTAAAAAAAGCAAGTACTGGTCCAAAATGGGTGGAGACGAAGGTTAGACAACCTTGAACAGTAGCCTAGACAAACCCATAAAAATCACAGAAAAATTCTTGCAAAAAGCACAGGTTGCAGTTTCTGACCTGATTTCTGCAGAGGTTGCAGGTTTGAGGTTGTTTTCTGTCTCCTGAAGGTTGAAATCGCAGGTTTTGGCCCAAAAAGCGTGACCTGCACTTCCTGCACTCTAGGGAGCAGGTTTCAAAAAAATATGTCGTCTCAGCTGCGGTTGATGCCTATCAAATATGCAATAGGTCTAAAACACAAGTTAGAATTTTTACTGTTTTAGGGTTTTATAGGTTAAAAACAACATCAAGAAAAGAAAAACAAGAAATCAGGTCACTCCCTTCGACTCTGTTCTTACCGTTTGGTCACTGTCCCTAGGGGGCATTATTTCCCTGCTTCGTAACCCTTACTCGGCCAGGGAGCATGGACACTTCACTATTGTTGTGAATCTTCTCATAAAATTGATCAAGGTAATGCCTACACACAATATCAATGATAGAACCATGGGTCTATTTCTGTTAATCATGATAGAAATCATTCATTTGAGTTCATTCTTGAACGCTATCTGAAAAAATATTATGCTTAATCATAAGTGTGATACTTTGTACATTAGTGTTTTATTCATTAGTGTGCTTTGATTTGATTTTTGGTGTGATTTTTTTCTTTGCAGACATTTTT
Organism: Pinus albicaulis; assembly: GCA_034641835.2. Lineage (NCBI taxonomy): Eukaryota > Viridiplantae > Streptophyta > Pinopsida > Pinales > Pinaceae > Pinus > Pinus albicaulis. Next base: position 1,053,060,031 of record CM076581.1, read on the forward strand.
CCTCTACTTACCTTCTGTTCCACATGGTTTGCAGATGTCTTGAAATCATTACGTCAATTTTTTGATGGCTCTTGTCATAGCAGACGAAACCTGTCTTCCGCAGTATGGGCACTCTTTTCCCCTGATGGCGAGTTGACTAATTTACAAGGTATTTTTCTGGGTTGAACAACTAACAATATTTTTTAATATAGTGTGGTCATCGAGCTATTATCTGATGTTATTGATCTCAGGATTAGAGTTTTGGTTGTTAAGTTAGACTCACAACTCATTGTGTTACAATTAAATGGACATTATTTTGTGCAAAATCCTCAATTTTGCATATGTATTTGTGTGTTCGATTATTGGAAAGAAATTTTGATTTTATCACATATCAACATATTCCAAGATGTTTAAACACATTAACATATACATTATCAAATCATGTCTTAGATATAAATTTGTGCAATATGTAAAAAAACCAAGACATCGTCATGATACACAAATATTTTTAGAAACACACAGACACATATATCGGGTATTTCAAGTGTGTTACATCCAAAATCTAAAAAATAATGTGTTTTGTTACAAAAATGGCTCTTCGAGCCTACGTCAATACAAAAAATGTAAATACACGGTTGTTATCCACCCACATGGTGCTCATGATAGTAGGTGACTGCTCAAATCACTCGCCAGAGTAATCGACGTAGTCTGCCTGGAACCCCAACCGTATTCCTCTGGAGGCGCAAAGGAATATCATCAAAGGTAGCATACTCTGGGATGCCTCTCATAAGGCAAACTAGGTTCTGCTCTAACTTTGCTAGTGTATCTTCTTCCTCCTAATAAGGAGCGTCCTCTACCAGGTGGGCTACCCTCCGCGCAATTGGTGACATGTCGGGCGGTATTTGAGGACCCATATTTGTAAAAACATCATAATTTTATGTTTTATAATATTTAACAAAAAACTTCAAAAATTATTTTGGACACCTAATCCTTCTAGGGTTAGTGTGGAAGCTCAAGAGACTTAGGGATTCCAAGAGACCTTGGAATGTGAATCCAACGGTCACCCCCAATGTATGATAAATATGTATCATTGTGAATAATGTTGCAATTCAAGCTCATATTTCATATTCATGTGTGCTTACCATGCACGAGTTTGACATGGTATCAAAGCAGTCAGGTCTGCAATTCCCAGTTCAAGTTTCTCCTAGATTAGTGTTGGTCTGTGTTACATGGAAATAAAATTAGAAAAAAACACTCCCAGCCATCTCTATCTGTCAGTGAGGTCTCCAATTTTGGTAATATTTCCCTTTTCTATTCTTAATCTACGATTTTATTCTGTTTGAGGTCGGTTACCTCTTCACTGCACACTGCACACTACCTGACTGCGCTCCTCCTCTGACCCATTAGTCGACCTTATTTTTAGAATGCTCTTCTTTCAAAAACAGCCTTGTTGGCATAACATGCCTCATTTATCTTCGCTAGTGTAAGAGGTTTCTTGGTCTCGAAAAGAAGGTCTATAATGCATTTGATCTAGACATCAACTACTAATTTCCTTATACTGTTGATATGATGAAGCCTCTATGTGTCATTTGAGAATTTAAGCGTACTCTGACCGGTACCGCGACCAAGTGGTATATTGAACTCCCTCAAGGAATTTTCTTCAATTTTAATTCCTTGGCTATGGCTTTCCTTACTCATTTCCAATTACCTGTCCGATATGAAACCGACACCCACCTTCTCACCGCGTTGAAGTAGTAAACTGCTACTCACATTTCGGATCACATTCACAAATGGTGATGTCATCGATGCCTCATAAAATTCAAAATCCCTGGCCAGATGCTGACTAATGGTTTACGAAATCATTCATTCCCAGGATTGCTAAATATCTTGCCATGGGTGGGTGTGTCACAGAAGAGGAGTTCATTGCTAGAGCTCAATACCTTGATTTGGTTTATTCCCAGTCCGTGACTCTATATGAGTTATTTCTTGATACGTCGCAACCTTTAACTAATCCCGCATCATCTCAGTATCCTGTTACGCCTCTAGTGGATGGTCTTATAGGGACAGTGGCTCATACTGATAGTAGTGCGCCTAAAACCTCTTAGAAGTCTAAATCCACTACTCTCACTGCACCCCCTACTCCTTCCAGTAACTAGAAAAATCCTGGTAAAACCTCTGAGGTAAAAGTTTTTCAATCTACCACAGCATATAAATCCCCGAAAGGTAACAAAAATGGTAAAATAAAGTCCAAATCTGAAAACCCTAAACAAGATTCAAAGAATTCTTTTGCTGGTGATTCTTCAACACATAAACCTAAATATCCCTGTTTGATATGTGATGACGATCATTACACCAAGGATTTTCCTTGGCATGTCGAAGTTTCTCGTCTTCTGAAGGGCGCACCCGGGGCTTTCAGCTATTTTTAAAGAACCTTTTCCATCTCAATAGACACAAATGGTAGATCAATCACAATTGCCTGGAAGCTCTCAGGTTTTCATCCCTGGAATGAAACCTATTGCCATTACTATGAGATTGAAATACTACCCCAATCCATCCAAGGCTCCTATGGAGTCGGAAGTCACAAATCACCCTTCCTCTTCCATGCCCCCTACCTTTGGTCCTCTCCAGATTGAGAGACCTAGTAGTGACTCCATCATTCGACCACTCCCAAAATGTGTTCTTCGAAAATCGTCCTATAATTCGAATGTGAGAGTTGCACAACACTACAATATTGTAGAGGATCTATCTCAAGCACCTTCGGTGATGTCATATTTGGAGGTCCTTCAGTCATTTCCATCACAACGGAAGGCACTACTCTCTGCTACTGGAGGGATTGATCCCGTAGATTCTAATATTATTAATTTTTATCTTGAGAATTTCATTACTCACCTCCCATCTCAGGTGGCTTTTCTGATTCAAGTTACTGTCATGGGAAATAATATTCATCGGACTATCGTTGATGAAATTTCTTCAACCCGCATCATGTATGTCGCATGCTAGAAATCCATAGGCTCTCCCCCATTGATTCAGTTCAATAATACCTTGGAAGCTTTCGATGGTCGAGGTTCTTGGTCGTACGATATTCTCAAAGCATTACTCATCTTGTTGGGGGGGAGAATGGTAACCATGTAAGTTGAAGTGGTAGACGCCAACCTAAACTATAATATCCTTCTTGGACGCAGTTGGATGAACACTAAGGTTTGCATGATCTCCACCCTTTTTTTTGTCCTCTGTTTCCCTCATCAAGGAAATATTGTGACTGTCGATTAGTTGGCTTTCTTATCCTCTGATTCTTCAATAATAAACATTATGTATGTTGGGAAGACCTCTACCCCTTATGAGAACATTTTACCAAATCTATTCAAAGACTCGTCCCTTATGGTAACTTTTCCACTCCCACCTCCGAATCTCACCTCTGTCAATACGATTTCGTTTGGTCACGATCCATGGATTGTTCCCAATCTCGACCAGCTTGAGAGTTTTGGTGACGTTGTTCCTTTGAGCCCGGCTGAGCAAATATATCAAAGCATTATCATGGCTTCTGAGGTTGCATCCGGGACCAATGACCATTTGGTTTTCTCTTTGGACACTTATGTGCAATCTCCCTGGTTTGGTTCTTGGGAATCTGATGATCCCTTGAATGAGACTTTCCCCACCGATGAGATTATCATGGAGGTAATTTCTCGTGAAGAAACTCTATGGCATGAGGACATCATCATTGCTAGTTTCTCCTAATCCTAGGTGACATCACCACTTGTCTGGGATCTCGTGCTTCATCTCTACCGATTGACCCATTTTAGAATCTGATCTTGATTCATGAAGTTTTGTCCGAAGGGAACATGGGAAATATTACTCCACCCATTTTGATCACCACCACTAGGATTGTCGAGAATGTATTTTTCCAGATTTCTTGTTCTCCATATGAGCTCAATATTTACACTGCTTTCCTCAAAAAGCATGATCCACCCACTCCCTTCAACCTCGTTCTTACCGTTTGGTCACTTGCCCTAGGGAGCATTATTTCCCTGCTTCGTAACCCTTACTTGGCTAGGGGGCATGGACACTTCACTATTGTTGGGAATATTCTCATAAAATTGGTCAAGGTAATGCCTACACGCAATATCAATGATAGAACGATGGGTTTATTTCTGTTAATCATGACAAAAATCATTCATTTGAGTTCATTCTTAAACTCTATCTGAAAAAATATTATGCTTAATCATAAGTGTGATACTTTGTACATTAGTGCTTTATTCATTAGTGTGCTTTGATTGGATTTTTGGTGTGATTGTTTGCTTTGCAGACATTTTTCCTCTGCTCAAGTTGTGTTCCACATGGTTTGCAGATGTCTTCAAATCACTACATCAGTTTTTTTTATGGCTCTTGTCATAGCACACGGAACCTGTCTTCCGCAGTATGGGCACTCTTTTCCCCTGATGGCGAGTTGATTAATTTACAAGGTATTTTTCTGGGTTGAACAACCAACAATATTTCTGAATATAGTGCGGTCATCAAGCTATTATCGGATGTTATTGATCTCAGGATTAGATATTTGGTTGTTAAGTTAGACTCACAACTCGTTGTGTTACAATTAAATAGACATTATTTTGTGTGAAATCCTCAAATTTTTCATATGTATTTGCGTGTTCAATTATTGGAAATAAATTTTGATTTTATCACATATCAACATATTCCAAGACGTTTAAACACATTAACATATACATTAGCAAATCATGTCTTAGATATAAATTTGCACAATATGTAAAAAACCAAGACATCGTCATGATACACAAATAGTTGTAGAAACACACAGACACACACACACATATATCGGGTATTTCAAGTGTGTTACATCCAAAATCTAAAAAATAATGTGTTCTGTTACAAAATGGCTCTCCGAGCCTACGTCATTACAAAAAATGTAAATACAGGGTTTTTATCCACTCACATGGTGCTCATGATAGTAGGTGACTGCTCAAATCACTTGCCAGAGTAATCGATGTAGTCTGCCTGGAACCCCAACCGTATTCCTCTGGAGGCGCAAAGGAATATCATCAAAGGTAGCATACTCTAGGATGCCTATCATAAAGCAAACTAGGTTCTGCTCTAACTTGGCTAGTGTATCTGCTCCCTCCTCATAAGGAGCGTCCTCTACCAGGCGGGCTACCCTCTGCGCAATTGGTGACATGCCGGGCGGTATCTGAGGACCCCTATTTGTAAAAACATATTAATTTTACGTTTTAGAATACAAAACAAAAACATTCAAAAAGTATGTTGGACACTTAATCCTTCTAGGGTTAGTGTGGAAGCTCAAGATACTTAGGGAGTCTAAGAGACCTTGGAATGTGAATCCAACGGTCACCCCCAATGTAAGATAAATATGTATCATTGTGAATACTATTGCAATTCAAGGTCATATTTCATATTCATGTGTGCTTACCATGCACGAGGTTGACATGGTATCAGAGCGGTCAGGTCTACAATTCCCATTTCAAGTTTCTCTATATTAGTGTTGGTCTATGTTACATGGAAATAAAATTACAAAAACACTCCCAACCATCTCTATCTGTCAGTGAGGTCTCCAATTTTGGTAATATTTCCCTTTTCTCTCCTTATTCTGCGATTTTATTTTGTTTGAGGCTAGTTACATCTTCACTGCACACTGCACACTACCGAACTGCGCTCCTCCTTCGACCTGTTAGTCGACCTTAGTTTCCTCCGTTAGAATGCTCTTCTTTCAAAAATAACCTTGTTGGCATAACATGCATCATTTATCTCCACTAATGTAAGAGGTTTCCTGGTCTCGAAAAGAAGGTCTATAATGCATTTGATCTGGGCACCAACTATTGATTTCCTTATACTATTGATATGATGAAGCCTCTATGTGTCATTTGAGAATTTAAGCAACTACATTATACACTTTGAGATTCCAAATCTCTCAAATCATAGTCAACCCTCTTCCCTTCACTCTCTACATCCCTCTCTGGAGTCTGCAGTTCGCAGTCCTCACCATGGAAAAATTTGTGTGTTCCTCCCAACTGTGGCCTCTACACTCCCATCTACGTTGTGTGCAGATTCATCCGCTGGCCATACAACACTGGCAGCTACCATTCCTCTATGCTACGGAATCGCCACTCCTCCTGCAACACCAAAACTCCTTCCACACCTCCATCGTGGCCTCCCCCTCCTCGACATACTCACTACTCGGCCTCCATAACCGTGCCTGACCTCACATTGCGCGGCCTCCATAAGGACGTTTTCAAATAACACAGGATTTTGCAGCGACATTTGGGCATTTGCAAGGTGAGACGAGGTGTGAAGTGGTGTTGTTTGATAATTTTTTGTGGACGTTGGAGAACGTTGATCCAGAGACCACCCAAAGAGACTCTAGCTTGGAGATGGTGTGGATCAAAGACCTCTTCATCCGACGATCGAGCTTAGAGTCGTGAAATTTACAAATGCCTTAGAAATTGACATGGTGGAAAGTATCGACAACCATATCAAAGAAATCATATTTCCTTGTAAAAGGATATGTGATTCTCCTAATGCTTCATTGTATTAGCTTATAAATTGTTAAAAGAAAAGCCATTGCTTGTCTCATAATTATTTTTTCTATATCCGCTCTAGTTCACTCATACGCTTGAATGAAGACAAGTCATTGCTTGTCTCGTAAGGCTTCACTCTGTTAGTCGTTGCATCTCATTGTGATTTCCTAATGTATCCGTAAGGAGGGGCCACACATACTATGGTATTCCTTGATGTTCTTTTTCTTCTTGGTAGAAGGATAATATAATTGTATCAATGGCCATCTCCACTACAGCGAAAAATAAAAATAAAAATAAATAAATATATAAATTAAAATTAAAAATAATAAATTAAAAAATGATAACTATTCTGTCTAGCAAAATATGATTTGTAGCATCTCGCCTCTTGGCCAGGAATTCTCTAGTCGACCATTCCCTCTAATTACAGGAACCATTTATGCACCATGGACTCATGATCTGGACGAAATTTTTGTGGTTGTAGTGGTGTGTGTGTACAAGCATCCCTTCAGTGGATAATATTGCAGATGAGCACCATGTGGCTCTATCTATTGTGAGAGGTCGAACCTTGCTTGTTCTCTTGTATGTTGTACTCGCTGGAATTTATCCAACATGCTTCTTGAAACTTTATGTGTGATAAAGATATATTAGAGACACACGGTTCGAACAGAATTATCTTGTCATTCATTAAGAGAGCCATGTTGTATGTTAAAATATATATTGTTTTGATGGCCATATGATGTATGGAGGCACATTTGAAGAGACTAAATCCTTAAGTGATGATATTTTCTTGAAGACATAACCAGTGAGTATTTATCTTCCTCATTATTCTGTGATTCATTGATTATTGAAGCATGGGGTTACCAAGAAATTTTTTGAAGCTTAAATGGATCAAATTAACCCTTTTTTAGAGTTATTAAGAACTCTAATCATGTCTACTACTGAAAGTACAGTTAAAATCAACAGGGATGCCCTTTCCGATATTTATACATGTTTACAAAATGCACATGACGAGATTGAATTTTCGCAACTTGAGTCACAACTACAGTGAGATGAGCTTTAGCAGAAGAGTTGTCATTTTGAACATGTTTTTGTTCAGAACATTAAGACAAACTCCCATCAACAACAAAAAAATGTTCATATCACTGAGCCTAGTACATGACCAGATTTGAATGCAGAAGCCAAAATCCAGCCTGCACTTCCCAAGCCCATCATAAAACCTTTGGAATATCTTGTCCATAAAAAGCACATAATAGGTCTTGGATATGAAAAGGAGGTATCCTTTCACAATCTAGACTATTCCAAGCCCATTAAATTTCAAAGCATTGAACTTCGTCATGATATCTTACCTTCAGTTGTTCTAGATTTGGCTCCTCTTCCATAGCAACAACAACAGATTATGAAATGCCAACACTATGATCAAGTTGGCCATATGAAAGATCATTGTTTTGATCTTCACCCGTGCAAGCACTATGGTAAGCACACTTATTCTTCACACAAATGCTTCAAAAAAAAGCCTCCTGCAAGAACAAAGATTCATCTTGGATGGATCGCTTCTTGGCAATGGGAAACAACAGCCAATAAGATATTTCAGTCATATGTCATAATTTTTTCTAGAATATTAAAAGGTATTGGAGTTGATTTTTCTCCGTCATCTCACCTTGTACCTGACAGGGGGGGAAATGAGGGTCATATACAAGCTTCAAAGCCACATCAAGCGAGCCTGAGCCATAACCTGCCATTCCAGATTCAGAGTTGTATCCAGAGACACAGCAGTTCAAGGGACCCTGAGCCACAACCTGTCATTCTAGATTCAAATTTGCAGCCAGAGACACAAATTCCCATGAGAATGCCTTTGGTTGGTGGTCATCCTTAAACCATGTATGTGAGGTTGAGCTTCTCCCTCTTCAAAGAATTGGGGACACTTCCTCCAGCAGAATACTTCAGCTTCTTGCCAGTTTTGGAGGAGTTTTGGGAAATGCATAAAGCATTCCATAGTTTTTGGTCATCCTTAAACCATCACAGTTTGTAGACTTCCCTTCTTCCAGGTTGAAGGTATCCCTATTCAAAAAATTACGAGCACTTCCTCCAGTAGAATATATCAGCTTCTTGCCAAATTTGGAAGAGTTCTAGGAACTGTACTAAGTGTTCCAGTGTTGGTGGTCATCCTTAAACCACCTTTTTATGCCAACATTTCAGAGAGCACATTCATCCTAGTGTTTCCATTTTGTATTATAGCTCTCTTCTTGGACTCACACATACCCCTTCGGATTAAGGGGAGGGATCTTGGACACCTAATCCTTCTAGGGTTAGTGTGGAAGCTCAAGAGACTTAGGGATTCCAAGGGACCTTGGAATGTGAATCTAATGGTCACCCCCAATGTATGATAAATATGTATCATTGTGAATACTATTTCAATTCGAGCTCATCATTCCTATTCATGCGTGCTTACCATGCTTGGGCTTAAAAAAGTAAAAAATGTTAAAAAAAAATTACCTAGATCAATCCTTTGTATGCCTGGGGGAATAGGAAGATCTAGATCTCCTCTGAATTCAATGTCGTTAGATGTGAAGTCCTCAATTAATACAATTTGAAGACACAGCCAGCTAAAAAATTTTGTCGGGAAATGAATTTGCTGGCCCCCACCCTGTCAGGGCATGATCTCGCACCACCTCATCAGCCTTGGGTACCTCGGGGCTGGATCATGGATCTCCAATCGCTGGTACTAAAACAATGGTACTCTTTCTAGGAATAAGGTCACTAGGATGGACCCGTACCCGAATTTTTTTAGTCTCCCTGTCTTGCGCTTGATCAACTAGCTCTTCATATTGGCCAATAATCCCTCACACCAGTTAAACATCGTTGGGGCCAGAAAATCCACCATGTATTGGAACTGAGATTGCGTTGCCTCATGCAAAGACTGGGCTCATGCCACTCTAGTTATGCAATGAAGAATTGTGCCTAGGGGAAACACTCTGATGGAAGAAAATTATATCTTCCCGCTCTCAGTTTTTCAAGCTCTGGGATAGTGTCTTTGTATGAGCATGTTGGTACTCTCACCCCCTGCGTGAGCTCCGAAGAGTGGGATTCTCTCCACTCTCCTGGAAAAACCAGTAATGAAATATATGTGCATCTAGTTCCAATTCCTGGTCCCCGATGACAAAAATTTGTCGGTCCACATTCCATAAACCAATCAGATATTGGAGCAGCTCCAGCTGAGCTCTCAGTCCTGGTGTTTGGAAGAATTTCAACAAGCCACAATCGCGCAATGCATTTACACAATTTTGATCTTAAAGTGCTTGGTGGTATTCCACCTCGTGGCCTCGTTCTTTCCATTTAATTGGCATCTCTAAGGAAAACACCTGCAAAACATGTTTAAAAGGAATTTTAGGAGCTTTCACCGGAGTAATTTTTAAAATTATCCATAGATATGGGTGGATTTATTTTTTCAAAATCCTCTCCGCGGCCAGCGTGACAGTCCAAATTAATTCAACACTAGTGGTGCGCTGCCCTAACGGGCTAAACGCTGTGAGCACGATCATGATAGCTCGAAATCACGTTGGTCACAAGTGATTTTGAGGTTTTTAATCCTCCCTCCAATCTCCCTATTTCTAAAACTGAAAGATAAATGAATGGAATGAAAATGAAAATGAGGCTTATAGCTCTTACCTAACCCTGACGGATCAATGAATGGTGTTTCGGATTGGCCGCACCACTGATTTGAAGTTCGGAGGACAAATGGGTATAATTTTCTTCTCAAAATAGAAAGGTGAAAACGAATTTACTTTTTGGTCTATTTATATATTTTTGAAAAATTTCGCCATTATTTTATTATTTTTCCTCGATATCAATGATTTTTTTTTCCATTTTTGTGCAGTAACAAGTTCGCACTATTGGTGATTATTTCTAATGTAAAGGAGTTGTACGTTATCTCTTTTTCGGGCTCGGTAAACATTTACAAAAAAGGAACCCCCCTGGCGTCAACTTTCAGCTCTTTTCTGACTCTTGAAAAATTAAAAGATTGTCAAGTACTTTTCATTTCGAACTCCTTAAAGCGAATGAATTGACGTGATCTGTGTATAATTTTACCCCTTTTTCGGGCTGAGATTTACTATTTACGGAAAAGGAATACCTTGATCGAACATAGTCAAGCAGTGCTCTTGAATATTGTTTTCTACCTTTTCGGATTCGAGAGACTATTTATGAAAAGGGACATGATGGATTTTTCTTTTTGTTTCTTCTCAAACTCCTTAAACATGAAAATTTACTGAGTTACCCTTTCGTTGGACTTGTTAAAGATTAAACAACGAAATACTTATCACCATGACGATACCGAGTTTCTCCTTCCTAGGGCTTGTTAAACTTACTAGGATGGATTCATTTGAAGAATGAACTTACATGATCAACATATGTTATCCTCTTCATGTTGGCTATAAAAAATAAAGAGGTACTCGTTAGCAATAATGGGGGAAAATTGAAATTGAACATCCTATGTGTATTTTGGGCAGCTTTTCGCTCTTGAACATGACACTCATATGCAGTTATTGTCGAGTTGGGGACATCCTACATTCGTCACTTTTCATCCATGGGTTTGGGAAATTCGTTTTCCTCTCATTTCATTACCCAATTTTGTCAGCATGACCTCTGATCCTATTTGAGTCAAATGTTGCCACACTCCAGAGTTGTGTTGCCAATATGTTCAAGAGAATTCCTTTTTGTCAAACATCCTTTGCTTATCTGATCTCCTCTGTTACAATTCTGAATCACTCCTATCATCTTAAGATATATGTTGTTTCATGTCAATGATGTGGGAATCATCATGGCCCTCCTTCGACGAATAACTTATTGTCGACTTCAGCTCATTATCTGGGAAGATGATTCAGAAACTTCTTTTCAGTACCTTGGAGTTTGCATGCCTCAATGGCAAGTTCTTCATGTTCAATGATAGGTTCACATCATTGGCCTTTGATCGTGTTAGAGTCGGTCTTTTCATCCCTCCGTCAGAGATCAAAATCTCTATTGTTGCATTTCATTTTAGGTGTCTCATTCAGTTCAGTCATCTGCATTCCGTTAGGGGCATGGATTTTCTGGCAATAGGGATATTTTTACTAATTGTCCTCATGTCTTGTACCTGCTGGTCCAATTATATTCATCAAAATCATCTTCAAGTCATTTACAATCATTTTTGGTCTCTTGCTTGGATAAGAATCTTTTTAGGGTTTTCAGTCTCATTAGGTCTAGGGTTTCGCAAATTTAGTCTTCAAAGTGTCCAATAATGCCAGCAGGCACATGAGGAAGTTTCAAATAAGGTTTTCAGTGCAGAATTTCATCGTCATATTGCTTGATCGTGATTCTTCTTCAAAACTCTGTTTTGAAGAAAAATCGTCCATTTTATCTTTTGTAATAAATGCCAGGTAATTTTCAAAGTTTTTCAGTTATGAAGATCTTCATGCGCAGCCCTGGTCGCCTTTGCCAAATTCCATGCCAGCTATCCCTGCAAGAAATAGATAAGAGATTCATCATCAGCTCAAAAATCAAAAGGAAACAAAAACAGAGTTAAGTGCAAAGTGCCAAAGTTCAAACATAATAAAGTGGTTTATTTCAAAAGAAAATCAAAGTCCTTTGTGTATATAAGATATCTTCATATTCAAACAATTCATTTGCACCAAGACACATCATTAAGCCGAGTCAAACTTTGGAGGAGAGCAAAAGTCAGTGTGAAAACCAAGACTGTGTGTGAAATCACCTGCGCGGCGCATTGGGTGAAGGTCACGGCGCATATAAAATGCGCGGCACATAGGTCCACTTTGCACAGTGTATTTTTGTTCCTGCACGGCGCACAGGGCAGACACACAGATTTTTGGCTATTGCTTCCAAAAACTTCAATCGACTTGGTTTTTTCTACCCAAGTAAGTTCATCTGATCCTTTTAGTGCCCTTGAACTCCTGATTGGCGTGGTTATATGATGGAGTATAAGAGTTTGAAGGTTGAAAACATAAACCCTACCTTCTTGATAAAACTGCCCCTTAGGGTTTTGTGTTGAAATTTTAAAACAGTTTTTGTGCCACTCCCCACCTTGTTTTCCCATCTCCCATGATCTTGCCCGAAACTTCTTTGGCCCATCATAGTGCTTGATAAGGGATCTTCAGCCTAAATTTCAAGAAATTTGGGAAAAAATTTATCAAATTTGAATTTTTGAGCCTAAACACAGATTTTCCTGCCCGACGCGTAGCACCACTTGGCGCGCACTTATAATTGGCAGCGCTTTAGGGAAAAAAAATTGCATTTCTGGATTTGTTATCAAAATTTATGCATTCTCATGGATTACCTAAGGATTTCATCACGTTCTTGGTTTCCTAAAGGGTCAAAAACACCCTAAAAATGGCCTTTCTGCCACTTTTTTCACACACAGGAAGCAGTGTTGGGATATTGAACTTTTGGAGGGTAAAATGGAAACCAAATCTAGAAATTCCACTTGGGTTGGAAAGTATACAGGAAGGGATTTCCAACGAGCTATCCTGTGCTCAATTTGGACTTCGGGAAGGGCCTCAAAATCAGCTCCAAACTTGTGCTACACATAGATATTTCAGGCACGGCGCATACGGAAATTTGGCCTATTTTCACTCAACAGCTCAGAATTTCGCCTAGTTTTGGCTAGTTTGACTTTTTCATGTAACTCTTGATGTACCTTGATGTAATTTCATGACCATGATGTAATTTTGGCACATTTTTACTCATCTTAGTGGATTCATTCACCAAAAGGTGAAATGTAAGTGAATGAATCAGTTTCCTATCATATAGAGGCAAGTTGTTTCATTGCCTATTTTCCAGTTCTTAGTTTAGATATGGTTGAAACAGCTCCTAGAATGGTGAGCTCGACCCCTAGAGGCATGGGAATGGGTTAGGCTTGTCTATATGATGTATTTTCTCAGTAATTTTCAGGGTTGGACACTTGGGATTTCTTGGCACTTCATTGTACATTTCATCTCTGCACTTTTGGCAAAGGAATAGACCAGGGTTTGCAGCACTTTTTGGGATCCATGTGGCTCTATGTTTTGATGGTGTTTTTCTCTATGTAACTGTAATTTCACTGATGTTTATGTGTATCATTTACTCTCTCCTTTCTTCTTAGATTAAACAAATCAGTGTTAAAGGTGGAATTCATTGGTTTGCTTTGCTCTGCCTTTAGTTTTGTTTAATTTTTCATGTTTTCATTTGTTTGAGGAGGACTCTTGAGACCCTCTTTCCCTCTTCAGCTCCTCACCAATATGATCCATCCATTCACTCAATCTAAAGCATCAAAACTCTTACCTTCCTTGCCCCAATCAGAACTCTGCAAAAAATAGGCCTAATCCCCACACCCAAAACTACCTTTCCCTTTGATCCAACAAAAACCCCCAAAATCAAAATCAAATCCTTTCACCTATATAACTAGCCTAAAATTAGCCTTTATTTAAAGTCATCTCAATACCCTTCGATTATTTTGTTGAGATTGACCCGGAGAGAGCCCTCTCCTGTTCTGGTAGGGCGAGCTACCAGACTAAGCGTGGTTTGATGTTACCCTGAACTCTGCCTTCTTTCAGCATGAGGTAGATTTATGCAATAACATAGTGGCGACCATACTGGGGAAATCAAACAAAATGGTTTGCTTGTTAGTGTTATTCGTTTTATAAGCTACAGACGGAGCCTAAAGTTATGCCAGGTAGCCTTCGAACTGCACATGGCTTTGCAAGTGCATAAGTAGATAAACGCTACTTCATTCAATCTCTGGTCTAGTTTGTAAACGTAACATCTGACTTGCAAATTACCCCAGTACATGTATCAAGTTCAAATCTGATTGTTGATGGTGGACAACGATCAGACACTGCAAGGCTGAAATCATTCACCTGGCAATTCTAAATCAGTTTCGAGATCAGATCCAAGGACTCCACTGGAGGATGAACCTGATTAGCAGAAACATGAAAGGACAATATGGAAAGATTAGGTATTCAAGTTGGAATTTCATCCAAGACATTTTGTTCTTTTTCATAAATTATTTCTTCTCTTTTCCCGAGAATATCAAGAAGGCTTTGAAAATTATATTGTATTTGAGAAAAGATCCTCGGCCTGCATTTGATTCCTTCCCTTTGAAGATTGTGAATACCAAAGATTTGCATGCTTTTGAGCTTGATCAAGACCCTTTTTCTGAATCTTGTGATGACCATCTTCAAACTGATGAGCCCCAAGAGACCAAGACTGATTCTGCATCATTTTTACATACCTCTATACCTTGTAAAATTCCAGACCGTTACAAGCCTCTGATGTTACCTCCTATATTCCATGCTTTCCCTGCAAATTATTACCTATATTTGCCAATATTTGACGGTGAATGTAACAATGTCAACGCTGAGCAACATGTGCAGAATGTTGAGACTTTTCTAGATATTTTTGAAATTGATGAAGAAGATGTTAGTATCAGACTTTTTGCTCTTTCTTTGCAAGGCAAATTCAAGAGTTGGTTCAAAGCCCTGCCTGATGCAAGCATCTCAGATTTCCAGCATTTCGTCAAAGTTTTCCTTGACAAGTGGGTGATCGGACAGAACCCTTTCCTTATTTTATACGACTATGCCCAGCTGAAAAGACAGTCAGGGGAAATGGTACAATAGTTTTCCGCTAGATTCAATCGAGTCTATTATTAGATACCTGTCGATATAAGACCCCCTCCTGGCTCGGCCCTTTTACATTACCCAGGTGCTTTTGATCCGGAAATGGAGTTTCAGCTGAGAGAAAGGAATGTTGCAACACTTGAAAAGATACAGAACAGTGCAGTAAATGTAGAAGCTAATCTGTTGATCAAAAGATCAAGGCTGAAGGAAGAAGAAAAGAAGAATGTTGCAGAGCACCTGACACCTTCAGAGGAAAAGCTTGACCTTTTGGTAAACGCAGTAGAAAATATGGTGCGGAAAATGACTACAAAAAATGAAAATGACATTCATGAACAAGTGGTTGACCCAAAACATTTTGTTTCTTATCCCAGTTGTCATAGATCTGATAATGATTGTTTTGTAGATCATCTTGGAGAAGAGAGATCTGTTGATTTGACATGTATGCTTGATGATGTGTTTTATACTGATGATTTGCCTCAGTTTGATCAATATGATGATGATTATGTTCTCCAAACAGAAGCTAATCTTGCAGACAAATCACCAGCTATTTTCTGGGAGGAAGAAGTTCACTTTTAGCAGCTCGAATACAATGATCAGCCATCACATATCAACTACGGAAATGATGAGGAAAGTGCAGCAAATTTTGAAGTAAGTGAAGGATATTTTCCTTTTTGTTTTGATTCGTTTCAGTTCATCAGAGACAACTTCCATGCAATCAAAAATCAACTGTCGACAAATCTTGATTTGGACCATCTTGAGGACAACGAAAACCTTGTTCAAGACTTCCCATATCTAGATTTGTAGCCCCCAAATGCCATTGATTTTCAAGTTGCAGATGAAGACTTGGAAGCTGGCACATGTGATCAAATGATACAAGATGACTCCGTACCATTTTTTTTTTAATCATTCCAGTTTTTGAAGGGTAAATTGCATAGTAAATCTTCAAATGAGCAACCCGTAGGAAATCAAAAATCTCTCAGTTTTAATGTTGAGGATGAGATAGATAGCGAAATTCTTGAGCAAGTTGTTAATGAGAAATCTTCCCCTGAAACGACTGATGAAATCATTTTGGATGCAAAACCCTCCCTAGCACCAGATTTGCAGCCATCAGACGCAATTGAAGGTCAGATTACAGATGAAGGCGTGGAAGCCGCAATACATGATTTAATGATGCAAGAAGATTTTGTACCCTTTTGTTTTGAAGCATTTCAGTTTATAAAGCAGAATCTTCGTAATATCTCTAAAGAAAAAGATGAACAGCCAGTAGGATGTCATACAGTTTCAATGGATACATCGCAGCAGTCTTCTCAAGTTTTTGATGATCCTATTGCTCGTATGTTGGATGATGTTTTCTGTAAAAGTTCTTCTCCATTGGCGAACCATGTGCCAGAAAATAATGTTGATAATAATCTTATTCAAAAGTCGCCTTCATTGTCTTGTTTAACAGATTTTTCATTACAAATCCCATACCAAGGTTTGTAGTCATATGAGGAGATTGATAAAGGATACTTTTGTTCTGTTTGGAATCAGCAATAGAGTTTGGTTATTCACGAAATTTAGGATCCTTTTGACAGCCTATTACTGTCACCAAAGAAAGACAACACAAATGTGAGGAAAATCTTAATATCCAGCTATGAAGATTACCTGGACCAGAGCAGTAATGTGTTAATGGAAATCAATAGCTATGTTTATGAAAATCCTTTCACAGTATTCTTGAAGTCATCCAGTCAATTCATGCTTTGCAAGTTTATCAGCAGTCAACTTGATTCCAAGTTTCCATGGGATTTGCCTTTCGATTCTTCCCTTTTCCTGCGCATCAGAAAGCATTTGGGAAGAAGTCAAATAGCAGCCAGGATGCTTACATGGTTGCATTGGTTGTTCCATTTCACTTGATCGGGTGGTGAAAAGAACAATTAGAGTAGCTTTGATGAATAAGCTCAATTATGAGCATATTTCTAGTTTGTTAGTTATGTTTTAGTCATGTTTGGTTTTATTATGGTTTTCAGTTTTAGCCTTGAGTCAGAGTCAGTCTGCATAATGTTATTTTTCATGTTTTAACTCTATTGCACAATGGATGAGGGCATTGTCTGCTCTCCCAAAGATCTGCATTCCTTGCAACCTCCAAGGAGCTACCATCCCCATTGGAGCCAATGTTAGAGTCGGTCTTTTCATCCCTCTGTCAGAGATCAAAATCTCTTTTGTTGCATTTCATTTTAGGTGTCTCATTCAGTTCAGTCATCTGCATTCCGTTAGGGGCATGGATTTTCTGACGGTAGGGATATTTTTACTCATGTTCCTCATGTATTGTACCTGCTGGTCCAATTCTATTCATCAAAATCATCTTCAAGTCATTTACAATCATGTTTGGTCTCTTGCTTGGCAAAGAATATTTTTAGGGTTTTCAGTCTCATTAGTTCTAGGGTTTCGCAAATTCAGTCTTCAAAGTGTCCAATAATTCCAGCAGGCACATGAGGAAGTTTCAAATAAGGTTTTCAGTGCAGAATTTCATCGTCATATTGCTTGATCGTGATTCTTCTTCAAAACTCTATTTTGAAGAAAAATCGTCCATTTTATCTTTTGTAATAAATGCCAGGTAATTTTAAAAGTTTTTCAGTTATGAAGATCTTCAGGCGCAGTCCTGGTCGCCTTTGCCAAATTCCGTGCCAGCTATCCCTGCAAGAAATAGACAAGAGATTCATCATCAACTCAAAAATCAAAAGGAAACAAAAACAGAGTTAAGTGCAAAGTGCCAAAGTTCAAACATAAGAAAGTGGGTTATTTCAAAAGAAAATCAAAGTCCTTTGTGTATATAAGATATCTTCATATTCAAACAATTCATTTGCACCAAGAGACATCATTAAGCCGAGTCAAACTTTGGAGGAGAGCAAAAGTCAGTGTGAAAACTGAGACTGTGTGTGAAATCACCTACGCGGCGCATTGGGTGAAGTTCGCGACGCATATAAAGTGCGCGGCGCATAGGTCCACTTTTCACAGTGTATTTTTGTTCCTGCGCGGCACATATAAAGTGCGCGGCGCACTGGGTTGTGCGCGCGGCGCACATGGCAGACACACAGATTTTTGGCTATTTCTTCCAAAAACTTCAATCGACTTGGTTTTTTCTACCCAAGAAAGTTCATGTGATCCTTTTAGTGCCCTTGAACTCGTGATTGGCATGGTTATATGATGGAGTATAAGAGTTTGAAGGTTGAAAACATAAACCCTATCTTCTTGATAAAATTGCCCCCTTAGGGTTTTGTGTTGAAATTTTAAAACAATTTTTGAGCCACTCCCCACCTTGTTTTCCCATCTCCCATGATCTCATTACTACAGTCTATTTCCATATCCCCTACATCCTAAATCACTTATTCCTAAATCCCATTATCCCTATCCTTAAAATCCTTTCATTTCCTATTATTCCCCCTTTCCCATTTCACTTATAAAAATCCCCAAACCCCAAGAATTCCCAAATAGTCAGTGGTTGTCCCTACACCTTTGATATCCCTTGATTTAATTTCATTATCCCCACGGTCCTATTTCCCCACAGTCCCTCCCATATCACCACTTATTTGGCAACAAAAATCAAAGACATCAAACGCAACGCATAGGGAAATTTGGCCTATTTTTCACTCAGCAGCTCAGAATTTCGCCTAGTTTTGGCTAGTTTGACTTTTTCATGTAACTCTTGATGTACCTTGATGTAATTTCATGACCATGATTTAATTTTGGCACATTTTTACTCATATTAGTGGATTCATTCACCAAAAGGTGAAATGTAAGTGAATGAATCAGTTTCCTATCATATAGAGGCAAGTTTTTTCATTGCCTATTTTCCAGTTCTTAGTTTAGATATGGTTGAAACAACTCCTAGAATGGTGAGCTCGACCCCTAGAGGCATGGGAATGGGTTAGGCTTGTCTATATTATGTATTTTCTCAGTCATTTTCAGGGTTGGACACTTGGGATTGCTTGGCACTTCATTGTACATTTCATCTCTGCACTTTTGGCAAAGGAATAGACCAGGGTTTGCAGCACTTTTTGGGATCCATGTGGCTCTGTGTTTTGATGGTGTTTTTGTCTATGTAACTATAAGTTAACTAATTTTTATGTGTATCATTTACTCTCTCCTTTCTTCTTAGATTAAACAAATCAGTGTTAAAGGTGGAATTCATTGGTTTGCTCTGCTCTGCCTTTAGTTTTGTTTAATTTTTCATGTTTTCATCTGTTTGAGGAGGACTCTTGAGACCCTCTTGCCCTCTTCAGCTCCTCACCAGTCTTATCCATCCATTCACTCAATCTAAAGCATCAAAACTCTTGCCTTCCTTGCCCCAATCAGAACTCTGCAAAAACTAGGCCTAATCCCCGCACCCAAAACTGCCTTTCCCTTTTATCCAACAAAAACCCCCAAAATCAAAATCAAATCCTTTCACCTATATACCTAGCCTAAAATTAGCCTTTATTTCAAGTCATATCAAGCCCCTTCGATTATTTTGTTGAGATTGACCCGGAGAGATCCCTCTCCTGTTCTGGTAGGGCTAGCTACCAGACTGAGCGTGGTTTGATGTTACCCTGAACTCTGCCTTCTTTCAGCCTAAGGTAGATTTAGGAAATAACAGATCAAATAATTCTACAAGTGTTCAACTTCAACACATTTATTCACACTTGTATATTGCTTTGTTTTACCTTGAGGCCCATCGTCATTATTGGTGGTCTCTCTCGTGCCCGTTAACGGTTTTCATCATTGACCAGTAATTAGGTGGCTTCTACCATGTTCGACACCAACACATTTATTCGCATGGATAGATTCGTACATTGGGTTGATTGAGATTGCGGTGAAGACCCTGGGTCACATCTAATTTTGATCCAGGCTGTGGGGAGTTATTGAGTATTCATGATTGTATGCATGATCTTATCTATACAGATGGTTGTGTCCATACCACAGATCCATTTCTATGATATCTTTAGACAGATGGTTGCGACCATGCCATGGTTTCATGTGTTATTTGATGGCTGGTATAGAGTTATTTGGTTAGGAATATTCATACTAGAGATGTCATATATTGTAATATGTTTGATTTGGCAGGTTTTCTAAAGGTGGTTTATGTTCTTTTCCTTGGTTCATAAAGAATTTTACCCATCACTCCCTATTAAGCCTTCATGCTTTAGGGTGCATATGTTACACAGTAATTTGTCACCATGCTCATTTTCTCATCCTTGATCCTGAAATGCCCCATGACAGATCCTGTGCAATGTTTCACCATGAAGAAATATGTTAAGACACCCCCTGAAGATCCAAAGAAAACTACCTTGGAAGATTACTGAAGAAACTTGGTCAAATTCCTAGTTTTCTGGGTTAGCGCTTTTCCTGGTGTCATGCTCATGCTAATTTCATATCCATAGTTCTGGCTTAGCGCTTCTAGTGCCCTTATTTCTTGGGAAACAACGTTGATCCTTTTCTGGCATTGTTTCCTCAAATGGAGGAGAAGCTTCGACCTCTAGAAGTTCCAAGGCGGCAAGTTGGTTGTTAAACGGTGGTGATAGGGTTGAGCTCTCTGATTTTAGAGATTTGATCTCATCCATGGGGATTTATCCCTTAGAAATTGAACCTTCCTCCTACTTTCGTGGGCTCCCAACCTCTTCTCCCTTCCTATAAATTCATATCTCTCATTCAAATAATGTTAGCTTGGTTGGTCATTGTCATTCCCTTTGCATCCTTGCATTGTCATAATGCCTAAGTGTTTAGGAGAAGGAATGCTTTAGAGCTTCGGTGAAGGACTCGTATTTTCACCAAAGGAGGCCTCCAATATCAAGGCCTGGGTTGTAAGCTCTTCCTTTAATATTTATTAATATAACATTTGATGTTCTCCTTCTATATTTGTCTAATAGTTTATGCAGATATTCTGGTACTTCTTGATCTACTAAATAGTTAATGTTCATGATTATTATGTCTTGAATTACGTTTTTTATTTCCTCTTGATCATCTGCAATCATTCATGTGCCATCAATAGTAGGGAGCGAACCTAAAAGGATCGTGGATGAAGGTCATCATCAATGGATTCAAACGTAGCATTGGGAAAAACGTACTTCGATCTCTTTTCTTGTCACATTGTAAATGTTAGTTAAGATATATTTTCATTAGAAAGTAACTTGTGTTCCATGACCCACTCTAGGGCTAGAGAGATCGCCTCTGTTCACAGAGGGGATTTATCTTGAAAACACAGTCGTAGTTGGAACCTTACCACATAGTGGACTCCCACCTTTCTACCTCAGTCTTAGAGTCCATGGTTTCATCCTTCAAAATGCCATGTTAGACTCTAGAGCATCTCACAATCTCATGCCCAAATCCACAATGGAAAAGTTAGGATTGGATATTACCCACCCATATCACGATATTTACTCCTTTGATTCGGGAAGGGTTAGGTGTCTCAGTCTCATTAAAGACTTGGTAGTGTCTCTTGATCAGATTCCCAAAAAGAATGTCTTGATGGGTGTGGTTGTAGCTGGTATTCCTCCAAGGTATGGGATGTTTCTCTCACGATCATGGGGAGAAAAGCTAAAACCCATTTTGTAGCTTGATTTCTCTTATGCTACTATACCAGTGTTTGGTCACCTCATAAAATTGTTCCAGGAAACGAATAGGAAATATATGATTAGCAGCAAGGAGCCACCAAATAATCACCTTGTATAATATATACATACCAACTTAGAGTCTTTTATTTTGTTTAATGATGATAGTCCAATTGATATAGCTAGTTAGCTAGTAGAGAATTCATAAATTTCAAAAGTTTCAGGTAGTGTTGGAGAAGTTTTCAATGCAAAAAAAAATAGAACGGAAAGTGAATGGTTTGCAGCCAAGTACATCAGTTGAGAAGATAATAGGATCAGTGAAATAAACAGAGCATGTTGAGACAGCAAATCAAAAAACAAAAAATAAAGATCAACCATCCAAATTTGAGCTTCCGGATGAAGAAAAGAGTCTTTGGACTATGGATTTTGATGGAGCAGTGGGAAAGGAAGGAGCTGGAATAGGAATTTGGATTCATAGCACAATGAATCATTCATGCAATATTCCTCCCAATGTCAGGTGTTGTTCATATAAACTTACTTTTAATTGTTCAAATAATTAAGGAGAATATGAAGCTTTGATTTCTGGGCTTAAGATTCTCAAGAAGCTAGGGGCTGACAAGATTTCAGTTTATGGTGACTCCGAGTTGATTATCAAATAGGTAAAAGGGGAATACCATGCCAAAAAATCAAGGATGCGAGCATATCACAATTTTGTGTTAAATATTCTCAAAAAAATTTCTGAATATACTTTATTTATGATTCCTAGAAACCAGAACTATATTTCTCACTCTCTTGCTACTACAAAAAGCATGTTTATAATTCTGATACATCCCAGTAGAAAATATGAAATTAATGCTAAGCATCGCCCGCTGTTCTAGATAATCTTCGGCATTGGAAATTCTTTCAGGATGACAAGCAAATCAATATTTTTTTGCAAATGGAGGAAGAGTTTGTTGCTTCTCATATTGATGATGTATTTTATGGAGATGATTAGGGAATTAAAGCAACAGAATTAGAGGTGTTACAGCTGAAAGAAAATTCCATTCCAAGAGGTCTTGTACCTTTGGAAGAGCTCTTTGATCAAGATGATGTCGCAAAGAAACCGACAATTGTCCCTACTAAAGCAAGAGTTGAAGATATCAACATTGGCATAGGTAGCAAGCCAAAGATGTTGAATTTATCAAAATCCTTAACTCTGGAAATGAAAGGTAAATACAAAGCACTTTTGCCGAGTTTTCAGATGTGTTTGCGTGGGATTATTCAGATTTGAAGGTTTATGATAAAATTATAATTCAACACACTATTCCTGTCAAGCTCGATCAGAAGCCTTTCCACTAAAAGCTTAGGAGGATCAATCCAAGATTTTTGTCGTCAATTGAGAAGAGGTAAATAGGTTATATAAGGCTGGTATCATTATCCTTCTTCGCTTTTCTAATTGGATGTCAAATCTATTTCCAGTTAGAAAAAATACAGGCGAAATTCGTTTATGCATTGATTTCCGGAATTTGAACAAAGTGTCCTTGAAGGACAATTTTCCTCTCCCTTAGATGGACCACATCTTACAAAGGGTAGTTGGTGCTTCTACAATGTCATTGCTTGATGGGTACTCTAGGTATAATCAAATTTTAATGCATCCATATGACTATGAGAAGACATCGTTTACGACACCGTGAGGTACTTTTATGTACGCCAAGAGGCCTTTTGGACTAAAAAATGCAGGAGCCACATTTTAATGATCAATTGATATCGCTTTTGCTAATAAAAATGATGTATTTTTGGTCATTTACCTCGATGATTTAACAATTTTATCTCAAACAGATGAAGATCACTTCCATCATTTGAAGATTGTTTTCCAGAGGTGCATGAAATTTGGTATTCCGTTGAATCCAAAAAAGATTTTGTTTTCCATGGAAGAAGGTAAGTTACTTGGGCATATCATATCAAAGGATGGCATCCGCGTAGACCCCTCGAGAATTGAAGAAATCCAGTATTTCTATTTTATGAGAAACAAGAAATAAATTCGGTCTTTTAATGGTAAGATCAAATTTTTAGAAGGTTCATTCCTAACCTCGATGAACATTTATGGGAGATAACTAACATGTTAAAGAAGGATAGTGAGGTAAAGTGGTCTGAGGATGCTAATAAATCTTTCAATTTAGTCAAGTTTTCTTTGTCCCATGCTGCAATCTTGATCAACCCCAATTATATTATGGATTTAATTATTTTTTCATTTTATTTTGAGCATACATTTGTTATTGTCCTAATGCAGAAGAAGGACCTAAAAACAGAACAATCATTTTCATTTTTCTGTAGAACCATAAGGGATGCAACACTAAGGTATAACATCATTGAGAAACAGGCTCTCGAACTTGTGAAAGCTTTGAACGATTTCCAAGTGTACATTCTTCACTCGCATACTTTTGCCTATGTTCCAAATGTAGTAGTAAAATATATTTTGATGTAACCTAACCCTGAAGGTAGGCGTGGGAAATTGATTTTTTCAATTTTGGAATATGAAATCGAAATTAAACCAACGAAGATGATTAAGGGACAAGGTTTGGCAAAGCTTATGGTAGAGTCCAATTTGCATGCTTTGGACATCAATCTCATCATTGCAGTTTCCGATGAAGAAGTGGTTGATTCAACACCTCCGGTATCACACATTTTGATTTCATCTCCTTGGTATTCATACATTGTTTATGTACTTCAGCATTTCAATCCTTCACCAGATGTGTCAAAGAGCAGGATTAGATCATTGAAGTTGAAATCTTTGAAATACGGTATTCTTGATAATGCATTATTTTTGAAATATCTGGGAGGAGTCTTCTTGAATTGTTTATTTGAAAGCGAGGAAAAGGAGGTAATGAATGATTTTCACAAGGGGGATTGTGGCGGTCATCTCTTTTGGAAGATCACAGAAAACAAGATATCAAGGGCTGGATTTTATTGGCCGAGTTTATTTCTAATGTTTACAAAACTTTCATGAGTTTCCATGAGTGTCAGATTTTTCAGGGAAAGAGGAAGTTGTTACTATTTCCCTTGCAACCCATTTCAGTTCAAGTACCTTTTCAGGAGTGGGGTCTTGATTTTATCGGTGAGATTCACGATTCATCTTCAGCTTAGCACAAGTGGATCTTGCCAGCAACCGATTATTTCATCAAATATATCGAGGCTATCCCCACCAGGCAGGCTACGGATACGGTAATAATTCAGTTTATTGAATCTAATATTTTGTCATGATTTGGTTTTCCACGGAAAATAATCACATATAATGCAGCTACCCTTAAATCCAAGAAGATGATTGATTTCTGTGACAAGTACCACATAAGGCTCAGGCACTCAACAAAATATTACCTGCAAGGTAATGGGTTGGTTGAATCATCTAATAAATCATTGGTAAACATCATAAAGAAGTTGTTGGAATAAAATAAGAAGAATTGGCACAAGAAGTTGATCAATGCTCTATGGGCGGACAGAGTGAGCACCAAGAAATCCATAGGTATGTCACATTTTCAGTTATTATATGGAGTGGACACCATTTTTCCGACTTCTCTTGCTGTCTCGGTCATGAAAATTTTGCAAGAAGTAGACAGTAAGCCCAATGTTATTCATCGGAGAATCAATCAAATGATTCATTTGTAGCAATCGCGAGAGGAAGTATTTCAAAATACTTCGAAGCTTCAGGAAAATATCAAGAAGATATATGAAAGAAAAACAAAGGTAGATGATTTCAGTGTGGGAGATGTAGTTCTCCGATGGGATGCCCAGAATGAGGAGAAAGGAAAGCATGGCAAGTTTGAAAACTTGTGGAAAGGACCATACATAATTTTTGCTTTCAGAGGGAAGAATGCCTTTTTGTTGGAAGAACTTGATGGAAAAGATTTTTCAGGAGGACCAGTCATGGTAGGCTCCTCAAGCATTACCTCACTTGATTTTTCAGGAATTTCTCATTTTCATTGTATATACAAGTTTATTTTGTTGCCAAAAGTGTGAAGGAGTTATAATGGAAGCTTGAAGCCCGAGGTGAAGGCCATAAGGTTTCTTTGATCAACTGTTGTTTTAAAAATTTAATTCAGTTTATTTTAGTTTGTCGGGTCATTTCACTATGTCAAGTTATTCCAATTTCAATTCTTTCTTTTCATTTTTGACTCCATGCCCAATGGATGAGGTTACCTGGTCTACAGTGTTCTTGACACCTCCTAAGGATTTTCCATCCCCAACTAGAGTCAATGTTAGTGTCTTTCAGTCCTGTCAGTCGCTAGTGATCAAATTTTACTCTTTCAAGTTGTTGATGGGTCCTAGGTTAAATTTTTATAGTTTCAAATAAAAATTTGATCATTGGTTACTATGTCTAGGTATGTTTGTACTCATATCATCCCGTGGTCAAAATTCTCATCTTGTTCAAGCCATCACGCATTGTGATGAGTCATCAATAATGTCTCTTGATCACCATTTCAGTCATCATCTCATGGTCATTCATACTGCAAGTTTCAAAGGTCCAAATCATCATTTTATAAATTCATTAGGTGTCATTATTAGGTCAAGTCATCAAAAAGGTCATAAAAGAGTCATGACATCACAGGTCATCATTATGGTAGTAGTAAATAGGGAAAGTGCTCAAAAATGATTTCCAAATTATATTTCATTCTCTATAAATATGTAACTATGCATACTAAAGTTCAAAGTTGTATTACATTAGCTAAACAAGTCATTTTGAAAAAAGACAAAGTGGTGTCACATCACCACCCAAGGGAAAAGTTGACCTCCATCCTATAAAAAGACCAAAAAAGCACATCATTTTCTCATTTCTCTCTCATTAGACATCTATCCATTGGAAAAGTTCATTTCATCCCTGAAAGCAACCAAATTCCTCCCTGAAACCTGAATTCTACTCCTAGTCCAGCTAAAACCCTGAATTTCAAAATCCTAGAGCTCAATACCTAGCCTAATATCTATTTACCCTCTTCAATCACCTTGTTGGTTGTAATATCATAGAGAGAGCCCTCTCTAATTTTGTAGGGATAGCTACCAAATCCTAAGTGGTTCAAGGTTACCTCTTTCAATTTCCATTCTTAGCCTTGGGACACTGTGGAGGATAACATACCCCCTAAACATTGTTTTTTGAGGTCTGCGACAAGCCTTTGTCTGCTACAAATATTGTAGTACTCGGAGAAATATTTCTAGTGAGGCATTGTGTGAACCAAACGAAGATCATATGACCAAGTTATGACCTCGGGAAGTTGGCTGCCCAACTAACCCCGACGGGGCCCATAAACTCTTGGTGTTCCATCTTCTAAGGTTAGGTTTTTGGTTTTTTAGGGTTTCCCTTTGATGTTCAATAACAAAAGGCCCTTGATCCCCATTGTAACACAATTCAAAGGCATGTATCTGACCCATCTCTTCTCAGAGATAAGCTACCATTTCCCCAATATATTTTATTTCCATTCCGCTTGTAAGCATCTTTCAGTTCTTTGATATTAATGAAATGAATATTTATTTCTGCTGCATCTCTGTGTTTTTGTTCATATTTGTATTTTTTGTGTTCCTACATAATTCCAAATCAGTAATTTTGTTCACCTGCTTCTCGGTCTGCTCTAGCCAACACTTAGTCAATTCAAGCCTCAACCAACCTCTTATTTCCTTGTGCAATCCTAGAGAAATTAGCCCATAAAAAATAGGAGAAATTCCCTATTTCCTTGCGCAATAGCTTGACGAAATGATCACCTACTCAATGAAAAAGCATTGTACACTCAATAGTATGCCAATATAAATACAAACATGTATTTTCCTCCACCTCAACTAGGCAATTCGAATTCCATGCATGATTATGTCTATTTTTAGTTGATTTACTAGTTAACTGAGATATTAGTGAGTTAACAATAGTCATAACTACTCAACTGGCCTTAAACTGACTCAACTAATGACTATAGTTCAGTTAACTATGTTCAACTAAAAATAACTCAACTAGATTACGAGATATTGGCAATAAACTCATCCACAACTCTATTTTTTGCCTACAAACTCGAATTTACTAACATAACTAGTAGACAAGGCCATGTCACTCTAGCTAACTGTAATACAAGCCATCCCGCTAATGTGGAAAATTGAATTACTCAGTTTGACTAAGGTACAAGTCAAAATTGAGCCTTTTCTTGCTACAATTTCAACAAATTATAGGTTAAAGAAGGTTTTGTATAGACTAAAGCAAGCACACAGAGCATGGCATTCTAGGATTAATGGATACTTGATAAGTTTGGGCTTCACCAAGAGTGACGTGGATCTTGACCTTTACTTCATGGTTGTTGATGGTGATCCTTTGATCTTATTGTTGTATGTGGATGATATATTCTTTACTGGGGTGGAGAGGCTCATTTTCGGGTGCAAGAGGGAGTTGAATTCAGAGTTCAAAATGAAGGATCTTGGCTTGATGCATTATTTCTTGGGATTGGAGGTGTGGTAGAGACTTGGTGAGATATTCCTTGGACAAAGGAAGTACATAGTTCAGATATTTAGGAGATTCGTTATGATGGACTGCAAGTCCATGGATACACCTATGGTGACTAATTTGAATAACTTGAGTGATTTCTCTTTAGATTTAGATTTATTGGATCCCACTATGTATAGGTAGTTGATTAGATCCATGATTTATTTGTTTAACACCATGCCAAATATTTTATTTTCAATGAACATCCTAAGTGAGCTTATGGTTAAGTTGATGCATGTATGTTAGGTTGCAGTGAACCATGTGTTGAGCTACCTGCATGGTAGAATTGGATATGGTCTGAGATATGTCTCTGATGGTGAAGTGATGTTGCAGGGATAAGTTGATTCTAATTGGGTCAAGAATGAAATGGATAGAATAAAACCTCGAGCTTCTATTTCATCTTGGTATTAGCTATGATATACTAAATTAGCAGGAATCAGACTTCTGTTGTACTCAACAGAGTATAAGTAGAGTATATCCTAGCTAGTGCTGCAAGTCAAGAAGAAGTATGGCTTCGAATGCTACTTGAAGGACTATTTAATCAAGTGATAGAGATGACCTTGATATATTTATCTTGTGAATAATATGAGGTAAGGTCCCATTCTCTTTTCATATCCTACACTATATACTATTAACAAATACAAGTTATATGGGCCACATAGCAAGCCACACCATGGCGCGTGTTTGGTAAGTCAGTGGGATTATGTTTCAATGGTTGAGAGTTTGACCTATAGAAATACAAGTTGGAAACATTTTTTATTATATTTGGGAATTTTGTTGAATAATTAGAAGAATTTGATGACCAACATTAGAATCTAATTGTTTCATTGTACGACGACTAGAAAGGGGGATTTTGTCAAACATTTAACTATTTATATGGTTTATTTTGGTATTTTTAGTCTTTTTGGGTTTATTAATCAATTAAAATTGAAATTCAGAAGATGATGAGCAATAAATACTTAGCGACAGATGCTTTCATAGGGGTATGACAGTGTTTTGACTCATGTTTCATGACTATAATATCTTTTTTGTGTTTGGAAAAGCGATGAACACATTGCAGATGTTTTTGATATATGAAGTAAACAAGTGTAGGGAAAGTATTTGATTGACTAGATTGCAGTTACAATTGTAGCAGAGTTTCGGGAAATAGTATGGCATCCAACAAAAGAGATTTCCATGAATTTTGTGATAGTAATTACATCTAAAGTGATGGTTGTAGTGGCAGAGACTGTGGCAGTATCAATATGTATTAATTACATAAAGAACATTACTCGTGATTTAGTGGTATATTATGATTGTGGATCTAGTTTGATAATGTGATAAAATACAGGTCCATAAGGAAGCGTAGGAAGGAGGTCGAATCCTACTCATTATAGAGGTTGGAGCTTGAATCGAGTTGGATAGTACTCATCCTTAAGGTTGTATCCCCAATCAAGTTGTAGCCTACAGTGAGCAGTTGCTTCCATATTTGAGGTCAGAGCCTCAATAAGGTTGTAGCCTACCACAAGTGGAAACATGTATACTTTTGGGGTTAGTTGACTCCCGCAGGTTGGGGCCTACAAATTGATGTAAAAGAATTGAAATTTGAGTAGAAGAAGAGTTGGTAGTTAAATTCTCCCATTTGGGTTTCCACCTAAAAAATATTGTGTCTCCTTGTGATGTGATGCTCTCTTATGTCGTTGATTACTTCTTATCATGTTACTAGTATAATGGTGGATATACATAACCGATGACATAATGTTTATGGCTCACTGCTATATGGATGAATAATTAAGAAATATTGATAAATTGTGAAATTTTCCTCACTTTGATTCGCCCTCCACCCCCACACCCCTCCCCCCCGCACATGCTCAATGTGACCTTTTGGTCAACAAATGGAATTAGAGGTAGTCATATTCAGAAACAGTTAACTATTGGAAGATGGATCGAAGCAATATGGACATAGATGCAATATCAGGTATGCTTTTTGAATTTGAACTGTAGGAGGTAAAAAAGAAAGAATGAAATCCTAATAAAATGATCCAGGTGGATATTGGTGGCCACCCACCTATTCCATTTGGACCTGCAGCATCAATTCTTGCATTTTTTCACTTTCAGCACATCTTACTATTTTTAGCAGGTTTTTGGGTCCTGCACTCTCAGAGCCATTTTGGGCCCCTAATGATCCAGATAGATATTGGTGGCTACCCACCTATTCCACTTGAAATGCCACCGTCAATTCTTTTAGATTTTTAGTTGCAGCACAACTTACTATTTTTAGCAATTTTTCGGCTCCTGAACTTCCGAAGCTGTTTCGAGGCCCTAAACGACATTTTTTGGGAAAACCGGGAGAAACATAGGTCCATGGATAAATGTCGCTCACACCAAAAGTTGTACTCCTCGGATAGATCTTTCTAACAAGGTATGATGTGTGCGTCAAATGGAGATCGTATGCCAAAGTTACGTCCCGGGAAGTTGAAACACCAATTCACCCAAACGGGGCCCATAGTTTTGGCGCTTCATCTCCTACAGTTAGGATTTTGGATGTTTAGGGTTTTAAATTGTTTATAAATAATAAATAAGCCCTCAAGCCTCATTTTAGCTCAGTTTAGAGGTATGTAGCCTCCACATCTCTTCTCGGAGATAAGCTACCATCGCCCTTGCTAGTTTATTTCCATTCTATCCGTAAACATATTTCAGTTATTTGATATTAATGAAATGAAGTATTATTTCCACTGCATCTTTGTGTTTATGTATATTTATGTATTTTGTTGTGTTCCTACATAAATCTGGATCATAAAGTAACTTGACGAATTTAAGAAGAAGCTAGGACAAACAAAAAAATATTGCTCAAAAGATCTTAAAAATAGAAAGGTTTCATAGTGCTCTTTGATACCTTTCCAATGGTATATTCTTCTTAGAAAAAATCATCATGGATGTGAATCTATGGTCTATTTAAAATTAATATTAGTTTGGGCAAAAATTAAAATGCCAAACCCAAAAATTGAATTCGTTAAATGGCGTACAAGTTTGGAGCAGATCCACCATTGGGCACATATATTGATGGTCTTAGAAGCATAAAGATGCACATAATTTAACCTATTTAAACAACATGCATGTTCCCATTTATTTTGTGGTGCCACCAACAAATTAACGACCATATGAAGGTGAAAATTTGTGAAGGTTAACTATCCAATCAAACGATGGCAAGTGGCACAATCTCATTATGTGATGTTGTCTAGTAGGAACCTAATTGGGTGACACATGGACCACTTAGGGCATGACACATGCTTAATGTGACAACATAATGACATCAACAGATGGACACCCACTAACCCCTCAGCTCATATCACATAGGCTCGTTCATGTGGCAGGGGATATGGCTCCGGGCCTTATGGTTTCTGGAAATGCTAAATGGTTGCATGGATAGGTCAAATTAAAGTTATATGGAGAGGCCCTTGGTCAACCCTCATTTTGTGGGACCTCCAAAATATATATATATACAAACTTCGTAGTCATGAATCAAATTGAATGAACACAACACATTTTTTATTTGAGTACAGTCTTGTTTGGAGATTCAGTGTATGATTATGGTCATAATATAATCAAGTGGTTTGGTCTAATTCGCAGGGTGCTGAGGTAAATAGTCCAAATGCAAAAAAAAATCACAAGACGTAGTTCTAATTTTGGCTTGCACTATATGCATCATGTTTTTTGGTTATGGTAGCAATGGAAAACCTTGTTTCGAGCTTCTTGAATAGGTCAAAGTTTCTATGGTTGTAGCTATACGTTTTAATTTTGGCGGAGGTAAGCCTTACATGGAAATTTTCCTGACACTATATTTGGAAACATATATAATTGAATCAAATTACAAGTCATAACAATGACTCAGACCTTAAGTGGGGTATACGGGTTGGAAGTTGAGACCATCATCTATTGAAGGACAATACATCTATTGCAACATATAAATTACAAGGACCTCGATGATTGGTTGAATTTGAGCCACATGAACTCTTGTAAATAATATGAGGTATTGTGATATCCCTTGGCTTATTTTTTTGTAATTAAATATGAATAAGCCTATTCCTAGTTAAAGTGAAAAACATTGGAAAACTTTAATTATCAAAAAAATTTAAAGTTGATAATAAATTATGTAAAGTTGTAATTAGATGATTTTATTTTCTGAATAAATAATAATATGGGAAATTAATTTTTGAATACAAAAGGATAAAAGAGAAAAAGGCTACAATTATTGAGGAAGTATTATTACCCATTAGGAAGTCCTAGGAATCTAATTTGAATTATTAGATTTAATTGAAAAAATATGATATTGGTCAATAAATTGTTTCCTAGAAGATAGTAAGTTGTCCTCAAGAGTCAGAAACAAGAGCTCATTAATGAGTATACAACTTCCTGCCACCTTTATACTTCAGATACAATCTTAGCGTGATGCAAAATGTCTCCCTTACTGAGAGGGAGTGTTGATGTTTTGCAGCATTGGGCATACATTCTTCCTTGGATTCATGCTCATTTGACTATGGGAGAATGATACATTCACCAATGGGGCCATGATGATCTAGTTAGGTGTAAATGGCCTAGGGGAAATGTCTCTCGCATGTGGCTATGTTGATTTCACTAGGGGAGGAGAGAGATCAGAAGAGAGAGAAGAGGAGTGCTTGCACTGGGAGTGGAGCATAATGTCGTGGAGAGGGCCCTCTACCCAATATAGAGGAGAGAGCTACAACGATGAAGGAGATAGTATGGAAGCATACAGTAAAATTATTGGTGGATAGGAGTTAGGGGAGGAAGAGAACCATCTTGACATAGGAGATTCACTATATCATGTTGTCTAAGATTTGGCCATCCCTTGGATTGAACACACTATCCAACACATGTCTTTGGGATCAGAAGTAAATTATTCATTATTTATCATAAATTTTTAGTCACTAGAGTCAGTTCGTGAAATTGAATTAGATAGTGGGAGTGATAGTAGTGAAAAATAAGAAGATATTGTAGGATGAGAACATAGAGTACTATTAGGAGAAGCACCTAAATTTATTCTAGAGTGAGAAAACATAGGACGTCAAATAATGGTTGATATTGATACTACAATGAGGTTGCCATATGTAGAAATTTGAATAACTGATATATTATTCACCAAGATTCTCCTGATCACACACTATTTTAGCTTCATGCATAATACAGAATCTCTTCTACCATTGATCATCACATGCGAAAATAAAATCAATTGCATGCATACATTAAAACCACAAACAATCACACATATGAACATAGTAGTTCATGGGAAATCTTAAAGCTGAAAACCCCAACTATCTGTATATTATATGTCATGGAGATCATGTAACAATCATAGTACAAAAGCTCCTCACAAGCTCTCATGCACACCCTCAATTGCTACACACTATCAAGCTAGATCTAGCAAAACACATGCTCCAATATTTTACCACTTCATATCCAGCCTCTATTGCGTTTTTAATGCTATGGGATGGCTTCATTAAATAGATAAACCACCTGGCTTGTACTGCTCAATCCTCCAGGACTTCTCCACCTATCTGTGTGTTGCAAATAGCAAATGTATAGTCACAACTGATAGTTAACCTGCTCTTTCACCTATCTTTGCACTGGTCTCCACTGAAATTGTCCATGCATTGAAGTTAACTGATGCATTCTTTAGTTGATTAATGAGTTTATAATTAGTGAATTAATTAATAATTAATTCACACCACTCTCACTAATTGTATCAATTAGTTAAACTGAATACAAATAGCTCAACTATGTTTAGATTAGTGAAACTGAATACAACTCCACTAACTTCCTCAATCAACTCCACCAAACTCTGTCACATGAGTTCTAGCTGAAGTATCCATGCAATAGCTCCACTTAACCCTCAGGAATAGCGTAATTCCTTCTGTCAGCTCTTGTGCCACATTTGTGCACTTAACTGAAGTGCTCCAAGAGAATAAGATAATGTTTAGAGTCCAAATATTATTAAGAGCTAATAATATTCGACATATCTATTTTTAGAATGGCAATCTAAAAATAGATTCCGCCCAATATGTCTAAAAATAGAAGTCCATCTATTTTTTCCAACTTGACCAACCATCCACAAATAGCATCCTGCAACTCATAGAACATGATCCATATGTCTAAAAATAGACTTTGCGCAAAAAATAGCCTGCGGGCCCACTTAGTGAAGGTGACTCCTTTCCACTAAGCTCATCATCTTGTTGCAATATCAACACCAGATTTCCATGGAATTGGGACAGAGGATCTCAAACAACGTTGGTTTGTATGCGAGGTAGTCTAGACATTTAAGTGGATTCCAAATGAGCATAAGAAGATTGCATAGTTAGATATTACTTTTTTGGGTCCACGTATTAGTGTGGTATATGAAATATAAGGCTACAACACTCCCATGATAGCCAATTACACTGGAAGATATTAAGCAAGGGATGTCGAAGGAGTTGAAAAAGCCAAATTTTAAGTCATAATGCATAACATGTATTAAGGAGATAAAATAAAACATTGGTGAATTTGTCTGGAATTATGACCAACTATTCAAGGTGTTGATGGATATATTGACATTCCAAATTCCTGATACACAACACCGGGAATGGTTTATAGAAATATTTTTTCCACACATTAGAATTGCACTAACCTAGCAAAAGGTAACCTCCCATCCTGAAGCATTAGAAATATCAATGAGATTGGAAGTTACACCTATAGGTCGAGAAAGAAACACAGATATGGAATAGGTGTAGTCACAGTTGATTGCTCTGACTTTGTAGTTGTAGGATCCAGATAAGGGCAAGGAGAAGCGTGAGGAGGTGTGGTGTAATATATGTATAAAATAAGATCACCACTGGAATGAGTTCTCGATAGTGACATACTACATGGATTTTGGAGAAATAAATCCATTAGCCAAGGGAGAGGACTATGGTGTGAAATTTGTCAACGATGTTGTCACATTCCTATCACATGCCCCTTGGCATAGAAATATCAAAATTTGACACAGACCTCATTTTGTGACTTTTTTAATTCTATCGTACATGATATCCACTAATGCCGAACACTCGAGTTTATACACAAAGAACATCTAATGCTTATTGTGTGCAAGAAATAAAATGAGGTGATTGAGGTGCAAAAACTTATCAATCCAGAGACTACAATGCATCGACTAAAAGACAAGGCCCACTTGCAAGAGGAAGAGAAGGTTATGGGCATGGAAGATGACTTGTTATTTGTTATAATTATGGAAAAAGGAGACATACAACCTAAGATTTCCTTAACCCCTACACTACTTGCACATATTGTAAAAGATTAGATCATGCCACAAAATGATTTCCAACAACTGTGAGAAAAATGGAAGGATAAACAAGGGCCAAACATGTAGATGGTCACAACTGAAGCCCCATGCAAGCGCACTTAGTTGTGCATAGTAACAAGAGTAGGGATAAGAACAAGTATGGATGTTTTGAATCAACCAAAGAAACATAATAAGTGGGTTCAAAAGGCTATGGAACCTCCTATGAAGTTCAACCTTGTCAGAGAGAAGCAATAATATCAGGATGCAAGGAAGGGTTTTCTGGAAACTGAATTAGGTAAGTTGAGTTCGAAAAGGTAGTCACAGAGGACACTATTTTACGATCATTTTATGCCTATCTATGACGAGATTCCACCAGAAGTGACTCTAAGGGAGGTAAGCCCATTTAAAATTTTATTTAGAGTTGTGTGGATTTAATGAAATATGGGTGCACACTAAAGAAACTACACAAAATGATTGACCACTGCACATAGCAATAGTTAACTACTGCGAATGGGAAAAGAAAGCAATTCCCGTATAGGTACCCCAAATAATGGTGAAGTAGGTGTCACACAGGAAGCGCACAAACAGATAATTTTAGTTTAATGTGCCATTTTTTTATTATAACATGGATAAAATCATATTGGATATGGGATCTAATGTGAATATATTGTCAAAGAAGACATGGGAATCGAGGGGTAAGCCAAAACTAGTATGGCTGTTAATTCAACTATGACTTGTCAATCAACACATGATATTCCCTATTGATACATTGGTAGATGTAAAAATTAATTTTGATGGAGTTAGGAGCTTTGTTTACTTTGAAGTAATTGAGATTATTGATGATACATATCTTTATCTAGCATTTCTTGGCCCTTTGATAATTATGTTTTTATCAATATGAAAACAAAGACAAATGATATTTGAATCTACAGATTTTCAAGTAGTCACACCCATGGTGATATGGACTTATGCAGGAATGCAATAAAATATATAAATACAAATAAACACATATATTCAACATAAATAAGACTTCATTTCATTAATATCTCATAATTGAAAAATCCTTACAGACATAATGGTAATAAACTAGCTAGGGTGTTGGTAGCTTATCTCTGAGAAGAGATGTGGTGGCTACATGCCTCTGAACTGTGTTACAATGAGGCTCAAAGTCCTATTTATTATTGAGAAAAAATTGAGAATCCTAAACATCCAAAAACCTAATCCTTGGAGATGAAACGCCAAACTATGGACCCCGTTGGGGTAAATTGGTACATCAAATTCCTGGGGTCGTAAATTTATACTATCTCCATTTGACACACATGATACATCATTAGAAAGATCTATCAGAGGGCTAAAACTACTGATAGTGAATATCGAGTCTTTAACTCATATTTTCTTAACCTTTCATGCCAAAAAAACGTCGTTTAGGGTCTCAAAACAGCCCCAGAAGTTTAGGACCCGAAAAAAACTGCAAAAAATAGTAAATTCTGCTACAATTAAGGAAACTGAAACAATGAAAGAAACAATGGTAGGGGTCCAAGTGGATTAGGCAGGTGGCCACCAATATCCACCTAGATCACATCGATCACAAAGAATGGGAACTTTATGTCAATATTGTAAGAGGGGACATCAACACAATGGACCTTGACAATATTTACAATGTAACAACCCCGCCTGATGACTTTGTCAATCCTACAGTGGATGGCATTCTAAGTTCACATAGTATCAATTCTTGTTCGTCGGACTCAAATGAGGTGTTGTAGAATTGGAAACAGTTCCTTCATGAGGTTTCCATGTGGAGATGTGCTCATGTAACCCGTGTAGTGTGATGGATTGGCATAAATATTTGATAACTTCCTAGGTTCGATGGACTAACTGATATATATAGTTTTGTTAACGGGTTTGAGACATAGGTACCAAATCACCTCGGGATGTTAGCACTAGACATTGCCTTGAAAGTCACTTTGGTGCATTGGTGGGAAACACACAAGGACCAGACATAGTCTTAGCAACTATGCAAGCACTTGTAGATTAGATTTGGATTGGATGTACAAAATTGCAAGGAAATATATATTGTTAAGGAATATCTAACCACTCACCTAGATAATTGCATTGCAGTAGGGAGAGAAGAGAATATTCTAGATATTGAATGGGTGCATCATTTTGTATATACTTTAGGTATTGTGCCCCAAAATTATTATACATAGTTGGACTCGCAACGAGGTATAGTGAATTGGACAAAAATGTTAGAAAACTTCCTACTAGAATTTCAGTTTGAGTTTGATGACCCATCAATAGATGAATCATTGTGTAGCATATAGGAAAGGATATTTGCACATCAACTAAGGAATGTTAAAAAGGAGGTATCACTTTGCACATTTCACCAACATTATCAAACTACAAATAAAATGGTATTGTTATATTGTGGTAGAATAATTTGATGATGATGATAATACTAGGGATCTACACATTCTGGAGTCTGAGGGAGGATGTGAGCTAGTTGGACCACAATTGGACTCCGTTGCACCGGATTATACTAAGCCAATTAGGATGCACATGGTGAACATTGGCACAGAGGACAAACCAAAGTGCAATGTAATTGTTGATTATTGGGATGAGGAAACTATCAAACAAATCGTTGACTTATTGTGAGAATATCAAGATTTTTTCTCCAACACTTTACTACAAATCAAAGGAATATTTGGCGATCTAGGGGAAATGAAGATTCCATTCAAATTGGATGCCAAATCAGTGTGAAATGAGACTCTAACCCTATGACTTAGATTCTAAAAACTTAAAATGACTTAACACCTACTAGAAACCATGACCAAGAGCAGACTTGACACAATCATATTTTGAAAATTTGTGGAGTGATAACAGTGGCTCCATTAGGGATAGTATACCCCTGTGGTATGCTAAGAACTCATAGCTCTAGTGCTGCAACCATTCATTTAAAAATAAAAACTCTGAAATTCTGCCCAATCTGCTTCAAACTGTACCTAGTAAAAATGCTCAGTCAACCTTGAGCTTATTTTCATCTTCCTACCTACCCTATCAGCTGCAATCTCCATTTGTAGCTCAAGGAACATGAAACGTCCACTGAAGCCAATCATTGATCTGATCTGACACTTGAATCTCTTGACTGCGCTTGAAGCAAAAATAAACATGATACTGAAATAACCGAGGCAGCATGAGATATATATGATCTTCATAATGGAAATATAATTGGAAATCCGGACTATAGAACCTTTCCATGTAGCCAACTACAGGATCAAAGAAGACATGGTTAGTTTGATGTTTCTTATGATATTCTTCAGCTTTGGACAACTCACCAACACCAATACTTTGATCATCTACATAAGGCTTCAGCTGTGTGCTCTCAAACTGATCCTCAAATTGATTATCAAAAACAATGTATTCTTCCTCAATATCAAAAGAGAAAGGAAGCAACACCCTCCCTTTTTCTTCTGCCATAAAAAGATTTTGAAAAGAATGATCATGATC
Organism: Pinus albicaulis; assembly: GCA_034641835.2. Lineage (NCBI taxonomy): Eukaryota > Viridiplantae > Streptophyta > Pinopsida > Pinales > Pinaceae > Pinus > Pinus albicaulis. Next base: position 1,053,099,054 of record CM076581.1, read on the forward strand.
ATGAAGACTATATGATTGAATTTGACCTTGTAAACCTTCAATGTCTTTCACAATTTTCTTAGCAACTTCATCCAAGAATTTCATCTTATCTTCTGTCTTGCACTCAAATGATTTTAGATAAGAAGATAAGGACAAAGAAAAATTTACATATATTTATTCATTAATATGATCATCATTCCATTGTTTGAAACCTTGAATTGAAGGAGAGTTTGCCACCAAATATGTTCTGTCTATCCCTTCCTCCAAAAACATAAGCCAAAAGTTTGCAAATGACTTAAAAGATCTAACAGGAAAACTTTCAATCCACTGTTTACATTTCCCTTGAAATGAATCATAGAACAACATAATGCAAACATCTTCATGTTTGACTCTAAGAAGCTCGGTAAAATCACAGAAATCTGATATATGCTTCAAAGTTAAACTCAAATATTCTCCATTGAATTTTGGACCATTCCTTGAAAAATATGTATCCTTGGGAAAATGATTTGGGAAACCATGAATTCCTAAAAAATTTATGCATGCATACCTTGAAATAAGAATGGCAGCATCTAAGTTCTTCATAACTCCAGTGGAATCACCATGAATCTATTAATTTTGAATTCTTCAACAATGGAGTCGCCAAGGAAGTTTTGTAGCCTCAAAAAGATTCCTGAGCTCCTGCTACCTTCAAGAGTTCAACTTCTTGATTTCGAGAATGAGTAATCTTCAGACTCCCGGCAGACGCACCAAAATGTTATCTCAAAATTAGGCCCTGATAGGCTGCTAATCAAGGATACCCTGAGTAACTATTTCAAACCATGCTTTTAGCTGAGACTTAGCCTCCTCAGCCTGAGAGGGCTCTCTCAAAGTTTTTATGATTTTCAAATAAAATTTAGATGGCTAACTCTGTGAGTAAATGGATTAAATTTAGTAATTGGTTGTACTACAATAAACAAGCATCCATTGGGCTTATGGGGTCACTTTAAGTTTTTACTAAACATGGATATCAAATTCATATAGAATTCAAGGCATATTAAGGCTTAGATGCATCAGTAAAACAATAAAACAGTAGGTCACACAGTCCATGAATATATGAAGGAAGTTAGAGCACCTTCACAGTGAGTTATAAGTAACATACACTCATGCCACTGCAAGTAAAAGATAAAGGAGAAACATAACAACATCAATCATCCGTAGCCTTTTCTGAATCCTGAGTAACAAACTGATACCACTGTATTAAGATAAAAATAGAGTTGCAGATAATACCAAATAGTACACTTGTTCTAGCAAAATTCCAACCCCATGCAATTCGAATTCCAACCTCTTATAGAGAGGTCATTACATCCTTGGATTCCTTCCAATCCTTTGAGAAAAAATCAAATTTGACACCTATCAACTTCTAAACAAACTTCATTTACATCCGACAGTTAAACTGTCTGTCTTGGAGTCCTAATACAACTAGGACTAAAACACTCTTTATTATAACTTAACAAACTTTAACAACCTTATCTAAACATTAAAAAATATGTTTGACAGCTGCTATAACTCCATGAATTCGAATTTGATGAAGCCCATAACCTTGTTGTGACATCTTTTAACTTGCCTCTTATCTGTCCCTGCAAAATAGGAGCATGTTCCCTGTATAATAGCCGAAGTGCTTCATTAATGCCAATTCGAACCAACTACTGCATAACTAGAGCACAAAACATGTGGCAAATGTCTTATAGTCTTCATGCAAATTTTACTTTCCAGCTATGTATATGTCAACTTTTCAAAAATGATGTGGAAACTGCCATAATGCTGCACTACGAAACTATCTGTGTTTTCGTAGCGCAAACCTTTATTTTGAAAAACATGCTTTAGAATCCAATTAAATGTGCCAAAACCCTTTGAATCTTCATTGATATTCAATATATATCCCCCATTAGCATCAAGGCTTCAAAATTGAACCATTTCTTCTTTGAAATTTACAAAAATTCACAAAAGTGCATCCTACAGCAGTTTCGTAGCACGCTACGAAACTGCTAAGTCTGCTTCAGTAGTTTCGTAGTCTTTCTCAGTTTTTTCCTCAAAAAATTCAATTCAAAAACCTTTAAAACTTAGTCTTCAGGTGTAGATCCATTCTTATAACAATAACCATCAACCTTGAGTAGTTTCAAAAATGGATCATTACTATATAACCTTCAAAGTTTATTTCAAAGATGAAACTTATTGTTTAGGTTGTAGCTCATCTCCAAACTGATTTAACTGTATCTATAAATCTTCAATTCTCCTCTTGAGCCTTCTATTATTAGCCCTTAGTTTTATGTTAACCATATTGATGAACTTGGCTTCCTTGATTGCAGGTAAGGTCCATATGAAAAATTGAGCTTGACTGTCAATTAATTCAGGGTTTGGATTTTTCTCCAGCTCCCACAGTCCTTTCATCCTTTCAAAACTTGTTTCTTCTTTAGCATGTAGTCTCATAATCAACAAAAATCAACTTTGAACTGCTTCAAAAGTGAGATATTCCACATAACCCCAAAAAAATTTAAAATATTTGTCACTTATTGTTCTGTTTTAGCTGAAAAATAGGTGTTGAGACAGAGATGTTATCTCCTCATCAAAATTGTATTTTGAAAAAATGAAGGATGTTTTTTGAGACCACTTTGTTCTGAACAAAAACCTCTCTTTTTTTTTTTGCAATACCTCCCCTACTGTCCAGAAATTGTCTTTAAACATCAGGTGTAAATTGGAAAATTCTGATTTTTGAAAATATGGCTTCTAAGAAAGCCTTGTATATCCCAACCGGTAATTCTTATGAAGAAAGTGAGATAGGTTATTGTAGCTAGAGATTTTTTGAAAAGAAATATCTTTAAAAATTCCAAAATACCCTTTCATGTGGCCAGAAACTGATCTTGACAAAGACTACTAAAACGAGAAAGCAGAATTGTTCTCTGAATGACTTTTAGCAGTTTCGTAGCGCAATTTAAACCATCGATTTCGCCCAGCTCATAATGAATTTGAAGAAAATGAAAGAGGTTTTTGTATTTCAGTATGTTAGGAAGAAAACCCTCTTTCATTTTTCCGAAATATTCTTTCAGTTTCCCAAAAACCTCCTTGGAAAAATACTACTTAGAGCAGAAAACAGGGTTTTTGCTGATGAAAAAGGTTGTTTCAGCCATTTCGTAGCGCGCTACGAAAACAACATTTTCGTAGCTAGTTTCAAAATGGCTAAAAATTTGTCTTTATAAACATGATATGGGACCCTTAAAGTGTGAAACAAGGTTTTTGGACTTTATTTGATGATGGAAATGAGACTCTAACCCTATGACTTAGACTCTAAAAACTTAAAATGACTTAACACCTACTAGAAACCATGACCAAGAGCAGATTTGACACAATCAGATTTTGAAAATTTGTGGAGTGATAACAGAAGCATTAGTGGAGGAGTTCCAAGTGCATCATCATAAAATCACTCCATATCGCCCACAAGAGAATGACATAATATAGGAATTCAATAAAATTTTGGAGAATGCATCGACGAAGATTTGTAATGTGAACAAGGATTATTTTGGGTTGCAGAATTCCCGTAATACTCTAGGATACCGAACTATGTTGAAGAAAATTATAGGTCAGACACCATTTTTATTAATATATGGACAAGAGGCAGTAATTCCCATGGAATTCATAGTCAATAGTATTTGTATTGTTGTTGGGAAAAAGTTGACATATTTTACTGTAGTATAAAAAATACTGTTATAAATTTTCCAAAAGAGAACTCTGTTTTGGATTTGATCTCTCCAAATTTTCTGGTGAACACTCCACCCATCATCATGGACCAAAAATATTGATGTGCAAATAAGTGTTGAGGAGTCCTTATACAGGAAAATGTTACCTAGGTCAAAGTTCAAATAATAAAATAATATAGATAAAAGAACTTTCGGATTAATCACATCATTAGGATTAGATCCTAATCACCTTGTCCTAAGGATGAACCACATTAGCTGGTTCGAAATGTCGACCTAATCCTAATGATGTGATTAATCCTGAAGTTCTTTTATCTACATTATGGATCAAAATCTACATTATGGATCACAAAAGTCTTAGATCTAACAATAAAATATTCGAATACACAGATCAATGCTCATATTTGAAAAATAGTTATCAATTTAAGGGTTAACATTAAAAGAAGGGGTTTCCAAGGATGAAATTTAAGGATTAGAGAAGTTTAAGCACACACACATATGTGCTTTATATATATTGGTTCCCACTTCCTTCCTTGCATCCATTCTTTGGATAATGTTGATGGGAGGGGGGGTGGGAAAAGGGATATTGGACATTAGAGAAACCAACGCTCCCTGTGTGTTTTGCAACATGAAATAACCGCCTCTCATGGATCCTTATCTTTGGTGATGCGATCATTGTCTAACACATGTGGTTTTTGGTCTAAATGAAATTGTGATTCCCAACAAGGGGTATCAAAGCATAAGTCACGAGTTCGATACACACTCGGCTCATGTTGGGGGGGATATTGTTGGACATTGGATAAACTAACACTCCCCGTGTGTTTCACAACGTGGACTAACCGCCTCTTGTGGATCCTTGTCACTGGAAATGCGATCATTGACTAACACCTATGGGTTTTTTTCTAATGCCAATCGTGATTCCCAACAATGGATATATTGGTTCCCTTTAGAGAGGAACCATGAAGAAAGAAATAAAGAGGGACAAAAAAAATGTTGGGGGCCGGAGGGTTGGAGATTAAATGAACTCATTGGGTGATCTGGTGGATGAACGACTTCCTATATTAGCTAATCCTATATCCATCTTCCCTATTAAAGTTATTTAGGTGCTTCTCACTATCGAGAGATTCCTGAATAATTCGAAAGTTATAGAAAGGTACAAAATATAGGATTTTAGATTGATCAAAGTAAATAAGGTGCTAAGAGTTAAAAGAGTGCTCAATGATGACATACTTTAGCACTTGAAGATGGTTGGTATTTTCTATATGCTCTTTAAGGTGATCTTTGAATGGAAGACAATTGTAGGAACAAGGAATTTGGTAGAATCCTGATCCTAGCATGGGGTTAGAGTTATCTTTGACAAACCAAAATAATTTCTTAAGGGTTTTATGGGGTTTAAATATGTTTTTTTATGTTTTTTCTTGGCCAAGATATTTGCTATGAGATCTACAGTTCCTTTTTATGTATGGGATCGAAACTTGGCCACAAGGGGGACAAGAATTAGAGTGGTTGGACCTAGGGTGAGAGGCATCTTGAAAGGCTTTATTAATATAAGAGGAGATGCAGCCATTGGTTTTCAAAGTTTGGATCAGGTGGGATTTTTCAAAGGAAAATAAGTTTGGGGCATAGATTTGGGGCTCAATAGATAAGGGTTTTAAGAACAATTTACTTTTTGGATGGATGGTGATGAGATTGGGCATGAAGATAAAGATTAGTGTGGGTATTTTTCTATAAACTTGATGGGTGAGAGAACCATTAATAAGTTGGGTAATATGGAAATCCAAGAAAGGAATGGATTTTTTAGATTCAATTTCCATGGTGAATTGAGAATGAGGGGAGATGTTGTTAAGATGGGATGGAAAGGAATTAAGAGCAGGTAGGTCGTGTTGAGAATTTGGTAGGGCATAGTTTAATTCAATTGTGTAATTGATAATTACTTGTGAACTTATTTCTCTTACTTAGATATTCTCTTAATTATCTTATTAGGTCTTTCATCAAGTCAATTATCTAAACACAAGAGACACAAGATTTAGGCTCTTCAAGACAGGGCCAAAACCTCTCCCTCTTGGAGAGGAAAACCCACAAGTAATTCTTCTTATAGACTTTTAGTTGACAAGTATCATGACCATGACACAAACCCTTGACCCTTGTATGCCTCCAAGACCCTTGTCACTTAATCCTCTAGGCTTCTTATGTTGATATTTCTTTTATGCACCATGTTTCATCAACACTAGGAAAGCTCGGTTCCTAGCCTGAAACAGTGATTTCCTTTACTTGATTTGACCTCGACCTCTTGTAGTGATATCCTTGTTGTGATAGGATTTTTCCTAGCATATTATGTAGGTTAGACAACCTTATTATGTATATATTATTCTTACTTTTGTTCATATTACTGTGGCAGACCTTAACCTTGAGACTACTATCCCAAAATAGAGATTCGAGAGGACCTCTCTTCCTTTTCTAGATAGATCTCTCTCTTCGTTGTATTGCCTTTAACAAACTACATACTTACCTTCACACTACAATCCGCACTTCAATTTGTATGTTGATCTCTTGTTGTAGTAACTCAAGGCACTCCTGAAATATGCAAGGTAGGATAGCCCAAAACTAAGAATATGTATACCCTTTATCTCATTCGTAGATCAACCTCCAATATTTTCTCTAATCACAGTCCTTTTCTCGCACTTCTTATCACAAAACTTGATCTGAAATTCCTATCCGAAAATCTTATGTTTATATGGTGACATAGGTTCCTTTATATAGTAGTTCCCACCAACAATAAGCCAACATGACCTATGAACAGATGTGTCTTCACTTAAGTCAACTTGAGTGTGCATTATGTGTTTGAGGCCGACTTCAATAAGGGGAATATACATCATCTTTGAGCCATCTTGTGGAGTATATTTGACAAGGTCTTGAGGCATACATTTACATTAATAGTTGTCCTTTGCAAGTGTAACAACGCTTCATATTCATGACTCTAAATTATACATTTTTGACAAGATGAAAAATCCATAAAATACATCAAGAAGAAGACTTTCAACTATAATAAAAACTTCTTACTCATGAAACCCATGAGTCAAGCTTTAAAAAATACATTTTATTATCTTTGGCTTCTTCATTACATAAATTCATAATTACTAGTCATTATGAATATTGAACCTAGTTACACTTTCCAACACTCCCTCTTAACTAGGGAGGTATTCATAATAGTACATGGTCACTCCCAATTTGAAGAATCTCATGAGAATATTTTGATTGGTAATCCATCTGTTATAGCATCATATTAACCCAATATTGTTACATAGCAAGGCCTTGACTAACATCTCCATCTATCCACGAGGTCTTGAGCTACAATGCTAGTGAGACCAATGACTATAGATACCATCGCCATTGTCTCCAAGGTACATACTCCACCGAGTGTTCACCGAGTATGGCCTCATATGAATGTTCTTAATCCCAAAAAAATATTCATTTTTTCATGACTACTCTTTCCATGGGTGCCTTAATACATCTCAACAAAGTATCGGATGCCAGATAATTACCCAATCCCACATTTGTCTTCCATAATGACGTGTCTATCTCTCCCTCATAACTAGGGAGGAAATATTCCACGTAGGAATAAAAATGTACCTAATCTTTCTTTTTGGCTTAGGATTTTCTTCAAAGTAAGAAACTTATTTCCAGGATCCCTCTTAATTAGGGACTTGTAGCAACAACAATGGAAACATCCAACTGCTCATGAAGGGCTCCTTCTGTTGATGTCATGAATTAAGGAGCCTTCAATTTTTGTATCTCTTCATAGGACATAGATCCTCCATCACTTTCATCCATGATTCATGCCTTCTATCAAAAATTGATCCATCAGTCTTCTCATCGGATCTAGCTTCATGTTATGATGCTTTCTTTTTAACTATATATCTTCCAAGGATCTTTCATCCTACCATTTGGTTATCAACCTGTGGAAGTCATCTACTTCCATTTGGAAGCTTTGTATAAGCTCATAAGATTTTATTCAATTATAAATATGAACACTTAAATCAAAATTTACCTCAGCGATGATTTTTCACCATGCAATCCTTCTTGTAGGCATCGACATACTTCATATATGTTGACATGTCTCCAAAATATATGTATAGCCAAGGGTATTCATCTTTTCTGGACTTTTATCGGAGTCTACATGACTTCCCTGGATATTTTCTAGTAAATTTTTCTTCCTTGGATGTTGACTGCCTTTTATCGTAATTTCACTTCTCACGATCTCTTTCTTCCACACAATTGTACTCCCAGGAGCTTCCAATAAAAGTTCCTAAATAGTTGACAATCATTTCATACTTCATATGAGAATACATTATGTTGATTTCATCTAGTGTGAACCATGCCTTTTGGCATACTTTTAGATAAGGAGATCCCTTTCCTTTCATCATGGTTTTTAGGATGGGAGTAGTGATAAATGTTACCTGCAACCATACGACATGAAATTATAATATTAAATACAAGCATAAATACCTTATTTACCTTCAGGTCATCTAGTATTCTTTCAGTAGCTTCCTCAATTGAAATGTCTTCAATCCCTTGATCTGCTTCATCTCTTATATCACCATACCATCATTACATGAACTTCACAAGTTTGGATTTCTTGATTAAACACTTGCTTCCTCTCTAGATCGATGAATCCTATGATGAGGATTCTATCAGATAATCTTGAGGATCTTGAATATCCTTATTTTGGAAAATGTTTTCTTTCGATGTATGATGAGACTCATCATGGATTACTTCTTCGATGAGGTTCCCAAGATCTATATATTTCATATTTGATTGTTCTGAACTTTGTTCTTATTGTCCTCCATGATTCCCCATGGCATTGTCACAAGCTATTGCTTCTTAATGATTTCATGATGTCACACTGCATCTATTTATTGTAGTCATATCCTATATGTAAATACCTTTTGTGAGGCAGACTGTCTTAACCATAGTAAATATCTTTTACTCCCTCTTTCCTTGAACTCCCTTTCTTCAACTTCCTCCATCCTTTCCGGTGATATGAGCTTTCTTTAACCTTAATACTTTTTCCCACAACTTGTCTTTTTCTATCTTGCATAGAAACCATAAGTTGTTGAATGAGTTAACTTTATTTTCCCATGGACACTTGTTACCTTTCTCACCAGTTAGAATAGTGATGATTAACTTTTATCATTTATGCAGATCTCATAATTGAGATTCTATTTATTGCATCTTCAGGGAATAGTTTAACACATATCTCTTCGATATATCCAATCCTACTACATAGAGATGAGAGGAACTTTGATTTATTTCATAAGAGTCCTTTGATTTGATCCCTTCCCATGTTTTCAAACAATACTTAACCTTTTGAGACTTTTCCATTGATATCAATGACTTCCCTTTCGAGGACTATATTTATCCTCCTTTCTCATGTAAGTAATTTCGATGACCCAAACACGAAGTCACTTTATAAAATTTGATTATAAAATGAAATATACTTACTTGACAAGTGAAGATGAAATCTTAATCTTGATTACTTTTATGATGGTTGAATTTCACTTTGAAGGATTTTATTCCAAATGAAAAGTCCTTAAATGAAGGAGATTTCTCCTTTTATGATGTCAAATCCTTTAGATTTGGATTCCCTTTTTATGGTGATTTATGAGGATGTTTGTTGCTTCCTTGAATGCTCAAGGATGACAAGTAACTTGGCTTGAATCTTTTGATGGAAATACCTTGATATGGCAATGAACTACTGGCACATTTAAGATGGTACTATAATATTGTCTTAACACCAAACTATCTTATTTCTTTCACTGTGGAAAACTAACTAATCAAGATATATGATTTCATTGCACTAATCAGGATTTATTTCATTGTAGAAAACTGAACTTTATTCTAATCAAATCCTTTCTTTGTATACTTTTATCCAGTGATGTTCATTAATACAAATATTTGAATTGTTGTGTGACTAGGGGTCTGAATCCATTACTTCCTTCTTTCATATACTTTTCAACTTTTAAATAATTTATTGTGTTGTAGATGAGGATCCAAAACCTTTGTTTTTTTACACTTCATTCTTCGATTTTGATTATTCAATCCTTCACCTTGATTTGATGCATTCCATGAAACCTGATCCTTGAGTGTCTCTATGCCCTTTCTAGCACCTTAGCTCTGATACCATGTTGAGAATTTGGTAGGGCATAGTTTAATTCAATTCTCTACTTGATAATTACTTGTGAACTTATTTCTCTTACTTAGATCTTCTCTTAATTAGCTTATTAGGTCTTTCATCAAGTAAATTATCAAAACATAAGAGACACAATATTTAGGCTCTTCAAGCCAAGGCCAAAACCTCTCCCTCTTGGAGAGTAAAACCCACAAGTAATTCTTCTTATAAAATTTCAGTTGATAAGTACCATGACCATGACATAGTCCCTTGACCCTTGTATGCCTCCAATACCCTTGTCACTTACTCTTATAGGCTTTTTATGTTGATATTTATTTTTTGCACCATGTTGCACCAACACTAGGAAAGCTCGGTTCCTAGCGCAAAACAATAGTCTCCTTTACTTGATATGACCTCAGCCTCTTGTAGTGATATCAATGCTATGATAGGTTTTTTCCTAGCATATTATGCAAGTTAGACAACTTTCTTCTGTATATATTCTTCTTACTATTGTTCAGATTATTGTGGCAGACCTTAACCTTAAGACTACTAGCCCAAAACAGAGATCCGAGAGGATCTATCTTCTTTTGCTAGACATATCTCTCCCTTCGATGTATTTCCTTTAAAAAATTGCATACTTACCTTCACACTACAATCCACACTTCAATTTGTAGGTTGATATCTTGCTGTAGTGACTCCAGACATTCTTGAAATCTGTGAGGTAGGATAGCCCAGAACTAAGAATATGTATACCCTTTATCTCCTACGTAGATAAACCTTCGATTTTTTCTCTAATCACAGTCATTTTCTCGCACTTATTATCACAAAATTTGATCTAAAATTCTTGTATGAAAATATTATGTTTTTTTGGTGACCGAGGTTCCTTTATATAGTGGTTTCCACCAATAATAAGCTGACATGACCTTTGAATAGATGTGTCTTCACTTGAGCCGAATTGAGTGTGCATTATCTATTTTAGGCTGACTTCAACAAGGAGAATATACATCATCTTTAAGCCATCTTGTGGAGTATATTTGACAAGGTATTGATGCATACATTTACATCAGTAATTGTCCTTTGCAAGTGTAACAACACTTCATATTCATGACTCTAGATTATACATTTATAATAATATGACAAATCCCTAAAATATATCAAGAATAAGTCTTTGACCTATAATAAAACTTCTTGCTCATGAAACCCATGAGTCAAGCTTTACAAAATACATTTTATTATCTTTGTCTTCTTCATTCCATAAATTGATAATTACTAGTCATTACGAAGACCGAACCTAGTTACACTTTCCAATAGGTCGTGTTTCCAAATGGAAAATGTGTCACTCAACAAATTGAAACCAACATTTTGGATTGTGATGCCATGAGTTAGGGGATCTTGATTCAAATTTTTCCATAAAGATGTTGTCTACAATTGGAGATAGGGAAGAACCCATAAGTATACCCTCGGTATGCTCATAGATGGTACCTTAAAAGAAAAGAAAGTGGAGGTAACAAAAATTTGGATTACGTTGAGGGATTCAGTGTCTACCAATTGCAAGATTAGACTTATGGCTTTGGGAACCGAGAATTTTGTGAAAAGGGAAACCATGTTAAAAATGACCAAGATATTTTGAGGTTTGAGAATGAAATCAAAATAATATTTAATAAAAGAGGAACTGGAACCCACAAATTGTTGAAGTTTGGTATCTAAATATCGGCCCAATGCATGGGTTAGGTCCCCAATATCCCAGGGGGACCACTTTGTGCATATTTTTGGTTTACCATAAATTTTAGGGGCTTGGGGGGTATAGATAATTAACCATTATTGAATGGAAGCATATATAGAGGATGATTTTATAGCCTTAACGATAAGTTGAGTAATGGAATTTATGGGGTTCTTGGGCTAAATATTTATACAAAGAAGTAGAAAGAATATCAAGCATCTTAGATTCATATTCCTTTGTGTTCATAATGACTGCATAATTTCCTTTATCAACATTGATGAAAAGAATGTGGGGGTTTTCATTGATTCACCTGATGGCTTGGACTTTTTCCTTGGATAAATTTGGTTTGGGGGGCTTAGTGTGGTGAATAACTCTACTAAAATCTTGATGAATTTCCTCAACAATGTGAGATGGAAGGTTTGGGGAAACCAACTCAATAGAGTGAAGAATCTCTTCAGTAGGAATCCTAATAGGATTTAGGGCGAAGTTGAACCCTTTCTACAAGAGATGAAGGGTAAAGGTATCAATGTCAAGGATGAGAGATTGACAACAAAAGAGGATCAAGAAATGATGGGATATGGGATCAAAGGATCCAAACTGTTATAAGGCGAGGAATTAGGGTCAGAAATGTATTGACCAAAATGATTGTCAACATAATTATTAATATGACCCATTTCATTTGAATGAAGAGAATCCATTTGATCTAAATAAACATAATCAATATTACCCATTAAGGTATTAGATAAGTGGGTTGGGATAGAATTAGCATTCGAATGAGAAAAAAAAAACATTATTAAATTGAAGAGAATAATTATCACTTAAGTGAAGAGAATCATGATTTCTCATTAAGGTATTTGATGGGATAGAATTATTATTAAAATTGAATTTAGTTATGGAATTATTATAGAAAAAGTTAGGTGAAGAAGTATTATTATTCAGAGTTGAAGAATTAAACATAATGATAGGTGTAGAAAATTAATTGAAAATATCAAAGCTAAAAGATTTAGATTGACGTGATTTCAGGTCGATAGCTTGAAAATATAAAGTTTGAGAGTTAGGGATTATTTAAGAAAATGATTTTTTGACCATGGGAGGCAGTTTAGTCACCAAAGAACATCAAGGACCAATACCAGGGCAATAAGGGGAATTAAAAATAGGAACATGTTGGCTAGTGGTAAAGTGAAACTCATGGTTTGAGGAATGACAAAAATGAATAGAACAGGGGATTGTGAATTACAGCTAGAGGAGGAATGCGAAGAAGTCACTGAGTTAACGTTGGCAGGATGCATCGATTTGGCACAGGTGAGGGAAGGTTAATAACATTGCAATTGAGACTTTGAGCTCGAGGTAAGGCAATCATGCAAAGAGCTACAAGGAGTGTCTGATACCAGAGTAAGGTCAGCCTGGAGGAAGTTATGGATAAAGTCTGATATTGTGGTCAGGTTTTTCTACAATGAGTTGCAACAAAGTTTTACAACTGAAAGAACATAGGTTCATACCAAGTTTCCACCAGATTGTGCAAAAAACTAGGGAAAATTTATGGAATTATCATCAAATTAAGCATAAATAATTCCATACTATTGTATCATGCTATTGTATGACAATAAGTTTATGAAGAACCTTGGTTAATTTCAAATGCATTTTCTCAAACCATATATTATTAGGTATGTCCCAAATGCAAGGGACATCCAACTAGAGAAAGTGAACGGGGGGGCACCACTAGGGAATTTTCAATGGGATTCAGCTGAAATTGTACAGAGATAACCAACCCACCTTTAAAAGCTTATTTATTTAAAAAAAAACTACTTTCTCTATGCTTGAAATTAAAAGCTAAGAAGGGGAAAACCACAAAGGCTTTGTGACCGCAGAGAACAACAAGCCAGTTATGATAGAATAGAGCTTCCATGTCACGATGAATAGTAGGCACATGACACACTAAGAGTGTTGCATAGTCATGTGAATAGAAAATCGAATGGAATGCACAATACTGAAAATTACCAGGAAGGTGGGATACAACTTGCAAATGGAAATGACAACGATAACTAAAACAATATAGAAAAAGGGACTAAAATAAGCATGTGCTACCCACATGGATTGGACATAGTGGAAATTCATTGAAAACAACATTAAATTTATTAAATACAAAATATGTTCCAAATAAATGAATATGATTGAAAGGTTGCTGACATGTCCTCTAGTGTGGATAGGTGCAAAAAATGGAGTTCCCACCTAGAAAAACCTCCCATCCAAGATTGACAGGGTTATTATGTGATTATGATAGGATCCCAAAAGTTATTTCATTTGGAAAGGTGTGTAATGCACATAAATAACTAATGCTTTGTTCAATTCAACATTATTTTTGTTTGTAATTGTAATTGTTGAGCCAAAGTTGAGAGAAAACTAGAGACCAAAAGAGTAAGCATTACAGGAGCATATCTAGCCACCAAATACATACATTGTGGCTTCTTCCTCAACTCCTTAGAAACCCATAAAAAATGGCATTAGCACTGCACCACCCCATCATTGGTTACAAGACCTTTTGCGCTAGCTATAAGACCTATAACCCAACTGCCAAAGGTGTCAAAGTACAAATTGTGAACAACCCCAATTCTACCAAGGGTCCTCAAGGAAGGTGATACACTTAGCATCATGGAAAAATTAAAGTATAATGACCATGATTTCATGAACCGCACCAAGTTCCCTCAATTTTCACAAGACAAATACCTAAATGTTACAACGCAACTAGGGAATCTACAAGTTTGTGAGCCATAACAATGGACTGCGGGTTTAGAGAACCAGGTATTCTAAATTTACTAGACATCTTGCATTTTGGTTGAAGCCCTAAAGTCAATGTTTGTGTTAAAATCTTAATAAGTAGCTTAAAGGGGAGATTTTTGTGGCTATATGAGCCTGTCAAAATTGATTCTCACCTTATAACTGAAATTATAGGGATGCACAAGGATGGAGAGTATCTAAAGCTTCTCTTTGACAATAAAAATGAAAATGCACTCACATAGGATATGGAAAAGAAGTATGGCACAAGTCGTTGACAATGAGGAACCTTAATATCCTCTATAAACGATGAACGTGTGTAGTTTTTTGTGTATCTAATGGTGTGAAAACTGCTTAGAAAATGCAGAAAATATCAGTGCCCCACGAGAACGATAGTTTCATAAAGAAAGAGCATCTAGGGCGTAAAAATCAAATGGGTGACCTTCCTCCTGAACTAGTTTATTTAGGACTTCCTGGAAGTCTGAGACAAAAACGAAAATTTCCATTGTACATGCTTGTTGATCCTCATACCTTTGGCAACATGGAATTTTCCTAAGGACACTCACTTTCCACCACCAAATAAGCAAGAATTCACTACACAAATATTTGGGTCACCCTAGCATACCTCAAATAAGAAGTGTTAGACATATACCAATTTTAAGTTTTACATTTGGAATGAGGATATTAACCAGTCTATATTGAGGTAACACATATTCTAGTACAAGTTATCTAGGCTTACAAGGTAGTGGCGAATTTTCTTTCCACACCACATCATATGTATATAAATCCCACACAGACCTAGCAAATTAATTGTTGAATTGCACATACAAGCTTGATGAGCAAACTATGTCACAAATTTTCAATGAATGGCCATAAGAATGGCATAGACCACCTATTGAAAAATAGTTGGAGGAATAGAACATTGATAGTGGTGAGGAGGAGGAGTGCTAAGATCCACAACTAGAAAAGCAGCAAAAGCAACCCACCCCACAACAAGAGCAACACCCCGAGAAATAACATTGAGAGCATAAAGAAGAGCATCCTGAGACATGACAGTGGGACTATGGAGAAGGATAAATATTTCCAGTGGGGGAAAATATACTATTAAAATATCAACAAAAAGGAGGATTTATAGAAAAATGTTGAGTAAATAAAAGAGGTGACTATGTAGGGAATTGCCACTCTCTTCACTATTATTCAAAAAGTGGCATAAGAATAGAAAGAATTGTAGGATTAGATGCAAAAAAAATGAAATGACTTTGTATCTTGTTTGAATCATTTCGGATGGTAACTCCTTCACTAATTGCAACACAACATACTACTGCAACGAAGGTGACTAGTGCACCAACCATGCTAGAAATTTGGCCAGAATAGTCGCAACCATCTACAACCTTAGAATAATGTTATACCTTGTCTGTTCCACCCATCATAGTGTAGTTTCTAACCAATTACAATAAACAACAAGCCTAGGATTTTCCATAGGTAGACCTTATTTTGTCACAACTACCTTTAAATGTTTTAGATCAACTTCAATGAAGTATTGCACAGGAGGTGCAATTTTGTGCACAAGCGGCATTAACATAACTAAGTTAGCTCACCATTGAGCACAAGGATTTGTAATATGAACAAGCGCAACTGGTGGAAGTGTGACAATAGGATGAAGGAGGAGAAGAGACATTGAGACAAGTAGTAGAGGTATGCAACAAACTTTTGGGTGTTCCCATGGCGATTAACACTCATGTGGAGGATAAGTTGTCAAATATTGAAGAATAAATACAAGGAATGAATAAAAAATTGAATTAACTAAAGCTACAGATAAAGCCTACTACCCCAGTAAAGGAATTACAAAGACGATAAAAGGTACAAGTAGCCTCTGATTACTTTGATAATGCACATGATCTTGAGAGTGAATGCATTTTTATATGAAGTCGGCCTAGATGTTTGGAACAAGTTGTAGGATAGTGTTGAAATTAAGGAGATCAATGTCAAAATTTTGATTGTCAAGCAACGAAGTGAGTCTAGACATGGAAATATGATTTCCCTAATAGTACCAAAATGTCGATCCACATTGGTAGAAAGTGCGACACTGGGAAATAAAATCAATCAGTGTAGAACATAACAATTGAAGCTTGCCCAAAAATTTGTGCAGTTGCAGGACGAAGCAATGCAAATCATTGACAACATTGTTGCAGCATAGACCAAAATACATCAGGTAGTTGCAGACAACTAGCCTTTTCTTTTTCCTCTTCCTATGTCTTTCGAGTAGTAGAAAGTATTATTATTCAGGTAGTGGAAGAAATACTACAATGTTGACAACAAAACAAACAATTGAGCAATTTCTAAATAAAATCGCAGAGATACTCCCTTTTCTTAGTGTGCAAACAAACCATAGTGGCCTGGGAGAAAGCCATGAATAGCGTTGAGAGCCTGTTGGAGCCAAGGAGAAAAAGGTGAATTTTTTTGAAATCTTAGCTAAGTATGGAGAAGTTGTACGGTAAGGAGGAACAATGGAATAACACATGCAACAAAGGTTGGTGGATATTATGTGCAACACAGAAGAAAACAAGCATACCATACAAATGTGTGTTGGAAGTAGTAATGACCGTGATGTAATATAAAGATGTGTCTGTGAACATCGCACTCTCTAGTAGTATGGGTTAGTTAGCTATGGTAAAGTAGTTGGTTGCAATTAGGCACGTTATGGTCAAGAATTTGGTTTCAACTCAACATGTGAGTGAACAAATCATTAAGGTGAGATGGCAAGGTGGGTTGGATAAAGGTTCCCAGGAGTGCAATGCTAAATATCGAGTTATATAAAGAGCTCTTACCACTTCTATTCTACTTATTAATCCTTTTCTTACTTTATGATTTTTTGAATACTTCTTGGTTCTGTTTTGATTCTCATTTTATTAATTGTATCAGTGTTAGGAAATATATTATGAAATGAATTTTGATGGTTTTTTCACAACGATTAATTTTTCCCATTTGAGCATATGATACTAGTTGTAATATATATCATTTATCTTTGCTACTAAAATGAAGTATTCATGGATTCTATGCTAGTTTGTTATGATTCTACTGTATATGTATCTTGTATAAAGAGTTGGATGAATGAATTAAATATGAAGTCATTGTAGAGATTTTGGTAAATGTCTTGTGTCAATATTTTATAGTTGAGGTGTAATGCTAATAATTGTATAAGTGTATGAATTAAACTATGTTCCCATATTCTGTGTTAGAGTTATTTTGTGCTTGTATATTGAACTCATGTCGAATGGTTACTTCACTGATTATGAAACTTTTTTACACTTAACCTATGTGCGTCGTAGTTCATTGGGAATATTACAACACATGTTTTGAAGGATTTTGAGTGTAATTCCATTTTAATGGGTATATCTACGATTTATGGTGAATACCATAGTTTGAGGTGGATCGCTTGACACTAAAGTTGTGTCTATTTCCCCTTTCCCCTGCAAAACCTTCAAAGGTTCTTGCAAACCCATCAACGTACCTCGGGTGAGACCTCACTTGTTAGTAGGTGTTGAAAAATACCAGTGTCCGGGGGAATTTTTTTGGCTTAAATATGAACCCCACGCCACACCTTTGTGCCACACACATAACAATTAAACCATTAGATTAAATTTTATCATTTATGCGCTAGCCTCTTTAAGTCTAGTGTTGAAACTTCATTTTTATACCACTTTGTAACCACCTCCTACCCCTCAACCCATCCCAAGCCATGGAAGGTGTTACTTAAATAATTTTATCTTGATCTCCAAGATCTGTTATGAAGATGGGGATTACCAAAAAACTCGCCTTTCAAAGTTTGCAAAAATTAACTTTGACACCACCATAGTGTTCAACTTTTTGAAAGTTTTATGGCCATATGAATCTATCTTTACACAAGCACTAGATCAAAAGTTATATGTATTCAATGTTTGGCCTCTTAGTAGGGGCCATGTCATTATACTATCCATGTGCCACCCATGTGGCCTCCACGTAACCTTGACAGGTCATCATAGCGAGTCCTGCCATGCTAGGTCCATGCCAAGATGGCTCAAGTACTCATTTTAATTACCATTACAGTGTTACCATTCAACCAAATAAAATAGGTGGTGGTGGTTCCCCCCACTGGTGGACAGAGATTCCCACACTGGAATCACATTCAGGTTGGACCCACTCCACTTGCACACTCATATCGCATTCACAACGCACCAGACCACAAAGTGGTAAGCGATGGGCACCAATAGGTGATCTATAAACTATCGTGTATATTCCATTGGATAGTTTGTCACAATAGATCTAATAATAATATATTAAAATACTGAAATTTTACACTATTACAGTTTTATTAAATTTATCGATTTGTAGATTTAACTATAATTAGTACATGCATGAAAATAGAAATTTTGAAGAAAAATTAAGGAATAACCAATAAGCTCACACACACATAAGGAAAAATATATACTCTCTCAAAAACCCTTTCAGGAGAAAACCCAGCTGGAAGGCGAGGCTGCTTCACTCTCTTTCTATGTCTGGAAATATGGTTGCAAGTACAAATAAGTAATGTTTGTGGCCCATGGGTTGCTACAGTGCACATTTCCTCTTTGTGTGCTCTACCTCCTATCTCTCTTGCCTATATTTTCCCATCGATGGAACAAAATTCTCTCGAAAGAATGGAATGTCTCTTCCTCTTAGTGGCCTGGTTATAACGCAGCCCGATAACCTAATAGTGGTTAATTTTGCCTACATTAACTCTTAAACTAGAGTTACAGTATAGACTCTTCTAGAGTCTTTTACATCATAATCACGTGGCTATCCCCTTTTCCATGAATAATTTGGGTTGATGCGGCATCCTCTCGAACTATAGGTGTAAAAACAGGATGGTCAACTTCTGAGTGGCATAACTTTTGCGTACAGACTCCAATTGACGCGCTTCTAGAACCCTTGGAAAGATATTTGTGTGTAGAATAGTAAGAAATGGTGCATCACTAAGGCGTAAAAGTTTTACCCCGAAAAAACATTGTTTAATGTCTCAAAATGCTCCCAGAAGGTTTCAAGCCTTGTTTTTCCAAATTGAGTCTTGCTGATAAAAACAGTCCCATGAGTTGATTCATCCACTTTTTCCACTCCAAATGCATCAAATGGATGGAAAAAAATATAATTATCCAATCCAAATCACACCTCCTCATTTTTGGAGGCTTTTGGTCCCTAAAAGCTTCTACGGAATGAGGTGAAACTTGTTTTTGTCTACCTTCGCTCCAATGTACTATTTAGCTTTTCCTAGAAGCTTTCCCTTCACACAAATATGCCAAAGGTCATGTTGTCCCTGTCTTGTAGTTTTGGACCTCTCCTACAAAATTGTACCTTTTTTCAACTCTTCCTAAGCATCTGGTGCTAAATCCTCCACAAAAGTTAAGACATGTTCCTCTTCTTGATCTAGCATGGAAGGCTCATAGAGTTTCAAATTCTCTACATTCACGACTAAGTAAATGTGCATATATGGTTGTAAACTGAGTTGATAGGCATTATCACCCACCTTTTCTAGTATCTCAAAGGGACCATACCTCAGAGCCTTTATTTTCTTACCAGACCCTTGTATCCTCTCCTTGTTCAATTGTAACCATACACCTTTAATGATTTCTTTGTTCTGTGTTGATCATGCCTAGCCTTATACTTCTCCTGCGACTTCTGTAGTGTTTCTTGTACCTGTAGATGGATGTGCCTGATCTTCTCTATAATTTTTTAGCTCATAAGGAATCTCCTGTAAGATCTTCCCTCACTCCACCTTACTGCCCATATGCAATGTCCAATGGTGAAGGCAACAAATATCCAAAACAAGTTTCAAATGGGGACTTTCCTATAGATGCGTGGACTTATTTGTTGTAACAATCTTGTATATATACTTGTTGTATGGTACAACAACCCTCCCCATTTCAAAATTATAGAATAAATTTCATTTAGAAATAGGTCCCCTTTCTTTTTAAGATAGGAATAAAAGACTTTGAAGAAATTCGATCATTTTGAATAAAACAATAAAAGGTTCATTGTTTAGAAAAGCATATATCACATATCGCATATCACAAGTGTATGTAAACAAATGCAACATTGAAAATTTTCTAATCCACTGAAATATAAAGTCTTTTATCGCATCAACATAGAACATAAAAGTATTCATATTGAATAATTTCGATGTGATAAAGTAATCGCAATCGCAAATCGAGGGAATCTTAAAGTTTCACAATTTCTTTGCAAAAATTTGATGCGATGTAACCCATCGCAAATCACAAATCGCATTTCAGAGGAGCAATGTTACATGTACCTGTTTTATAAACTCCGATGTGATATACCATCATCGCAATCGCAAATCGAAGGAGATCATGAGATGTTATTTGTTGTCCCTTTTGAAAACCCTCGATGCGATGGATACTTAGTCTTTATTTTATCACTATTTTTCACTACGCATGTATTATTTATTCATCGCAATCGAAAAATTCAAAAGGGAAGTTTTATATTCACATTTCAAAATTTTCGATCTCCGATTGTACGTTCATTATTAATTAGAAAATCAAATGAATTATGATGATTGATTATAATTTGAATGTGTGAGTGTGACTCTCATAGAGAGCATTTAAGTTTAAACATGGAGTTAATAAATTGAAATCATTGAATAAATATTTTCATATAGTTGTTATCCTTACTTCATTTTTACCGTGTCTGAAATTTTTTCTCATTTGAAGAACCATAGAGCTTCCAACCCTCTTGTTCGTCGCGCTAGCGAAACAATACCAGATGAGAAAATGTCTCATAGGTCTAAGAAAGCAAAGGCCATTGCTATTACCATAGTACCAAAACAGAAACCAGCCAAAATTAAGCTAGTTACAGATACATCATGCCAGGGTCTTGGAAAAAATTCTTTGGAAGATGTATATAACTTGATTGAAAGAGAAAACCCTAAGGTCACTGAGGTGAAGGCGACATTACCATATGAAGAAGACTTAGATTCTGATTCTGAGACTCCTCTCAAAGCGCTTGCAAATTCATTCCTTCAGAGAATTGCAGCACGGGCAAATATTTTTCCCTATTATGATGTAATTCAGTGGGTGATAGACAATATCACCATCACAAATAGGACATTTGTTTCAGCTTCGGGAACAACATTTGGGTCTTTCAGAGCAGAGGATATAAAAGCAATGTACCATCTTCCAAACCCTCAGAAAATCTATAACAAGGCATTCATTAAGGATTTCGCTGCAAGCAATGAGACTCAATCAGAACCAATTAGGGAATGGAGAAGAGCTCCAAAGAAACATAAAAATGAAGCATTAGGTATGTACTCCATGGAGTCTCTTGCATCCCCATATTGTTATGTTGCTGCAATGATGTGTAGGCTTTTTGGAAATGATATTTCTGTAAGATTTTCTATACAAATGGTACCCTTGATTCATTCTGCTATGAATTCTGAGATCATGGACTGGTCAGTTATCCTTTCAGATAAAATAGCTAATAGAATCCTAGAATATAGAAAGGACAAAGATACCGGAAATACGACCCCATTTCATTTTTGTGCCTACATCTTAGATGCCCTATGTTTCAATTCAAAATTTCCCATTCTGGGTTGGAAATGGACCCCTCAAAATCCTGTCCCTATACATATCTACCATAAGTACTTGTGGAAGGTCCATTTTAAAAATCACGTCTATAGAATTTGTCACGTCTTTATGATTCCAGTCTATCAGACCATTTTTTACCAATTTCCTCCCCGACTTTTTGAAAAAGCAAAGAATGATATATCCCTAATTGGCAACTGGTTTGGAGAAGATAAATTTACTTATATCAGAGTTTTTGGAAGCATTGTGGAACCACATATCTTACCTCTATATGTTCCCGACAAATTGTTAGCCCAAGAAATTTCTTACCAGTTAACAGAACGAGGGATGTCAAGATGTCTAAACAACAGCAAGAAATTGATGTGGCCTACTTTTCCATTCCATTGTGGAAATTATAATCTTAATGATTTCAAACATGCTAAAAAAAAAGTCATTAAAATAAGATATCTTAAGTTCGCAACTGTCCCAGGCAGGCAGTATGACCCAAGAAAAGTAGCATTTGATTTCACAACTTTGGTTCAAATCGCTAGGTTTGAGCATGAGCCCGATGAATTTGATGATTTATTTGTTTCTATTGATAAATTTTCCCAAGTTTATGACATGGCTAAATCCAAGCTTTAGAAAGAAGATATGAATAAATTCATGCAGTTTAGAAGTCAGAGACTGCTAAAAGCTCATCTTGACCAATTAAGAATTCCTTTGCAAGAGTCTGAAAATATAGAAACAGAGCAGAAGAAAAAGGAAGATGCAGCTAACAAAGCAAGACAAGAAGTGTCTACTAGTAGAGTCAATGTACAGACTGAGAAGGAAAGCACAGGAACCAAGCCTGATGTACAGAAGAAGAACACTGGCAGCAAAACTGATGTAAATAATAAGAAAGGAAATACAACTAGCAAACTTGATGTTCAGACAGAAAAATAAAGTACAGGCAGTAAGACCAATATGCAAACTGAGAAAGAAAGTACAATCAGCAAAGCTAATGTACAGACTGGAAAAGAAGATATTGGTAATAATCCAGATAATCAACTTGAAAGAGAAAATACCACGGAGAAAGTGGTGAATTCTGTTGATGTTATTGTTACTCCCCTTTTGCTAAGTCAATATGAACAATTTGCTCAGCAAATAGGGTCACAAAATAATCCTCAAGTTGACATTCTGAAAGATCAAGATATGGAGATTATTCCTGAGCATCCTACAAAAGAAATTGTGTTGAAAGTAGAAGAAATTCCTCCTCTAGATATATTTTATAGTCCTAATCATAGGGTTGTTGTCAGGAAACAGAGGAAGTAAAGAAGAACAGATCAAGAGTCACTTTCAACATCACAAGTTGAGTTTATGAACATTGTATGGAAGAATATTGAGGTGAATCCTTCAGAGGATCTCACCAAATTGTCACAATATGCAGGTGCCTATAGTGAAGCCACTATAGACAAAGCTTCTGAAGTCACCCAAATGATGAAACAAAAGGACTTACAGATAGCTATGCTGGAGGAACAAGCAACAGAAAATCAGCAAAAAATAATGCAATTGGAGCAGCATTTGCAAGAAGAAGAGCTCAGAGCTAAACAGTTGGAAGAGCAATTTGGAATTGAAAAGAAAAAGATTGATCAACAAGCTTTGAATAAGCAACAGCAGTTAACTCAAGAAGTGGAAAAATTACATACCCTACTGCAAAATGAGAAAACTACTAGAGTTGAGCAAGAAAAAATATTCCAAGCAAGATTGGACAAATTTAAGGATTATCCTAAAATTGACCAATTTAAAACTGGAGCTCTTGAAACAAATAAACTACTTTCTCATCAGTTGAATGAACTCTGTCAAAAGATGGCACAAGCTAAGCCCTTATGTGAAATAACATCATCTCTTATAGATGAAGCAGTTAGCCTCAGATTTGAATTTGACGATGCAGATGAGAAAATTTCTGAATTTCTTTCATTGCAAGACTCGGAGAAAGGAAGGAATGCAAACCTTCCCAGGATTGAGGAAAGGCATAAAGAAATTACGTTTGTTGAATGGGAAAAACAATTGATCAAAGGAGAAAGAGCCACATCAAGAGCCAAAACTATGATGAATATTATAACACAGTTGATTAATGATAGCTTATATGCCACCAATTTAATTTCAGATTGTATTCAGGGTAAATTACCAAAGGTAAAAGAGACTGATACCAGGTGGAAACAAGAATTAGTCAACAAGAATCAGCAAATCAGCAAACTTCATGAATTTCATGGGATATCATGTGGACATATCTAATCAAGCCACACAGTCAGCAAATGGAAATCAAATTCCTTTCCAATGCCATTAATTGCATCATTCCAGAATTTTCTGATGCCACGTATACTGGTTAGTGGCATTCAAGGCTAATTCATCCAGCAGAGATCAAAGATATGCTCAAAATCTACCATCTCGACACATTGAATGCGGAAGAAAATCAATGAATCTGTTTCATTTTAATATCGCAAGTCTGTTTCCGGATTTCCGATAATAGATTGTAGCAATAATTTTAGTTATTTTGTTTTATTAATTTCCTATTTAAACCCCTTCTGTGCATTTGAGAAGGGGTCCTGAGTTGTTAATATTTTGGCTTGGATGTTACAATTTTGTACTCCATCGACTATTTTATTTTTATAAAGGATCACATCCTGTGGTTTATGGCGAATTATCTCTAAGAATTGCATTTATGTACCTTGGATTTTGTTTTAAGTTAAAGCACAGGATTTGGATATTACATTGCATCAAGAAAAATATCAAGATGAATCTGGTATTTCTATCAATTTACTATTATTTTCCTTATGTTGTGAAATATTCTCTTTGAATTCGTTATCATTTATATAGGCTTGTTTTACAAATGTTTCTTTATACATATCATTTTTTAATGTATAGAAATATTCATCTATCAGAGTTTGTGTAAATGATATATAAAATTATGAATACAATGTGTTATTATAACTCTGTTTAATTTCTTAAACGGAGTTATCATTATTTGATATTGCATATTTCAATTAAATTATAATACATTTTTATGATTATTGGTTTAATTGAAACAATATTTAAGTTGTATTCATATTAAATACCCGGGTTAGTTTTAGAATTATTTGTAAGTTATAGATTAAATTAAATAGATTAGTTCAGACATTTATTTCCATCATCCATTTACACAAACATTCCATTACCAATCCATTAGTTATTAGGAAACTGGTCCTATAAATCCAGTCAGAGCCACCACACCAAACGGAAAAGGTGTTGTCCTAAGGTCCCGACTGGGTGGTTTTCCCCCAATGTTTGAAGGAGCAATTTTTTAGGCTTCAACAATACCATATTTTCATCCTGGGTCTTTGGATGCTTCTGGTCATATCCCCTTAGAAGTTGCACCAAATTCCTATTGAATACTTATGTATGCCCATCTATGTGTGGGTGGAACGTTGTAGATCTCTTCAACTTTGCTTCCATCTTTTCCCACTGTGTAGTCTAGAATGCACTAAGAAATAGTTTATCCCTATATAAATTGATTATCCTTGGTATCCCAAAGTGCACCCAGACCTGTCCAAAGAATAAATTTGTTGCTTCTTTCCCGTTGATGGTTTTTTTACAAGGCACCAGAACACACATCTTGTTGAACGTGTCAACCACCATGAACAGTTAGTCATTTCCCTTCCCATTTGTTGATAAAACTCCTCGAAAGTCCATGGAAATGCTTTCCCAAGGACGCGTAGGTACAGGTAAGGGATGATATAGACCCTATTTCCTTTTTCTAGGCTTGTTGGTACAACAAATCATGCATCCTCTTATGAACATAGGTACTTGCTCTTACATCTTGGGCCAATACACATATAACTGTAAATTAGCAATGATATTCCCTACACCAAAATTCCCTAAAAGCTTGGAGTTGTGATCCTCTCTAATCGATTGCAGTCACTCACCTTTAGAAACACATAGATTATCAAGCTTGTAGAGTAACTCGTCCTGAAGTAGGTAGTCAACGACGTTGTCTCCATCACACTGATGTGACTCTGACTCTGTAACTATTGATACACCTCCTTAAAGTCCTCATCCTCTGAATATGCATCTATGTATGCATCATCGATGAATGGCTCCATGTGCATAAGAGTCCCCAAAGTTGTAGTCCTTGATGTGGGTGGCCTTGAGAGAATCTCAACCAACTTGTTTGTGTTTCCCTTATTATAATTGATCACTAAATGAAATTTTTGTAAAAACCCCATCCACTTGTAATGTCTGGTTTTTTTAGCTTACTCTATTCCTGCAAGTACTGTAACAGTTGGTGATCTGTGTGTATTACTATCTCGTTTCCCATCAAATAGTGCTTCAACTTCTTCACAACTTGCACCATGGCATAGAGATCCTTTCCGTAGGTAGGATAGTTAATAACTACCCCATGAAAAACTTCATAATGGTAACATACATGCCTTCCTTCCTGCATCAAGACAACTCCCATAGCATACACATTTGCATATGTCTCCACTTTGAAAGGTCATTACAAGTTTGGAAATGCCAGAATTGGCGCTTGACATATCTTCTTCTTTAACTCCTTGAAATCCCTCTGTTGAACTTTTCCCCACTAGAAACTCTTGTCACTTATTGTTATGGCATGGAGCGGTGCTGCTACCACTGAAAATGAGGCTATAAATTTCCTCAGGTACTATATTGCCCCAATGAAACTCCTAACCTCAGAAAAATTGGTAGGCACCGACCATTTCATGATTGCCTCCATCTTGGAAGGATCTATCTTCAACTCTCCTCCACCGATCACATACCCCAAATACACCAAAGACTGCTGCGAAAACTCGCATTTCTTTAGATTTGCGAGTAGTTGGTGCTTCTTCAATGTCTCCAACACTTGTGTTAGATGTGAAATATGCTCCTCCCAAGTAGCATTATATACCAGTATATCATCCAGATAAATAATAACAAGTGAATCTATAAAAGGGCACAGTGCATCATTCATTAATCTCATAAATTTAGTTGGTGCATTACATAGGCCAAGTGACATGACTAACCACTCATACAAACCTTGCCTAGTTTTTAAGGAAGCCTTCTAGGTGTCTTCTTCTTTGACTCAAACCTGGTGATATCCAGACTTCAAGTCCAGTTTGGTGAAGTATTTTGCTTGTTGCAACTAATCCAACATATCATCTATCCTAGGCAGGGGGTATCTGTTCTTGAGCATGATTTGTTCAATGCCCTGTAATCTATACAAATCCGCCAAGTCCCATCCTTCTTTGGCACAATGATGATGGGTGACCCACATGGTGATGTACTCGGTTGAATGACACCCTGTTCCAACAGCTGCTACAAATGTTTCTTCACTTCACTTGCTTCTATAACAGACTACTTATACAACCAAAAATTTGGAAATGGGGAGTCTAGCAATAGTTGGATCTCATCCTCCACTTCTCTCTTAGGTGGTAACCCTTTAGGCTCTTGGAACACATCCTTATATTCATGTAAAAACTCCTAAAATTGTTTTTTTTGTTTCTTAGTACACCCCTCTAGGTACGCCTTGCCTCTTATTGACCCCTCTGCATACTGAATTTCTCTTAAAAATAATAAAACATACTTCTTGCTAGAACTGATCAATCTCTTGGCTTGATTTTCACTTACAAGTGAAATTTTCAACTTGCCTTTGTGCGCATTGTTGATGAATGATTTCCCATCCTTGACAAGTCAGTGTTGGTTATCTCTCCTCATGAAATTTCATTATGCATGTACATGTATGGAATCCCAAACATGACTCCACATACATCAAGGGGAACCACATCTATATCTACTTCATCAATAAAATCAACATTGATAGAAAATCTAATTTTACATTGTTTTGTTACCTTCGGCTTTGCAACCTTATTTACTCATACCAATGGATATGGGTTTGGATGATATTGAACTTCCAACCCCAACTTCTTGACCAACTCTGTTGCAATGAGATTCACCTTCGATCCCGAGTCAAATAGAGCATCAATCTTTGTCTTCTTGAATTGTATCTTTATATGGAAGAGTTCGTCATTTATTTCTCTTCTTATTGCTGAAGAATACTCTAATTCACCTCCTTCTGTACTGACGTATAAATGATCTTCTCATCCACATCCGAGCTACTTTCAACTCAGTTGCTCGAATCAGTGGGTGTGATATTCTTCTTCTTGTTCTTCGGGTTTAGCTCTGGATGCAACTTACAACATTTTTCCTCTGCATGACTATCAATGTTGCAGTGGTTGCTAAAATATTTACACTGGTGTGTTGTGGTTGTCGTCCTTTTATCATTTTCCCCTTTTTTATTCTTATTTCCCTCCTTATAAGCATCTTGTTTCTCCTTATGTTTCGATCCACTTGATTGTGACC
Organism: Pinus albicaulis; assembly: GCA_034641835.2. Classification (NCBI taxonomy): domain Eukaryota; kingdom Viridiplantae; phylum Streptophyta; class Pinopsida; order Pinales; family Pinaceae; genus Pinus; species Pinus albicaulis. The sequence continues at coordinate 1,053,127,383 of CM076581.1, forward strand.
TCTTTAGGCCTATGTTCTCCAAGTAATGTGCTTATACACAAGTCGCGTCCATCGATTTAGGCTTGAACAACATCACTTGCTTGCGTAAATGGAGATGTGAACCCCACAAGTACTTGAGAAGTACATCTAGATTATTTGGAGAGATACCCAACATTATAGTCATATTTTTGAATTTTGTGGTGTACTCCTGCATGCTTTGGCCTAATTTTCCCATGAATTAATGCCACTAGATCCATTGGTCCTCCACATACCCAATGGGATAAAACTATGACTTAATGAGGGTTTTGAAATCCTCCCACTTAGTCACTATAGTTTCTCCCTACAGCCTCATGGTTTTCATGTGGCTCTCCCACCAAGTCAGTGCATGGCCCTCTAATTTCAGTCACGCAAATGAGATATTTTTCCCTTCCTTGATGTGATGGACACTGAAATAAACTTCCAATTGTTGCAACTAGTGGTTCAGCTTCAAAGCATTGATCTCGTCATGGTACGACTTGATATCAACCTTTTCTTCCATTTTAAACATGGGTTGTGATTGGTTCACAACACTCGAACTAGGTTGACCTTTTTCAGGTTCTTTCTTCGACTCGTTCTTCATTTCTCCCCGATCTTTTGATCCCCATTCATTTTTATCCTTTGCATTTAAACCTCCATCTTCTCCGAGTATCCCCAATTTTATATTCAGGGCCTCCATGAGGAGGTTTGAATTGTGGTTGATATTTGTGACTTGTTGTTCCAGCCATGTAAACCTCACCTCTACAAGATCATGAGGCTCATTTACAAATTTGTCAACCATGATTAGGGTTTTACGATTTTTGGCCCCGCCAATATAGATCCTTGTAATCTCCACAAAATACCCAAAGAAACCTTCTATGATACCAAATTATCCTAAAAATTCCATGGATATTCCACTAGACAACTCGTCACAATAGATCTGATAATAATATATTAAAATACTGAAATTTTACACTATTACCATTTTATTAAGATTATCGATTTGTAGATTTAATTGTAATTAGTGAATGTAGGTGAATAGAAATTTTGCAGAAAAGTAGAGAACGACAATATAAGCTCACACACTCACATAATACATAAGATATGATCTGTGGGAAACCCCTTCGAGAGAAAACCCAGCTGGAAGGTGAGCTCGCTTAGCTCTCTTTCTCTGTCTGGAAATATGGTTGAAAGTAGAAAGAAGTAATGTTTGTGACTTATGGGTTTCTACAGTGCACATATCCTCTATGTGTGTTATACCTCTTATCTCTCCTACCTATCTTTTCTCATCTATGGACCAAAATTCTCTCGAAAAAATGGAATGCCTATTCCTCCTAGTGGTTCGATTATAACACATCCCAATAGCCTACTAGTGGTTAATTTTGACTACATTAACTCTTAACTAGAGTTAAAATATAGACTCTTCTATAGTTTTTTACATCATAATCATGTGGCTAGACCATTTCCCATGAATAACAGGGGCTGATGCAACATCCTCCCGAACTATAGGTGTGAAAACAGGAAGGTCAACTTTTGAGTGCCATAAATTTTACATACAGACTCTGATTGACGTGCTTCTTGCGTCGTCGGAAATATATATATGTGTTTAATAGAATGAAATGGTGATATGCTAAAGAGGTAAATTTTTACCCCCAAAAAACGTCATTTGATGCCTCAAAACGCTCCCAGAATGTTTCAGACCCTATTTTTTCAAACTGGGTCCCACCGTTAAAAACGGTCTCGTGAGTTGATTCCTTCACTTTTCCCACTCCAAATGCATCAAGATGGATGAAAAAAAATATAATGATCCAATTTGGATCAATAGGGTTCCACATTAAAACCATGGTTGGGTTGGCCTAACCCTTGTTGGCACACTCATTATGTTGTACTACACCCACAACAATCTATAGTGGTGAGTGGTGATCAGTGCGCAGTGGAGAAAAGTTATGGTACTCTTGGTTCCACTCTGTACCCACTCTCATTCATTTGGTCATTTATTTAGTGTTCAACTACATGTATCCATTCCAAACTCCTTACGCACTTTGGCTTTCAACAGATGCATGATGTTAGTCCACACAACATAGTTCTTGTCGGGCATGATTACACTCTTCACCCTTTAATGTCGACCCTACTTGAATACATATAAATTTAAGATTTTCCACTTGCCAATCCCAACAAAATATGCACATATAAAAGAACTATTTGGTGACATAAAATTAAGGGAATGTGACAAATAAACATAAAATCAAGTGAGCATGCCACGTACACATTGGTAAAGGTGGAAAGTGTCTACAAAATGCTTCTTAGAAAACTAAATATTTGCAAGAGTGCAACCATGAATTGCATAATAAAATTAAATTATTCAAGTGGAAATTATAACAAAACCAAATCATAATTGATCAAATGACAGAGTGGCGACTGCAAAATATCTTTAAAGAGAAATAAATATGAAGGATGAATTACTTGATTCACTTTAGATTAAATTAAGAGAAAAGCAAGTTCATATAGATGATATGATTGATGCAATGTCTACAATGAAGGCAGATGCAATTTGTGATATGGAAAACATAATAGAAAAGGTTTATACATCTTGTGATACACATGAATTTATCCACACAAATAATACAAGTTGTGGCCTAAAAGAGCTAATTAAGCAAAGTGATGTAACATGTGATACAAAGGACCTTATTCAAAACTTTGATGTAGCATGTGATACAATTGAAACAATGGAAAATGTTGATGTAACTTGTGATACCCAAGACATAATATAGGTGATTGATTCTTAGTGTAATGCAAAATATTTGATGGAATCTATGAATGAAGCACACAATAGTAGAAACAACAATAATTATGAAGAAGAAGAAACACAAAAAAAAATTGTCTTTCCAAGATGGTTGTTATACCCTAGGATGAAATTTCATTAAATAGAAATTGGCATTGATTGGGATACACGAAAGAAAACATCTTTCATTTTCCAGATTACTCCAAACTAATTCATTTTGTGAGTGAAATATTTCTTGATGTATTTAAGGGTATTGATAAAAAAAGTGCCAACATTATGAGAGAGATGGTCAAAGGAAGAGTCAGTGTTTTGATATCCAACATTGTCTTTATTATGGAAAGAAAAATCATGTATAAAATAAATTTCAAAAGTAGAAGTATACTAAAAATATGGTCAATTATGGATGAATTAATTCTCAAAAATGGAATAAAGAAGTGAAAAAACTACATTAGTCTTACTGCCTATTCAAAATAGAGGTCAATACACAAGAATCAAAGATGGAACTCTCAGCACCTAAAAGAGGGAAGCAAATTGAAAAAAGAAACTCTCATACAACTTTGAAGGGGGGGAGTAAATTGATGTAAAAACATTGGCTAGTGATCATCCAAAAACCACCACATTATTCAAATCAAGTTGGATTGGTTAGTGGTCATCCAAAAACTGTCGCATTATTCAAATCAGGTTGGATTGGTTAGTAGTATTCCAGGACCCACAACATTATTCAAAGAAAATTGGTTAGTGGTAAACAATAAACTACTAATTTTCATGGAATATGGTTAGTGGTCAACCAGAAAAACAACCACCTAAAGAATCCAAAGCTCCAGCTTGGATCCTTTAAGGAATGAACTATTGAAAATCTTCTCACCCTGCACCTGATATAGGGAACATCAGTTATCAAGGTTCAGGTTTTTAAGTCTTATTAGTTAAATCAATCAACATTCAGTCAACAATGGTGAATTCCAACATAGAAACTGGTCTCTTCAACAATAATTTCAATGGAAACATTTAGACATAGTAGCTGATAACTTTAAAATATTTAAATATTGGTAGTTTTTCAAGAATATGATCTTCATCGAAACTCAGTTCAACAATTCCATATTGAAGATAACACAGGTTATTGGTACAATTATTCAAACTTGTGATTTGGGGGGGGGGGGGGGGGGTGTGTGCGTTGGACTGTGAATCCCTAGATAATCACAAAGTTCGAGAATACAATTGTCATGTGTTCTATTTCTTATCTTGATGTGATGTTGTGATGATCCGCCGTTGAGTTGTCAGTGTGATCTAGATCTAAAACTAGAAGATATGGAATGGTCATTGATGTATTATAAATTTAGATTTTGATGAACCTCAACTCTGTGTTAATTATATATAACAAAGGGGCGGTCCATATCACCAACCTTTGGGGAGTTAGGGCCTCAAGGCATGAAGCCCCAACCTCTCGATTTCAACAAGATAATCAGTATAGGAACAAGTTGAACTATGCATTCATTCACTAGCTTTAGAGATCAAATGTGGGGATATAAATACACAATTACTCACATACGTCATGAACATAATAATGGAGAAAATAGTCCACGTATGCATTAGATTCATGAACGTACAAGATATCATTTAAATAAAGAGAATAACAATGAACGTGATAGCCCATACATTCATTTATATTCATCAACACATAAGAGCTTGCACAAAGTTTTAATGGTAAGATTTGCATTTTGTTTTTTCTATAATTAATATTAATAAATATTATTATTAATGTCATTTTAATTGAAACTTCTTCTTATTTATTTTATATTTAATATAAATAATAAATTAATAATAATAATAAAATCATAAATTAATAAAACATGTAACTAAACCAAACAAAAAAACTCAATTGTGATTTAGAATTGGTTTTTTTATTTAATATGCAATAAGTTATCAATGTTTGTAAAATTAATATTAATAGCTATTTTTTTTATTTTTTTTTACAGAAACGGTTATGGAGCTTTTATATTAATCTTGGGCTGAATGCCGAAATTCTGATTACATTATGAGCTTCTTTGCCCTGATGCATCTCACTGCTAAGGATGAGAATGCAGCTGAAGCTTGCAGATTTCTTCCTTGGATAAACCCCCAATGAGTTGATTTCAGAGATTTTCCCCCACTTGAAGATACAAACAAATTTGTTTAATAGCAGACAGTAGAACATGGCAGCAATCTATTTATGGAATGGGTTCCCATGATTCTTCTTCCTCTTTCAGCTTGACCCCGGCAGAGAGTAGGGCAGCTTTATTGGCTTCTATGTCCGCCTTTTATTGTGAGTTCTCAACACATGATAGTACTTCAAGTTCTGAAAATTGTTTTCCAAACCTTTGATCCTAGTAATCAGCCTTGCTAGATTGAGGTCCGATACTGGAGTGTTGGAGACCATTGTGTTTATAATGACCTGGGAATCGCCTATAACAATTGCTTCATTAATGTCCAGATCTTTAAGGATCTTGAGTACTTGGAAGAGGGCCAAGGCCTCAGCTTGAATGCTGGTAGAATATCCAAGTCCCCAAGCGTAGGAGAGAATTTTTTCCCCAGTTTGATTTAGAACAACACCTCCTACACCAGATTTTCCCGGATTTCCCTTTACTGCTCCATCAAAAAAGAGGAAGTGCCTTGCTTGCGATTTAAGCCAATCTTGAAAGTCGTTCTCTGGTTTCCTTATTTGCCATTCTTTGATAGTGGGGGCTTTTTTGACTGCAGGATGAAATTGAAGTTCTAGATTTGATCCCCATGCAATGTCCTGTTGACTGAGATTGGAGTCGTCTTTTATATCAATCAAGCACTCCTTTATGTGGTATTTAATCTTGGCTTCTAAGACTTTGTGGCACTGCTTTGTATTTCTAAAAAAATTTCTGTTCCGTTCTAGCCATAACTGCCAACAGATGATCTTTGGGAGAACAACCCATGCTGCTTTAATAATCAGGTTTTTAGGAGGTGGATCTGGATATCTGTTTGTCCATTCAGAGAAAATTTCAGAAGTGGAGCAAGGAAGAGTGAAGTTGGGATCCAAATCATGAATAAAGAAGGACTAGATCTGCCTGGAGAAGCTGCATTCTAGAATTAGATGAACTGTTGTCTCAGCGTTTTCATTGCACAGTGAGCAGATGGATGGGCCGTGGAATCCTTTCTTCTGCAAGTTGTCATAGGTTAAGATTTTGCCGTGACATTAAACCCAGGCAAAGAAATCAACCTTGGGCCATGTAGACAGTCGCCAGACACCTTGCCAAGGAGCTGGATCAGGGGGAACGTATGGTCTCTCGTTCAGCTTAGCGTACCCCAAGGAGACTACGTAACCTCTGGCTTTCGGCCCCCAGCCTTTCGCATCTCTTTTCCTCGAGTGCGTGGGCGCCAATCCATGCAGGGAGTCGAGCAGTGTGGTCCATTCAGAGTTTAGGTTTTCCGGCACCTTTAAACGTTTCCAGCCTACCCATATCAAGTCGTTCCAATGTGAGATATCCCACAGCGTTCGCAATCCTTCTCTGTCCATCCAGCAACGCAGCGAATTAATGGAGGCTCTGACTTCTATTGGTTCCTTATTCATGATTCTGTCCGTCCAGATGTTGATTTCTTTCCCGTTGCCTGGTATCCAGTAAGAGTGGGCGGTGATGAGAGATGCAGCTCTGTCATAAATTTGGAGGAATGGCGAGTTTGGCAGATGGATCACATTTTCTAAGCATCTGGATCTTGGACCTTTGAAATATTTTTTCTAGAGCGCCTTTTGGGCCCAGCCAGGATTGGGCGCAATGATCCTCCAAACGATTTTTGCAGCCATTGCCACATTCTGTTGACAAAGATTTTTGAAATTTAGACCTCCTTCCCACATCGGCGGAGATGGTTTCCCAGCTGACAAGGGGGATCTTTTTTTCATTCTGTTTCCCTCCCTTCTAGAAGAACCTCCTTATGTATTCCTCCATTTTTTTTGGTATGGATGCCGGAGCGAGGAGCCCAGCGAATTGGAATAGAGGCAAGCTGGTGAGGACTGATTTAATTAAGACTGTTTTGCCAGTAGTATTCAGCCAGGAATATCCCCAGGCTTGAATATTTGCCTTGAATTTTTCCAGCTGTGGGAGCCATTCTTTGCTTGAAGGTCTCTTGAGAGAAATTGGGAGGCCCAGGTATTTAAAAGAAGACTAAGAGGTGGAAGCTTCAAAGCCCAAACATCTGGAGATGGCAGATAGCAGTCTGGGCATAGTATTCCAGCTGAAAATATGACATTTTCTCTTGTTAACAACGCTGTCTGTAGCTTCACTGAAATCATCTAGAACCGCTTTGAATTTTGTGGCAGAGGAAATAAAGGCAGGACCTAACAGCAAAGTGTCATCCGCAAACAAGGCATGATTAATATTTTTGATCCCTCTTGCGATACACAGTCCATTGATTTCTTGGTCTTGCAAATTTTTGTCTAGTAGGAAGCTAAGGACTGAGGCTTGGATGACAAAGAGCAGGGGGGATAGAGGACACCCCTGCCTAAGTCCTCTCGAGGCTTTAAAAAAGTTTGTGGCTCTTCCATTAACAAGAGGGGCAATCCATGGCTCCGAGATGCATGCCCGGATCCATTTAATGAAATTTTCTCCAAAACCAAACTTACTCATAACATTTAAAAGAAAGCTATGATTTACTCGATCAAACGCATTTGCTAAATAAATTTTAATCACCATACGTTGCTCTTTTCGAAGGAGACTGGAGTGGATTGCCTCTTGTACCAGGAAGAAGTTGTCCACGATCTGCCTACCTTGGATGAAGCCTCCTTAATTCTTTGGAATTATTTTGGGGAGAATGAACTTCAGTCTATTTGCAATTACTTTGGTGATTAATTTGTACCCTGTGTTACATAGTGAAATCGGTCGGAATCTGCTGAAGTTATTGGCGCCTTTTTCCTTGGGTATGAGAGCTAAAAATGCAGAATTAGTATTGCCTCCTATTTTCTGAGTATTTTGGGATTTTTGTACCATTTTGAGAAGGTATTTTTCAACAATCGGCCAGCAAGCTTGAAGGAATCTAGCAGAGAAACCGTCCAGCCCAGGGGCCTTATCCGGGTCCATATCGAAGAGAGCCTTTTTCACTTCATCTTTAGTGAATTTGGCCTCAAGAGATTCATTAATTCGCTGAGAAATTATAGAGGGTATGTTATCTAACAGATCTGGATAGTGGCTTGGATCCTTGTCTTCACTATATAAGTTTTGGAAATGAGCAAAAGCTGATTTCTTTATGTGATCAAAATCCTTGTGGATATCACCCTCTTCTTTAATCTCTGAGATGGTGTTGAAACATTTCCTTGCCTGGGCTTGTTTGTGAAAATAAGCAGTGTTCCTATCCCCTGCTTTAAGCCAGAGGTTGCGGGATTTTAATCTCCAATACTCTTCTTCAGCTAATCAGGCTTTGTGATAGCGCTGTTGCAACTGGATTTCTTGATCTAATAAATCCTTAAATGCAATCATTAAATGAGCCATTTAACTAATCATGTTTATAAATACATTTAATCAAGATCTCATGTCTTCCTAAAGAACAAAGAATTCACCTTGAAAAAGAGCTAAACAATATATAATATTGAATGATTATAGGGTTTTGCAATTCCTTCTAAATTAATGATTATGTATAGCTAGAGTTAAACATTATATAACATTTTGAATTCAATTTAAAGAGATCATTAACAATGTTAAGCATTAACATAAACATGATATATTTCATAAATCAATCAACATGAACATCAATATGATATTAAAAATAATTATATACATGAACAATAAGAAAAAAACAATATATATGTAAAATATACATCTCAAGTCAAATATATATGTCAAATAATATATATCTAAATAATCAATAGACATGTCAATTACTATTAGGTTCTCCACCAAAGCTAGAGGCATCAATATCTTTGAGAGATAAGAAATTAGTTACAATGTAATATATATCTCCAACAACATTTATATCACTTGATAAAACCATGAAGGTTATAGGATTAGTAGTTGGTGCAATAGGTGGAATAGTAGGTGGACCAGATGGTGTTATAGGTTGTGCAACTAGTGGCATTGGTGGAGTAGTAGGCAGAGCAATAAGTGGTGTAGTTGGCGGTGTAGTTGGAGGAGGGGGAGGGGGAAGAGTTGATGGAGGAGGAGGAGTCAAAGGTGGAGGAGAAGAAGATAGTGGATGACTAATGCCCTTAGAAAATGAATAATATGAAGAAGACTTTTAAATTAGTTTTAACTCAGGTGGTTGGGATAAATAATCATTATCCTCTCCACGTAGGTTCAATTCCCGCAAGTGACATGTTGAGCTCATGAATTTAAGCCTTGTTTCTGTATGGCCTTGTACCCTATAAAATATATCACTCTTGCATGTGGGTTGGAGGGTGAGGTCCTTTCTAACATGAAGAAAAATAAAGATGAAGAAGACTTACATGCCCTCCACCTTTGGTGTAGGATGAAGTCAGATCTAGGTGGCTATTCACGATCGATGAAAATCTATGTTCTCAAATGCTATTGCAAAGGTCCCCATGTCAAAGGGCTAGTCGAGAGATTTCCAAGTATGCTTGAATGAAGTAAAACAAACATCATATGAAAACGTTATGGCCTTATGAATTTTAGGCCCAACAGGAAAAATGGATAACATGGTGGACACATGGAATCACTGTAGATTGACACCTGGTAGTATGACAGTTGATGTGATGTGGAAATACAGATGTCGATGTGGCAAGTTGACTAGACAATATGTTACAATAACATGGTAGGCTAACTAAATAGTACATGACACTAACATGATAATTTGACTGGACGAGATGTGGTATTGACATGCCAGACTAAGTAGACAGGCTTATTATGTAGAGGGTTGATGTGGATTGATTAGAGTTTGCCACATGGTAGCCCCAAATGGACTATGTATGGTTGGAAAAAAATATGTCAAGGTGAATCAAACCCACGACCTTGGTGGAACGAACAACTAGATTTACCATTGTGCCACCACATTGTTGTTACAAGGATTCTAGAGCAATATTTATTCAAGTTTTTTTTTAAACAATGTTGGGTTAAAAATGACAATGGGTGGGATCGACCTCACAGATTCTCCATAATAGTCCAGCATCCAAACCATTACACCAACGGGTCACAGTTATATACCAGTGGACACAAACTATATTTAAAGTTGTTGGTTTATCATTTTCCAAAAGTGGATGTCTGCGGGCATGACCTTGCAACCTCCAAGCTGCCAAGACTAAACCACTCTGCCAATGGAAGGTCTTATGTGGCGAGCCAAGGGAACACATATTTGAAGTTTTTTGCAACCAAAGGTTTGAAATAGGAGTTGATAGGATTCGACCCTATAACCTCTTTGCAAATAACCCAATGGACCAACCAACACACCATGGTTTGGTTTTATTTGACGTAACAAACCACATTATATTTAAACGTTGTTGTAACTATGATCTGGATTTATGAAGGGATGTAATGAAATCTAGAAATACACATAAAACCAAATATGCAGCAGAAGTAAGACTTCATTTCATTAGTATAAATGTTGAAAAATGTTTGCAGATAGAATGGAAAATAAACTAGCTAGGGCATTGGTAGCTCATCTTTCAGAACAGGTGTGGCGGCTATAGGCCTCTGAAATGTGTTACAATGAGGCTCAAGGGCCTTTTTATTATTGAGCAATAAGAGAAAACCATAAACAACCAAAACCCTAACCCGAGGAGATGTAACACCAAGAGTTTATGGGCCCTGTTGGGGTTGGTTAGGCAACCAACTTCCCCGGGTCGTAACTTGGTCATATTATCTCAGTTTGATGTGTGTCATACCTCATTGGAAATATTTCTCCGAGGAATACAGATACTATTATGATTTCCATGAAATTTTTGGAGAAATCATGCCTAAAAAAACATCGTTTGGGGCCTCAAAACGGCTCCAAAAGTTCAGGACCTGAATAATTGCTAAAAATAATAAATAAGAAAAATGATGAAACTAACTATGTGGAATAGGCAGGTGGCCACCAATATCCACCTAGATCAAACTAAGCACCAAAAAAATCATAATAGACCCTAGGGTTGAACCCACGACCATTTTATATAACCTTAGAGTTTTTGCCAATGTGCCATAGTGCATTACATTGTGAGGATTGTCAACAGAGATTAGTTTTATGTTGTTCAAACTCTATGGAGATTTGAAAAATATTGGTTTTGGAGCCTTTATTTTGTTGTCTAAGGGGGTTGAAGTGTTTTTTTGGAAACCACCATATTTATAGTAGGTTAAAGGACAAGGATTATTGTAGGTTGGAGACTTGGTGGTTGTAACTTCTCTTTTGTGTCACTTAATAAAGAAGTCACTCACTAGAAGTTGGTCTGGAGACATAACCCACACTTAGTGAACTCCATTAACAACCTAGGTTTTTTTGTATTTCTATTTTCTGCTCTTTATTTCTTCAAGTGCAGCTTGTTCATTCACTCATCAAGCTAATCACACTTATAATAATTGCAAATCAAATCATATCTTTTGGATCAAGTTCAGTATTAGAGCATGTGTGATTAGAATTATGAGTGTGGATGATTACCTAATCAAAAATTAAACGAGGATAAGGGTCATTGGAAGAACACAACCTAGAAATCGGTTCGAGGAACTCAACCTAAAGACAAGAAATGGCATCGCTAAGAGGAGGGAATCCTTTTGATTTTGAAGAGGATTTTCGTAAGGCATTCATGGAAATGAAAGCTTTTGTGGAAGAGTTGTACTGAGAAAAAAATAATTCCAGTGAGAGTGTACCATTTGTAAAATCTAAAGGAGTTGGTGACCCTCCTAAGACTCCTCCATCTCCATTGTCTTCTTCTTATTCTTCTAGTTCGAGTGAAATTTCTTCTTCAAAGAAAAAATATATGAAAAATTTGTCTAATTTACCTTTGTTAAACTTGATGTTAAGTTTGATTTTCCCATGTATGATGGTGAACTCAACGTAGAAAAGTTGGATAACTAGATCAAGCAACTTGAAGTTTATTACAGGATTTAGAAGATTGTGGATGACAACAAAAAGACCCAACTAGCCTCTCTTCACATGGAAAGCACATCATTGATTTGTTGGGAGATCAAAACTCAAGAAGATATCCTCTTCGATGGTAAATTGATTTCTTCTTGGTATGAGTTCATGACTGCATTAAGAATGCAATTCTATTCATTAGGTTACATGCAACAAGCCGTAATGGACTCGCAAATTTTAAGGCAAAGTAAAGGACAACGTTTTTAGAGTTATAATAAGGAGTTTAGGAAGAAATGTTTGACTTTGGGTATTTTTTTAAATACATAAGGAATAATTCATAAGTGCATTAGCGGTTTGAATAGTCATATTGAACACACCATCATTATGTTCAATCTGGCTAACTTAGATGAAGTTTATGTTCAAGCTACACATCTTGAATCTATAGGAAATAATGTTAATGATGGTTTCTCCACAAAACCTATTCATCCAAAGGAAAGAAAGAAAAACGTGAAGGAAAAAACAATGATTTATATACACAGTGAAGAAGAAATATTAGAAACCTCTTTGTTCTCATTGCAAGATCAAAAGGGTAAACAAATAGTTGTTGCTATAGTTCAACAAGATCTTGGATCCAACTTAGGTGATGAAACTAAGATCACAACAATGGGATTCCTTGGTATATCTTCTCATGCTAGTTCTAGCTCTACTATGCAGTATGCTAAATATAAAATGATATATGATGGAAGGAAAGGAAGCAAGCTCTTCCCAACTAAATCTCTTTTGTGAAGCAATTGTCAATAAGTTAGGTTTGGAAACCAAACCTCATTTGAAACCTTATCCTTTGGGATGGGTGTGTGATAATGCAAAATTACAAGTAACTATACAATGTAAGCTTAGATTTTTCATCACTGCTAATTTCATATATGAGATTGTATTGGATGTAGTATTACTTGACATCTGTGGGATTGAGTTGGGAAGGCCATATCTATATGATAGGAAGGTCATATTCTGTAAGTAGGAGAACAAGTATCCTCACATTAAAAATGGTATTGGATACATTGTGAGAGCTCATCACATAATGACTAACCTATTTCTTGTTAATACATGATAACCAAAAATTATAGTAAATGCAAGCAATATTTTTTCACTCATGTTTGTAAAAACTAAGGAGTGTGATCCTAGAGATGAAATAGTTAAAATTGATGCTAACTATGATCATGTGTGTAAGGACTCACAAGAATTAAAACATGAGGATTCACTGCATGCAAGTATCAACTATCCAAACTTACATATTATGGCTAAGGGTGAAATAGGTCCATTGGTCAATATTGTTCTTATTAAGAAGAGCAAGAATTTTTTATTTATTTATTCTCATTTGCAACCATGTGTTCATATTTATTGCCAGTATATTGGGTATGGTTAGTAACTGCGACAACGAATACAAATGTTCGTGGAAGTAAGGGAATGATTGGTTATGTCAATAATGTCATGAAAAATTCACCCTCGTTGGACAAATTGTCATTATGAGTCAAATTTTCACTATACGAACATGAGGGTTGGATACAACAGAAGCATGGAGGAAGTACCCTCACTTATTTTTTGAATAGATTAAATATTTTGGTGTTCCAAAAGCTTTAAGTGGGGAGGATTCATCTAGGCATATCTTCACAATCTATGAAAATTGATGTTCTCAAATTCTAATGCAAAGGTGTCCATGTCGAAGAGCTCATTGAGAGCTTTCAACGATTCTTGAATGAAGCCAAAAAAAAATTGTATGAGAAATTTATGGCCTTCTTAATTTTTGGCCCAACAGGAAAAAAGGATGATAGGGTAAACATGTGGCAGTACAACATCTAACGTGTGTGTTGATGTGGCAGTACAACAATTGATGTGTGTGTTGATGTGGCAGTACAATAATTGACGTGGGTGTTAATGTAGAAGTATGAATGATGATGTGGTCGTATAGATGTTGACATGGCACTAGCATGGCAGGATGATTGGACAATACATGGTTGGCTAAGTAGATAATGCATGGCATTGATGTGGTAGGCAGACTGAATAAGATGTGGCATTGACGTGGCAGGTTGACTGTGTAGAGGGTTGATGTGGACCAATTAGAGGGTGCCACATGGAAACCACAAATTGACCATGTATAGTTGGAAAAAAATTCGCCTTAGCGAATCAAACCCTCGACCTTGTAGAATAAATAACTAGGTTTACCATTGTGCCACCACATTATTGTTACAAGGGTTCTATAGCAATATTTATTTAAAGTTTGTTTGAAATGACATTGGGTTAAAAATGGCAACGGGTGATATTGACCCCGTGACTTCTCCATAATAATCCAACATCCAAACCATTACATCAACGGGTCATGGATATATGCTAGTACACACATTATATTTAGTTTTTTTGGTTTATCATTTTTCAAAAGTGGAAGTACTTACCCCACGACCTCTAAGACACCAACACTAAACACTTAACCACTATGCCATGATTGTCGTTAGACCAACACTAAAAGGAATCATGATTTCCATTAGACCAAAACCTGCAGGTTTTAGTCAAAAATTGCATCACCGGAGACAAGAATCCACGAGAGGTAGTTATTTTGTTTCGCGAAACAAACATGGAGTGTTGGTTTCTTCAATGTCCAATAGCCTCCCCCCTATTGCGAGCTAGGTGTGTGTCAAACTTATGAATTATGTTTTGATACCACTTATTGGAAATAACGATTATTGTTGTACCAAAACCTGCAAGTGTTAGTCAATGATCACATGTCCAAAGATAAGGATCCATGAGATGTAATCAGTCCATGTCGCGAAACACGCGGGGAACACTATTTTATCTAATGTCCGTCAAGGTCTTATGTGGAAAGCTAAGGGATTGCATATTTGAAGTTTCTCAGAACTAAAGGTGTGAGAAAGTATTCAATGGGATTTGACCCTACGACCTCTCTGTAAACAACCCAATGGACCAACCAACATAACATGGTCTAGTTTATTCGACGTAATGAACCACATTATATTTAAATTTGTTGTAACTAAGCGCCAAACTGTTAGGTCCCTATATTACTAGTATACTCCCTTATTATTGTTAGTGTAACCCCCTTATTGTTATTTTTGTACCCCTGTAACCCTCATATTGTTATTATTGTGCCCTTACATTATTACTGTTAGGTCAGCTAGCATTACATTGTGGCCCCATGGACTCCTATATATAGAAGGGAGGTTTTGTCATTTATATCATCCAAGAATTGTTCATTTATGTAATGTATTGGAGGTTGCCCCCTAAAAGTGGCTTATTTATAAGGCGTTGATCTCTCTTTTCTTCTATTTTTGGAGCTGGTTTCATAACATTTGGTATCAGAGCTTTGGATTCTAGGGTTTCACTACTCCAAATAGGTCATCGTGGAATTTTCGCTATAAATTTTTTTATACAAAGGCTCAGAAGCTGAAATTTTTACAGAGCGAAGCCAAAATCCTGAGGAACTTCATGTAAAATTTTCAGATCTTAGTTCGCAATATTTTCGAAGATATGATCTGTGGAAGTTAGGCTTTTTTTAGGCTCTCGAATTTCACCTAAAAAAGGTCATCGACGAATTTTCGCTATAACTTCTTTTCTGTGAAGGTTCAGAAGCTGAATTTTTTACAGAGAGAAGCCGAAATCCTTTGGAACCTCCTGTACAAATTTCAGATCTTGGTTCACAACATTTTTGGAGATACGATCTGTGGAAGTTAGGGTTATTTCAGGCTTCCGAATTTCATCTCAAAGAGGTGACCGTGGGAAAATTGTCATAAATCCCTTTGAGCATCGAATTGGAATTCTGTAAAAAGTGGCTACAAGTAGATGGGCTATATTTTCCTTTGTATCAATTTCAGAGTCGAAGGAGGAAACAGTGACACGTGGCACGTTGTCCAACTTCTCCCTACTGAACCAATCCATAATTAGGTCATTGGGGGAGATCGGGCATAACTTTTCCTTGAAGAATCCAAATCAAGTCAGACATGTGGAATTCGAAAGAAGATTCAGAGTGCTACTACAGGGCTGAATTTCAGATATTGAAGATCTTAAATCATAGAGATAATTCAATTTCAATATCAGGCTCCTCAAAATCAAGAAAAATGTGTGTATTTGTTTTCTGAATTGCATAAGTCTTGTTTGAAGAATCAATTTGAATTGGTTCCAAGGGCATATTGTAGAATAGATATCAGTATTGGGTTCTAAAATGCCTCCTAAAAATAATTCAACACCCATTAAGCCTTCATAAGGCTCTACTATGGCTCATGAAGATGAAGAAATGCAACATGACATATCAAAATTACAAGAGCAAGTGCACCAAATTTCGCTCTCGCAAAGAGAAACAAAAAATGAAATAGATGTTTTGAAGAAAAGCGTAGAAGCTACGATGGATGGTTTGAAGAATGGTATGGAAGAAAAAATGGATGGTTTTAATAAAGGTATGGAAGAAAAAATGGAAGGTTTGAAGGAAGGTTTATCAAAGTTGATACAAGAAATTATTCCTAATGGTGAAAAGATAGTAGAGGAAACTCATGATGAGAACAAAATGAATGTTAATCATGATTTCATAAACTTTAATGTTGGATTGAAGAACCACCATATTCCAAAGATGGATATGAGGAAGTTTGATGGCAAGGATCCCGTAACATGGATACTATAGATGGAGCAATATTTTGATCTCAATAATGTGCAAAACACACAAAAGGTACGCATTGCAACTTTACATTTAGAACAAAATACATTTGTATGGTTTCAATGGCTTTGATACCATAAAAAAATTGTCACTTGGCCAATTTTTACGGAGGAAATGATAGCACATTATCAGGATACAAAGAGCAACACCTTCTTTAGCCAATTGATAAATCTCAAACAAAAGGGTTTAGTGGTGGAGCACATTGAGGACTTCCAAAAATTGAATATAAAGATAACTGATATTCCAGAGGAATACAAGATTGATGTCTTCATAGGGACTTTAAAGGATAACATACAACATGAAGTTTGCATTTGGGAACCTGATTCATTGGAGAAGGCATTCAGGTTGGCAAGAAAAATTGAATGTAAAATTATAGCGACAAGGAAGCCTACCACTCACATCTATAAAGATGGAAGTGTTACTACTCCTAGACTTCCACAACCTACAAGGTTGACACCACAAAAATTGGAAGAAAAAGAGCAAAAGGGATTTGCTACAGTTGTGATAGAAAATACACTAAAGGTCATAAGTGTGCTGAGAAGAATTTATTTTACATAGATTGTGAAGAGGAAGAAGAAAATGAACAAGAAACTTCAAAAGAAGAGGATATACACCAAGAACCAAGCCTAGAAGAAGAAGAAATGAGTCCGACCATATCATGTAATGCATTGGCAGGAATTACCACTCCTCAAACTCTCAATATAGAAGGAAATATCAAGAAGAAAAAGGTAATAATGTTGATTGATTCGGGTAGTACCCATACTTTTATTCATTGTAAGGTAGCTAAGGAATTGAATTGTTTCCTATACCTAGCACCAGAATGTCAAGTGATGGTTGAAAATGGAGGAACTATAAATTTCTCTGGAAGATGTGATGATATCAAGCTAGCCATGGAGGAATATTTATTGAATAGTCCAATGCTTTCCATCCAAATGGGAGGTGTTGATGTTGTACTAGGAGTATAATGGTTACAATCTTTGGGGACGGTAGCTTTTAATTTTCAAGAAATATCTTGAAATTTTTTTCAGAAGGAAAGGAAATTGAATTACGGGGTATCGCAAGGAAGCCAGGAAAGATAATAAGCTCTAATGTCATGACAAAGCTTCTGAAGAAAGAAAAATGAGGCGTAATTGCACAATTATGCTCACTAGAAGTTCCAACATCAAAATCATCTATTTCTCCGGATCTCCAAAAAGTCTTGGACAATCATTCTAAGGTGTTTGAAACTCCCAAAGGACTCCCACCTATTCGTGATCATGACCATGTTATTCATTTTATTCCAGGAAGTGTTCCTCCAAACACCAGGCCTTACAAATATCCTTATGTCCAAAAGAGCGAAATTGAACGTATGATTACAGAAATATTAGAGGCTGGTATAATTCAACCTAGTCAAAGTTCTTTCTCTGCTCCAGTAGTATTGGTGCACAAGAAGGATGGATCATGGCGCATGTGTCTCGATTATAGGGAGCTCAATAAGCTCACTATTAAAGATAAATTTCCCATTCCTGTGATTGATGAATTATTGGATGAATTACATGGTGCAATTTATTTTACCAAGTTGGATCTTCGTTCAGGATATCATCAAATTAGAATGAAGACTGAAGATATTCTGAAAACAAAATTTTGAACTCATGAGGGTCATTATGAATTTTTGGTCATGCCTTTTGGCCTTACCAATGCACCTTCTACATTTCAAGGGTTGATGAATTCCATTTTCCAACCCTTAGAAAATTTGTGCTAGTATTTTTTGATGATATACTAATCTACAGGAGGTCTTATAAGGATCATGTTCAACATGTTGACAAGGTGCTAAAACTATTGGAGGAGAAACAATTATACGCAAAAACATCCAAATGTTTCTTTTGAGTACAAGAGGTGGAATATCTAGGTCATGTTGTATCTCACGAGGGTGTTAAGGTAGACCCTAACAAAATTAAAGACATTAAGGAATGGAAAGTCCCCACAACCATAAAGCAATTGCGTGGATTTCTTGGGTTAACAGGGTATTATCGCAAGTTTGTTAAGAATTATGGGAGAATAGCAGCACCTTTAACAACAATATTGAAGAAATATGCATTTTCATGGACTCCTGAAGCAACTAAGGCCTTTGAACATCTTAAAGAGGCAATGTGCCTAGCACCAGCCTTAGCTATGCCAAAATTCACAAAAACCTTTAATGTGGAATGTGATGCATCAGGAAATGGAATTGGTGTTGTTTTAATGCAAGAAGGAAGACCCATTGCTTTTGAAAGTCGTCCAATCAAAGGAAAGTATTTACAAAAGGCTATTTATGAGAAGGAAATGTTGGCAATACTACATGCACTAAATAAATGGAGACCTTACCTAATGGGAAGGCACTTCAAGGTAAAAACTGTTCATGATAGTCTTAAACACTTTTGGTACAAATACTATCTTCAGAAGAGTAGCAAAAATGGGTCACAAAGATGTTGGGTTATGACTTTGAAATCATCTACAAAAAATGGAAGCTAAATGTTGTTGCAGATGCACTCTCAAGAAAGGATGAAGAGGTGGAAGCATTGCTTTTGCCATTTCTGCCATTTCTATTGTCAGCAGTTGGATAATCGAAGCAAGGGATGAATGGAAGAATGACGAAGAAGTGTGGACACTCATTCAAAATTTGTAGCAAGATCCTAGTACATCTTATACATTTAGTTGGGAAAATGATTCCTTATGGTACAAATATCGCTTATATATTTTCAAGAATTCCCAACTAAAACAAAATATTCTTTTGGAATTGCACACTTCTCCTTTAGGAGGACACTCTGGATTTTTAAAAACTTACCACAGGGTGAAGAAATAATTTTTTTGGGATAGCCTTAAATCTGATATTCAAAATTTTGTGGTGAAATGTTTGGTTTTCCAGCAAAATAAAGTTGAGACAATTAAGACTCTGGGTCTTCTACTGCCTTTATCCATTCCAAGTCAACGTTGGGAGGAGATTTCAATGGATTTTATCACATGTTTACCTAAGTCCAAAGGAAGGAGTGTCATCATGGTGGTAGTTGATAGACTTACCAAGCATGCACACTTTTTTGCATTATCTCATCCATTTAAAGCAAGTACAGTTGCTACTGCATTTATGGAAACAATTCAAAAGCTACATGGAAACCCGAAGATTGTGTATGGGTAAGCGAAGATCCTGTTTTTACTAGAAATTTTTGGACAGAATTATTTTCTTGTTTGGGTACTCAACTAACTCATAGCTCATCTTATCAGCCTCAATCCGATGGGCAAACTGAGATTGTGAAAAAATGTTTGGAAGGATATCTTTGTTGCTTTGTATATGATAAACAAACACAATGGGTCAAGTGGTTACCTCTCGCTGAATGGTGGTATAACACTTCCTTCCATACTGCAGCAAAAATGACCCCATTTATGGCACTTTATGGATATCATCCACCATCAATTACATCATCTTTAAGGGAAAATTCAAAGGTTCAAGCAGTCAAAGATCACATCGAGCATCAGCAAGAAGTTCTCCAACTCTTAAAGGATAACCTGAATTTGGCACAAAAATCGAATGAAACAACAGGCAGATCAACATCGCAGCGAGAGAAGTTTTGATGTAGGTAAGAATGACACCTGCTTCTGACCATGGAAGAACAAATATCCCTCGAAGCAAGCTAGAAGGATAATAAATTGTAAGTAGTATGGTCCTTACAAGGTGTTGCAAAAGATTGGTACCTGTGCATACAAATTAGAACTGTAGCTGTGATGATGCATCCAATTTTCCATGTTTCATGCTTAAAAAAGGTTATAGGGGACAAACTTCCAGTTCAAACAATATTTCCAGAACTTGATGAGGAAGGAAAAACCATATTGGAACTTGAAGCAGTCACAGAAACAAGAACTCGACAACTACGAAATCGATCAATTTCAGAGTATCTCATCAAATGGAAGAACTTATCCACTAAAGATTCTACATGGGAGGATGAGAATTTTATACAAAAGCACCTGGAGCTACTCAAGCATTGAGGACAACACTTTTTTGAAAGAGAGGAGTATGTTAGGTCCCTATATTACTAGTATAGTCCCTTATTATTGTTAGTGTAACCCCCTTACTGTTATTGTTGTACCCCTGTAACCCCCACATTGTTATTACTGTCCCTTTACATTATTATTGTTAGGTCGACTAGGATTACATTGTGGCCCCATGGACTCCTATATATAGAAGGGAGGTCTTTTCATTTGTATCATCCAAGAATTGTTCATTTATGTAATGTATTGGAGGTTGCCCCCTCGAAGTGGCTTATTTCTAAGGCGTTGATCTCTCTTTTCTTCTATTTTTGGAGTTGGTTTCAACACAGACAAATCACAATAGATTGTGGGGTTGAACCTATGGCATCTATTATATAATCCTAGAGCTTTTTCCAATGCGCCATACTGCATTACGCTGTGAGGATTTTCAAAAAAGATTAGTTTTATGATGTTTAAAATATGTGTAACTTTGAAGAATAATGTTTTTGGAACCTTGTTTTTGTTGTTAAATGGGGTTGAAGTGGTTTTGTAGAAACTTCCATCTCTGCAGCAGGACAGAGGATGAGGATTGTTATAGGTTGGAGACCTAGTGATTGTAACTTCTCTTTTGCATCACTTAGTGGAGAGGCCACTAATTGGATTCTAGCCAAAGACGTATCTCACACTCAATGAACTTCGTTAACAACTAGAGTTTTCTTGTCTTTCTCTTTTCTTCTCTTCATTTCTTCAAGTGTGGTATTTTCATTCACTCATTAAACTAAACAAACTTATAATAATTACAAATCAAGTCATATATTATGGATCATGGTCACCATGTATGAAACCTAAATTATGTGATATTGTTGGGAAGGATCACATATATCTCTACAATCTCAAGGTCCTGCATGATCACTCAAGATTGTATTGGAACCATTATAGAGTGAGCCATCATTTTGCATGGCTAATCTATCTCTTGCTAAAAAACCATGTTTTAGTCCCTGTGACATGGTAATTATTTTCACATAAGCTAGCTCATTGGCCTCAACCATATTTTCATCAGGATGATGGGGCCCCCCATCAATATACAATCAAATATATACAGAATGATTGACAATAATAATAAACAAATTTAAACAATATCTTATAATCAATTACATGTGCATTTAATAAGACAAAATAATATGCAGTGTATTAATCAAAACACAACAATAACATTACCTCCCGCATCTACTAGTTCACTCTCACTAAATAGAATGTTTGGACATCCTTTCCAATTCTTCCTTGCATACGAATATTCTACAAGGTCGAGGAAGTGAGCATCCTCATTAGCTAACATAGCCAAAAATTTTGAACTCAAAAAACTACATGGGTACTTTGTCTAGCCTTAGTTAGGAACATTTCACTAGGTATTTGAATGTTGGTCAAGTCACTTGAAGCCTCTCAAAAGATAAAGTAAATAACTCTTAAGCAAAGGGAAAGACATGTATCCTTGAAACATGCTTAACAATGGCCCCTTATAAAACAAATTTTTTGTAAAATAATGGTATACCACCTTATTATTTTATTCATGTGAACTAAACTATCTCCATGGTGCAGAAGAAGGAAACTAATGTGTCACCCGTCATATGTACAATGTCACTATGTGGCAGTGTTGTGAACATAAGGGATAGGAAATTAACCTCCTTTGTTTTAAAATAATGTAAGCTCAACTAACCATATGAACTTGGAAGTAACCAGTGGTAGTGATACCCACACCAACATATATCTAAACGTATGGCAACTAATTCTCCCTTGTGACACTAGACGATATATCAGGGAAATGTGGAATTTTTTCCTTCCTCCTACACCCTAAGCAATTTAATGATGAAATATAAATCCTTCTTTGTGGGTTGGTACTATAAATTAGGACTAAACTTAAAGGCCTACCTATCATGATCCTTGTGATGGAACAACTTCATCAATACGTTCATTTTCCCCTTAAGGGATTTAACCTCCTCATAAAATTTTAGGAGGCCAACATGCCTCAAAAGGAGCTGAGTTTGAATTTTTCTAAGATGAGGAAACAAATCCCTTTTCCTCTCTAGGATTGCCCACTCATATACAAAGGTATATGAGTTGACTTACTACTACTATAACTATCTTTAATTTAGATGCAAGTTTCATCTGACAATATATCTATGGATTAAATAATCTATACTAGATTACTTTTGTATTTAAATATCAAAATTAAAAATATGCTTGCATAAAAGATGTGTAAAACTCATCAATGTGCCCATTTTAAGTAAAGGCGCCATTCACAATGCATTACAATTTCAAAGCACATAAAAATTTATTGCTTTCCATATTTATAATATTGCATTATTAATAGTTCTCTTACTAAGAATTCATGCATTAATGAATTTTAAAAATTGTATATGATGTTTGTACGATTCCATATCTATGTGCCAATTTTATATCACACACTAATGTGAGTGGGCCAAATATTTTTCCAAGCGTCGATAACTACAATGACTACAAATTATAGAGAGAACCATCATTCCTTATTGTTGTCACTAGGGTGTGTGGTGCACCATGTCATAATATGGCAACACTATTGATGCCTTCATACATTTTCTAGTATATTAGAGAGTTTGGGAAAGTTGTGGGTGCACTCTTAGAATCGTCTCGTATGCTTAGAATACTTGGGTAAACCATACACTAGTGTTACCTAACTAAGAATGATGTGCTTATGCATCTATGTGCACATTGCTACGTGTTGTTATTAAATATTGCTAGTTTAACTAAGCTTACATAGAGCACCACTACTCTTAGTGCATACATAACTTTATTAATGCATTAAAGGGAGTGAAAATTTTATGGCTGTTAAAATTAACTCTCTAGTGTGCTTGTAATAATGTGGAGTATTGCATGTCAATGCAACATACAAAAGCACTGGTTGATGGTTTGAGCCAAATGACAAGGTTGCATTAACCGATTTTATTTATATTTATCTATTTATTAACCAAAACAAAAAACAAAAAACAAAAAAAATTAAAACTTCTTTGAGTTTAAATTGTTGAAAATATAAATAAAGGGATAATTAAATTATTTGGACCTTTTTCCACTGAGGAGGCATGGTTATTGCATAAGTGGGCCATACAGCTTCAGTGGGCCTAATGGTTAAGAATATGTATTTCTTTTTAAGAGGTCATACGTTCAAAACCAGAGGGGGTAGAGTATGTATGCCTTTGTAGACTTAACAGTCAAATCGTTGTGCGGAGGTGGGTCCCTTGTCCCACAAACAAGGGGGTCTCATACACCAATTTGGTGCCTGGTTTGGTCATGACCTTAAAATTGGATAATAATAATAATAATAATAAAGGAAAATCTATTACCATTTGCAAAATTTTATTATAAGCACAAATCCTCCATGGAAGAGAAGGAATTGAAATTTTTGGTAATCGAGTAGCATGACGCAATGAAGTGGTCACAATGGATTAGTAAGCACTAGTGCTTGTATGCTTGTTGTTTAAGTGAAAGTTATAAATGAAATTTAAATTTGAATTTTTTTTTTAACTTTTTACCCCGCCTAGGTGCACCGTACATCGTGATGCACCAAGGCACATATAGGTATAGGGTGCATCGGTTACAATTTTTTTAAACCTATAGTAGTAGATTTGGTTGTGTTCCACATCACTCCATTTGGTAATATTATTGTGTGGATTAATATACATGACACACCAATTTTTTATTGGGGAAAAAATCAATATTTTATTTATAAAATATTTAACCTAACTTAGTGTGCCCTATATTCTAATGCATCAATGCATGTATAGGGATAGTGTTAGGTAAGATAGGGCACACTAGTGATTTATTTCAAAAAAAAAACCTACATCCTTGTGCTTAGTAGTGTTATGCATCAGTGCAAGTTAATACATGGAACATACAAAAAGTATTTTTGAAATAACTAATATTTTCTTACTACATATTTTAACTTAACTTGGTGCACATGATATCTTCATGCACATATGTATGTATATGTCATGCCCCTTGGTTGCATCTCCGACCTTAAGGTTCCCAAGTACCCTAAGGTGTTCAGTGAGGACAACTTTTTTTCCTAATGGATTCACCAACTTGGGCTTACTAACACCCGGACTATGCCTTGAACTTATGTACCATGTATGCAGACCAAATGTCTTACTTGTGGAATTAGTAGTGTATCTAGCTCCAATACAATAACCCTTCAAATATTCCAACAATTAGCTTCTTTTACAATTTTACTTCATTCACCAATTCACAGTCTTATTTCAACAATTATACTTCGGTCATTATGTAGTTTGATTTTCAACAACAAAACAAACCACAACAACAATATATAACAATACACAATAATAACATATGGTAGGGGGAACTCCTGAGCTACTTCCCCTTTAATTCAATAATCAACCTTAAATATAATTATAAAACTTTGGTGATATAATACAACAACACAATTTGGCCAAACCCTTAAACGGTTTTCTGCCACAACTTGTGTAACTTCATAGAAAAAACCCACTAGCCAAGTGCAATACTTAAGCCTGCCACTCTTATCCAAAAACCAAAACCCAAAAATAAACTTTGGCATTCAAAACCCTCGGCATTACTTATCTTCGTGCAACCTTGCAAAAAAAACATACTACTTCGCCCTCTTCTCGACTCGGCTAGGCGAACCACAAAACTATTACTTGTCTCTCCCTTCTAACTCCCACAACCTACGTATTTTGTGGTTCAATTGCCCTTCATTTGGTTTTTCTCTTTATTTGGTCAAGTCTATTCTGCTTCAACTCGTCTCCCTCTCAATTTATTTATATGCAACCAACCTTGATGAATCATCGTTTCCCTCTACTCGAGACAACTTACAATTTTTGTAATTCAAAATGACTTCCATTCGATCTAACCATACTTCAAATTAGCTAAATCCCTAAATTGTTTTGTTGCTTCATCGTTCATGTCGGCTCAGTCCTCATCGTGCAACTCATGTCATAGCTAAATCCCTAAAATGTTTTGTTGCTTCATCGTTCATGTCGGCTCAGTCCTCATCATGCAACTCATGTCATTGGATGTTAGTCATTGGGTGGGCACCCTTGTCTCATCCTTTGCGTGGGTAGGCGCCATCACATGTCTTGTGGGCACCCACACCCTCAGTCGTGCATAGACCTACCAACTTGTTCCACATCATTCTCAGTTGGGCACCTTCATTCGCTCGGCCATGTCAAATTTGGGTTTTTTCCACTATTCGCCAAGTCGTCTCACCAAGTTGACTTGGGCACGCACTTGGTGTGCGGTGAAGCCCAAGGGATTGACATTATACCCCACTCTAAAATGGTTGTAATCCTTGAAAACAACACTCCTTCACAAACTTCTTCACCATGGTCTTCACACCAATTATCACAACAATTGTACCACTAACTTCATCAACATCATGGAAGAATCTCGCCTTTGAGATATTCCATGTGACTGCATGAATAACAACTTGCAAAAGTGACATGTGTTGGATCCCATTGTGCAATAAGTTAACCAACTAGCTAATTTGGTCGTAACACCAACCCCACAAGAATATATGCACCCTGAAATATGCAACCATTGTCACATCCTCCTATCATATGTGCTCTCCTCCCTTTCTACTCATCATGAAGCACCCTTCAATGGCACTTCACTCTCCAAAGGGTCTGACCATTCCCAGCATTTGAAAAGGAGCCCATATCCTCCATGTTCTTGGAAATATGGTGGTGTGGGGAAGTTATATGGCTTCCCTTTCCCCATCAAATTTTCATTTTTCCTCATGTTATGCAGATAAATCCCTCTTGCCAACAAGAGTGATCTCCCTAGTATCTTACGGATAGCTAGAAACAAACATCCATTTGTAAATCGTTTTCTCTAGATCATTTGCAATTCAAAATTATTATAAACAAAGAAAGAGGACATGCCCCTACCTTGAAATTCGACGTTCGGTGCAACCTTTTATCCAGTCGCTCCAAAGAGGCTTCTTCAGTAATGAGAACCTACAATCAAAGACAGATAAACGAATTAAAAGCCCCTGCAACATATAATAATTGAGAACAACTAATCTAACTTAGTGATCAAGGAATCCAAGTATTGAATTATTCAAATAGACACATGAACAACTCAATGAGAAAATGAGATCCATATGTATTATCTTGTATGAAAAGAGTAACTTTACAACCTGTCACCTTGATGTTGCACAAGTTCCTCCCGGGGTCCTGAATAATCGTTCCTCCTTTAGATTGACAAACCTTCTTCTCTCTGAACTAGCATGAAGTTATGGACATGAGTATGTGATCATTCTCATACAAAAAATGAGTAGTATAGAGAGTATTCTCTCTTGAGAATTTCTTCAGCAATTACCACATGTGTGTCTACCCTTGAGACTGAAACATGAGCTCAATTTATAGGGAAATGGAGTTAGTTTTAGTTCCATGAAGAGGGGGATGGATTCCTCTCATGAAGGGATTTGATCTCCATATACCAAGGGATAAACTCCATGAGTGAAGGGATAGAGCTCCATGAGTGGAGGGATAAAGCTTGAACTGATCGCGCCTCTAGAAGCTTCCATTTGGGAGAATATTCATCCAGTTGGGCTTCTAGAACTTACTTTTTCCTTTATTTGACTGTTTACAGGGGTCCGCGGGTTTTATAAGCCAAACGTGTGAAATGTGCCGCAGGCTATAGAACAAATATATGTGGATCCGTAGGAAAGAGCAAGGAAAAGTGCGAAGTTAGACTTTTTATGGTTTTAATGAGCTTCTCTCCAATTCCAAGACTTGGTTTAGGAACATTAGGGTTTTTGACTTCTAAGGGAGCATAATATAGGTAGTGATGAACCTATATAGATAGTCAAATGTCATGGTGACAAAATAACGTGTAACAGATTGGCCCCTAAAGTGTGAAATCTGAGGTAGTTCTGAAGAGTGAAGTGCTTTATCTTTATGAGGATTGGATTGCGACATACCGGTTGAAAACTTGTAAAAAAATTCAATGTAAATATATATATGTATATCATCGCTGAGGTAGGCATTCCCATACTCAAATCAAAACTAACTGCATGTTCTGGTATAGAAATGATTTTAAAATTACATCAATAGTAGACACAGCATGGACGCATCCCTCTGTCATAAGTAGTATATTGCATCATGAATAATAAAACTCCTCGCAGCCTGGATGGTGGAAACTAGATCCAGGGTCTTGATTTCTGCTTCTCCAACTAGTATGATTCTATCCATGTGATTGGTTGTGTCGAAGTCGAACATGGTAGAAACCACTTGATTACCAGTCAATGATGTGAATTGTTAACAAGTGTGAGAGAAACCAACAATAATGACGATGGCTCTCAAAGTACTCAGTACAATCTAAGAAGTGTGAATGAATTATTTGCAGTCGAACACTTCATGGAATCATTCGATTGAAGGTCAATGATGCAACATGTCGTCGAAGGCGAGAAACCTGCCATTAGGGCATGCAGATCCCAAGGTATTGATAGGATTCTAGATCAACTTTCTAGATGATGAACTATCGTCGATGGAAAGCAACCTGTCGTAGGAAAGCCCACGACACGAAAGCATTAGATCAAGTTTTGAAGAAACATTTGCAAGGACTAACTCAAGGATGGTCAACGCGAATGGAGACAAATGTTTGCAATGAATGGTTTATTTGAACTATCTCTTGAACACATAACGACACTGCAGATGGTTTGGTAACAATTGACCTAAAGCTAATACCCAGAGACCAGCTAAAGACTTTCAATGTGGTTTGATTAACTGTTAGACAAAGGATTTTCCCAACCCAGGTACAAGTGTGACAAAAGTGTCGTGTTCAAGAGTGGTATATTGCTTTTAAAACAAGGGTAACAACTAGATTCCTTTTCTCTTTTCCCCCCCACCATTACTGGCAAGTACCTCTTTATTTTTTACAAGCTTGAGGAGGATAACATTTGCTTGTTTGTGTAAGCTCATCCTTTGGACGAGTCCATCTTAGTATTAAAATCGAACCCTAAGAAGGAGTGGTTCGGTCCTATTTGTAATTGACAGGTCCTTTACTATTAAATTTTAACGAGTCCAGTATAGGATAAACTCAGTGTTTTTTCAGTTTTAGGGAGTTAGAAGGAAAACGTAAGAAAACTCCGTGGTTGTAATTTTTCGTAAATTTAGTCTCTCAAGCCTGAAAAAGGATAAAATAATATAGGAGAGAACTCTATTGACCATGATTAGTCAACGTATACATTTTTCATAAATAGTCCATTTCAGTCCGGAAAAGGGGTAAAGTTATACTGAAGGGACGATTGTTCATTCCCTTTAATGAGTTCGAATAGTCAAGTACTCGGCGATCTTTTCATATTTAGAGAGTCTGAAAGGGGCTTAAAAGAGAACTCCGTTCTTTCGCTTTTTCATAAATTTAAAGAGCCTAAAAAAGTGATAAAAGTATACTTAGTTGGCCGACTTTCAATTTAATTTACGAGCAGGAAAAGATGGAAAGAACTCGGCATTTTCATGTGTTTTACGAGAATGAAAGATAGCAAAATAATCTCGGGATTTTTTCATGAGTTTAATGAGTCTTGAAAATAATAACTAAAATGGACTCAAGATAGGTTTCTTTTTTATACAAGCTTGAAACATAGGAAAAAATTATGCTTGAGGGTGGTTTCATTTTTACACAAGCTTGAAACGTAGGAAAACTGTGCTTGACAATGGTTTTTTTCATTTTTACACAAGCTTTAAACAAAGGAAAAAATCATGCTTGAGATAAGTTTCAATGCCCTCCAAGTGTAACTTGCAAGAGCATATTCCCCCCAAGCTTCATTTCATTCACCTAAGTGGACTACTGGTTACTAATAGGTGGATGGAATGAAGGTTCATTTACGAGATAAGATGAAAGACTTGACTCAATTAGGAGAGGATTTGTTTCATTTTTTAATGAGCTTGACACAGGAAAAGAAATATTCTCATTGCCTGATTCATTTTTTAATGAGGTTGACACAGTAAAGGAAATATCCTCAAGGTGACCTGTTTCATTTTTTAACGAGGTTGGCATAGGAAAAGAACTATCCTCATAAGGGTCTGTTTCATTTTTTAACAAGGTTGACACAGTAAAAGAACTATCCTCATGGAACCTTGTTTTGTGTTTTAACGATCTTGAAACAAGAAAAGTAACTATGTTCATGGGAACCTTGTTTCATTTTTAAAAGAGCTTGACACAAGAAAAGGAACTATACTCGTGACCTTATTCATTTTTTAACGAGGTTGAAACAGTAAAAGAACTATCTCAAAAGGGCCTGTTTCATTTTTTAACGAGGTTGACATAGTAAAAGAATTATCCTCATGGGATCCTGCTATGGCTTCCAACTGGAAGAAACACATATCAAGGGACACTCCTTGATCATGGCTTCTAAGAGGTCTTCATCAGATGGAAGAACAGTTCTCTGGAAGGAACACATGTCAAGGGACTCAATAGGGATAAGAACATCACGTTCAAATAATCCCATAGGGTTTTCCATGTCAATTACCGGATCTAAGTCAAAGGAATTCGATCAAATAATGAGAGGCTCACTTGCATCAGTAACTGAAAACATGGGACAGGTTGCCACATAATTAACCCATAGCGGAGTAGATACCACTTCTGTATAAGGAAAATTCAAGGATGTTGGATTATTGGTAGTCGAATCAAGACTAACGAATGAAAGTTGGTCAACAATCACAATTTTCCCATTGTGAGGGAAAGACATCACGCGAAAAAGTGTCGATACGACAGCTTTCATTGCATATATATAGTCTCGCCCAAGGAGCAAATTGAAATCCAAGGGGGCTCAAACTGCCATAAGATCAATACAGACAGTTTTACCTTCCAAAGTAATAGGAAACTTTGGAAGGATCCCTAAAGGTTCACTAATGGTTCTGTTAAAAGCTTACAGATTTTGTGTAACAGGCACAAGTTGAGGGGAACCCAAAGCTTGCCAAGCAATTGAGGATAAAATACTAATAGAAGCACCTTCATCTACATTTGTGCGACGCACATTCTTACCACGAGCCTTCACAATGATTTGGAAAGGGATTGAGGAAGGAAGACGAGGTTTTGTCAGTCTATTCCAATCAAAGGAAAAGACCTCGGTACTTGGAGGGGGTTCTGAAGAAACAGGTGAAATGCCCCCTGGTGTAGAAGAATCTAATGTAACAAGAAGAACCTAAGCAGTATTAATTTTACTCTCTATAGGGAGAGTGGGATCAACCAAATGTGAAATCAAGTCGACCACTTGATCAACTAATGGATCATAAATCTGAGTGATATCAGTTTCACTCTTTAATGGAAGAGTGGGATTGACTATACTTGGAATAAGATCAATCTCTTCGTCAGTTGATGGTAGGTTGGGAGAAATTTTACGGTAAACAGTTGGAAGGTTTTGCTATGGAACAGTAAGGTTTCCAACAATTTTGAGGCTTCATCCATGTGAGGGAAAATGTGAGTTTGATGACTCCCTTTACATAACCTACAAGGAAACCTAACTTTACCCTTTTTCCCAGGAACCTGACAATTACTGGTTGATGGATCAACAATAAGTTGATGAGAATTTTCTGACCATACTTCCAAGACCTTTGGAATACTAGGACAATTGACAAGGAAGTGGTCACCCTTACAAAGATTGCAATGGAATTTGGGTTTGTGATGCACGTTGGAGGTTTCCTTAACATTACTAACACTTACAGCCATGGTTGGTTGGTTGACTTCTTTCTTATCTTGCTTCTTCTTCTTCTTCCCTTTCTTCTTCTTCTTAGCCACCTGGTTACTAGCATCAAGGCTTTTACCAAGCGAAGAGGAAGAAAGGGAGGAAGCCATGTTGGGCGAAGAAGGTAAAGGGTCAACATGAGGTTGGTGATGTTGAGATGGTAAAATATGTTGAGGTGAAGCATTCGGTTGAGGTGGAACAATTTGAGTATTCGAGGCCAACGAAGTTGAAAATAACCATACCGATAAACCTATGGTAAATCCAGGTAATTACAATGTAGCCATATAAGGAGGACAAACATTTCCAAAGCAAGGAAAAGTACTAGGATTCTCGTTATGAGGGGTTCCTTGGTTGGTAAATTCTGGAACAGTTGCCATTATATTCAACTTCAGTGAATTTATTTAAAAATATTAACAATTCAAAATCACAATCCACACCTAAGGTCCCTAAAAAATAAAAACAAACAAATGAACATGCGCTATCAAATATAGGAATCAAACCACACACAAACAATTTGTTTTCACATTGAAATCACTAGTTGGTGATGAAATCCAACGTCGCAGAGATCAATGTGAAAAACTAGCGGTTGAAACAGTTACCCTGACAACCTGCTTAATGAAACAGTTTGGTGCAAGTACCTCCACTATTCCATCTCGAAGTGAAGAGTACCCTCCAGAAATTCCAAGTGAGTCTAGCCAACGTTTGTTCCAGGTACAGTGGGACTTTCCCTCCACCGTCACCTTGGGAAAAATCCTAAATTTTATAGTCACTAAGGTCACCAACAGGAACAAATGTACCTCGGGGAACAGTCTACGATTTGATATACACACAAGGGCAGAGTAACAAGCTCAATCCCCTTGAAGGCTCCTTGACATAATCCAAGGTTTACCAACAAGTGACCCCAGGCTCCTCGACAATGGTCTATCCAAGGTTTACCATTTTTAGTACGTGCACATCTTCTATCTTTCCCAATGAGATAGGTATGATTACCTCATTGGTTTTGACATGATCTCATGCTTGACTCTTTTAAGAAGAGCTTCCCAGAGCACAATTGCAACAATTGAAATTTTTCCTTACCGCAAGATACTATTGTTTGTTTAGTCGCTTTGGAAATTTAACTACAACCTATTCCAAAGCACTAGCCTAAGTTAGATTGGTGGAAAGAGCCCTAGAAAATGTAAAAATATCTAGATTGATTTTATTAAGCGTTGTGTTATTTGGGTTGTTATTACTCAAAGTGTAAATGGATATGAAACCAATCGTGTTATGACTTGACCCAAAACTGAATGCAATCGAATATGATAATGTAATATTTTCAATTTGATGAATCCTAACTAAAGTAAGGAGAGAGGTTCCATTCACTTCCAACAATGAAAAAATTGATAAATAAGAGAAAAGATAACAAATTCTCTAATGCACTAATTTTATCAAGAAAAACTAATGCTAATCAATTCCAATTTTTATTTTTATGTTTTTTAAAACAAGCATAAAAACAAGTAAATTCAATTCAAAGAAACTGATCTAAATCTGCGATTTATTTTTTCCAGAATGTAAACTATGCAGTTGTAATCTATGCACAATTCACTTGAAAACTATGCAAATGTAATGTATGCACATTTTTCATTCATATTCTAAAAATGAGAATTCTAATTATGCAATTGTGATCTATGCAAGAGAATTATCAGACACAAGATGATTCTAATGTAATCTAAAGAACCAATCAAGTGCAAGTAAAGAAAATTGGGTAAGAATTCCAAAAGTCAAAAAATAAAAACACTTAAAGGTGATTAACACTCAGACACACTTTAGCCCCCCCCCCCCGACGAATGGGGGAATTTTTTTTTTGCAAAAACAAAAGCAAAAAGATGCAAAATTGTTAAGAGACTGAGATACACCTCGAAGTAATGACCAAAGGAAATCAAATTAAGAATTTCTCAAAAAAGAAACTCAAAAAACCCAATTAACTTAACAGAGACTGACACAAAAGTTGTTGAGAAGAAATTCACACGTAAGATTTTGACAGCTAAAATGGACTGGGGAAAACACAAAGAATAAGGTGATCTGGCTCCTAAAAACATAATTTTAACTTTTTCAAAAATTTTCACAGGTCCGCAGGTTCTAATGGAGAACAGAGTGGTACTGCACTATTCCGAATTAAAAACTGCAGAGGCTACCGCACTGTTTTTAAATAAAAACCACGGAGGCTAGGAAAAGTACAAAGAAATAAAAATTCAGCTTTCTTTTCAAGGATTCTTAAATTTATCTACCCAGCCCAATTTCAGATAAGTCAAAATCAGAAGACTCTATAAATTCAAACTGAAAAATAAAAAGGAAAACTAATTTGTATTCCCCAGTGGAGTCACCATTTTGTTATGCAGATAAATCCCTCTTGCGGACAAGAGTGATCTCCCTAGTATCCTACGGATAGCTAGAAACAAACATGCATTTTCTCTAGATCATTTGCAATTCAAAATTATTATAAACAAAGAAAGAGGACATGCTCCTACCTTGAAACTCGACGTTCGGTGCATCCTTTTATCTAGTCAATCCAAAGAGGTTTCTTCAGTAATGAGAACCTGTAATCAAAGATAGATAAACGAATTAGAAGCACTTGCAACATATAATAATTGAGAACATCTAATCTAACTCAGTGATCAAGGAATCCAAGTATTGAATTATTCAAATAGACACAAGAACAACTCAATGAGAAAAGTAGATCCATATGTATTATCTTGTATGAAAAGAGTAACTTTACAACCTATCACCTTGATGTTGCACAAGTTCCTCCCGGGGTCCTGAACAATCGTTCCTTCTTCAGATTGACAAGCCTTCTTCTCTCTGAACTAGCATGAAGTTATGGACATGAGTGTGTGATCATTCTCATACAAAAATGACGAGTATAGAGAGTATGCTCTCTTGCTAATTTCTCCAGGAATTACCACATGTGTGTCTACCCTTAAGACTAAAACATGAGCTCAATTTATAGGGAAATGGAGGTAGTTTCAATTCCATGAAGAGGGGGATGGATTCCTCTCATGAAGGGATTTGATCTCCATATACCAAGGGATAAACTCCATGAGTGAAGGGATAGAGCTCCATGAGTGGAGGGACAAAGCTTGAACTAATCACGCCTCTACAAGCTTCCAGTTATATTCATCCAGCTGGGCTTCTAGAACTTACTTTTTCCTTTATTTGACTGTTTATGGGGGTTCGCAGGTTTTATAAGCAGAACGTGCAGAATGTGCCACAGGCTATAGAACAAATATTTGTGGATCCGCAGGAAAGAGCTAGGAAAAGTGTGGAGTTAGACTTTTTAGGGTTTTAATGAGCTTTTCTCCAATTCTAAGACTTGGTTTAGGAACATTAGGGTTTTTTACTTCTAAGGGAGCATAATATAGGTAGTGATGAACCTATATAGATAGTCAAATTTCATGGTGACAAAATAACGTGTAACACCTCATCATCAGGAAGAATCCACTCGTGCCCAATATGAATCCTCCATACTTCTCTGCAATTTACTTCATCAAAGGTAGATATGAACACCTATCCTCACTCTCCTATATCAACCTCATCAAAATCAGATGATCATGGCTTTGTATAATTGTCTCCATGGTATCAGACTGGTCCACAAACATTCCTCCATCGACATCATCATGCTTCAACATCTCAATCTATTTATCAACATATTACTCCTCCAATTTTTGATATGCTCACATTGATCCACATCCCCTATACACTTTTCATTCATAGAAGTTTGGGAATAAACCTTCTCATCCTCAACGACCCCACACTCTCTTGTGAAAGTATTCACATATTTATCAACTTCGAGTGTTCTCTGAGCATTTACTCCACACAATCCAATCTCTGATGAACCTCAACAACTCGTTTTCTTGCCTCCACACAAATGGATGTCATCATGAACTCTACTACCATGTCTCCCATGGTAGAAAGCATCATAGGCTCCTCCACTCTTACATGAATGTACATTTTCCCCAAGTGTGGTATTATCACAACCTTCGGCTTGACCATAAACTCTATGCCAAGTACAACCTCATAGTCATCCATCTTGATGATTGTGAATTCAACCTTCCCTTGCTAACTTCCAATCATCACTAGAACATCCAATGCGATCCTAAGGACTTTGCTTTATTTTGAATTCAATACTTTGAAAGATGCACGACTTCAACCCAAACCTTCTAGCCACATACTCCTTCATGAAGTTGTGAGATGCTCCACTATCCAACATAACCATCAAAGAACTCCCAACAAAATCCATCTCTATGAAATTCAACTTCCTCCTCTCCAAATCATGTTTCGGGGTACCTCCTTCATGGTAGCAGCTCCCAAAATTTGCATCACTCAAATAGATCCGTGAGAACCTTATTATTTATTGTCCTTCTCTACTTGTTGCAATGTTGCGGCCTTTTTCCTTAATGGACAATGCTTTGCCACATGTTCTACATCACATGCCCAACATACAAGTGGTTTCTTCCCCTTCAAAAATCCATTTGACTTTGTTCCATCCTCCTTTGAAGGCTTGTCTTTCCTTTTATCCTTCTCCTTCCTCTCACCCTGCTCTCTCCCTTCTATCTTGCCTGCATGGTAATCTAGAAGTTTGTTTGTAGAAGCAATGGCTTCTTCAATAGATAAAACCTTCTTCCTCTTTACTTCATCTTAAGCCCACAATTGCAACCCAAACACAAAGTTAAATAACCTATTCTTCTCAACCTTATCTAGAAGCTCCAACATCAAACTCGAATACTCTCGTATATATGCTTGTAGGCTCCTTTTTTTCTTTGTTGAATTTACTCTCGCTCTCGCACTCCAAGTCTCATCTTGTTGTCTAAAATGAGCTATTAATGCTTCCTTCATATTCTCCCATGTGGTGATGTGTTTCTTTATGTTCCCCAAAGCAATATTCTATGCATGTATTCTCCACCACATCTTTGCATCCTTCGTCAAGAACCACACGAAATTCCTTATCTTCACTTCCCTAAAATCTAGCCCCAACCAGTCCAAGTATTGCTCCATGTCCCAAAAAAAAATTCCCAATATCTTCATGTTCCTTGCACCATCATACGATTATGGTTATTTTATCTTCATATGGATGGGATTCACAAACAACCCCAGCCCAACTGACTTCTTTAAAACTACAACTTCATCCATCAAATTATCCATTCACTCGTAGACTTTGTCAATCCTTTAAATATTATTTGCATACATATCAAACTTCTCTATAACTTGTTGAAGCAATTCCCATCCTACGTCTTGAGTTTGGTTTCCCTCTCCTGATTCATCTAAAAGAGGTGCCATCTCACTAATATTGACTTCAATAAGCTGCTTTGATACCAAATATCATGCCCCCAGGGTGCACCTCCAACCTTAAGGTTCCTGAGTCCCCTGAGGTTCGCAAAACTGATGTACTTTCTTTCTAATGGCTTGACCAAATTGGGCTTACTAACACCCACATTATGCCTCTAACCTATGTACACTACATGTGAACTAGATGTCTTACTTGTGAAATTAATAGTCTATCTAGATCCATTACAATAGACTTTCAAAGATCCCATCACTTAGCTTCTTTTATAATTCTACTTCATTCACCTATTCACAATATTACTTCAACAATTCTACTTTGATTATTATGCACCTCGGTTTCAACAACAACAATATATAAAAATACACAATAATAATATGTGGGAAAGGGAACTTCTGAAAAAATTCCCCTTTACTTTAATAATCAGTCTTCAATATAATTACAATACCTCGGTTCAACAATACAATAACACAGTTGGGTTGAGCCCTCAAATATTTTGTTGCCACAACGTGCATAACTTCATAGAAAAACCCACTAGCTAAGTGTGGCCCTTCGAACTAACACTCTTAACCGAAAACCAAAACCCATAAATAATCTTAGGTGCCTGAGAGCCTCATCATTACTTCTCTTCATGTAGCCTTGCGACAAAAACATACTACTTTTCCCTCTTCTCGGATCTATTAAACGAGCCTCAAAACCTACAACTCGTCTCTCCCTTCTAACTTGCATGATTTGCGTCTTTTGCGGTTTGGTTTCCCTTCATTCAATTATGTTCTTGACTTTTTCCAGTCCGTTCTGCTTCAACTCATCTCCACTCTTTTCGAAGTCGTCTCACCACATTGACTTGGGCGCATGCTTCATGCATGGTCAAGCCCAAGGGCTTGACAATGTAAGTATAAGTTGCACTTATTTATTTATAAAAAAATATTTTTTAGTATATAGTGTGTCATATTATATTTTAGAATGAAATTTATTTAGTTTAATGGTGTTGTCTAGCGAGGTGATAATTTTTCTCGGATGACCATTTCTTGTCAGAATCTGATCATTTTTTTCTCAAAAATATCCAGCTATGGGAGTGTTTGAATCATTTTTTTGATGATGGAAATGGGTTCAACACCATCAAAAACCCGAGGGCAGCCAAAATCATATGCTAGTCAATAACATGATTAGTATCAGGAACATAATTTCTAAGTAATGATACATGAAACACATCATGAATATGCAATTGGTGTGTTTAGTAGTGTGGTGCATTAGTGTGGGTTAATATACTTGGAAAACTGAAAATTTGTTTGACAAATGATGTTTTATTACAAATATTTTAATTTAACACAATGTGCATTGAAAAGTTACATACTCATATGGTTAAATCTAATAGGTTCACAAACAATATATAATATATATATATATATATATATATATATATATATATATATATATATATTATTTTATTTTATTTTTTCTTTCTTTCTCAAAAAGTCATATACTTGTCATAATACATGTGATATGGTTACATACCAATGTTGTGTAATATATCTAGTGAACCATTAAGGACTTATTGAAAAAATAATTGATATTTTTTAATGAAATATGTTACCCTACCTTAGTGCTAGTGGTAGGGTTATGCATCAATGTGAGTGTTGATGGAGGGCATTGATGTAATAATATGGTTGAAACATGCTAAAAAAAACATATGCTAAAATCTCTAGTTTTTTTTGTAAGTTGAAATTATATTCATTCTTCAAAAAAAATATACATAAAGAGTTGCAACAAAAAACAAGTGGTCCCACCCCTACCAGGTTTTTTGACCACCACATAAAACATATGACAAAGGACCAAAAAGGAAACTAAGGACATTGACCATAAATGAGAAGATCGAAGGCACCAGAAGACAAGTAATACAAAGAGAACACCTGTAATCATGTTAGTCATCTGACGTGATGGAGGTTGGGTTGTTCGAGGCTGTCCCAGGAAAAGGCAGAGGTCGAAATGAGCCATCTAGGACTCCTACTTCTCCGTTAGCAGAAATTTTCCTCGCCTTACCACCACAATATGTTCATAGACGTGGCACTGAAGGTAGTGCATTTTGTCCAAGGTAGCTACCAATTCAGCATGTTCCTCCCATCAGATTCGTTCTACAGTTTTCAATCGCTCCAACAGGGATTGTATCAATTATCAACAATTTTCTAGACAACAGTGATGAAATACCCTCAAACCAGGAGCCAAATACCCTGCACCCCCTCACTATCTCATACCACTGCGACATCATGCCCCACCCCTCAATTGTGTTGCAACAATAGACCCCGACGACACTTTTCCAAGCCACTCGGCCCATGACCACCCTGCACACCAGCCACCATTTGCTAAGAGCATCCTGTCATCTTGCCACCCATATGCCTCCACTCCTAGGTCCATGGTCCGCAATTGAATTTTAGAGTCCCCTCATCCAATCGAGCTAGGATTTGCTAGGAGGGAGGACTGCCCTCTTCTCGGGTTGGGCACATCGTCGTTGGACCAACAACTTCACTATCAATGCAGAAGAATGAAGTGTATAAACTACCGACAACCCTCCAGGCTCACTCGTCCCCCACCCACCAGGCCCATCGTACCTAGTTCATAAACCACCAACCTCCCAGATAAGGCTACAAACTCGCACCACCCGTCACAACAAAACACCGCATAGATGCAGGAAATATGCCACCTTAGGCTTGAATATAGAGAAATACTGCAATTTGAATAATTTGAACGTAGGAGGGTAGAAGGAAACACGAAATTTCCAAATACACTTCGATGAAATCCCCCCCAACCACATCGGCAACATGAGACCACTTCAACCTCCAAGTTCCTTGCTCCCTTCACCCCAAAAGACACAAAAAGCCTCACACGAAATATCAGAACAACCGAATTATGGGCCCATGAGCCAAAGGAAGAGAGCCACCTATAGAACCGTCACCGCTCCCAGATGCAATGCCGCCAATGCTGCACACTCCAACAACCGAAGGACCAATAACCCAAAAACACCAATACCCATATCATCCAGAAGCTCCAAATGACTGACTCCACTGGGAAGCACAGTCGACATCCATATATAAACATAAAATACCACCCCTGAAACAGGAAAATTTTAAATTTGTAGAGCCAACAGCTTGCGAGCGAACATTTTTTCTAAGGACGCCACCCTTCCCATTGAAACCAACGACGCTTCCTTCGTTGGAAAGCAAAGAACCAGGAAAGAGAATGAAACAAAATGAAATCCCCATCCACCATCCTTGACCTTATAACGATGCCTCCTGTGTTGATTTTTGGTAACATCAGATGTTCTCCAAGTCTCAAAATTTGCAAGGAGACTTAGGCACATGTATTCCAAAGAACGTAGAAATCGTTTTGGGAAATTCCACTCAGATCATGTTTTATGAAAAATAATTAATTATTTTTAATAGGACCCTAAGTCTAAACTTAGGAAATTAAAATAATTAAAGGGTATTAATAAAACTGGGTGTGAATCTTCTATAAAAGGATGGAGATCAAGTCAATATGATCTAAGCCATTGATTAGATTTTTTAAGATTGCAACAAGATGATGACTTAGCGGAAAGAAGTCGCCTTCACTAAGTGGGCCCGCAGGCTATTTTTGGCACAAAGTCTATTTTTAGACTATGTATATTTTTAGACATGTCGATCATATTCTATGAGTTGCAGGATGCTATTTGTGGATGGTTGGTCAAGTTGGAAAAATAGATGGACTTCTATTTTTAGACATATTGGGCGGAATCTATTTTTATATTTCCAGTCTAAAAATAGATATGTCGAATAATATTAGCTCTTAATAATATTTGGACTATAAAAATTATCTTGTCTATTGGAGCACTTGAGAAAGTGCAGATGTGGCTGGTGGAAGTGTGATAGAGGAATTACTCTATTCACAAGGTTAAGTGAACTATTGCTAAAACTAGTTAAACCTCCTGTGAAGAAGTTTGATGGAGATGATTGAAGTTAGTGGAGTTGTATTCAGTTTAACTAATCTAAACACAGTTGAGCTATTTGTATATAGTCTAACTAATTGATACACTAGTGAGAGTGGTGTGAATTCATCAATAATTAATTCACTAAATATTACTCATTAATCAACTAAAGAATACATCAGTTAACTTCAGTGCATGGACAGTTTCAGTGGAGACCAGTGCAGAGATAGGTGAAAGAGCAGTGTGACTATCAGTTGTGACTATACTGTTGCATATTTGCAAAACACAGTGATTGGAGAAGCCCATGAGGATTGCGCAGTACAAGCCAGGTGGTTCAAGTTATTTAATCTACAACATTGATTACGCAATAGAGGCTGGTTATCAGGTGGTAGAGATTGGAGCATGTGTTTTGCTAGATCTAGCTTGATTAGTGTGTAGAAATTAGAGGTGGTGTTGAGATCTTGTGAGGAGCTTTGTACAATGATTGTTACATGATCTCCATGACATATAATATACAGATAGTTGTGGTTTTCAGCTTTAAGCTTTCCCATTAAATACTGTGTTCATATGTGTGATTGTTTATGGTTTTAATGTGTGCATGCAATTGATTTTATTTTAAGTAAGATGATCAATGTTGAAAGTTTTGTACTTATTGCATGAAGTTCGCGAAGGGTGTGATCAGGAGAGATCTGGTGAATAATGGTGTTAATTTTCTACATGGTATGGAAGATGTGAAGTCATTGGAGCAATTGCAAACTTATTGAAGCCTTGATTGATTTGTGGATGGATCGAATTTGCTAGAGAATGCTACTGGTATTATTAGTTGAGATGGCTAAATGGACTGATTGGAGTATGCCCTTGAGGGAAACTCGAATTATATTGCATGGAAGGACAAGATGGAGGCGGTGTTAGATGACAATGGGTTGAAGGAGTTCATAGATGTAGAAATTCCAAAACCTGCTTCTGGTGATGCTGCTGCACTTGACGCATGGCAAAAGAAGACAAAAAAGTGTCGAAGAGTTCTGTTGGAAGGTGTGAAGGATCACATAGTGTCCAGCCTTCATGGTAACTCTTCTCCATACTTGATGTGGAAAGCGTTGACAGACTTATTCCAAAACAAGAGTGACCAGAGGAAATTGGCGCTCAAGGACAAACTCAGAAACATAAAAATGGAGAAAGGCGACAGTATGCCCAGTTACCTCACGAAGTTCATCCAATGTAGGGATGAGCTGGGAAGTGTGGGGGTGACTGTTGATGACAAGGAATTGGTGAGCTTGGCTCTCCTTGGGCTTCCGAAGAGTTGGCATTCCTATCAGGACTCTGTCAATGGTTGGGAGAAATTGCTAGGATGGGAGCGACTTTGGTCGGATCTTGTGCAAGAGGAGATAAGGTGAAGTACCAGGGACAAATCTTCATCAAAGAACTCTGATGATGAAAATTGCACTTTGGCTGCCAAAGCAAGGAAGGGGAAGAGCAAAAAGAATGCTTCTCAATTCGGTGCGAAAGGCAAGAAGCAGGACATGTCCAAGGTGAAGTGCTTTCACTGTCACCAACACGGACATTACGCCACTAATTGTCCACAGAAGAAGAAAAATAAGCAGGCTGCTGAATCTGTAGCTGGAGAGGCCTTAGCCTCATAGTTTGAGCTAGATTTTTCGCTGATCGCATGCTTGGTCTCAAGTATGATGGGTTTAGTGTGGTTTCTTGATAGTGGTGCATCTTTTCACATGACAGGAGATCGAGATTTGTTTACTGATCTGGATGAGAAAGATCTTGGAGTTCACATCGAGATGGGCGATGATGGTAGATACACTGCGACCGGTATCGGTACCATTTCCTTTGAGAGGGAGTCTGGTAAACCCTTCGTATTGAAGGAAGTGATGCATGTTCCAGGATTGAAGAAGAATCTGATCTCGGTGGCCATGTTAGAAGACAAGGGATATGATGTTGTCTCTAGCGAGGGAAAGGATTTCCTGCGCAGTAAGGCAACTGGTGAGACCCGGAGGATAGGGGTTCAAGTTAAGAACCTTTATCAATTGCAAGTAGATGGCTGCGTAGCAATGGCAGGCAAGGCAGAAGGAGTGGTGAGCCGGGATGACGGCTAGTTGTGGCACCGGAGATTGGGCCACTTTTGCCATGGAGCTTTGAAGATACTACAACAGATTTCTACTAGGCTTCCCAAAGGTACACTTGCGTAGTAACTCTTGCGTAGTAAGATCGGTGCAAGGTTCTGCTTTGGAGGAAAGATTTGTGAAAACCACCTTTCACGAAGGATGATCGCATCACGGCAGTCTTGAAATTCCTGCGACGTGTGGACCTTTCTCAGTAGCTTCGACAGCAAAGAACAGGTACTATGTGATATTTTTTGATGATTTTTCTCGTAAGTGCTGGATCTTCTTCATGTAGAAGAAGAGCGAGACATACTCAAAGTTCTGTGAGTTCAAGGCACTAGTTGAGAAATAATCAGGGAAGCAGGTGAAGGCTCTTAGGAGAGACAATGGTGGTGAGTTCATCTCTGGAGAATTCAAGGAATTTTGCAGTGCAGAAGGAATTCAAAGAGAGCTCATAGCACCTCCTAACCTGGTGCGAATAGAGTTCTTGAGCATAATAACAAAGCATTCAATGGTGCTTGCAGGGTGATGCATGATGAACGCTTCTTACTTATTAATATGGAGACATCTAATACTCTGATATATTCCTGAGCAGTTGTCCTCACAAGATACTTGTGAAGTAAGCTTAGGAGGCATTTTTACGATAGAAGCTTGATATTTCCATTTGATTTTGGTTCACCTATTTACATTCATGTGACGAAGGATGGGAAGAAGGCTGAGCCCATTGAGAGGTTGGGGATATTTTGTGAATTTCTTAGTCTACCCCAACTATCATGTGTATTTCTAGGCAGTCACCAAAGAACACATGTGACGGGATATCAAATTTCATGAGGAGAAAGCCATGAAGTGTTCACTTGAGAGGGAGCCACACTTGCATGTAGACGAGGAGCTATTAGTTCCTAAGGATGAGTCTCAGGATGTGGATCAGCCACAAGATGAGGTTCATGGAGTGGAAGAGACCACTCAGGCAGCGCCAACCATCAGAGGGCGAAAGCGCACTATAGAAGCTGAGCAACTGGCTCAAGATGCAGAGAAGGTTGTAGGAGCACCTACATCACAACGCAGATAGAGACAGTCACCTGACCGGTATACTAGATACATGGCTCTTATGAGTAAGTGTATCATGACAGAGCCATCCTCTTTCGAGCAAGCTGTGGAGGATCCCACATGGGTAGATGCCATGGTGGAAGAGTATGATTCGATTGTCAGAAACAGTGCATGAGAGATTGTCCCAAGGCCGGAAGGGAAATTAGTGGTGGGTTCGAGATGGATCTACAAAGTGAAGCAGGAAGCTGACGGGAGTGTGGAGAAGTATAAGGCAACATTTGTTGCCCGAGGCTTCTCACAGATTGAGGGGATCGATTATGAGGATACCTTTGCACCTGTCGCAAGGTATTCTTCCATACAGACGATTCTTGCTCTCTCAGCGCAGATGGGGTGGCAAATTCATCATATGGATGTGAAGACTACGTTCCTCAACAGAGTCATTGAGGAGGAGGTGTACATAGAGTAGCCCGAAGGTTTCGAGATCTTCGACAACGAGTCACATGTGTGCAGGCTCAAAAGAGCGTTTTATGGGTTGAAACAAGCACCTCGTGCTTGGTACACACGGATCAATAATTATTTTACTGGACTTGGATTCTCCAAGAGTGAGGCGGATCCGAACCTATACCAGATTGTGGTGGAGGGTAAGTTGCTGATCATTGTACTTTATGTAGATGATTTGATATTGATCGGTGATGAACGGTTGATACTCTCATGCAAGGCTGATCTTGCAAAGGAGTTTGAGATGAAGGACTTGGGCCTCCTTCATTATTTCCTGGGATTGGAAATTTGGAAGCACAGTGATGGACTATTTGTTTCTCAAGGCAAGTATGCCCGGGAGATACTGGAGAAGTTCAACATGCATGGCTGCAAGCCTGTTGATACTCCTCTTCCTGGTGGATGGAGGAAGGAGGATGCTACTTCAGCGGAGGTAGTGGATGCCACTGTTTATCGACAGTTGGTGGGGTCGCTTATGTATCTGGTCAATACACGACCCGACATATGCTATGTTGTTAACCAACTTTCACAAGCTATGGTTAAGCCTACCAAGCTCTTTTGGAAGGCGGGGAAGCATGTATTGAGATATCTCAGAGGCACATCGAGATATGGA
Organism: Pinus albicaulis; assembly: GCA_034641835.2. Taxonomy (NCBI): domain Eukaryota; kingdom Viridiplantae; phylum Streptophyta; class Pinopsida; order Pinales; family Pinaceae; genus Pinus; species Pinus albicaulis. Next base: position 1,053,172,130 of record CM076581.1, read on the forward strand.
CTTTGGTACAGACAGTCGGATGAGGTGAAGCTGTGTGGCTTCACGGATGCAGATTGGGCAGGGAGCCCAACGGACAGAAAGAGCACATCTGGAGGGATTTTCAGTATCGGGTCGACAACAGTTTCTTGGTACAGCAGGAAGCAGAGATCCGTGGCACTCAATTCAGCAGAGGCCGAGTATATGGCAGCGAGTTTGGCTGCATGCAAGGCTATATGGATGAGGAAGATCCTGGTCGGGTTGTTCGGTTCACACTTAGAGCCTACTGTGATTTATTGTGATAATCAGAGTTGCATCAAACTCTCGGTTAATCCAGTATTTCATGATAGATCTAAACACATTGACATCCGATATCATCATATCAGAGATTGTGTGCAGCGGAAGATCATGTTACTTTCATACATTCCCACGGAGGATCAGGATGCTGATATCTTGACGAAGGCGCTCACCAGAAGAAAATTCGAATACCACAGAGGCAGGATAGGGGTGGCAGATAATCCTTATCTTGTTGAGAGGGAGTGTTGAGATTGCAACAAGATGATGAGCTTAGTGAAAAGAGTCGCCTTCACTAAGTGGGCCCGCAGGCTATTTTTGGCGCAAAGTCTATTTTTAGACTATGTCTATTTTTTAGACATATGGATCATGTTCTATGAGTTGCAGGATGCTATTTGTGGATGGTTGGTCAAGTCGGAAAAAATAGATGGACTTCTAATTTTAGACATATTGGGCGGAATCTATTTTTAGATTGCCAGTCTAAAAATAGATATGTCGAATATTATTAGCTCTTAATAATATTTGGACTATAAATATTATCTTATTCTCTTGGAGCACTTCAGTTAAGTGCACAGATGTGGCACAGGAGCTGACAGAAGGAATTACACTATTCCTGAGGGTTAAATGGAGCTATTGCATGGATACTTCAGTTAGAACTCATGTGAGAGAGTTTGGTGGAGTTGATTGAGGAAGTTAATGGAGTTGTGTTCAATTTAACTAATCTAAACATAGTTGAGCTATTTGTATCTAGTTTAACCGATTGATACAATTAGTGAGAGTGGTGTGAATTAATTATTAATTAATTCACTAATTATAAACTCATTAATCAACTAAAGAATACATCAGTTAACTTCAGTGCATGGACAGTTTCAGTGGAGACCAGTGTAGAGATAGGTGAAAGAACAGGTTAACTATCAGTTGTGACTATACTGTTGCATATTTGCAACAACCAATGATTGGAGGAGCCCATGAGGATTGCGCAATACAAGCCAGGTGGTTCAAGTTATTTAATGATCCATCCTACAACATTGATTACGCAATAGAGGCTGGCTATCAGGTGGCAGAGATTGGAGCATGTGTTTTGCTAGATCTAGCTTGATTAGTGTGTAGCAATTGGAGGTTGTGCTGAGAGCTTGTGAGGAGCTTTGTACAATGATTGTTACATGATCTCCATGACATATAATATACAGATAGTTGGGGTTTTCAGCTTTAAGCTTTCCCATTAAATACTGTGCTCATATGTGTGATTGTTTATGGTTTTAATGTGTGCATACAATTGATTTTATTTCTGCATGTGATGATCAATGGTAGAAGAGATTATGTATTGTGCATGAAGTTAAAATAGTGTGTGATTAGGAGAATCTCGGTGAATAATATATCAGTTATTCACATTTCTACAAGATTCTAATATGGGCCATTGATTTGTCAACAAGAAAATTATAAGAAGGACTTCGATGGGCATTTGGAAGTCACACCAAGAGGTCGACAGAGTCTAGAGATAAAAAATATTTAGTGAGCAATGCTCAGGAAGAAGATTGATCGAGAAGATTCTTGTAGGGATGGGCATATATAATTGTCGGTTTTATATTTTCCTCAGTCAGGAATACATTGTAGAGAAGATAAAGGGAAATACTCAGAGGGGCAGCGTAGCAGCTATGCAGATCCAGTGCTGTAGCCTTGAGAGTATTTGAGATTCAGTTGAGGATTAGTCATATCTAGTGTCAGAGTGTTGGGGTGTGAGATCAGAGGGGTCAAAGATCAGTATCTAGCCAACATAAGAGCTAATAGATAGAGGTTCCGTAGTCCCTATGTAGAGTGACGCAGAGACTGCATAGAGGCAACATAGGGCTCATCAGCTAAGAGTTTGGCTAACTCAGGTTTCCAGTGTCAGTGTGAGGTAAAGTATCAAGCTTTTTGTCAGTCATATTATCTATGTGGATGGCCAACAAGGCATCCCATATTGTATTTATAATTACTGCATAATAAATAAACCCTCAATTTCTACTCCAGTTTCCCCCCATTGGGTTTTTTCGGGGACATTATTCCCAAAATAACAGTGTCATGTGTCTATGATTGATTCTTGCTCAGATCTTGTTTCAAAACTTATTTATTTATTTATCCGTAGTTAATTTGTGAAGGCTATAGTGTATGAGTTTTCGATATTTACCGTAGAACACAGTAAATACTTTGTTCAAGGAATTAACAAATAGAAGAATTATAATCAGTGTTGCAGTAGGATTCTAGATCAAGGAATTTTCACATGGTATCAAAGATTGTTTAGTAATGCAGGAGGAGTAAGAGAGTATATCCAGTGTTGAAGAAGAAGTCGAGGATCAAAGAGCTACATAAGCAGCAAATCGATCTCCTCAGTGATTGTGCAGTCCAAGCCAGGAAGGCTAGATCTGCAAGGAAATCTCTCTCTGAGTGAGCCGACAAAGAGGTAGGATTTTCCAGTTTGCAGTTTGTCAGAGGCAGAGGGAGCAACACAACAGTTTTAGTGCAGATCAAAAACTATAGGGATGTAGTTTTCGTGAAGCAGTGATTGTTGGTGCAGAAAGCGTTAGAAGAGAGCATCTGAAGACACGGTTGGGGGAATTTTCTTCCTTAGGGAATTCCAAGTTGAGGAATTCTAATTCTTGATAGATGAGAAACAATATCGAGTGGAAAATATACTATCTCCAATAGGGAGTGCATAGGCTAGACCAACAGTTGCACCGAGGAGAGAGAGGGAGCTAGTTCAACATTATTCAATCAACGGAAATGATAGCAAGCAGGTTGAGAGATAAAGATCAGTTGAGCCTCTAACTATGTGATATGGCAGGCAAGGATCATATTCCTGTTAGATGAACATGATCTCAAATCCTTCATCGATGGTGTGGTATTTGTACCTGTAGACGCAGATCCACTAAAAGCATACAAGAAATATATGGCAAAGGTGAAACGTTTGATCCTTGACAGAGTGAGGGATCATGTCATATGTCACATCGCCAACAAAGCGACATCTAGAGAGATGTGGCAGGCCTTGGAGACGCTACATCAAGGATCTTCCAAGTAGCAGAAGATGTTCTTGGAGGAGAAGTTGTGTTCTACAAGGATGCAAAAGGGTGAGCGCATTGATCCATTCTTATCTAGACTTCAGGAGAACCAAGATCAGTTGGTAGCTGTAGGACCAACGCCTAAGGCCACCGAAATGGTTAGATTTTCCCTGAACTCAATTTTAGATGAGTGGTAGGTCTTCGTCTAGAGCATCCTGAGTAGAGAAAGACTGCCAAATTGGGAAACAATGTGGGCTTCTCTTCAGCAGGAAGAGATGAGGCGAGACCTGCTCAAGTGTAAACTTGAGAGCAAAAACAACAGTGGGTCGAAGCCCAAGGAGGAGGAAGAGAATGAAACCATTGCATAAAAGGGGAAGTAGGAGCAGCGAAGACATAAGAAGGACGTCTCAAAAATCAAGTGCTTCCGGTGTGGCAATATGGGACATTATGCCTCACAGTGTCCTCTTAAGAAGAAGGACAAAGACGAGAAGCATGATCCACAGGTTGCAACCACACGAATCGAAGAAGAGGATTTTGCTATGATTGCCCACATATCTCTTGGGGAGGATTGGGATGATATGGAGCTATAGTTCAGCAGAACTGAAGTTGGGTAGGGTCCTTTAGGAGTCCACCTCTCAGATCATAACCTTGCTACAGGAGCCCAAATCTGAAGTAGTAGGATGGATGATTTTCAGTTGGTGCAGAAGTGACAACACAGTGGCTAGAGAGCACCAGAGACTGAGTAACGTAGGGCATAATTGGTAGCAATGTAGGAAAGAACAATGCAAAGTCAACAACATTACAATGGTTTCAGAGGGTTAGTGCAAGACTAACAACAACCATATCTTCAGTACCGAGATGCATCATGCTGAACAATCAGTTCAATATTGGATGTTTTTCAGTTGCAGTGTAGTGATAGATGACAACAGTATGTAGGGTCAGCGGCAGCATGGATGCAGCAACACAATGTTGGTGGGGCAACAATGTCAGGCATCAACAACTCAAAGGGAGATGTTGCAGAATCATAACAGTACTTTAGATGGATGTATTGTTAGAGCACATTCCTTGCTAAGAGGGAGTGTTGATTTCTGGTAGCATCAGATGTGCTTTAAGTCTCAAAATTTGCAGGGAGGCTTAGGCACATGTATTCCAAAGAACCAAAAAGCATTTTGGGAAATTCCACTCAGATCATGTTTTATGAAAATAATTAATTATTTTTAATAGGACCCTAAGTCTAAACTTAGGAAATTAAAATAATTAAAGGGTATTAATAAAACTGGGTGTGAATCTTCTAGAAAAAAATGGAGATCGAGTCAATATGATTTGAGCCATTGAATAGAGTCTAATCTGCGTCGTTGATTCATCAATGAGAAGTTTATAAGAAGAAATTCAATGGCCATTTGGAAGACACATCGAGAGATCGACAAAGTCTAGATATTGAAATTATTTAGTGAGTAGTGCTTAGGGAGAAGATCGATCGTGAAGATTCTTGTAGAGAGTGGCAAAGATAATTGCCGGTTTGATATTTTCCTGAGCCAGGAATACATTGCAGAGAAGATAGAGGGAAGTTGTCAGAGAGGCATCGTAGTAGCTACAAAGAGTTAGCAGAGGCAACGTTGCATCCTTGAGGAGATCTGAGATTCAACTGAGGATAGTCAGATCTAGTGTCGGAGTGCCGGGGTGTTAGACCGGAGGGGTCATAGATCAGTATCCAACCAACAGAAGAGCCAACAGATAGAGGTGATGTAGTCCCCATGCAGAGTGACGTAGAGACTGCGCAGAGGCAGTGAAGGGCTCATTAACTCAGAGTTTGGCCAGTTCGGGTTTCGAGTGTCAGTGTGAGGTAAAATCAAAAACTTTTTGTTAGTCAGATTCTCTGTGTGGATGGCCAACAAGGCATCCTAGATTGTATTCAAAATTACTGCATAATAAATAAACCTTCAATTGTTGCACCGGTTTTCCTGCATTGGGTTTTTCTGGGGACATTAGTCCAAAAATAACAGTGTCACATGCCTATGATTTATTCTTGCTCAGATCTTGTTTCGACACTTATTTATTTTCCACAGTTAATTTGTGAAGGCTATAGTGTATGAGTTTTTTATATTTACCGTAGAACACAGTAAATAATTTTTTCAAGGAATTAAAAAATAGAAGAATTCTCATCAGCGTTGTAGTATGATTCCAGATCTAGGAATTTTCACATCTTGCGCTGGTCGAGGCGCTAATGAATTTCACATGAATTCCGTAACTCTCCCCCGTACGGTAGGTGAAATGAGAGGGCGGGGGTGCCAACCCTCGACCCAGATGCCAATTTTTAATCATCACGGGCCACGAGGTGCCCGTGCACTTTGTCCATCACCCCCATCGGGGAATGCTAAAATATCTAGTTATATATGCTAAAAATAAAGAAGGGATAAGTGGTCCATAAAATTATTTACTAATTAATGTTTTTCTTATATTTCTTTGACTATCCTCCTCCCCACTCATGTAATACATACAACTTGAGTGGATCTACTGGTCAAGAATATGTGCTTACTCCGTGAAGGTTGCATATTCGAAATTAGAGGGGGATGGGCATATATATATGACAAAACTAAACAATGAAATTACAAAAATAAAATAGTTATTGAACTTCTCTAGCCCATTATGGGGGAGATGTTGTAATGTTAACAATTTGACTCAATCAAAATAAAACAAAATTAAATTAAAATAAAAAGATGTAATGTTAACATTTTGACTCAATCAAAATAAAACAAAATAAAAAAAGAATAAAAAAATAAAAAACATAAAATTCTCAAGCCCATAGTTGGGACGAGAGAGATCAAATATTTTTTCATTGTAAAACAGATTTGCACATGAAGAGAGAGATTCAATCTCTCTCGATGCTTGCTAGATCTAAAGTTAAATGAATGTAAAAACATTTACACTAGATATTTGATCTCTCTAGATGATTTGTAGATCCATAATTAAAATGGATCTAGATTAGTATATAATAAAATTAAAATAATTATATATTTTTATATGTATAATAATTAAATAATATTAAAATTAAAATCACTATATATTTTTACAATAATATTTTATATTATCAAATTTATTTATTATTATTTTATTTTAATTTAATTTATAAACTCCGTAATTTTATACATTTTATTATAATAATTTTGTTATATACTAAATATTTTTTCTATTATAAAATTAATTTATTATGATTTTATGTATAATAGAATTAAAATAGCAAATAAAAGCATAGTTAAATATTTTTTTATATTATAAATTTACTTATTATTTTTTTATTTTAATTTATAAACTTAAAAAACTTATATAACTTACTTATTATATTTTATAAATGTGGGAAACTTATATATCCTACCTATATGACACCATCTATTGTCATCATTATAAATATTTATATTAAAATTTCACTTTAAGAATTAATGATGCATTGTGATGTCATTGAACCAAACAATCATAACACAATCTTCCGCATATATATACTGATTATTAAATTATTTGAAATTATTTGAAAACATATTCTATAATTCACCCTTTAAAAAATATGTCGAACGTTAATTGCTCAAACAATTATTCATCTAAAAAATTCCCATGGTTTATGGATAGGCCCCACCCTCGAGCGTACAATCACTATAATTAGCCTCCAAATTGAAGCGGTGTGGACATGCAGAGCCTACCATGTGATATTGAATAAATATAAACTTATTAAATATCTAAGACCAAAACCGAAGCCCCGGGTAATGACTAATAAAGATAACAAAACAAACAAATAAATATAAATTATTAAATATTTAACACTAAAGCCAAAGACCCTCGTACTCACTAATAAAGATAACCATAAAAAAAAAATTGAGAATAAGGATAAAGATGGACAATCATTATGAATGTTCTAAAGTCTGAAATGGATGGCAATTTCAAACCACCACCATCTTAGGGCATGTGGTCAAAAATTGATGTGGTTGAATATATAAAACAATGCAATCCAATCCAATCATTGCCATTGCTATCTCAGGGTTTAAAAAGATTTTTATTTATTTAAGTTTTGATTTTTATTTATTTATTTATTTTTATTTTTTGGTTTTGGGAGAAGTTAATAATTTGTTAATTTGTTAAGTTGTCTGTGATTCATACACATTAATATTGTATTATTTTTTTTCACGAACAATATTGGTGTTTTTTAAGTGAAGTAAGTGTTTTGAGAGTAAAAAATGATTGACAAAAATATTTCAAAAAATTTAGCAGTAGGAGTGTTTGAATCATATATTTGATAGTGGAAATAGATTCAGCACCATCAAAAATATATAAGACACCCAAAATCTTGAAATTTTACGAAATTTTCAAAAATTGTTGCGAGATTTTCTTAAAATCTTACCAGAATTTCCATAATTTTCAATCCAAAAACACAAAGTAATTAGACCAAATCATTTTTAAATAAATTAAATATATTTTAATAATATATTATTTATATTTTTACTAATTATAATAACTTCACCAAATTTTCATTAAAAATCATTTTAAGCTAGAGTTGATATGCCCTTTCCTGCCCACTGCTATTAGATATTAGATATATTCTTTGACATCATTGCTCATGTCAATCTACGCATGCCATGGAACCATTGTTTCCTTTCCTCACAAACAAGTACGCCCACTGAGAACACCACATTGAACATTCTTCCACTAACTCCTATATTTCTCTGAGGAGCCACAAAATCTTTTAGTCAATCTCAAAACGGATGCACTATCTTGTCATGAGATGAGATGGTGGCCACGCCTCCCCTCCCCTCCTTTTTTTCTCATTATTACTATTATTAAAGTGTGATTTCAATTTTTCCAAAGATTGTTCAAAGCATTCCTCGGTTGGCATACCCACATAAATTTAGGCACTAGCTAACGCGATGGACACGGCAACAATTATCTCAAATTCTTCACTTGGGTATAAATATTTCTTCCAAAATCAAAGTGGGCGTTGCCTATATCCTCCACTGCAGAGAAAAAAACTGTTGGATCATCCATTGTTGTTCCAAAAGTCTAGTAACAACATAGCTTTGTTCACAGACAAGAAGGCAATTTGCTGTAGAAGTATTAGCGGGGCCTCCAATTTGCAAGAATTGAGCATGGAAGAAGAATCTGAGAGTCCCGCCAGAGAGTTCTCGACTGTTTTAAGAGAACCCATCCTGGACATAAGGGCACCTGCCCTACAAGTGGGAGGTAAATATGACAGGGAGCTTGAAGTTGCAGTGAAGGCAGTACAGTTGGCCTGTGTACTTTGCCAGCGTGTTCAGGATCGCCTCCTCAAAAATGAAGAAAGAGTAAACTCCAAAGATGATAACTCATTCGTTACAGTGGCAGGTATGATCCTTAGCTGATTTATCTGGTTTTGTTAGCAATAATTTCTTTGGCATAATTAGTTTCACCTCCATTGTGATTTTTCTTCATGCCTAAAGCTTCATTGGAAGAGAGAGTTCATCAGAATTATAAGCATAAGTTATGTATCTGAAATTTCCTTCTTCAAACGGGCTGTTCTTTGGCATTCTTGGAATGTATAAGTTTCCCAAAATAGTACAATAATACTAATTTTGCCGATATAGATGAGGAGCGTACCTCCAAGGCATCATAATGATGATAATATTGCACTGCTCCGAATAAGTCCAGCAGCAACAATATTAAGTAAGCATGCCATTTGTGTCATCTCTGTATCTGTGAATGAGTATAATAAATTAATAATAAACACCTATATATATATAATGGTTCTCAATTATTCTTGTCGTAGGCCCTGGCATGGACTACATCATTAGGTTAGGTAAGCACCGCTGTTATTGCCCATATGATATATTAAAGGTGAATGTGCTTCTGAAGGTTCTGATCAAGTCATAACTGGCTAGATTGTGATGATTATCAAGAACTCTTATGATCTCCCAAGCAACAAATAGGCATGGGCACGTTTAGCATAGTCACCTCATTAGGTATTTTTTCACCATAAAATTGAAATTCACTGAATCTCAAGCACTGGTGTTTAAATTTGCCAGATTCAATGAATTTGATTGCCGCAAATCAACATGGCAATCTTTGAACAATATATGAGTCGATCATGGATTGTTTTTGAACAATATTTTTTCAGTCTTTACATTTAATTTGAGAAATTTTTGGATCCAATCTCAAGCTATACGAAATATTTGTACTTTTTTTCGCTTGACAATATGTTGTTATAACAAAATGTGCATAATTTTCTTTGTTGAACTTACTAATGAAGTTTATCATATTTTTTATGCACCGACAATTTTTTTCCATACTTTGTTGTCACTGAATTCTAACACAAACACTAACTTTGTATCCCGTAGATCTTAGAGCCTTGGGGATCACATACATCAGTATTCAATAAGAAAATCTTTGCACCAAATGCTTAGTTATCCATATGATTTAAACAAAAAAACCGAAATTCGTTGAATTTCTAGCAGTGACTAACTCCATGGCAAATTTAACAGACCGTGCAGTTTTTTTTTAATAAATTTGAGAAATAAATGTTAAGATTATTTTTTTTGTTAAATTGTTAAAAATATAAAAGCAAAACCCCCCACGCAGACTTATATGAATGTTTTCAATCGAATTTTAGTTTCGGTTTTTTTTAACCGAAAGCAAAAACTAATTTATTATAAAAAAGCTGTGGCATAGCTAACAGCAGTCGTACAAATAGTGCTGATTGGGAATCTTGCAGATTTCCAACCTCCCTTCATGGAACAATGGGGAAAGAATCGAATTTTCCTACATGACCTTTTCATATCAGTTTCCTGAGTACATGGACAGATTCTTACACATTGACTACAAAGTAAAATACATAAACAGAGCATAACTATCTCAGGTGCAAGTCAAGTGTTGCTTGACATCCCAGGTAAATGTTCATTTCTACCTTTTGAGATATCTGGTCCAACTTGGAATTCCTTCCCCTTAAGAGGAGGGGAGGAATCTGCAGCCATCTTCATAACTTTGACAAAGGAGAAGGATTTAGAGGATTCAGTGTCTGCCTCTTTTTCCTCTTTCTGACCTATGTCCCTTTCTTCCTCCTCTGTTTCCTTATCTTCTTCTTTAGACTCCTATGTTTCTTCTTCATTTTTCTCTTCTTCTTTTGCTTCCTTTCCTTCTTGGGCATTAACCACTACATCCTCAAGGGATGAGTCTGTACCATTACTAGGATGAGCTGGTCCAGAGTTCAGACCTAAAGTCTGTTCATCTACAGCTTCCTTCTCTGTATCTTCAAGATTTACTGAGCCTTCTAAGTTCCGTAGAACTTTAAATTTGTTGTTGCTTGACATGGGCAGACCCTCTTGTGATAACTCTGGATGTGATGGCCCCTTATGTTGAAAATTTCTGTGCTTGCTTGGAACCATCAGGATTTTGGGTTCCTTCCTTAACTGTTGCCTTGAAAGAGGTTGCTCTTCCTGGACTTTCGGACAGTTTTAGCAAAATGTCCATAAGCATGACAAGCCATGCACTTCAATGGAATCTGCTCATAATCTAGTTCTTAATGGATATTGATTTGCAAAGCTTATGTGAGTCCCTTCTCCAAATTAAACCTACATGCATATTCTCACACAAGAATATAAATTCCTATTTGGTTCTTCGCGGTCAATGAAGACCCAGATTGTTTCCAATCTCACTAAGGGAGCAATTGTCCTAGAAAATTAATGGGAGGTGGGGTAAACTGACCCATACTGGGGCTGCTGTAATCTCATGTTCTGGATTGAAGTCAAGGTCCATGGGGATAGAAACATTCCTTTGGATCCCATGAAGTATGGCCTAGAGTTGTACATAGATCTTTGGGGATCATTGTTCTGCTACCCATGTCTCCATAGCTTTGGGATTGGGCCAGAGGCCTGCAAACTTTCCAACCAAATCTCACTTAGATAGAATGAGGGCTTTCCTACTCGGCTCTAGAGATGGGAGATCTAGTTGAGGGATGGCTTCCAGTAGTTTTAGAAAACATTGTTGTTGATGCTGATTTCATTTGCTTTGAATTAGTGACTAAACTAGTGTGTTGAATGCCTCTGTTTCCCTCAGGCATCTCCCATAGCTTATGGCCCAATCCCTGCAAGGGATGGTGATATCCCTTCTTTAGTAACAACCAATGACTAGGGTCTGCTCAACTCCCAATGTTTGCGGAAAACATGTCTTCCCAAGCAAAATGACACTAGAAAACTCTAGCCAATGGGGGTTATTGCATCTCTTGGTACTCTAGCCAGTAGACTGACGATTTCGGCCTACTCCAGCACAGATCAACGATGGCACCTGGCTTTAGTGAGCAAACAGAACTCCTTTGCAGTGATTTCAACTTCCTCTGGGGTGGGACCTGCATCAATGTTTCCTAGAACAGTGGTGGTGATGGCTAGGGTAAACCTTAACTGTTTTGGAAAGTGTTGCTCAACCACATCAGGTTCCTACCCAATAACTAATTTGTCGTAGTTTTGGGGTTAAATCTGAAGTTAAAAAATATTTGTGTTTGTTTTTTGTTTGAATACATGAAAATTCACAAAATTATTTTTATTGAACTTGATGACAAATTTTATCATTTATTTTTTGCATGGCTAGCTTTTTCTAATTCCTTTATCCCCAAATTAAAAAATGAATGCAAACTAGGTAACTTAGGCCAAATGGATCATTAGATCCATCGAGGGGGAATGAAAACTGGAAGATCTTCTAATTAATATCTTAGGAGGCACTCCATTTTTAAATCTATAATGGAAGGTGTTGAGTTTGCTGACCTCTTGACAATCTAGGCACCAGTCGCAGTAAAAGGCTTTTGTTTTTGGAAGCATATGGAAGGTCTTGGACTCTGAAATGGTAACAAATTTAGAACTAGCTCATCTTTCAATGTTCTTTCCGTCCATGGGACGATAATTTTGGCCTAAAATGACTTCTTTTTGGGTGATATCCCCTAGTACAATGCTATGACTTCCCAAAAGGGAATGGAACATCTACAAAGAGCTTTGATACAAGTTTTGACTATCCAACTCAAATAAGGTGGGTATTGACCTTAAGGAGATAGTCATAGATAGTCTCAATTTCAAGCATGGCCAATGGCCTATCCTAGAATATGCAATGATGGAGAGATTAGTGTTAAATGGGCTACTCTCTTCATGGAACCTTAAGGAGCTAGTCATAGATAGTCTCAATTTCAAGCATGGCCAATTGCTATCCTAGAATATGCAATGATGGAGAGATTAGTGTTAAATGGGCTACTCTCTTCATGGAACCCATCCCTACTGTAGCCTATCGATAGCTCATCCTATTAGTGCCAATAATAGAAAATTGAATAAAATCTAGAACCTAACTGCTGGTACTTTGAGCCAACTTCATAGTATTATCATAATATGGAAAGCCGATTTGTTCTTGATATTTTCTGAGGAGAGCCTTAGAATCCAATCCAATCAAATTTTGGCATAAGATAAGATAAGTTAAGCTTATTAAATGTCCAACAAATGACCAAAACCTAGGTCAACGGGATTTCTTACTACACAAATGGCAATACAAAGTAGGAATCTGAAGGTACCGAATTGACCACTAGATCTAAAAACAACTGACATAATGCCAAAAGGAAATAGAATGCTCTGGTGGCGTGCTCATGGGAAAGAGCTTTAGTGCTTCAAGAGCTTGCCATTGGGCTATGGAGAGAGGGGGTCAACCTTTGAAGTCAAGCGTTTATCTCTTCTACCATTTGAGGCTGAAGGAAAGAATCAAGGTATAGAAATCTTGTTGGAGGAGCTAGATTCAACCTTGGGGCTGCCCCTCTATTTACAAGAGGTGAACTGTTAGGATCTTGTGGAGGAGGTTTGCTTGCTGGTCATTTATATGCTGTCCCAAACCTGCATACCACGCTTCCATATGGGTCTTGTTACCCTTACTTCTAGTAGGGGTACCTTCAGTAAAATTTTTGCAGTATCACTTGCATTTGGATGAGCAGGGCCATTTAGTGGCATGACATAGCCTTCTTTGGTGGGCTGGTTGCATCATGATTTTTGGGTACTTTCACATTTCCAAGGCAGTTCACATATATTGAGGCATTGGTCACACCTCTTGAGAAACTTTTGGGGCTATTTGGCACACATGGACACCTCCGAGACATGCCACGTAGAGGACCTTTAAATGGTGCCCTTATTTGTTATTGTATGAGCTGATTGTAACATCATTTGAGTGCCGATTTGCACTTGTAGCATTTTTGACAGCCATGGGGGTTTTGTTGATGTTTTTAGCTCGGGCATGTTACCACAAAAGCTAGCAGGCCTTGGAGAGGGAAACCCTACAAGACAAAAGCTAGACAAAGTGCTAACAATGGGATAGAGGCCCAATGTGACCTTAGCCAAAACCCCTTGCTCTTTACTGACTTTTACCGATGGGAGGAGTCTTGGTAGAAAGGAGATCATTTAAAATAGATATGCAAGATATAAGGCATGAATGAATGAATGAATGAATGGTATTTTAACGTCCACGAGACTAAAAATAGTCTATGGGGCCACCAACTTCCTTGTTTTTTGCCTTTTGTAATTCAATTCTTTAACTTACTCAAATTGATGATGAGCTGCCCCAACCTTCTAACAGTTCCATCACTGAAAAGATAATGCCATGGAATTGATGCTAACATACTGTGGTAACTGTCCCTGATGTCTCTGAAAGCGTCACATTCCAAAATGAAATGTTTTTCTGATTCCACTGCCCCAGAAGTGCAAAAAGTACATACCCTTTCTTCCCAAGCTTCTTTAGGTCTCTTCCACCGTCCTATTTCACACCGAAGTTGATGTGAGTTAGTTCTTAATTGAGCAATAAGAACCTTTTCTCTCCACGGAATGCTAGCTCCAATGTATTCTTTTTGTTGGAGATCGCAAGTGGGGTTGAATTCCTGAACATAATACTTCTTCTTTCTACCCAACTCTTTTCCCCATATACCCTTACGAAACTTCTCCAACACAAAATTCTTTAACTCCTTGCTATTTGTGGGACATGCATTCAGGTAAATATTCCATTTTTGCATCCATTTTTTGTTTTGTCTCATCCATGATTTCTTTCTTTCACTCATACCTTCATTGAAGATAACTTTCGGCCATATACCTCCTCCCATTGGCTCAATTCTTTTTAGATACCTTATAAGACGCACCATGGCAATTGCTTCGATGGGAGCTGCCCCTGTTTCACTCAACATTATCTCATAGGGAATTGAACTTTTTATTTTGAACTTGCTCATGATCAAGCATTTTTGAATTTTTTCAATTTGTTTCCATTTTGAAATAGGGATGCTGCTAGCCCACAATTCATGCCCATATAATATCACTGGACAAACTAAGAGTCCAAAAAGTACTTTGATCGTGTTCCAATCCCATAACTCTGCCTCTCTACATCTATTTTGAAGTGCATATAATGCTTTCCACCATCTTAAAATTCTTTTCTTTCTGCAATCCTCCCAATTAAGCTTATTATTGAAGTCGATCCCGAGGTACTTGTATTCATTTACTTCTTCAAGAATGTTGCCTTCAAAGAAGAACGTATGTTGGTTTTGCTTCCTTTTATTAGAGAAAATCATTATTTTGGCATGAAGTGATAAGGCGAGAGCTCATTCAAGAGAGAGACTCAATGATGGTTCAAGGCTTCAAAGAAGAAAAAAAACGCTCTCAAAGAAAAGCCCTAGAAAACAAGGTTCAAGACCTAAGGTTTTGAAAATTTTCGATGAAAACAAGTGTTCCCAAGGTCAATAACGAAGAGAAAGGGTTTCTTGCAATAATAATTAGCTATTCCAAGGCTCATGAAACCCTCAAGAAAGTCCTCAAGTTGAGGAAAAAGAAACTATTGTTTCCCTCTTAGGGCAACACCTAGGGCAAGAAATTTTATGGATGAAATTTGAGTGTATGCCCACCAAATTGATAGGTTAGGTAGCCTACACCTATGTCTTGATGTTTAGGCTCTCAAATCACCAAAAAGCCTCCTCCCTAAAATTTCGCTCCAAGCCCTAGTTTTTCTCCCTAGCCTTAAAAGGACCAAATTTGAGAAGAGAAATTTATGGAGAAAATTTAAGGTTGATCATCAAGTGATAAGACTAGTGCCTTGCCCTACGTGGATATGGAGTCTAGGATGTTTAACATAAGCCAAATTTCTTTTAAGGAGGTTGAAATTTGATGCCATAACTATTAAAATTTCAACAATTACCCACTTAATGGAATAATGGATTTTGAGGGAGAATTTCAAGAAGTACTCCACTAGGAACATTCATTACATGTTACAATGAGTTATGCACACAACGTTTATCTAGATATTCTTCAATAAATTGATCTTCAACAAATTAGGGCACATAATCTCAACCTAGAATCTATAGTTCCATGCATTAGACGTTTAAGAAAAATATATTCAACAAAAGATTCCACTTACAATATAATGTGCAATATATTCTTCTAGTCGACCAAGAAATAACTCCAAAGAATGTCAAAATCAACTTCCATATATCAAAATGCATCCAAGTATCTCCAAAAAAACAAGAAGCAAGTGCGAATTCTCTAAGAGGTCTGAAATTCACAAGTTTGATGATGATTGATCACAATGGTGTGATCACAAATATATATGAGTCCTACTAAATCGAATTAGAGCAAAAATTCCCTCCTAATTCATAAAGTAATTTGAAAAGTCACTCTAGGTCACATGCCAACCTAGTAGCCAATGTAAAATCATAATAGATCACCCACAAGAGCGCCAAAATGCTGACATCATGCATACGTAGGCCTCTTGAAGGCATGCGTTGGGCCCTTCCAGTGCCAAACTGAGTGTAGAGGGTTTCGAAAATCATGTTCTAGGGGTTAGCCCCTATATTTCCTTGCAAATCATCATGTGGACTCCAGTTTTGTGTTTGGGGCACAAAATGGATCTCATGGGTCTCTTGGTGATAGAATAGCCTGATTCTACTCCAATGTTTAGGGATCTGAGGCTGGTGCTTGCCCTCCAATATCTCAAGGAGTGAGACAAACCTCATCTGTGCCTCGAATCAACTGCCAAACCATGTGTACACTACTAAGCTGACTGGGGCATGCTGGTCCAAGTGCATCCTCTCATGAATAATGTGGGTCAAAGTGTAGGCTGCTGGGGATGCTGAAGGTGCCCATGTAATGGAATGATGCTCTGCAAGTGGTAGGAGTCCAATGTCTCTTAATGCTTCACCTGTAGGGTGTCATAATGCACCTCTAGTGGACTTGGGCCCCAGTTAAGTTTCTCCGCCCATGATGAAAACCATCCGCCAATCACACAATACCCAATGCTGCATCTTCACCATTAGGTACAATAATCATTAATGCATCTAAGTGGACTAAGATTGTTAGTCAAGGGTAAATTGATACTTCATACGGGGCTTCCCTTCCAAATTTTAGGCTTTGTTCATGTAATATTGTTACCTCCCGAGTCCCTAGGTAGGAGTGGCTAATAGACGATCCTATTATGTGTTGCCAACCCTTAAGGGGAAAGACAGGTCCTTGGTACATCCCTCAATCAATAGGTGTCATGTGAATAATGATGGAACGAAGGGGGGGTGGGCAGGGGTCTCTAAGCCAAATGCCATGGTCAAAAGAGTAGCAATAATGGGTAGATCCACATTCTGGGCATACAGATGAGAGGAGGGAGCAATCGTGGATACATAAGTTACCCCGATCTTTGTTTTTCCACCTGTCTTATTTATTTTTTCCTTTTCTTGATTTTTTTTGTATTATTGCTCAAAGCTCCAGGAAATGAGAGCATGCTGTGAATGATGTGTAGCAGTGTACCCCCTTAGTGGTGGGGCAACTCATCGCCCACTAGGGGTTGGGACATGCGAGGATTCCTTTTATGATGTGACGGGGCAACATTTTCCCTAGGAACTGTGTGATAGCCATAATGATAAAGGGGTAGAGCTCATGCTTGGCTTTTGCCCATGTGCTAATTTTAATGTCCGAACCATCTTTTGCATTTTACATTTTTTTTTCTTTTGTTTCTTGCTTGTGGTCATGATATGCTTTTTAATTTTCTTTCAGCTGCATCAAGCTCTTGGGGCAAAGTTTCCAGGCCCAAATATGTGGACAAGGGGAGGGGGTGTGCTAGAACCCAGTGGACCCATGGTCATGTGGACCTAGAGATGGGAGATGGAAAATAGGGCTCGTAATGTATGGAGGGACGTGATAAATATGGAATGAGAAAACGGGACCATGCTATCTCAATCAAGGTTTCCCAAGAAATGCCCTTTCTAAAGCCATGGGCCATTAGGGGAAGTCCCACTGGACTATGATTGAAGATTAACCCCCCCATTTAAGGTGAGGGAACAAAACCATGGTCAAAACCCTTCATTCTTCCAAGTCACCCAACAATCCATGCCAAATGCCCAAATGAAAAACAAGCATAAGCACCTGATTGCATAATGAATAACATACCTTTTGGATTGGATTGCCCACCTTCTAACATGTTCTCTTGACAAATGGGTGAGGAAACATATGCTGATGTAGGTGGCAGAGATAAAATGGCACATCACATTGGCTACAAGGTGGCTGTCATGGGTTGGTGGCTGAAAGAAGATGATTAGGAGAAAAAGTCTCCTAGTGGTACCCACTTTTGGTCGGTTACAGCGCAGATACTTATGCATAGGCCTAAGTGTCTAAGCGTGCAAAAGTTGCCTAAAGTCTTCTCAGACACTTGCTCTAGTGTCAACAAGTTGCATTTGTAACTAAGCCTTAGTCTTACTTAGGAAAAACACATAATTATTATGTTGGCTTATTGAACTAAAGTAAACTTAGGAAAAGTAAATTAATTACTTTAGTGATTATGTTTTAATCTCAACCCTTTATCTCATGTGAAGCGAGAACTAATCTTAGTTGTCAACCACTTTGAAGATTAGGGTTAGGGATTTAGTTCAATGTAAAATTATAAAAGCAAGGCTAAGGAGAGGGAGAAGGCACACCATACAACAACAAAAGATTGAGAAAGGCATCTCATTGAGTGTGTTGGGTCGGAGGAAGAGGTAACAATGAGATCCAGATGAACCAATTAGGGCTTGATCAGATAGATCAAATCCAATTATTGTATTTATTTTCTTAGTTGGGCCATTTTCCCAAGATGGGAGCCCAACTAAGTTTTGAAGTCAATGAAGAATTGTGATTGGTTTGAATTCGTTGTTTCATTGTGATTGAGATTGGTATATTTTGTTTCCATTGAAATTTAACGTGTTAATGAACCTAGCTGTGCATTTAATCAGTAGCTTTGTAATCTAATATGATAAGTGATGGGTGCTAGGTTTGCAGGGAGACGAACATGGTATCAAAGTTAAAACTTTGAGGTATCGATCTCTGAATCAAAGGTGCCAGGTTTGTACAGGATTGTTGAGGCTTGCTTTGGTCACAATTGTACAAGTAGATTTGTTGTTTTTAAAGAGGCCAAAGGAAATCAGCCATATGAGTGCTTCACTAAAAAATATTTTTTAGTGGTCGAAATTGCGCAAAGATAGTTTGAGTCAAAAGTTAAAAAAATAAAAATAAAAAAAGCATGGGTGCACTTGGGTCCATAGATGATAGAAATGTCAACCGTCAGAGCTGTTGACTAGGCCACCCATTCGTTGGGTGTAGAGGGAGTAGAGCGGACTGAGGAGAATGTCGGGCATGAGTGGAGGTCAAAGATGAATTTGGAGCATGGTGCAGGTTGTGGTGGCAACAGTTTACAACGAGACAACAACGAAGAGGCAAGGGTGTCACATGACAACCGCCATGTTAGTCTAGCTCACAGGGGCTGAGACTAGCCACCATCATGTGGAAAAGTTGTGGCCGACTGACTAGCAAAAAGATGAAGCAATGGTGCTTTGAAACAAAAGTGACTTGGAGCACAAACGTGAGCCAAGATTGGCTACGGGTCAATGTGGCAACTGTGCATTGTTAGAGCTGCCAACAAGGAACAATCGATAGGCAGATAAAGAAGAGCAGCAGGGGGTGGATGTGCTAGCCGCCAAATGAAGGCCACAAGTCTAGCATAACTTAGTAGACACCATGGGGGACACTAGTTGGCAATTAGTGGTCATGGAATTGGAAGGTAAGGAGATCGACAACTTGATGTGCAGGAGTTGTCACAGTTGGATTAAGTTGACAATAGAAAATCTGGCTGTGTATAGGTGAAAAAAAATTGTGGCTAGCCGAGTCGGCCAAAGAAATCACAGCCGCCTGCACAGACCAACTATCAAACGTGTCAGTTGCTGCAAGGTGAGAGAAAAGACAAATGCCCAACCAAGGCACACAAAGGCAATGCACAACATGGATCTGATTCAACCGCGAGAAGCCATGCAACAAGTTAGGCAAACTGGCTAAGGCTGTAAGCTAGAGGTGTGGTTGGGGCCTGTAAAATGTGATTAGGACCTAGAGAATATTGATCAGCCCCAAGGTATCTAGCTTTGATGAGGGACATGTCATTAGAGTTAGAGAGAGCAACTTGTATAAGATAAAGGGCCAACCTATTCGAGCAATGGCATGAAGTAGAGCAGTGATAGAGAACAAGGAGCAAGTAACTTTGGGGGTTGAGCAGGTTAGAGCAAGTCAAACTTCATGTTCAGGAGGGGTGGAGTAGTCGATAGATTTCTCCATATACATCAATAAGGTCTCTTGGTATGAGATGACCTTACAGGATGTTCAAGGGCAAGAGGCTTCTAGGAATTAGGCCAAGGACAACAAAACTTTGAGGATGTTTTTAGACAAGGTGGTAGGGAAGGCTTCTAGTTCAAAGGGAGTAGCCATGGTAGTGGATGCAATTCCAAGAATGAAGTCAGTTTCAAGTGGCAGAAGTACCTGTTACCCACCACTTGTGGGTGACACCCATAGGAGAATTTTTTTTTTTCTCCTAGATGGTCCTCAGTCGACAACCAACAACCCCTTGCAGCCACTAGATAGCTCGATGTGCCACCATCTCTGCCACCTGAGCCAGCCATTATGATTCCTCGTCCATCTGTTATGATCGTATGTTAGAAGGTTGGCCTTCCAACCCTGAAGGTATGGCTTTCATTATGTAGTTGTGTATTTTTGCTTACTTATCATGGACTCTTCTGGGCATGGATTAGTGGGGGGATTTGGTGGAAAGAATGGGCTTGGTTTGTACTCTTGTCTCCTTGTACAATTTGGTGGTTAACCTTGTATCCTAGTCCCATGGGATCTCCTTTATGGGCCACTAGCTTGAGGAGTGGCAGTACTTCGGAAATCCTGATTTTGGTTGCGTGGTCCTGCTTCCTAACATCACATACATCACTCCCCTCCGCTCATTATAGCCCCATTTCACATATTTCCCATTCGGATCCACATTTGTCCATTGGGTCCATAAGGAGTTAGCTTCCCCCTCCCCTTGTCCAAACTCTGGGTTGGGCCTGGGACTATGCCGCGAAGGTTGATGCAGCTAAAAAGAAAGTAAAAGGCATAATTTGGCCACTCTCAACAGGAAGCATACCATAAATGCAAAAGATGGCTGGGACATACAAATTTAGCACGTGGGCAAAAGCCATCATGAGCCCCACCTCTATCATTATTGGCCATCACCCTGGTTCCTAGGGCCCCTCATATTGGCCCCCTTCGTCACTAAGGAGCCCATGATTGTCCCAACCCTTGGTGGGCAATGAACTGCCCAACCTTAAAGAGGTATTCACTGCTATATCATTCACATCATGCTCTCATCCCTTGGAGCCCCGAGCAGTTATAAAAGAAAAATCAATAAAAGGAAAAGGGATATGAAGAAGGGTGGAAAAACAAAGGTCGGGGTGGCACATGTACCACGATTGCTCCCTCCTACATCTATATACTCAAGTGTGTGCTTCCCTTAACATAGCTACCCTTGTACTGTGGCATGTGGCTTGGAGCGTCTCCCCGATGCCCCCATTTCGTTCCATCATTATATTGTTGATTTTTGTAGCATTGGATATGCTCTAGCCTCGACTTGAGATTTTGCAGAGAGGCTAAGACACATGTATTCTCCAAGACCCAGAAATTGTTTGGATAAATTCCACCTAGAGATGGCTCAATTAAAATAATTAATCAGTTTTTAATATTTCTTAAGTCTAAACTTAGGAAATATGATTAATTAAAAGGTATTAATTAAGTCAGGTGCGAATCTTCTAGAAAAAGGCGTGGATCGAGTCTTAGTTAATCTTAGCAATCGATTTAAGTTTTAATTATGGTCGTTGATGTCTCAACGAGAGATTATAAGAAGGAACTCGATGGGCACTTGGAGAACACACTTGTTGAGATCGAATTCACTGGCAGATCGATTTCCTGAGTAGCAACGCTGAGTTGTTGGAGAGAGAGCCAGTGAGCTCGTTGTAGTGAGAGAGGCCCAGGGATAGTAAGGCCGGAGGAAGCTTTTCCAGATCCGGTGAGTGCATAGCAGAGAGGTAGCGAGTGCCACAGAGAGGCAGTGCAGTGCTTCAGAGGAGATCCACAATTTTGCTAGGAGGTAGAGGTGATTCAGTGCCAGAAGCTGGAGAGAATTTCTGGAGGCTAGGAGGGTCCAGTTTCCAGACAACAGAAGATCAAAGGCGAGGAGAAGGTTGTTCTCAACTGTGTGACGCAGAACTGCATAGGCTGACATAGTGACTACGCAGGAGCAACGCAGAGCAACTCTTCTAGAGCTAAGGTCAGTGCCGGATCACCAGTGGCAGTGAGATTTTTCTGACTAGGCCCATCTGTCAGTTTTCTCTGTATGATTTGCCAGTTTGGGCAATCATAGACTTGTATTCAGAATTGACTACTGCTTAATATACAAACCCCTAGCTGCTGCACCGGTTTTCCCACATTGGGTTTTTCCGGGGACATTTGGTCCAAAAATAACAGATTTATTTGTGTGTGTGTTTCTATCTTTCCTGTGTTGTATTAATTTTCCATAACATTTATTTGTGAGGGCTGTAGCATATTGATTTCAATATTTACCATAGAACACGATAAATAATTTGTTCAGTAAAATAAAAAATAGAGGAAATCTAATTAGTTATTGCAGTAGGATTCCGAGTAAGGGAATTTCCGCATGGTATCAGAGCGCAGATAGAAGCGAGGGAGCTCAATTGCAGAAGGAAAGAGGGAGCTTCGAGGCTTTGCGTAGGCAACTACTCGAAACCCTAGGAGGCTGTGTAGTCCGTTAGCCAACATTCTAAGGAAAATTTGTTTCTTTGAGTGAGTCGACAGAGAACAAAATTTCCAGATCAAAGATTATCAGAGGCAGAGGGAGCAACAACATGTTTCTTTCAGAGCATATCTTCAGCTGGGACACAGTTATTTTGCAGCAGTTGCTGGCAAAATAACGTCAGAGGGGAAGAAGAGCACACACTGAGGGAATTCTATCCTCATGGAACTTCTAGCCAAGAAGTTCAAATTCTCCATGCAGGCAGCAGTAGTCGTGAGCATATTTTCCCACTCCAGCTGGGAGTGCGTAGAGCCAGTCAGTAGTTGCGCAGAGGAGAAGAGGTAGAGTTTGACATTTCAGGCGAGATGGCATCAATAGGGTTGAAACATCAGGATCGATTGGACCATTCATCCAACTATGTTATCTGGAAGGCCAAGATTTCCTGTCTTCTAGATGAGCATGATCTCAAGACGTATATAAATTCAGTGGTAGCTGTACCCACAAACCCAGATCAACATAAGGCCTACAAAAAGGAGATGGTGAAAGCAAAGAGGTTGATCCTCGATGGTGTTTGAGATCACGTAGTATCTCACATAGCTAGCAAAGATGCCGCCAAGCAGATGTGGGATGCCCTTGCTATGCTATACTAGGGATCTTTCGAGCAACGAAAGATGTATTTGGAGGAGAAGCTGAGGTGTACCAGGATGTAGAAAGGGGAGCATATAGACCCCTTCCTTACTAAACTTTGGGATGTCCAAGATCAACTGTCTGTAGTTGGGTCAACGCCCCAACCTACAGAGTTTGTACGATTTTCCTTGAACAACGTTTCAAAGGAGTGTCAAGTATTCGTCCAAAGTATCCTGGGTAGAGAACACTTGCCAAACTGGGACAAAATGTGGGCAGATCTACAACAGGAGGAGATGAGGCAAGACTTGGTGAAGAGCACAATAAGAGGCAACAATAACAGTGGGACGAAGGAAGTAAAGGAGGAGGAGAACGAAGCAACAGGTGTAGCGCAAAAGGAAGAAGGACATTTTCAAGGTGAAATGCTTCAGATGTGGTGAACTTGGTCACTACAACACCAGTGTCCTCTCAGGAAGAGGGACAAAGAGGAGAAGTAGGATAGACAGGCTGAATCCATTGAGATAGACAGGCTGTCCTCCAGACTGGAGAAAGAGTTTGCCATGATCACCGACATACCTCCAGGAGTGAGGTGGGGTGATTTGGTTTTGTAGCCCCAGAGAGCTACAGATGGGCAGGATCCTTGAGGAGTCCACCTCTTGGATCAATACCTTGCTACAGGAGCCCATAACAACAGTAGCAGGATGGACCAGTGATAGTTGGTGCATTCAGGTGCCAGAGTGGTAGATGCAGTAGCTAGTAGCGGTCTGAGACTGAAGAGTTGGCATAGTACAAAGTCAGCTACAGTGCAGAGGCTTCAGTGACAATGCATAGACTAGTAGCGGTTAGGATTCGAGTGATAGATGCATTAGGCTGAACACAGTTGGCTCAGTATGATGGACATATCTGAGTTGCAGCAGCAGCAGATGAGAGACAATTGCAGATGTTGCAGTGGCAACAACAACAAAGTTGCAGTGCAGATGCAGTAGTTGGCAACAGTATGCAGAGTCAGCAGCAAGACAGAGGCAGCGCATATCAGAGTTGCGCAATAGTTGGTGGGTAGTGAGGCCAAACATCTGCAACACAGCAGGAGATGGTGCAGAATCAGAGTATTGCTATCAGGAGGGTAGCGGTACTAGAGCACATTCCTCTCTAAGAGGGAGTGTTGATTTTTGTAGCTTAGGATGTGCTCTAGTCTCGAGATTTTGCAAAGAGGCTAAGACACATGTATTCTCCAAGACCCAAAAATCGTTTGGATAAATTCCACCTAGAGATGGATTAATTAAAATAGTTAACCAATTTTTAATATTTCTTAAGTCTAAACTTAGGAAATATGATTAATTAAAAGGTATTAATTAAGTCAGGTGCGAATATTCTAGAAAAAGTTGGGGATTGAGTCCTAGTTAATCTTAGCCATCGATGTTTTAATCATGGCCGTTGATGTCTCAACGAGAGATTATAAGAAGGAACTCGATGGGCACTTGGAGAACACACTTACTGAGATCGAATTTATTGGCAGATCGATTTCTTGAGTAGCAACGCTAAGTTTCTAGAGAGAGAGCCAGTGAGCTTCTTGTAGTGAGAGTGGGGCAGGGATAGTAAGGCCGAAGGAAGCTTTTCCAGATCCGGTGAGTGCATAGCAGAGAGGAAACGCAAAGGCCACGTAGAGACTGCGTAGTTCTTCAGAGGAGATCCACAATTTTGGTGGGAGGCGGAGGTGATTCAGTGCTAGAAGTTGCAGAGAGTTGTCGGAGGCCAGAAGGGTCCAATTTCCAGACAACAAAAGATCATAGGCGAGGACAAGGTTGTTCCCAGCTGTGTGATGCAGAATTGCGTAGGCTGATGCAGTGAATACGCAGAGGCAGTGCAAAGCAACTCTTCCAGAGCTAAGGTTAGTGCCGGATCACCAGTGGCAGTGAGATTTTTCTCACTACGCTCATTTGTCAGTTTTCTCTGTATGATTTGTCAGTTTGGGTAATCATAGACTTGTATTCATAATTTACTACTGCTTAATATACAAACCCTCAGCTGCTACATTGATTTTCCCGCTTTGGGTTTTTCGGGGGACATTTGGTCCAAAAATAACTGAGTTATTTGTGTGTGTGTTTCTATCTTTCCTGGATTGTATTTATTTTCCACAACATCTATTTTCCACAACATTGTATTGATTTCGATATTTACCGTAGAACATGATAAATAATTTGTTTAGTAAAATAACAATCAGAAGAAATCTAATTAGTTGCTGCAGTGGGATTCCGAGTAACAGAATTTCCACATATATCACATGACACTTGCCACTTGAAGGATATACCATCGACTTGTCACTCCCTTAGAGGTTGAAATCACCTAATAGGATCCTTGATTAACCTCTTTGAACTTGGAGACACTGGTACACTCTAAAGCCCATTGTGGAAGGGCATGGCACTTTGATATGTCCACTTGGTTCCATTGTTTGTAAGCTCATTTACTCAATTACACTGATGATTTGTTGTATTGGAAGCTGTGGAGATGCATTGGATCTTATACAGGATTGCAGGTGGGTCTTCATCTTAGGGTTTGGTCTACCTATATGGGGTCCAAGCCCTAGTACCTACAGAGGGTCATATTGGTATTTGTGGGGCGTGCGTTGAGAGCCATGGGCCTCCACTGTAGTAGAGAGAAGATAGCCATGGTATGGGATCTTTCAATACTATCCATTGCTTACTCGTGCTCCGCCTATTTGATGATGATGATGCACCTGAACCACTTTGCCTAATTTGCTACACACTTGCACCACACACTTGGTAGTTGATCCAGGGCCCAGGTGAGATTGTGTCTCACCATGGGAGACAAAGGGAGGGCTTGCATCATTTTTCCAACCCTTACAGATGGGATACAAGCTTGTTCGATCCACTTGGATACTCATGAGGATGTTTTTGTGCACCCATAGCTACTTGGGAGCACCACAGGTCATTTGCTTGGAGATCAAGGGGCCACCCCCTTTATCACTATAGTTGGAGCCCTTCCACTCATTTGGCACATTTTGGACTCCATTTGGCCTTTCAATGACCCTTCGACCTATTGTATCTATAATTTTGGCCATCTTAAGAGGCTTATTTTCATGTGATGGAGTTATCTTGGTGGGTTTGTCACCAAGTGATGTTAGTTTGTACATTATTTTATTAGTTGGGGCATCATTAGGCCTAATTAGGCAAATTGAACCCTTAGAAGATGATGTTATTTGATGAGAGGATCATTTGATTCTCATCATCACTTGGATTTGGATTCTATCTCTTCTTGAAAATTTTGCTATAGCTATAGGAGGACTAATTGTATGATCTTTGATGCATTTTGACATTTGGAAATCTTGTCTTGGTCTTGGAGCTTTGATTTTCTCTCTTTTTGATGATTGGATATACTCGCTATACTTGTAAGTGCTTTTCATGGTCTATTTCTCTACTTTTATATGCTCATGTATAATGTGTGGAATTTTCGCTCATGAAATCTAAGTTTCTGCCCTAATGAAATGTGAATTTGTCAAATCTTGATTTTGTAAGGGTATTGCATATGTTACATGATTGGGTATAGTGAATGAATGTTCCTAGGGGTACATTATCTTAATGATTACCTTGGTAACCTAGTTGCTGCTTTAGAGCTATATGAAGTTGTTGGGGAACTCCTTGATTGGGTAAAAGAAACTCCAAAAGTTGAAATCTCATCGACTCCATTCTCCTTGGTGATCACTTCAACGAACATCTTTTCACCTCCCTCTCTGTCTTTTTCTAAGCCCTAACCCTAGTGTCTCCTAGGGCATCATACACAATCTATTGCAACCATCCATTTGGTGAGCGAGTTGGAGCATAATTGCGCTGGGGTGTCCTCTAGGCCCTCACAAATTTTGAGAGAATTCCCGTGGCTAGATTTGGAATTATCCTAAGCCCTAGCTCCAATTCCATTCTTGGTCATAGGTTTCATAAGTTAGTGGCTTCTTCGAGGATCATTGCATTTAAAATTCAAGTCGAGTATAATCTTTTTGATCCTTTTCTCCTCCCTTACATGGTCAAGACCTTTTGTTTGAAGTTTCAAACTAAACCCTAGACCTTGTTTGGGCTTCTCTGTGGTCCCGCATTCTTTATCACTCTAATTTCGCAAGTATCATCTTGGAAACCCTCTTCGCCTAGGAATCTTAGGTCTAGGGCCTTCCTTATCAAGGATTATCCCTCATCCCTAGATTGTAATATTCCAAATTAGCAGTCAGCTAATTGGAATATTAATTTTTGGCTAATTTTGCTTTTTCTAATGTTCGGAAGGAATAAAGTGGGTAAGGGACCCACAAACTATAGCTAAGCAACAAAAAGTATTTTCCCTATAGTTCCTAAGGAAATATTGTGACCTTAGTGGGGT
Organism: Pinus albicaulis; assembly: GCA_034641835.2. Lineage (NCBI taxonomy): Eukaryota > Viridiplantae > Streptophyta > Pinopsida > Pinales > Pinaceae > Pinus > Pinus albicaulis. Next base: position 1,053,199,570 of record CM076581.1, read on the forward strand.
CTATGTGGCCAACGATCAAATGGAGGCAACGCCTTAGGTGGCTGTGTGGGAGAGGCACGATGATGGCAGTAGAGTGGTAGGCCAGATGAAGGGGCAGTGTAGTCCTTGGTGGGCCCAAGTGAACATTGGAGATTGAATTGACAAAAGGGAAGAAGAGCAACTCATTTGCTTATTCACTCATCTATGATTTTTCCAAGTGAAGATCTCAACCTCTGCCTCGGGGGACTTCGAGTGCCCGCTCAGGAGAGGAGATTCACCCATTTTGTGAGGAGATTGCAGAGACACCAACAGCCACACGTAGTCCCTTCAGGACAACGCAGATGTAGCCCAGATTGCGCATTCCAACCTAGAGGAAGTCTTGGGAAGTGGAGGAGCAAAGAGGAGTCAGCCGGAGGATTTGGAGGGGAGGTTAGGTACCTCCTACTAGGGATTTTGGCAGTGGAGGTATATCCCAGCAATTTCAGCTAGGAGATTGATTTCTCCAGCAGAGCAGCGTACCAAGCCCAAAGGGGCCATTTACTGAGGTCGAGATTTCTGGAAACCCTTCGTGGGTTTTTGTGGGTCTTTGGAGTAGAGTCCGGGGCTAAAAGCCCAGAATTTTCTGAGCACAGGAACAGGCCCAAACTGTAGTCCGAAGTCAACCAACAACAACAGTTTCTAGGACTGGCAGCGCAGACTCCAGAGGGAGAGCCACGCAGAGCCTTATTCTAGTAGAGATTTTGGTCGGGTTTAGAGCTGATCTTCAGCCTGCTTAGAGTAGGCCCAGGTGCTACCTTTCTTGGCACCTCTATTGTACTCTTTCCGACCAATTAATAAAATGGCTTAGCAAATATTTTTGGCTCCAAATTATGTGTTTTAATGCTGTTTCTATTTTGCTTTAGTTAATTGTCTATTTGCACTTTTATTACTGTTAATCCCCATTTGGGGATATTACAGTGGTAGCAGAGCTCATAGACTTGGCTCAGCCTGTGGAGCACGCGGTCTATGACACTGGAGGATAGACAAAACATCACCTACCGAAGACAAAGATACAGAAGCAGGGACAGAAGGCTTGAGATCACATCCGACCAGGTTGACAATGTTCCAGTGGTAGGAGGAGAAAAGGCACCCATGGCTGAGGAAAGAGATGAGGGGAAGGAGTTTGCTCAACTCCTTTTGAAATCGTTGCAAGATCTCGCCAAGAGGATTGAGGAGATGGGGCAAAAACTTGGTAGAGATAGTAAGCAAAAGGGAGTTCAAGGGGAATTCTAGGTTGGGGAAGGATCCGACACTTCACATCACCCACTCGGTCCTCACACTACACAGCAGGTAGTGCCACACACTCCACCACGCTTTACTATCCCCACATTTCTAGCTTCAAGAGCAGGAGGTCCGCAAGAACCAGAGGTGGCTCACTATGGGGATTATTTTGCGGAATATCAGTCCTATGGGCGGGAGTTTGGAGATGCTCTCACCTTCAATGAGTTTTGTTAGCTGAAGAACAATAACCGACCCGGGGGCCAAGCTAGAGGAGGGTACATGCAGGGCAATGACCTGCAGTGTACTGTGGGCATGCTTTTCCTACCAACTTTTGATGGGTCATCAAAAAGTTCAGCCAAAGCATGGGTGGAGAAGTTGGACATCTATTTCTAGCTTAACCAGATGACTGAGGTGGAGGCCATCAAGGTGGCTGCGCTGCACCTAGAGGGTTAAGCCCATGACTGGTGGTTCCATGGGATGACCATGCTGGGTCACTCAGGAGTGACATCGTACGATGATTTTACCAGGAGGGTGTTGGAGAGGTTTGATTAAAAGGATCCGGAGGAGCACTTCGTGGAGCTGACGAAGCTCAAGCAAACAGGAAACCCAGAGACCTACATTTTAGAGTTCCTGAGATTCTCAGTGATGGTTCTAGATCTATCGGAATCAAGGGGGATTTACATGTTTATAGACGGTCAGGCAGAGCCTTTGAGTGGGCTAGTGAGGTCTACTCAGCCCACTACGCTACAGGACGTAGTTGGGAGGGCCAGGGATTTGCAGGATGCACTACCAAGGACGAGGGCCCCCATACCCAACAGACCGACTTTCCAGCAGAGAGGGAGGGACACGAGAGCTCCACCCCAGAGAGGGAACCAGGGACGATGGCCCCCATACCCAACAGACCGACTTTCTAGCAGAGAGGGAGGGACACGAGAGCTCCACCCTAGAGAGGGAACCAGGGACGAGGGCCATTGGATGATGAGACCCAGAGAGATTTCAGGTGGAAGAAGCTCTGCTTCACTTGCCAAGAGCCATGGGCACCGGGTCATAGGTGTGTTGGAGGGAAGGCACACTACATTGAGGTCTTCTTCGACAGTGAGGGAGAAGAGGAGACATTCTTTAAGATGGGCAAAGATGCCGACACAGGAGCACCAGAGGAGAATCCTCCACCACCACCTCCTCCAACAACAATAGGATCAGCGTTTGCACCTACTGGAGGGGTCCTTGCATCTTTGTGAGGGGTACCCAAGTACCTAATGCTGAGGGTTCGGGGGACAGTTTAGGGCTAGCGTATCTCGGTGCTAGTAAACAGTGGGGCTATGCACAACTTCATAGATGCCCAAATGGTGTAGAGAAGGGGCATACAGACAAAGAGTTTTGATGGGTTTTCTGTGCTAGTTCCGGGGGCCAGGACCATGCAGTGCATGTGTTACATCCCAGCTTTGACCCTGACCATGGGGACATACTCCTTGACAAACCATTTTTTTGTGGTCGACATTTTGGACACCAACATGGTGTTGGGGGTCCAGTGGCTCATCACCCTTGGTAGGGTCACTACTGATTGACAGACATTGGAGATGGAGTTCTTGGATAAGAAGAGCGGGAAACAGATGATGCTCAGGGGCATGCATACATACCTTCCTCAGACAGTTTCTATGCATAGGATGGAGGCAAATTTTTGGCGGGGAGACATAAAGTGGGCAGTTGAGTTGAGGATTTCAGATGCAAGTGTTTCAGGCTAGCCCACACACCCCAATATCCAGGCCCTCCTAGATTGTTATTCCATGGTCTTTGGGGACATTTCACTAGGACAACTGCCTGAGAGGGGATTTGAGCACACTATCGAGCTAGAGCTCGACATTCAGGCCGTGATCTCTACTCCATATAGGCACCCCAAGGCCTATTGTGACGAGATTGAGAGAGCTATCCATGAGCTCTTGGCTTTGGGGCACATCAGGCCCAACTCTAGTCCTTTTGCTTCTTAGGTGGTTTTGGTGAAGCTGAAGGATGGGACGCTGAGGATGTGCATTGATTACAGGGACTTGCACAAAAAGACGATGAAGAACCACTACCCCATCCCATGGATAGATGAGCTGATGGATGAGTTGAGGGGAGCTAAGTTCTTCTCCAAGAGAGATTTGAGATCGGCGTACCACCAGATTCGCGTGAGGGACAATGATGTCCCAAGGCGACATTCAGGTGCCATTATGGGCACTTTGAGTTTTTGGTGATGTCCTTTGGGCTAACCAACGCTCCAGCCACCTTCCAGTCATGCATGAACCACATTTTTCGGGGCCAGCTGCGGAAGTTCGTGCTAGTGTTTTTTGATGACATTTTGATATACAACAGGACATGGGACGAGCACTTGCAGCATGTGGAGATAGTGCTGCGTATTCTGGAGGAGCAAAAATTTTACGCGAAGCTGTCCAAGTGCGAGTTCGGCTTAACAAAGATGCTATACTTGGGCCACATCATAGGTGAGGATGGTGTTCGGGTACTGTTGATTTTTGTAGCATCGAAAAGTGTTCCAAGTCTCAAAATTTGTAAGGAGGCTTGGACATCAATATTCCAAAGAACCCAGAAACCATTTGTGGAAATTCCACTCGGTTCATGTCTTATTAAAATAATTAATTATTTTAATGGAGACCCTAAGTCTAAACTTAGGGAAATTAAATAATTAATGGGTATTAATAAGACAAAGTGTGAAGAAGTTTTAATCCTAGGCCATTGATTCATCAACGAGAAGATTATAAAAGAAGGCTTGAGGGTCATTTGGAAAGCAAAGCCGGGCATACACTCAGTACCCGAAGGAGATCGATTCCGAGGGAATAGAATTCGATTTCAGAGGGAGAGTTGCAGGGTGGAGTTGCAAAGGAAGAAGGAGAAGAGGGAGTCAGCAGTGACTGAGCATGACATTAGAGGGACGCAGAGGGCCATAGAAGGTAACGTGCAGAGCCCACGCAGAGTGACGCAGTCCAGTGCAGGGACTGCATAGAGAAACATGCAGACTGACGCAAAGGGAGTCAGAGGCTCTTCTGGGTGTCAAGAAATTCTTGGGAGGGTCTGGGAATTTTGTCTCAGGTGTTTTCTGAATATATTTGCCAATGTATTTCTTGTAAAGATTCATTTGCTGAAGAATAATAATAAAACCCTCATCTGCTACACCGGTTTTCCCACATTGGGTTTTTCTGGCGTCAATTGTCCAAAAATAAGTGTGTACATGTGATTGTTTCTTATGCTTATGTTCCTTACTCTTCTTTTCTCTGCATATGTAATTGTGAATGTTGCAGTAGTATTTATTTCGTAATTTACTGATAGATTTCTGTAAATAACTTATCGGAGCAATAAGTAGGAGAAATAAATCTATCATTGCAATTGTATATTTCGAGATTGAAATTTTCACATGGTATCAGAGTCAGAGATGAGTAATAAGAACTAAGAACTGACAAGTGAACGAAATTCTGACATTGCTACAGTAGTTCGGAAGGGTTCACGCAGTTCTCCAGAAAGGAAGAGAAGCATGGAAGAACAAATGGATCACGATGTTTCTGTTGTGGCATCAAGACTAGAAGAAGAGTTTGCTTGTGTGTCAAGCACTGCTTCTCCTGAAGTCTAGTACATTGATAGTGGGGCTTCTGCTCATATGATGGGAGTGTGGGAATGTTTCTCCAACTACCAAGAAAAGCATATGAACTTTAAAATTACCATGGGTAATAAAGCAAAATGTACCCCTATTGGAAGAGGTACTGTAGTATTTCAAACAAAGGCTAGAAACAAGCTTCGAGCCACTAATGTACTGCATGTGCCTGGGTTGGGGATGAACTTACTCTCAATGTCTCAACTTCAAAACAAAGATTACGACGTTTACTTCATTAGCAATAGAGTTTACGTCAAACACCCCAGTTGGAAGAAGAAAGCACAAATCGAAGTATGGAGCAACAAACTCTATAAGTTACAGCTCGAATCTCCAATGGCACTAATAGGTAGCACTGATAAAAAGGACTTGAATGAACTATGGCGCAAAAGAATGAGACATTTGCATCATGGGGCATTAAAGATTCTCAAGAAAACTGTCACAGGAATTCCAGAACTGAGCACCAAGCGAGACGATGTCTGCAGAGGGTGCATGTTGGGAAAGTATGCGAAGGAAGCATATCAAAGAAGCAGCAATAGGGCGAAGAGTGTATTGGGCTTGATACACTCAGATATCTGCAGACCGATGTCCACTAGAGCTCTTTGCAGTGCCGAATATTTCGTCACCTTTATTGATGACCATTCCAGGAAGACCTGGATCTACTTTTTGAAGACCAAGGACGGACTATTCAGTCGTTTTAAAGAGTTTAAAGCTCTGGTAAAAGATCTGACAGGAAAGCGGATCAAGGTGTTGCGTTCAGACAATGGTGGAGAGTACACTGATGAGGAATTCACAGGGTTCTGAGCAAGGGAAGGTATCAGAAGAGAGTGGACCGCTCCATATAATCCGGAGCATAATGGTGTGGCAGAAAGAAAAAACATAACTATTGTCGAGGCTGCAAGGGCAATGTTGTATGATCAAGATATGCCCAAATTTCTGTGGGCTGAAGCTTGTAATACAACTGTCTATGTTCAGAACAAGATATCTCACAATGCATTGGGAAATATCACACCAGAAATTGTCTTCACTGGTAGCAAGCCTGAAGTGAGTCAGTTTAGGATCTTTGGCAGTACGACATATTGTCATGTGCTCAATGAAAATAGGAAGAAGTTGGACATGACTGCGGAAAAGGGGTATCTAGTAGGATACAACAAGAATGCAAAGGCTTACCACATTTACATTCTGGAGAGCAGGAAAGTTGTCGTGCGAAGGGATGTGAAATTCATGGAGGAGAGGGCCTTCAGAAGATCCCGAGAGATGCCTTCTACTATGCAGTCTGAGGAGGATCCGTTGGTTCAACCACAACGACCTGCGGAAGATAATACGGTTGCCTCTCCAAGGCATGGGGATCCAAGGGACACTTCTCCCGAGGACTTGCAGGAGGGAGAGTAGGTAGATCCACCCACTACCAATGGGAGAACGAGCAGGGAACTACGACAAATTCTGAGGGACGCAGAGGACTTTGTCGGAGCCCCCCGAGATGTGAAGAGACAGCGCAGGCAACCTGAGAGGTACCAAGCCTTGGTTGCACAGGTTGGGGAACCTTCTAGTTTTCAGGAAGCAGCTTAGCACCAGGTATGGGTAGATGCGATGGTGGAAGAGTACAGTTCCATCATGACGAATGATGTCTGGGAAGTGGTTCCTAGACCTCTGGATAGATCAGTTGTAGGTTCAAGGTGGATCTACAAGATCAAGTATGCTGCAGATGGCAACATCGAGAAATTTAAAGCCAGGTTTGTGGCTAAGGGGTATGCTTAGAAGGAAGGGATCGATTATGAAGAAACCTTCGCCCCAGTAGCCAAATATACTTCCATTAGATCCGTGATATCCCTTACTGCGCAAATGGGATGGGAGATTCACCAAATGGACGTCAAGACTGTGTTCCTAAATGGGGTGATAGAAGAGGAAGTGTACATTGAACAACCAGAGGGCTTCGAAACGCATGAATAGAAGACTCATGTTTGCAGGCTTAAGAAAGCCTTATATGGACTAAAGCAAGCCCCTAGAGCTTGGTATGGTCGAATTGACAGCGACTTACAGAAGATGGGATTCGCCAAGAGTGATGCAGATCCCAATCTCTACTATCTAAGGGTAGTGAGTGAGCCCCTGATACTGGTTCTATATGTAGATGATCTATTTCTGATAGGTTCATCAAGGCTCATCAAGGACTGCAAGGAGAATTTGGCTACAAAATTCGACATGAAGGATCTAGGGCCAATGCACTATTTTCTGGGATTGGAAGTTTGGCAGCAGAAGGGGGAGACTTCCTTGGTCAAGGAAGATATACTACAGAAATCCTGAAAAGATTTCAGATGGAGGACTGTAGACCCATGACGACTCCAATTACCACCAACTAGAAGAAAATCGACACGTCTGAAGATGATGACGCTGATCCTACTTTGTATAGGCAACTCATAGGATCTCTGATGTATATGGTGAACACTCGGCTAGACATCTATTATGCTATCAATACCCTCAGTCAGTTCATGGTGGAACCTAAGAGGGCTCATTTGGCATCAGCCAAACATGTTCTCAGGTATCTTCAAGGAATAATTGAGCTTGGACTGAAGTACACCTGTGGCAATGACATCGGGTTAAGTGGGTTCATCGACGCAGATTGAGCAGGGAATCTAGTAGATCGGAAGAGTACCAGTGGGTACTGTTTCAGTCTTGGATTAGGGATGACCTCTTGGTGCAGCGTGAAACAAAAATCCATGGCACTGAGCTCAATAGAGGCTGAATATGTGGAAGCTAGCACAACTTCGTGTGAGGCCATATGGCTTCGGAAACTGCTTGTGAACCTACTGAAGGAGAAGATGGAAGCGACCAATATTCTATGCGATAATCAGAGTTGCATCAAGCTCTCTGAAAATCCCGTGTTTCATGATCAGTTGAAGCACATTGACATTAGGTGTCACTTCATCAGAGACTATGTCCAATGAGGAGCTGTACAGTCGCAATACACTCCAACAGGAGAACAAGTGGCAGATATTCTCACGAAGGCTCTAGGGAAGACCAAGTTTGTCTACTTCAGAGAGAAGATGGGGATGATCAAGAATCCATTTGAGTAGCAGGAATGGATAGGATCAGGATTCAGAAGGAGCTGTAGTACAGATGAAGCAGTGACAATGGCAGTGTCATGGGCAGCGGTACAAAAGGCAATAGCACAACAGATGAGGGGCAACAACCAGAGATTAACAGCGCAGAGGATGCTTCAAAGCAGAGCATCATGCAACAGGCATTTTGCTAGAACACCTTCCTCACTGAGAGGGAGTGTTGATTTTTGTAGCATCGGAAATTGTTCCAAGTCGGAAAATATGTAAGGAGGCTTGGACATCAATATTCCAAAGAACCCAGAAACCGTTTGTGGAAATTCCACTCGGTTCATGTCTTATTAAAATAATTAATTATTTTAATAAGACATGAACCGAGTGGAGACCCTAAGTCTAAACTTAGGGAAATTAAATAATTAATGGGTATTAATAAGACAGAGTGTAAATCTTCTAGAGAACAAAGATCAAGTCAAGTTTTAATCTTAGCCATTGATTAAACTTCTAATCTGGGCCGTTGATTCATCAACGAGAAGATTATAAAAGAAGGCTTGAGGGTCATTTGGAAAGCAAAGCCGGGCATACACTCAGTACCCGAAGGAGATCGATTCTGAAGGAATAGAATTCGATTTCAGAGGGAGAGTTGCAGGGCGGAGTTGCAGAGGCAGAAGGAGATGAGGGAGTCAGCAGTGACTGAGCACGAGGTCAGAGGGACTTAGAGGGCCACAGAAGGCAGCGCAGAGCTGCAGCGCAGTGAACCCATGCAGAGTGACACAGTCCAGCGGAGGGAATGCGTAGAGAAACACATAGACTGATGCAGAGGGAGTCAGAGGCTCTTCCGGGTGTCAGAAAATTCTCGGGATGGTCCGAGAATTTTGTCTTAGGTGTTTTTTGAATATATCTGCCAGTTTATTCCTTGTAAAGATTCATTTGCTGAAGAATAATAATAAAACCCTTATCTGCTGCAACGATTTTCCCACATTGGGTTTTTCCGGGGACAGTTGTCCAAAAATAAGTGTGTACATGTGATTGTTTCTTATGCTTATGTTCATTATTGTTCTTTTCTTTGCATATGTAATTCTGAATGTTGCAGTATTATTTGTTTCGAAATTTACTGATAGATTTCTGTAAATAGCTTATCAGAGTAATAAGTAGGAGAAATAAATCTATCACTGCAACTGTATATTTCGAGATTGAATTTTTTACAGGTACATGAGGAGAAGATTAGGGTCATCAAGGATTGGCCAGAGCCCAAGAATGTCACAGAGCTGAGAGGCTTTGTGGGCATCTGTACTTGTTACCGGAAGTTTGTGAAGGGTTTCTCTCAATTCGCTGCACCCCTCACAGACTTGACCCGGAAGGGAGCATTCACTTGGACTCCCACAACAGGAGCCTTTTAACTGCCTCAAACAGGTAATGAGTAGATACCTGGTACTTGTACTCCCCGATTTTACAAAGCCCTTTGTCTTGGAGTGCGATGCATCCGGAGTAGGAGTTGGGGCTGTATTGATGCAGGATGAACACCCCATCGCTTTCGAGAGCCGGAAGCTTTTGCCTCATGAGAGGCACTTACCCCATTTATGATAAGGAAATGCTGGCCATCATGCATACCTTGGCCAAGTTCAAACAATACCTAGTGGGGAAACAGTTCAAGGTCAAGACTGATCACAACAACTTGCGGTACTTCCTGGAGTAGAAATAGTTGCAGGAGAGACAACAAAAGTGGGTCAGTAAGATCCAAGCTTATGACTTTGACATTGAATATGTCAAAGGGAAGAACAATGTGGATGCTGATGCCTTGTCTCGAAGACCAACATCCCTCTCCCTGATCAGTGATGAGCATAGATGCAGATTGGAAGGCGCAGTTATTGGTGGAGTTCTCAAAGGATTAGTTTGCATGTGAGGTATTGGATGGGCAGGTGATAGATGAATGGTATCGGGTGATAGACGAGGTCATCTATTATCGAGATCGAATCTTTCTGACGGCCAACTCCCGATTGAGGGAGAAGATTCTGCATGCAACACATGACTCTCCACTGTCAGGGCACCAGGGGTTCTCTAAGACCGATAGAGCCATCAGAGAGAGGTTCACCTGGAAGGGCCTCAAGGAGGATGTACTTCAGCATGCCTGGCGGTGCTTAGTCTGTCAGAGGAATAAGGGAGAGTTGAACCATCTGACTGGGTTATTGTAGCCGCTTCCCATTCCAGAGGGAAAATGGGAGAGCATCTCGATGGACTTCATCACGGGGCTGCCGATGACACAGGGCAAGGACTGCATCTTCGTTGTAGTTGACCGGTTGACGAAGTATGCACACTTCTTCGCTATTTCCACTCGGTATACAGCTTCACAGGTGGTTGAGTTCTTTAGAGATATTTTTCGGTTACATGGTCTCCCCAAGACCATAGTTAGCGATCGGGACAATAGATTCATGGGGGGGTTTTGGCAGGAGCTGTTCCGACTGGTGGGCATAGAGCTCACACTGAACACGAGTTACCATCCGCAGATCGACAGGGAGACAGAGATAGTGAATGAGTGGCTTGAAGGCTACTTGCGAAACTATGTTACAGGGCAGCAGAAGGCTTAGCTGCGTTGACCGCAATTGGGGGAGTACTGCTACAATACCATTTTCCATATGTCCATTGGTATGTCCCCTTTCCGTGCTTTATATGGGTATGATACATTGATGTTTGATGATGATATGTTTGGGGCAAGGCCCTTAGGGCCAAAGACTGGATCTAGGAGAGTCAAGACATCCTCAGGGCTCTCAAGGACAACTTGAGGACCGCATAGAACCAACAGAAGATGTACGCAGATCGGGGCCGCGTGGAGAGGCAGTTTGAGTTGGGGGACTTGGTGTACCTTAGGCTTCAGTCGTACAAGCAGTCTACGCTGAAGCAGAAGGGAGCTGAGAAGCCCAAACCTCGCTTCTATGGGCTGTACCAGGTTGTCCGGCGGGTTGGAGAGGTGGCATATGAGTTGGAGTGCCACCACGGAGCCAGATGCACAATATTTTCCATGTGTCATGCCTTAAGAAGGCTTTGGGACAACAAGTGACAACAACTACTGAGCTCCCTCCTACAGATGATGAGGGACATTTAGTGCTACAGCCCGAGGCCATCTTGGACACCAGGGAGAGGCACTTGAGGAGCAGGGTGGTGAAGGAGTACCTGATCAGATGGAGGAACCTCTCGGATGAGGATGCCACTTGGGAGGGGGAGAAGATTCTTTAGCACCCATCTTTGCAGTTGCTTGAGGACAAACAACATTTTGGCGGGGAGGACTGTAATATTCCAAATTAACACTCAGCTAATTGGAATATTAATTTTTGGCTAATTTTGCTTTTTCGAATGTTCGGCAGGAATAAAGTGGGTAAGGGACCCACAAACTATAGCTAAGTAGCAAAAAGTATTTTCCCTATAGTTCCTAAGGAAATATTGCGGCGTTAATGGGGTCCATGTGGCCAACCATCGAATGGAGGCTGTGTCCTAGGTGGTTGCATGGGAGAGGCACGATGATGGCAGCGCAGTGGTAGGCCGGATGAAGGGGTAACGCAGTCCTTGGTGGGCCCAAGGGAACGTTGGAGGCTGAACTGAAAAAAGGGAAGAAGAACAACTCATTTGCTTACTCATCTATGATTTTTTTGTCTTCATTGACTAAGCACGCTTGAGCTGTTTAGCCAAGTCTGCAGTGTTGTTCAACACAGAGATTTCCAAGTGGAGATCTCAACCTCTGCCTCGGGGGACTTCGAGTGCCCGCTCAGGAGAGGAGATTCACCAATTTTGTGAGGAGATTGCAGAGAGACACCAACAACCCCACACAATCCCTTTAGGACAGCGCAGAGGCAACCCAGACTGCATAGTCTAGCCTAGAGGAAGTCTTGGGAAGTGGAGGAGCAGAGAGGAGTCAACCAGAGGATTTGGAGGGGAGGTTAGCCACCTCCTACTAGGAATTTTGGCAGTGGAGGTATTTTCCAGCAATTGCAGCCAGCAGATCGATTTCCCCAGCAGAGCAACATACCAAGCCCAAAGGGGCCATTTTCTGGTGTTGAGATTTCTGGAAACCCTTCGCGGGTTTTCTGGGTCTTTGGAGTAGAGCCCGGGGTTAAAAGCCCGAAGTTTTCTGAGCACGGGAATAGGCCCAAACTATAGTCTGAAGTCAACCAACAAAAACAATTTCCAGGACTAGCAATGCAGAGGAAGAGACACGCAGAGCCTTATTCCAGCAGAGATTTTGGTCAGTTTTAGAGCTGATCTTAAGCCTGCCTAGAGCAGGCCTAGGTGCTACCTTTCTTGGCACCTCTATTATACTCTTTCCGACCAATTAATAAAATGGCTCAGCAGATATTTTTGGCTCCAAATTATGTGTTTTAATCAGTGAAACAACACTCGGTGAGTGCTGTGACTTCTACTCTGCTCGGCTGTGAAAAGACCCAATTAGAGTCTTGCGAGTCAAACTCGCGTTGACTGAGTTTGACTTGTGGTTAACGCGAGTTTGACTCGTGAGACTCACGAGTTTCGATTTGCAATTGTGATTAATCGGCCAGGTTTAGGTTACTGCGGAAACCCGTCATCGACTGCCTATTTTTTTTAAATTTTAAACTTACGCCGCCTGCTCACCTCAACTGTGCCGCGACTGCTCACCTCAACTCTGATGCCGCCTGCTCACTCAACTCTGCGTTGACGTTGAAACACTGCTCTACCCTGAGTCCCGACGTTGCCTGCTCCTCTTGCTGCTTCGACTCAGTTGCTTCGGCTCAACTCTGCGTCGACGTCAAACGAAAGATGCTGCTCTGCCCCGAGCCCTGATGCTGCCTGCTGCTGCTGCTGCTTTGACTCAGCTGCCACGACGAAGAAGACCGAGTCCCAACACTGCCTGCTCTTCTTGCTGCTTCGACTCAGCTGCCACGACGAAGAAGACCGAGTCCCGATGCTGCCTGCTGCTGCTGCTGCTTCGACTTAGCTAGTTACTGCGCAACTGCTAGTTAACTTCGTAATCTTGGTTCGTGTGGAATTTCAAGGATATTTTTTGAATTAAATTCTTGCATTACCACCCAAAATAGATATCGATTTCACCATTGAATCAATACAGACTGCAATATTAGTGTCAAGGGATTCTAAAACAGTTGGAAGTGATTCAGAACCAATATTACAATTAAACTGTACCAGAGTATTGGAGGAGCAGTAACTGTGCACACTGTAGTGTGTAATCTTGGTTGTTTTAATGTTTTTAACTTTTTTCATTTTGTATCATTTTTAATTTCTATTTTTTTTGTCTATTACAATTCACAGGCCTACAGGAGCCACAAATTAAACACAGACCAAATAAGGCCAATCGGAAATAATGCCAAGGGAGAAGGACTTTGCTTGGGCTTATTGTGAGAAGATTCCTGGGGAAGCTAGGCTCCTCTGTAAATTTGCAAAGCGAAATGTAGTGGAGGCATTTATAGATTCAAGTACCACCTTGCAAAGATACCCGGCCATGATATAGGTCTCTGTGACAATGTTGATGAAAATGTCCAACACCAAACAATCTTGGCCCTTGATATGTTGAGTCTGCATAATGCCAAGAAAACAATGCAAAATAAAGAAATAGGAACCCTTGGAGCTGACCATTGTTCTTCCAATACCCCCTTCTCATCTCCCTTTGTTGAATCTTCAATGCCCTTCCCAAGTTTCCCACACATGCCTCCAAATCCAAGTCAAACTCAATGCCAAATGAATCCTCCTGCATTCAACACTGGAGGTGGAAACATAAACACTTTTTTGCTTTCCGCACAAAACCTGATTCCCAACCTACCTTGGATGGCACTGGTTCGAAAAAAAATATCCATAGTCAGGCAAGGAAGGCCATTGCTAACTTTTGGTACTATTCTGACTTACCTTTCCACTGTGCCAGAAGTCCTTATTGGCAAGCTATGATTGATGCAGTTGTTGTTGCAGGTCCAGGGTTCAAAGCCCCTTCATTAGAGAGCCTTAGGACAGATTTGTTGTTAGAGAGTGTTGAAGATGTCATGCATGTGCAAGCTGAGTTTTGTTCATCATGGGTAGAAACAGGGTGCACCATCATGAGTGATGGATTGATAGATCAAAGGAATAGAACTTTAATAATTCTCCTTGTATCTTGTCCAGCAGGCACAATGTTTCTCAAATCAGTGGATGCCTCAGACAAGGTTAAGACTGCTCAACTTATTTGTGAATTGATGGAGGAAGTCATTCAGGAAGTGGGAGAAGAACATGTTGTACAAATTATCACTGACAATGTAGCTAATTATATGGCTGCTGGTAGACTTTTTGAAATTAGGCACCCCACAATTTTTTGGACCTCTTGTGCAGCCCATTGCATAGATTTAATGCTTGAGGCCATTGGTAAGTTTCATTGGATACATGAGGTTGTGGAGAAGGCAAAATCCATAACCAAATACTTGTACAACCACACTATTGTCCTAAACACCATGAGAAAATACACTGTTCGTAAATAAATTGTTCGACTTACAGTGATTAGATTTGCAACAAATTTCATATCTTTGCAATCTGTGGTTGAGCAAAAGATAAAGTTGAAGCTGATGTTCTTGGGACCTGAGTGGATGGGATCTAAACATTCCAAAACCCTTGAAGGCATTGAAATTGTTGCACTTGTGTTTAATGACAGTTTTTGGAAAGATGCCGAAGAGATTATTGCTGTGACAACGTCCCTTGTCAGAGTTCTCAGGTACTTCAAGTCTTTTAACTTTTTTAATTTTTAAAATTTCATTTCAAGCTTATTTTTATTTTTAAAGTTTCATATTTCATTAATTTTGAAAGCTTGAACTTTCAGGATGGTTGATGGTGACAAACCCGCTATGGGTTACATTTATGAGGTGATGGATCTCGCAAAGGAGGCCATCAAAAGAAGATATGGGGATGAGGATGCAAAGTATTTGCCTCTTTGGGATATTATTGTTGCACGTTGGGATAGGTAGTTGCATTCCCCCTTACATGCTGCCGGGTACTTCTTAAACCCACAATATTTTTATGATAAGAGCAAATTTAATGAAGATGGGGAGGTTGGCAGAGGACTTATAACATGCATTGAAAGGTGCTCCCCTGATCCAGAATTTCAAAACCGTGTCTTTTCCCAACTACAGGATTATAGGACGCCAGCTAAATTATTTACCTATACGAGTGCTATACGAGAAAGGACTAAGATGTTGCCAGGTACCCTTTGAGGCTTGAAGGCTTCATCAATTTTGTATGTTAAATGTTTTATTAAATTTTGTTTTCTTTTTAAGTTTTTACTATTTAGTACTTACTAAGTTACTACTCACAAACACTTGCCACTTGCTAGGTCTTTGGTGGCAAAACTTTGGTAGTGATACACCAGATTTGAAGAGATTTGCCATTCGAATCTTAAATCAATCATGCAGTGCTTCAGGTTGTGAGCGCAACTGGAGCATGTTTGAGAAAATACATTCTAAGAAGCGCAATTGATTGACACAAAAGCGCTTAAATGACCTTGTATTTGTCCATTACAATCTACGACTTCGCAACAAGCAAATATTAGGTGAGAGCCTGAATTTGAAGTTTTCATAATCTGATTTGCACTTTAAAGTTTAAACTTCAAAGTTCAAACTTTAATTTGCATTTCAATGTTTCATGATAATGACAGGTTTGGATCATTCACCAATCGACCTTGAGGAGATAGATCTGCAAACTACAAATGCATTAGATTGGGTCCAAATAGAGGAGGAGCCTCCTCTTTTAAGTCTACATGACTTGGAGAACTTAGAGAGTCAAGCAAGCGAAGGAGTGGGAGGAATCGCTTCTAGTTCTCACTCTAAGAGTCTTAGACTCCCTGTTATTGATTTTTTACTGATTTGCTTAGCAGTATTTTTGTAAACTTTTAGAAGCAAATGCTTCTGGTTCTATGTAGTCACTGGTTAGGAATTAGGTTTTAGTACTTCTGATCATGTTTGGACTTATAACATATATGAGATACTTATTCATTCATGATATATTGGACATTTATTGATATTATGCATTGTTTGGACATTGCTTTATTGAATATCAATGAAATTTTTTTTTTTTTAATTCAATATATGTGTATATCTTTATTTATTGAATTTGCCGATTTTTTCCCGATCTGATTCAAACTCTTCGCTCTTTTGCGTTGCCGATTTATTGCCGATTCCGAGTCTGGTAACATTGGTTTTAATGCTGTTTCTATTTTGCTGTAGTTAATTGTCTATTTGCACTCTTATCACTGTTAATCCCCATTTGGGGATATTACATAGGTCTAGGCTAACCTTTAAGCCTTTCTTGGAGAGCCATATACCTTGCTTCTCGAGCAAGTAAGCTCTATCATCTGAGTCTCTCCTATGAATGGGCTCTTGAAATCACTATCTTTCCATCATTGATATATCATTCTTAGTGATTTCCCATATATCGGGACTCCTCCCATCGGTGAAAGTCGGTAAAGAGCAGGGGCATTGACTGAGGTGATAGTGGGTCTTTGTCCCATTGTTGCCACTTGGTCTAGTAGTTTCCCCTTTGGAACCCCTCTTAGGACCCCTGCTAGATTGAGCGGTAATAGTACCTCCCTCACTAAGAGGGAGTGTTGATGCTTGTAGCTTGGGTAGTTACTTCTGCATGTGTTTAGGCATGCAGGAGTCGCCCAAAGTCTTCTTAGACACTTGCTCTAGTGTCAACAAGTTGCTTTTGTAACTTAGCCTAAGTCTAACTTAAGAAAAACACATAATTATTATGTTGGCTTATTGAGCTAAAGTAAACTTAAGAAAAGTAAATTATTTACTTTAGTGATTATTTTTTAATCTCAACCCTTGATATCAAGGGAGGCGAGATCTAATCTTAGTCATCAATCACTTTAGAGATTAGGGTAAGGGTTTTAGCTCAATGTAAAGTTATAAAAACAAGGCTAAGGAGAGGGAGAAAACACACCATACAACAAAAAAATATTGAGAGAAGCATCTCAGTGAGTGTGTTGGATCCGAGGAAGGGGGCAACAAGGAGATCCAGATTAGCCAAGGAGGGCTTGATCAGCTGGATCATATCTAGCTGTTGTGCATTTCCTCAGTTGGGCCATTTTCCCAGGATGGGAGCCCAAGTATCTTCTGAAAGTTAGTGAAGAACTATGATTGGGTAGAATCTATTGTGTCATTGTGATTGATGTTGAGAATTTGGTAGGGCAGAGTTTAATTCAATTCTCTGACTTGATAACTGCTTGTGTTATACTTGTTATGCTTCTATTATTTAGATCTTATCTACATTAGCTTATTATGTCTATCATCAAGTCAATTATCAAAACACAAGAGACAGAATTTTGGCTCTTCAAGCCAGGGCCAAAACCTCTCCCTCTTGGAGAGGAAAATCCGAAAGTAATTCTTCTTCTAGATCTTCAATTGACAAGTACCATGACCATGACACGGACCCTTGACACCGATATGCCTCCAAGACCCTGGTCACTTGCTCTTCTTGGCTCCTTATGATGATCTTCCTTTTCTACACTGCACTACACCACACTTCTAGGTCTCCTTATTGCTGGAACCCAAGACCATATATGTGAGACTTCTCTTGCTGTGATAGGCCTTGGCCTCAACGTTCTTTCTTTATTGTGCTTATCCTCAACCTTTCTAAGATCTTCGTAGCATATGTAGAAATTTCTGAATCTTAAATCTTATGCAGAAATTATTTTTGTTAATCCGGTTAAGCTTCTCCTACTTATACAAGTTATCAACTGAATAAATTCAAGTTAACATCAAAGCAAAACACATAATAGATCTCTACCAATTCATATCTAGAATAAGCACATGCACACATAGACAAAGTGACACAGTTATTTCTGGACAAACTGTCCCCGGAAAAACCCAATGTGGGAAAATCGGTCTCTGGCTGCTGGAGGGCTCTATTATTAAGAATATTCTGAATATACAACTTTGGGTTCTAGATCTAGAAAACCCTACAGAGAAAACTCTAGATTTGCAGCACCTGGCTGATCTAAGACCAGCAATATTGACTGATCCACACCCTCAAACGGGATTTACAGAACTCAGCCAGATCTAGGCCTAGAAACGCCAGATCTGCCCCTGAAAGACACTGCGTCAGCCTCTGAAGGCCTCCAAATGCTCAGCGCTGTCACTGGAAGGGACTGCGTTACCCCAGAATGGGTGACGCAGTCACTATGTTGCCCCTAAGGGTCTCTGCGTAACCCCTGAAGGGTTTCCTGAAAATCACGCTGTTCTTGATGTTGTTGCTGCTGCCGTTTGCTACTGCTGCTGTTGCCGTCTGCTACTGCTGCTGTTGCCGTCTGCTGCTGCTGCTGCTGCCGTCTGCTGCTGCTGCTGCTGCCGTCTGCTGCTGCTGCTGCTGCCTTCCTCTACGCTGTCTTTCCTGATCTCTTCTTTGCTTCTTGTGTATTCTAGACCCCGGGATCAGATCATCCCCTTGGTCTAAATTCCCCTCTCTGTAACTGAAACACTTGAGAATACTTAGCAACTCTGCCCTAGACTCTCAGCTTAGCTTTAGTGCTCTGCCTCTGTATGTCTTACAAATGACCCCAAGCCTTTCCTTTATACTTTTCTCGTTGACAAATCAAGGGCCAAGTTAAAATCTTTAATTAATGGCTAAGATTAGAAGAAAGCTTGATCCGTGTGACTTAAGACAATTTCATCACATGTTTAATTAAATTCACTTTAATTATTTTATTTTCCTAAGTTTTAACTTACGAAATACATTAAAATAATTAATTAATCTAATATCTCCTAAACCAGATGAAATTTCCCAAATCCATTTCTGGATCTTGTAGATCAGGTGGACTCTAGTCCTTGCTCAAAATTTGGGACCTAGAGCACAACTGATGCTACCCCAAATACACAAAATCTCAACACTCCCTCTTAGCATCAAGGGTGTGCTCTAGCAATACATCACACTTATGCATTACATGATTTTGGGCACTGGTTCTATGCTGCTGAAGCTTGGTCTCCTGCCACTCAACTCTGCACTGCTACTGCCATTCTGTACTGCTGCCCATGACTCTGCCACTGCCACTGCAACCACTGTAGTGCAGCTCCCTCTCAATATGCTGCATCTGTGCTGCTCATAGCACTGCCACTGCTGATATGCTATACTGCAACTTCAGTTGTTGAGAGAAACAACTGAATCTCTTGCCCAATCTTTGACAAACAAGTCTGATGGGTTGCATCCTCATCACTGAAGCTCCATAAGCTATAGATCTCTACGGGCATCTAAAGAACGATGCACAACTACAACTCTGCCTATGTAATCAGACTCCCTCTACACTACTGAAGTCACATCAGCTCCTTGTGTTGAAATCTATCACACTGCTGTTGCACTGCACTGTCCTTCTGAAGCTCTTTGCGCTACTGCAGTTCTGCACTGCGTAAGTAGTACTGCACTGCGCTGCTGAAGTCACATCAACCTTTGCGCTACTACTGCTTCTATGATGCTGCTACTATGCTCTGCGCTGCTCCTCCCAGCCTCCAGATCTGCCTCTGCTTATGCCATATTTGTGATCTATGCACCCACTGCTCCACTTGTCCCGCTACTGTCTTAAGGCTGCCGTAGCTCTCTTGTGATCCAAAAGATGAGCTGCTCAAGGATCCCGCCTCACTTCCATGTAGCTCCTCTACATGTCCATGTCACCCCACCTCCGTGGTTCATGAGCACTCATGGCTACATCATCTCCTGACCCATCATCTGCCACCGCTGCTTTGGAAGAAGATGCTTCGTTGTCCTTCTTCTTTTCTGGACAATGGTTGGCAAAATGTCCCATTTCGCCACACTGGAAGCACTTGATCTTTGAAAGATCCTTCTTCTTCTTCGGCTGCTTCTTTGATGCGAAGGCTGCATCTTCCTCCTCTTCCTTCTTTACTTTGCTCAATGCAGGGCTGTGTTGCTTCTTGGTGAACCTTCGTAGTTCTTCTTGCCGCAGGATTGACCACAAGCTGTCCCAATCTGGGAGGTCCGCTCTGCCCAAGATACTTTGGACAAAGGTTTCCCACTCATCCGTGACTGCATTGAGGGCACTCCTGACTCTCACTGTATCATCTACGGTTGCACCCGTTGCAGTCAGCTGATCCCTAATTGACTGCATTCTGAAGAGGAAATGCTCGATGTCTTCTCCCTTGGTCATCATGAATGACCTCATTTGGGCCTCCAACAACATCTTTCTTTGGACTGATTTTCCCTCATATAGGGAAGTCAAGGTCTTCCACATCTCATTGGCTGTCCTCTTCTCAGCTACGTGTGGCACAATATGATCCTTGATACTGTCCATTATCAGCCGCTTGGCATGCCCAACAACTTCTCTATGCTTCCGTAGGAGATCCGCATCTGTTGGTGTGGCCAGGGTCTGCTCTGCATGGTCTCTTAGACCATATGCCTTAAGGACAATCAGGATCCTAGCTTTCCACACCGAAAAGTTTGAGAGGCCCTCTAGCCTATCCTGATCACGCAGTCCATGAGGAGCCATTTGCTCAGAATGTGTCAGAGCTCCTCTTTTCTATCGTAGAGATCTTGGATCTAGGGTCCTTTACGAACTTGGCACCCTCTGCTCCCTCTGACACTTGATTTCCCTCCTTGGAAATGTACCAAATCAACTATGATTCAGCTTCTTCTGTGATCCTCTAATCAAACTACAAGTTTCCTTTGGCAAGAAACTGTCGAGAAGCTGATCTCTTCCCAACCTTTGTCACTTGTGCTAAGGTTAAAAATCTGAAAACTTCAGAAGTTTAACCCCACCAGCTCTTCTGAATTTCTGCAACTTTTCTGCAGACTTTTTCTGGATCTGACAGATTCAGATCTGAATCACACTGGCTGGCTTCAAACGCTGTTTCTGAGTTGCCTCTGCGCAATAATTGCGTGGGCTTGCTAGGACACAGCGCTGGACAACGTTACCCTTCCCTCTGTGTGATTCTGCTCCTGAAAACTACGCTATCCCTTCAGATTTTCTTTTCTGCTGCCTTTCGAGCTACTTTCTGCAGCTAGATCCTTCAGATTCTTCAGCTGGTGACCTTTCTAGATTTACAATTCTTCTGATACCATGTAGAAATTTCTGAATCTTAATTCTTATGCAGAAATTATTTCTGTTAATCGGGTTAAGCTTCTCCTACTTATACAAGTTATCAACTGAATAAATTCAAGTTAACACCAAAGCAAAACACATAACAGATCTCTGCCAATTCAGATCTAGAATAAGCACATGCACACATAGACAAAGTGACGCAGTTATTTATGGACAAACTGTCCTCGAAAAAACCTAATGTGGGAAAACCGGTTTCTGGCTGCTGGAGGGCTCTATTATTAAGAATATTTTTGAATACACAACTCTAGGTTCCAGATCTGGAAAACCCTACAGAGAAAACTCTAGATCTACAACACCTGGCTGATCTAAGACCAACAATACTGACTGATCCACACCCTCAAACGAGATTTACATAACTCAGCCAGATCTAGGCCTAGAAACCCCAGATCTGCCCCTGAAAGACACTGCGTCAGCCTTTGAAGGCCTCCAAATGCTCAGCGCTGTCACTGGAAGGGATTGCGTTACCCCAGACTGGGTGACGCAGTCACTACGCTGCCCCTAAGGGTGTCTGCGTAACCCCTGAAGGGTTTCCTGAAAATCATGCTGTCCTTGCTGCTGCTGCTGCTGCTGTTGCCTTCCTCTGCTATGTCTTTCTTGATCTCTTCTCTGCTTCTTGTGTATTCTAGACCCGGGGATTAGATCATCCCCTTGGTTTAAATTTCCGTCTCTGCAACTGAATCACTTGAGAATTCTCAGCAACCCCACCCTAGAATCTCAGCTTAGCTTCAATGCTCTGCGTCTGTGTGTCTTACAAATGACCCCAAGCCTTTCTTTTATACTTTTCTCGTTGACAAATCAATGCCCAAGATTAAATCTTTAATCAATGGCTAAGATTAAAAGAAAGCTTGATCCATGTGACTTAAGACAATTTCATCACATGTTTAATTAAATTCACTTTAATTATTTTATTTTCCTAAGTTTTAACTTAGGAAATACATTAAAGGAATTAATTAATTTAATATCCCCTAAACCAGATGAAATTTCCCAAATCCATTTCTGGGTCTTGTAGATTAGGTGAACTCTAGTCCTTCCTCAAAATTTGGGACCTAGAACACAACTGATGCTACCCCAAACACACAAAATCTCAACAGCATAGAGTGGACCCAAAATAGAGATGAGATGTGTTGGAATACTAAGAGGGGGGGGTGAATCAATATTTCTTTTCAATTCTTATTATAACCAATTAGATTCTTCACAATAAAAAACAGAGAAATGAATATTTTTATTATGAAACAAGAAGGATAATAATCCTTTTTCAAATGAATAAGTACAATGAGATATGAGGGTACCAACCCTTCAAAAATTCAGGCACCAACCTATTTCCAAGCACCAACTTGGACTTTGATGAGGCTTCGACCTCTAGGTCTACGACCCTATCTATTCCAAGGCATCAACCTTGCGTTTAGGGGCTCTTACCCCAAAAACACCAATCCTTCGGTCTTCTTTAATAAAATGAGTAATGTACTTACTTGAGTATCTTCAACAAATTTTTTGGATTGTTCAATGCATTACTTGTCTTCAAAAGCTGTCTTCAAATGTCTCCAAAATGGGGTACTCAGAATTACCCAATCACAGTTCCGGGCTCCACAAATAACTGTTAGTCCAAGCTATTAGTGATAACTGTGCTCTAGGTTATTACTGGTAATGCTCCTATGACGAATACTCCTTACTTGTAATGCTTCTATCATGATGCTAATTTAAACTGATGCATCTATCTAATATACAATGCTTTCTAATATACTATATATAACTAAATGAAACCTCCTAAAGAGGAAGATGATCTCAATCATATTAGAGATCTTTCACTTCTTCTTTCTTAGACTTCTTTGAATCAGGTTCTTCTACTTCTCCGACAACATGGGCTTCCTCCTTTTTCATCGTCCTTGTTGGATTGGGGACAATCCTTTTTATAGTGCCCAAGTTCATTACATCCATAGCATCAATCTTATCCATGTTCTTTCTTTTCTTTTGAGGACCAAACTTATCAAATATGAAGTTATTCCTTTCTCTCTTGACATCTTTAACTTATATAGTTCTTGCCTTAGAGATATTACTCCTCTTGCAGTACTTACTGAGAATAGCTCCACCAATTTCTCATATATTTCTTTTGAAGATTCTAATTTGGATACACAGGGGATAAGAGAGTCTCTTATGGATTCTATAAGAATCCTTTGGGCTCTTATATCTCCCTTCATGTATTTGGCATAAGCTTGAGTGTCTTCCTTTGAGGGTTTAGTCACTGTCCCTTTAATGTAATCCATAAATTCATTTTCAATCAAATTTAAATCTGTCCTTTTCTTCCATGCAAGAAATTTTGTAGTCCCAGACAATTTGTTGCTTTCTTTGCAAAAAGTCATTTTGACAGATTCAAATGGGGACATTAAGATACTTACTTGAGCATATGCTTTCTTCTTCTATCAACTTCCTTGTTGATGATGATGTAGAAGATAGTAGGAGCTCCCTTTCTAATTGGCTTCTTCAAGAGAGCTAAATCACCTTTAATCCTTTATGATGATTATGGCTAGATGGTGCCTCCAACAAATGTTGATTTGATTTTAACACCATAGTTATTTATGGTGATGGTGTCCTTGATCTTCTTGAGATGGCTTTCTAATTTTTGCAATCTGCCTCTTTAGAATCTGAAGATTGACTCTTCAATGTAGATTTTTGACTTTTTCCTTCTAGAAAACTAATCCTTGATCTTCTTGGTACTTGAGTGTCTTCTTGTCAAATAGCCCTTTCTAGCACTTTAGCTTTGATACACAAGGGGATGGTTGAGTCTTGAAAGTGCCGAAATGAGAGAGAAGGTTGCATAAATGATGCACAAGGGGATGGCCCCTTGGTGTCCATGTAAGTCATCATGTGGTGCTCCAAAGTGGCTCTGGGGCACAGATAATGATCTCATAGGTCTCCTGGTGAAAGATAAGCTTGTAGATTGCTCCAAATGAGGGCATTGACAATGGTGCTTTCCCTCCCATGTCTCAAGGGTGAGACAAACCTCCTCTAGGCCTTGGATCAACTGCCAAGCCATGTGTACACTGCTAAGCTAGTTGGGGGTAATGCTGGTCCAAGTGCATCATCTTGCGAATAATGTGGGGCAACGAACAAGTTGCTGAAGGTGTCTAGGGTGCCCATGAGATGAGATAATGCTCTATCACATGACAAAGTCCCATGGATCTCAACACATCCCCTACAGGTGCCAATATGATCCTCTGGTGGGATTGGGCCCCAGTTAAGTTGCCCAACCCATGATGAAACTACCTGCCAATTACGTATAAGATCCAATGCGTCTCCTCACCATCAAGTACAATAATTAATTAATGCATCTAAGTGAACCAAGCTCATTAATCAAGGGCATAAATGAGACCTCATAATGGGAATCCCTTCCAAATTTGGGGCTTTGAGCATCTAATAGTGTAATTGCCTCCCTAAGTAGGAGTGGCTAATAAACAACCATATTAGGTGTTCCCAACCCCTAAAGGGAAAGACATGTCCAAGGTATGTCCTTCAAGTGATAGGGGTCATGTGGATGATGATGAGGTGGATTGGGACACAGGGGTCTCAAGGCCAAATGCCATGGGTTCAAGGGTGGTAACAATGAGGGATGTGTTACCACTCGAACCAATAGGGGACCTAAAAGGGGTTCCTAAGCGGGAAACTGCTAGGTTAAGGGCAATGGTGGAGGCTTAGCCCACTGTCCCCACAGCTAAGGCTCCCTGCTCTTTATGAACTTTCATCGATGGGAGGAGTCCCGATACTTTGGGAAGCCACTTATAAATGATATATCAATGAATATATGAGAAGTGACCCCTTAAACCCTTTCCCAAGGAAGAGGTGAAGAATGGAGCTTGCTTGCCTTTTAAGCAAGGGACATGATCTTCTAGGGATAAGGGAGGAGGATTGGAGGGTTGAGGTAGAAGGATAAGGCTTCTAGATGGGGCTCTTAATCCCTAAAATCCTTGGGGAAACCTGGATTTCCAAATGGTCCTTGATAAATAGTCTTTGATGATAAGTGGGACCACACGAGGCCAAGTGGACCCAACCCAGGTTCGGGGATGGAATATAGTAACCAATGATGCTCCTATCCTGGACAAGGTGAGGGGAAAAGACCAAACAAGAATCATTACTTCAATAGGTCAAATTGATCCTACTAGGTTCTAGCCTTGGGGATACCTAGGCAAAACTTGGTCCTAGAGCTAGGGCATGAGGTTCATAGAGATTCCACCATTGGAATTGACTCAAATTTGGAGGAGAGCGAGGGGACCCACCAACGCAGTAGCCTTTAGGAGATCGAAGTTTTTTTGTGTGTAGGTTCCCGAGAAATTGATGCCCTAGGTGACCTATTGGGGCTAGACCTAGGAAAAAGGGGAAAAAGGTGAAAAAGAAGGGGAAAATGATCACCCTTTTGAGGGACTAGTGCTTGATTCACTTGGGGATATGGAGTCAAGGATGATGATGATTAAGAATTCGGTTTCTTGATCAAGGAGGCTCAGAAAGTCAACTTCGTCCAATGCCAAGGGAAAGAGAAGAAAAGTGACCTTCAAGTATTTATACATCATACAAATGGTGCAAGATTATCGAGACAAAACAATTTCTAGGACATTTCATTCATCTAACAATGGCCCATACATTAAATGAGATAAATAGACACTTAATTCAACATTTCAATCATGCAACAATTAGCCCTAATTATAGCGAAGTTCAACAGTATGTAGCAACGAGAAAATTGTGTTAAAATTTGCACTTACAATGTTAGAGAGTATATCCAACCAACATCACATTTGCAAAAATGAAGCTCCAAGATAAAAATGGCCCAAATCCATATATCAAAATTCATCCATTATCCAAAATAGTCCTCCAAGGAAAAATGCAAAGTTCTCTAAAGATAGAGAGATCCCAAGTCAAGTGATGATACAAATGAATGTAGCTAACTCCTATTTATACACCTTTTAGGAGTTTGAACTAGCCTATGGGCCTACATTAGCCCCTAAACATAAAATAATGTGCATGTAACCTTAACTTTTGGTGACAAGCCCACCAAACTAGCTCATACATGGAATAATAAGCCTCTTAGGAGGTCAAATAATAATATTTGCATGTCGTGAAAGTGCCATAATGAGCAATAAACTCCTCAAAATATGTTGGACAAGGGGGTGGCCCCTTGTTCTCTAAGTAATAGATCTGTGGTGCTCCCAATGGGTGTGGGGGCACACCAATGACCCCATGGGTCTCCATATGAGTCGAAGAAGCCTATAGATCCTTTGCAAGGGCTCGAATGATGGATTGAATGATGCCATGACATCGTACAAGTCCTGGGACACCTGCCAAGAGTGTGGTGGTCCTGTGGGGTCTGCTGGGCATAGTATACCAAGCATATCATCATCATCCCAAAAGTGGATCTCTAGTATTCTCTGAACATTGGTGGGGATCTGTGGAGTGTTTTCTGCTGCTGTGGAGGCTCATGGATCTCTACACACACCCTATATGTGCCAATGTAGCCCTCTGGGGGTTAGGACCCCATATAGGGAGACCAAACCCAAATGGACACCATCTGCAATCCTGTATAAGATCCAATGCGTTCCCTAGCTTTCCAGCACAACAAGTCGTTAGAGTAATTGTGTGAAAGAGCTTACAAACCATAGACAACAAAGTGGGTACTTCATAATGGCATGCCCTTCCATAGCGGGCTTTGGCATGTGCTGATGTCTCCAAGTTCCAAAGGGGGTTAGCTAGGTACCTTATTAGGTGGTTTCTACCCTTAGAGGGGACAATATGTCCAAGGTACATCCCTCAAATGGGGGTGGCAAGTGATAAAGAAGTGAAATGGACTAGGGAATGAGAGGGGCAATCCTGGGCCACATATTGGGGCATAAGGGTAGCT
The DNA here is from genome assembly GCA_034641835.2 of Pinus albicaulis. NCBI lineage: Eukaryota > Viridiplantae > Streptophyta > Pinopsida > Pinales > Pinaceae > Pinus > Pinus albicaulis. Next base: position 1,053,226,470 of record CM076581.1, read on the forward strand.
AGATAATGGGAAGCCCACACTTGGTTATATAATGTGTAGGAGGGAGCAATCGTGGTACATGAGGTGCCCCGACCTTTTCACCCTTCTTTATGTGCCTTTTGTCTTTTTATGATTTTTCTTTAATAAATTGTTCGGAGCTCAAAGGGCAAGAGCATGATGTGTCGGATATAGCACTAAATACCCAAGATTTGGTAGGGCGATTCATTGCCCTCTAGGGGTTGGGATAGTCATATGTTCCTGAATGATAAAGGAGGCTCATCTAGGGCCTATGGAAGTAGGGTGATGGCCATGGGAATGGGGTATTTCTCATGTATTGGCTTTTGCCCACGTGCTATATATTTTTGTCTCGACCATGTTTTGCATTTTGTAGTATAATTCCCTATTGAATGTGGCCATTTATGCTTTTACTTTTTCTTTTAGCTGCTTCAACCTCCAAGGCATCATTCTAGTCCTGACCCAAGGTGGGGGTAAGGGGATAGAGAGGCTGACCCTATGTGGACCCAGAGAGGCAATGTGGACCCTTTGATGACACTTAGAGAGGGTGATTTTGATATAATGATATAATGTACATGCTTATATTCTATAGACCTGGTTTGGGTTAGTTGGTTGTTGTGTGCTTATGATAATATCTATGGTTTTGTGTATAAGAACTGATTTTGGTTAAGAGCACATTAGATATGTTTTATCTTTTGGTATCCTAGTTTCGACATAGGTGTATGACACGGATGGTGATCCAGGATTGGGACACATAGATCCATGGATGATCATGGTTATGTGGAACATATGGTTAATTATGATTTATAGATGATACATGATTTGTATGATTCTATGTGCTTAATCTCGTACTAAGCATGATGTCGCAGGGGACTTGGTCATTTCCAACAAGGATGCTCGACCTATAAATGACTGTGGAAGTCATTTCTCCAAAACCAAAATGACTGTGGAAGTCATGCACAATCCTTGGTAAAATGTGAATAAGTTAATTATGAAATTCATTTGATTCCTTTGATCTATGAGATTGTGATGTGTGTAGGTCTTGGAAGAAGACCTTACCAACAAACCATCAAATGGGTACGAGCTCACAATTAATACCTTAGGGTGAAGCGCGGAGTTTCAAAGCAGAGTAGATGAGAAGCCATGAAAATTAGGGCGCGGAGTCCTAAATCCACGAAATATAAAGACGTGGAGTCTTGGATATATAATAAAAGGATTAGGGCGCAGAGTCCTAAATCAGTGGAAGATAAAGACATGGAGTCTTGGATCTATAATGAAATGTTTAGGGTGCGAAGTCCTGAATATTTTAAAAGATCAAGTTGTGGAATCTTGGATCTTTAGAGTAGATCAGGGTGCGAAGTCCTCAATCTACTAAGGCATGGAGATGCATGCGATAGGGTGCGGAATCCCTATTCTTCGGAAGAAAAATACCACTCATGGGAAGCGCAGGGATGAATTTCCTTAATAAAATCTCATTCCTAACAATTTTGGAGTGACTTTCTAAAAATAGAAAGTCATGTCTATCATCTCAAGTATGACTTTCCAAAAATAGTAAATCACCTCCAATCAATGGGTAATCAAGTATACTTGAAAAAAAATCACTTTACTTATCATTGATCAATCCTAATAGTTAAATGGGGACTTAATCCTCAATATTATTAATATTTTGTTATCTTTTATGAGACTATTATATTATTATTAAAAGGGAATTATATCTCCTCAATCACTGGACACCTCTCTCCTTGATGATTCTCATGGCTCTATGTAACTCTCTCTCTCTTTTAATAATACATTACACTCTCTTTTATGCACTCATCAAAGAATGACATATTCCTCTTACACTCATTAAAGACATGTCATAAAAGATTCCTCTTACACTCTCTTCAATGCATATGTTACACTCTCCTTAACTAAAGCATGCATACCTCTCCTTAATGGCATGAGTTACACCTCAAAATGTAATACAAGGCATGCATATTACTCCTCTTTTATGACAATAATTTGTTGCTCCTCCTATATATGTGTCTCATGTATTCTCACTTGAGAGAGGTGCATTGTGATACCAAGAGTTGGAGAGATTTGAAAAAGACTATGAGAGGGAGAGACTTGGAGAGCAGCCAATTTCTTTCAAAATGAATTTGAAATTCCTAAACTAAATTACTAAGTAGCTCTACATAGTGGAGCTGACCATGAGTGGTATTGGGAGGAAGTGAAACTTATCTTCCTCAGCTTGCCTTGGATATCTCTCTATTGCTATATTTTGGTATTGTTTGTGAGCTCTTACAGTTCGGGGGTTCCACGGGGAGAAGTTCTCCCTGGATAAGGTTGGGTGAAAAACCGGATGGTCACAATGATTTGATAATGATATGCATACTCTGATTGGAGCTGGAGCATATTCCCATCTTTTTGGACTTGTATAAATACACAACCAAGTATGTTCATAAGCATTCTTGAAATTTCAATTATTATTAGTTTAAAGTGTTGTAAAAATTTTAATATATTGGAACTGATACTTGTGAATGTTTATGAGATATTTACAGAGTTAATCCTAAGCTAAACCAATAATGAATGACAATTGTAGTTGAGCATGTACATGTAGGAGGTATTAAAACAAGAATGTGTCGTTAAAGTTTTTAAGTTCAGTTTATAATGAATTTTGTTTATAGCAAGTTTTCATGAGTTGATGAAAATATAATGTTAGCATAAATTTGGGTTTTATTTCTCCATGTACAGCTGTAGTTGAAGTTTGCACATGAAGTGTTTGACAAAATTGATAAATGAGGTAGTAGGAATTTTTGTTGTTGTTGTTTTAAGAAATCACATCCCTGAGTGTTTTTGTCGCGATTCATCTTAACATCAGAGGGTATCCATACCAAAAGGACCTGTAACCCCCGACTTGATTCCAAAAAAACACTTTTCCAAACCCAGGTCGTAAATCTAGGCTATTTTGCAGATTGCTGTTGCCCACTGTGTGCGCCTATTGTCAAGTTTTGGGTGAAAAAATAAGATAATCTAGTCTCTGTTTTAATATTTTGTGATTTGAAGAATTAATTTATAAATTTTATGAGCTAAATAGGTTGAGTGAGAATCTTAGATTCATGTCAAATTGCTTTAAGAGATTATGGCTTCCAAGTGTTTGACAAAATGTCTCAATGGTTGTAGATTGCTTGCAAATTGTTTGTCAAAATGCCTCAGTGGCTGTAGATTGCATGTTTTCAAAGTGTTTGTCAAAAGGCCTCAATGGCTGTAGTTTATAGATTGCATGTTTGCAAAGTGTTTGTCAAAACTTCAATGGATGTATTTTTTGTGCATATAATTTGTTAGAGTAAATGTCCTACTTACTGTAGCTTTTATGTACTAGAAAATTTATGAATAGATTATTTAATGGATGTAGTTTTTCCTATGTCATCAAGTTTGTATGAATGTGAAAATGAATCTAATAAACTGCTGAAGTGTGAATAGAGAATATGATAGTTGTTACTTTTATTATCTAAAGCTTTCATTAAAAAAAAAAGGGTTGTTGGAAACAATTTTACCGTGACTAATTTTGTTGGATTTTATGCAAGTGAGCATAATAAGTTTCGTCTAAGCTGCATGTATTCAGGGGTGCAATCTTATGTTTTAATGGCTGTAGAAAACAACTAGTGTGCTCAATTTTGGCAAGTCCGTTGTTTTATTTAGCACTTTCAGAAGAATAATATGCTTCTGAATTGGTAATAGGAGTTGCTCTTGCTGCAACATTCATTGTACAATTTTCATGATTGAAGCATTGCCATAATAATTGACATTCATAATTTTTTAATTGATGAGTTTGGAAATGTTGTTGGGTCAATATATTTTGTGATTCCATTTCATAAACATATCATATTTATTAGATCTACTGATGAAGAGAGGCATATTCCTTCCTTAGTTACCTTGTTATAGGTAAGTTAATATTCATACACTTATATGTGATTTTTGTAATATAAGCATGATACTTTTGTGGTTATGATATCAAGAGTCAATAAGTGTAGCTTATTTAGCACAATTTAGGAAATTAGATAGGTTGATTTAACTTAATGTTCGCACATGGCATTATGGTGGAATTTATTCCCAATCTTCCTTAAAGCTCGTGTAAAAGTATGAAAAGAGAACATGGTATCATCTTTTAAACTTCAGAGGAAATGTGTTTTGGAATTAGTTTTAAGGGAAATTTATCCTTGACTTCTTATGTGATATTCTTATATTGAAATAGATGAAGGAACATGATTACATGATAACTAAGTTAGTAATGTTACAAAAAGAAAGAGTATTAGTGATTAATGTGACCTCTACTCTATATTATTGATGGTTGGTAAGGTGGGACCTTACATTCAGCCTCAGTGTCAACCCTCTGGCCCAACACAGCCTCTGCGCAGCGCAGGTTGTCCCTGCATCACTCTGGAAGTCTTTGCGCTGCCTCTGCATCACCCAGATGGCTCTGCATGGCCTTTGTGTCAGCGTGGTTGGACTGCGTCCCTCCGGCTGGTCCCTGCGTTGCCCTGGTACAATATTGCCTCTCTGTTGCTGTATTCTTGGCCTCGGGTTAGATCATCCCTTGCCGATCTTTGCCCCTCACTGCATTGCAACCTCACTTCGAATTCCTTAGCAAACCCCACCCCAGAAATTCGACTTAGCTTCAGTGCTCTACAATATGTGTGTATTCTCCAACTGACCCCAAGCCCTTCTCTTATACTTTTCTCGTTGGCAAACCAATGACCGTGATCTAATCTCTTATCAACGACTGCGATTAAAAGAAAGCTTGATCCATGTCACTTATAACATTTCATCACATGTGTAATATAATTCTCTTTAATTATTCAATTTCCCTAAGTTAGACTTAGGGTCCCCATTAAAAAATTTAATTATTTGAATAACTATTACACCGGATGAAATTTCTCCAGACACTTTTTGGGTCTTGGAGATCTCGTGTGTCTTAGCCCCTCTGCAAAGTTTCAGAGCTAGAGTACACTCGATGCTACCCCAAAATTTCAACACTCCCTCTTAGCGAGGAGTGTGCTCTAGCAATACTTCCACACTAAAGCATCACCTGATCTCGACATCGGTCTATGCGCTGCTGATGGTTGGCCTGCTGCCTTCCATCCACTGCGCTGTTGCCACTGTACTGCTGCCCATGTCACTGCCACATATGTACTGCAACTCCCTCTCAATCCGCTGCATCATGTTGCGCATAGCACTGCCACTGCTAACTGCTGCATTGCAACTCAGATGCTAAGAAGTAAGCAACTGAAGGACCATCACCCAATTACTGACAGACAAGTCAGTTGGGTTGCATCTCATCACTGAAGCACCCTTTGCTGTTGCGCTACGTTGTCTCTCTGAAGCTCTGTGCTGTTTGCTGCACTACACTGCACTGCTGAAATCCCATTAGCCTTTGCGCTGCTACTTCCACCCTGTTGCTTCCACGCTGCTACTGCCTCTCCTCTGCGCTGCTCCAGACTTGTCCCAGCCCGCCTCTTCTTCTCCATGATCTTCTGCACACATTGCTCTAGTCATCCTGCTACTGTCTTAAGGCTCCCGTAGCACGTATGTGATCCAAGAATTTGGGCACCTCAAGGATCCTGCCATCCACCTATAGTTTCTCTACAGATCAATGTCGCCCCACCTCTTCTCTCGAGGCGCAGGAGCGTGTGAAAATTTCTGAAAGTTACTTAATGCAAAAATTTACTGTTAGATCTGGTTATATTCCTCCTACTTAAACAAGTTATTAATGCTGAAATCTTCAGATTAACATCGAAGTAAGCACATAACAGACTTTCACCGATTCAAATCTAAAACATAAAAGTACATGCACAGTAGACAAAGTGACACAAGATTTTCTGGACAACTGTCCCTAGAAAAACCAATGCGGGAAAACTGGTCTTCTGGTTGCTGGAGGGTTTATATTATTAAGTAGTTTTCTGAATACAACAAATCTGGGCACCACACTGGTTAACCCGACAGAGAAAAAGATAGATCTGCATCTAACCTGCTGTTCTGAAGCCAAAACCTTGACTGATCCACACCCTCAAATGGGATTTACAAGACTCAGCCAAATTCTGGCCCTAGATACCCCAACGCTACCCCTAAAGCCCCTGCGTCAGCCTAGTCAGCCTCTGCGCGCCTTTGCGCTGGCCTAGAGAGGGCTACGTAACCCCATAATGGGTGACGCAGACCCTACGCTGCCCTAGAAGGGTCTTTGCGTAACCCTGGAGGGTCCCCTGCTGCCTAGCGCTGCCATAGAAGGAATTGCGTAGCTGAAGCTGCCTCTGTGCTGCGCAGCTGCTGTTACCTTTGCTTCTCTGCGCTGCCTCTGGATGCTGCTCTCTGCCTCTTGTTGATTCTAGGCACTGGGATCAGACCACCCCCTTTGCCTATACTACCCCTCTCTGACTCTTGTTGATTCTAGGCACTGGGATCAGACTACCCCCTTTGCCTATACTACCCCTCTCTGCAGCTGAAACACTTCTGAAAATTCTTAGCAAACTCTGCCCTAGAATTTCAGCTTAGTCTCACTGCTCTGCCTTCGTGTGTGTTCTCCAAATGACCCCAAGCTTTTCCTTTATACTTTTCTCGTTGGAAAACCAACGACCATGATCGGATCTTGAATCGATGGCTAAGATTAAAAGAAAGCTTGATCTGTGTGACTTAAAGACAATTTCATCACATGTTTTAATTAATTACCTTTAATAATTTAATTTTCCTAAGTTAGACTTAGGGTCCATAATTAAAATTATTAATTAATTAATTATCTCCCAAACTGGATGAAATTTCCCAAATCCATTTCTGGGTCTTGAAGATCTCATGTACTCTAGTCCCTCCAAAAATTTTGGGAGCTAGAGCACATCCGATGCTACCCCATCACTCAAAAAAACTCAACAGAGCGCTCATAGCCACATCATCCTCACTACCACTGTCCCCTCTAGCTACTGCTGCCTTGGAATCAGAAGATTCCTTGTCCTTCCTCTTAGGAAAAGTGCTGGTGAAATGTCCAAATTCGCCACATTTAAAGTACCGGACCTTTGATAGATCGCTCATCTTCTTTCCTTGTTGACGTCGTTCTTTTGATGCAAGGGCTGTGTCCTCTTCATCCTCCTTCACTTTGCTACTTCCAGTGCTGAATTCCCTCTTGGTCATCCGGATCTCTCCTTGTCGAAGGATGGCCTATATGTCACCCAAATTAGGGAGTTGTGCTCTGCCCAAAATGCTTTGGACAAAGTTCTCCCACTCATCAGTGACAACATTCAGGGCTATCCTTACTAAGAGTCCTTCATCCGGTGTTGCCCCTTTTGGCAATCAGCTGATCCCGAATAGTCTGCAGTCTGGTGAGGAATGGATCGATCTCTTCCCCTTTGTGCATCTGAAACATCCTCATTTGGTTCTCCAGAAGCATCTTATGTTGGACGGAGCTCCCCTGATACAGCGTGGTCAGAGCCGTCCACACCTCACTTGTCGTCTTCTTCTCGACAATGTGTGGAACCACGTGGTTCTTCACCCCATCCATGATCAAGCGCTTTGCTCGTGCCTGATTCTCGTTAAACTTCTGCAGAGCATTTGCATCGACCGACACAACTACGACATTTTGTACGTGTTCCCTGATGCCATACTCTTCTAGGATTGACATGATTCTGGCCTTCCAGATCGCGAAGTTGGACACACCGTCCAACCTATCCTGATCACGTAGTCCGTACGGGGCCATCTAGCTCAAATTTGTCGAAACAGGTACTCCTCTCCCTCTTCCTGCTGCAACACTCAACATGAGACTGGATCTGGGCTTCTTGGCGATAGAAACCCTTTAGAGTAGCTGCTCCCTTTGACAACTGATTTCCCTCCTGGAAATCCTCCGCCAAATCACCTGAATTAGTCCCCTACGATAACCCTCCTGATCGAATCTCAGATTTTTTTGGCACAAATCTGCTGAGCGGCTATTTTCCTCCCATTTTTGTCACCTTTGCTAGGCATTGTTTTGCACCAACAAAACCTATGCCACACCAACAACTTCTAAAGATCAGAAGTTGCACATCCAGACTTTGGCAAACTGCACAACAATTATCCACACGGACTGCATCACCCTCCTGGTGTTGCGTCAGCCTTTGCGTGAGCAAACTGGCTCAGCGCAGCGTCTGCGCAACGCCGGCTGCCCCTGCGTCACTCTAGAAGGCTTTGTGTTGCCTCCATGTCACTCAGACAACTCTGCGTCCCTCCTGGTGTTGCACTGCCTTCTTATGGATCTCTGCTGCCTCAGCTGCTCTTCCTACAACAATTATCTTCAGCGGCTCTGCTGGTGGATCAACTTGATTTGCAATGCTCTGATACCGTGTGAAAGTTTCAAAACAAAAACCCTGCTGCAATATCTTGATCTACTTCGCCTACTTGTATGATTAATTTACAAGTTATTAATCTGAATTATTCAGAAAAACATTCAAGCAAATACAAACTACAACCTACATATTTACAGATCATTTACTGAACAACACGCACATGTGACAAAATTACACAGATTTTTCGGACAAATGTCCCCAGAAAAACCCAATGCAGGAAAACCGATGCAACAACTCTAGAGGGTTTTATTATTTTGCAGAATCTGAATATAGTTATATGGGCACCAGAAACGGTCTGCCCTACAGAGAAATTACACAGCAGTTGTACCTTTCACTAGGAGATAGAAAATATGGTTGATCCAATCCTCTGCGGGGAATTACGAATTTGAGCCCTTTTTGGCCCACTGGAAACCCTTAGCGCAGCCTGCTTTAGCCTCATCGTAGCCCTTTGCGCAATGCAAGCTGTCCCCGTGTCACTCTGGAAAGGCTATGCACTGCCTCTGCGTCCCTCTCTGCATGGCCTCTGCATCAACGTGGCTGGACTCCGTCCCTTCGACTGGTCTCTGCACTGCCCTGGTATAATACTGCCTCTCTGCTGCTGTATTCTTGGCTTCAGATCAGATAATCCCTTGTCGATCTCTACCCCTCATTGCACTGCAAACTCACTTCAAATTCCTTAGCAAACCTCGCCTTAGAAATTCGACTTAGCATTAGTGCTCTGCAATGTGTGTATTCTCCAACTGACCCCAAGCCCTTCTCTTATACTTTTTTCGTTGGCAAACCAACGACTGTGATCTAATCTCTTATCAACGACTAAGATTAAAAGAAAGCTTAAGGTCCCCATTAAAAGATTTAATTATTTGATTAACTATTACACCGGATGAAATTTCTCCAAACTCTTTCTGGGTCTTGGAGATCTCGCGTGTCTTAGCCCCTCCACAAAGTTTCGGAGCTAGAGCACACCCGATGCTACCCTAAAATCTCAAAAATCAAAATGTCCAATGCTTTGCTAAAAATGCGCAGCACTGTTTCTGCCAAGTCATCGTGCTCTCTAAAATGTAATGTATGGCCTAGGCATCAAGTGGAGTAGGGTGCCCTCTAGGCCTCTGTTGCTTTGAACCACCTGGAAAAACCAATTTAAACTCAAGTGAAAGTAACCGTTCATTAGAGACCAAGATCGTAAATGCATCTAAGTGGATTGTACTTAAGTTTTAAGGGCATATTAATGCTTCAAATTGGGATCACCTTCAAATATCTAACTAGTTACTAGGAAAAGTCGCGTAAAGGTGTTCTCTACCTTTGCAGGGGTGGCTAAGTAGTCAACCCTACTAGGTGCTTCTAGCCCCCAAGGGTAGGTGGCATTTTCAAGGTTAACCCTTCAATCAATAGGTGTTTGCAAGTAAGTGGCATGGGAGGGGAAAGACTTCATGGCCAAGTGCCATGGTCAGGAGACTAACTAATGGTAGTCCACCTCATGTATGTATAGATCTAATGGAGGGAGCTATCATGGATGCATGAGTTACCTTTCTCGGCTTGATGTTTCCAGCCCTCTAGTCTGCCTTTTACTTTTTTTTCATACTACTTTGTATTACGGTGCATTGCTCAAGGATCAAAGCTTGCTCTTAATGATATAACATTTAATTCATCCCTTAAGATGAGGATGTTTATCTCTCATCAGGGATGGGACATGCAACAGTTCCTTTTGATGAGATTGAGCATCAAGTACTTAGGAACCGGGTGATGGCTAATGAGGAGGGTAGAGCTCATGCTAAGCCATTTCCCACATGCTAATTTATGTCCTTGCCAGCTTTTGCATTTTGATTTTCTTTTTCTTTCATTGTGACCATATTATGCTTCTCCATTCTTTTAGCTGCATCAACCTCTAGGGAAATACTTTCTATCCCTACTCAAGGATGTGGATAAGAGGATGCTAAATCCCAATGAACCAATGACAAGTTCGACCAAAAGAATGGAGGTGGTAATAGGTATCGAGGGCTTATAATGTGACATGGAAAGTGTCAAGTATGGTGTAAGGGAAATTGAACATGCTATTTCAATCCATTTTTTTCAAGTAGTGCCCCTCCGATAACACTACGACCGAGAGGTCCCACTGACGTAGGACTAAATATTAACTTCCCTGGTAAGCTGAGAGAACAAATTTACAGTCAAGATCAGTTAGTCATCCAGATTACCCCTTTATCCATACTAAATGCCCAAAACATTAAGTAAAAGCACCCGTTTGCAAAATGATCAAAGTAATTGTTGAGTCGTAGCCCACCTTCACCCAAGAGGAATGCCAAATGGCGAGAGATGTAGTGGCTGATCCAAATGGTGGAGTTGATACATTATCATCATCAAGCTAATGTGGAGGGCTGCCCACTGGCTGACTGTCCAAAATAGGAGAATTTTTTTTGGTCTAGGGGGTTACCCATTTTGGTGGGTAACAGTTCCAAAAATTCTTTGGAAGGTTTTTATATGCCAAACTAGTTTATAAGGCCTTGGTGGAAGGAACAATTCAAGTGGAGCCTGTGTGGTGGTTGAAGAAGGTGCGAGAGCTTAAACGCCCACTAAAGTCACATATCTTGTTGTGGCAAGCATTAAACAATAAAGTGCTAACATGGGAAAATTTATAGAAGAATAAACAAGGACCAGGAATGTGCAAGTCAAATGAGGATTCAATCTCTCGCAGCCTTATTTCATGTCTTTTATCACTTAGATCTAGAGGGAGCTAGACATACGGTTTTAGGGAAGTTTAGAAAGGTGCTTACTATAGAATAATGTCCAATGAGCTGGTAAGCCACTACAACTTGGGGCTTATGGTTGGTTGGGAATGCCAACCTTTTTGAGTATAGGTTATTCTTGTGTTTGTAATGTACCATATGAAGTCGAAACATGCTCAACAATTACCCTCAGTTAAAAGTTCCAAGTGTGTGGGGCTGGTGGAGGAATTTTCTTATCAGATTCTCATTATACCAAATTTAAAGTTGGCCTAGGGCAGAAAAGAAATAGTTATACAAATTTAATGGTTCTAAAATTGACATTCAAATTGACAGCTGGAAAGTAACACAGTGTAAGGTCCCATCTTACCAACCATCAATAATATAGAGAAGTAGAGGTCGCATTAATCACTAATACTCATTTTTTTTTTGTAACATTAGTAACTTAGTTATCATGTAATTATGTTTCATCATCTATTTCAATATAAGAATATCACATAAGAAGTCAGGGATAACTTTTCCTTAAAACCAATTCCAAAACACATTTCCTCTCAAGTTTAAAAGATGATAGCATGTGCTCTTTTCCTACTTATACGTGAGCTCTAAGTAAGACTAGAAATAAAATTCCACCATAATGCCATGTGTGAACATTAAGCTAGATCAACCTATTGATTTCCTAGATTATGCTAAATAGGCCCCACTTATTAACTTTTGATATCATAACCACAAAGTATCATGCTTCTATTACAAAAATCACATATAAGTGTGAATATTAACCTACCTATAGCAAGGTAACCGAGGGAAGATTATGTCTCTCTTCATCAGTAAATATAATAAATATGATATGTTTATGAAACGGTATCACAAAATACATTGACCCAACAACATTTCAAAATTCATTAATTAAAAATTCCCAATCCCAATTATTAAGGCAATGCTTCCATCATGAGAATTGTATGGTGAATGTTGCAGCAAGAACAACTATTATTACCAATTCATAAGCATATTATTCTTCAAAAAGTGCCAAGTAAAACAATGGACCGACATAAATTGGGTACAAATGGTTGTTTTCTACAGTCATTGAAGCTTAATGTTACACCCATGAATACATGCAACTCAACCAAACTTATTGTGCTCACTTGCACAAGTGATTAAATCCTACAGAATTGGTCAATGAAAAATTGTTTCCAACAACAACCCCTTTTTTTTCATGACAAATTTATATGATAAAAGAAACAGTTGCCCTACTAAAATTTTCTCTATTTACACTTCAACAAGATTATTAAGTTCATTCTCATTCGTACAAAATTTTGCAAACATAGGAAGCTATATCTATTGAAATTTCTAGTACATAAAAGTTGCAATCATTATGACATTTAATCTAATGATTTATGTGCATAAAAGCTACAATTATTGAGGCCTTTTGAAAAATACTTTGCAAGCTTGAAATATATAGCCATTGATGCCTTTTGACAAACACTTTGCAAGCGTGCAATCTACAGCCATTGAGACATTTTGACAAACACTTTGCAAGCATGCAATCTATAACCATTAAGATCTTTTGACAACCACTTTGCAAACATGCAATCTAAGATTCTTACTCAATCTATTTAACTCATAAAATTAGTAAATTAAGACTTCAAACGTTGGCATATTAAAATAAAGACTAATTCATCTTAATCCTTCACCAAAAAAATTGATAACAGGCACACATAGTTGGCAACAACAATCTACAAAATCGCCCAGATTTACAATTTGGGTTTTGAAAAGCATTTTTTTGGAATCAATGTAGGGGTTACAGGTTCGTATGGTACAGATACCTCCTGATGATGAGCTGAATCACAACAGAAATTCCCAGGGATGTGATTTCTTAGAACAACAAAAAAAATTCCTACTATCTCATTTATCACTTTTGTCAAACAATTAGTGTGCAAGCTTCATCTAAAATATATAGTCATTGATTATTGGTTAGCTCATAATTAAATCTGTAAATATTTCATAAACATTCACAAGTAGCAAGTTCCAATAAATTAAAAGTTTTGCAACACTTTAAAATAATAATAACTGAAATTTCAAAAATTCTTATGTACATACTTGGTTGTGTATTTATACAAATCCAAAAAGATAGGATTATGCTCCAGCTCCAATGAGAGTATGCATATCCTTACCAACTCATTGTGAATCATCCGGTTTTCCACCCAACCATATCCAGGGAAAACTTCCCCTTGAACCCCCGAGCTGTAAGAGCTTAGAAGCAGTACCAAAATATAGCGGTAGAGAGATATACAAGGCAAGTTGAGGAAGACAAGTTTCACTTCCTCTCAATACCACTCATGGTCAACTCCATTGGGTTGAGCTACTTAGCAATTTAGATTATCTTTTGGCTACCCTCCAAGTCTCTTTCTTTCGCAATCTTTTTATTTTATTTTATAGATTTCTCCAACTCTTGGTATCACAATGCACCTCCCCAAGTGAGAATACATGAGACACATATATAGGAGGAGCAACTAATTCTTATCATAAAGGAGTAATATGCATGCTTTGTATTCCATATAGTGGAGTGTAACTCATGCCATTAAGGAAAGGTATGCATGTCTTATTTAAGGAGAGTGTAACATTTGCATTAAAGAGAATGTAAGAGAAATCCTTTATGACATGTCTTTAACGAGTGTAAGAGAAATATGCCATTCTTTGATGAGTACATAAAATAGAGTGTAATGTATTATTAAAAGAGATAGAGAGTTACATAGAGCCATGAGAATCATCAAGGAGAGGGGTGTGAAGTGATTGAGGAGATATACTTTCCTTTTAATAATAATATCATAGTCTCATAAAAGATAATAATAATATTAATAATATTGAGGATTAAGTCGAGTTTGAACTATTAGGACTGATTAATGATAAGTTAAGTGGTTTTCCTTCAAATATACTTGATTACCCATTGATTGGAGGTGATTTACTATTTTTGAAAAGTCATACTTGAGATGCTAGACATGACTTTTTATTTTTAGAAAATCACTCCAAAATTGTTAGGAGTGAGATTTTATTAAGGAAATTCATCCCTGAGCTGCCCATGAGTTGTATTTTTCTTCCAGAGAATAGGGATTTCGCACCCCTGTTGCATTCATCTCCGTGCCTTAGTAGATTGAGGACTCCGCACCTTGATCTACTCTAAAGATCCAAGATTCCACACCTTGATCTTTTTAAATATTTAGGATTCTGTGCCGTAAACATTTTGTTGTAGATCCAACGCTCCACGTCTTTATCTTTTATGGATTTAGGACTCCGCGCCCTAATCCTTTTATTATATATCCTAGACTCCACGTCTTTATCTTTCATGGATTTAGGACTTCGCGCCCTAATTTCCACGGCTCTCATCTACTTTGGTTTGAAACCCCACGCTTCACCTTAAGGTACTGATTGTGAGCTCATACCCATTTGATGGTTTGTTGGTAAGGTCTTGTTCGAAGACCTGCACACATCACAATCTCATAGATCAAAGGAATCAAATGAATATCATAATCAACTTATTCAAATTTTACCAAGGATTGTCCATGACTTCCACAGTCATTTTGGTTTTGGAGAAATGACTTCTGTAGTCATTTATAACTCGTGCATCCTTGTTGGCGATGACCAAGTCCCCTGCCACATCATGCTTAGTACGATATTAAACATATATATATTATCATACAAATCATGTATCATGACTTTCACAATCATTTATAATTTGAGCATCCTTGTTTGCAAATAACCAGGTCCCCTGCCACATCCTTCTCAATACAAGATTAAACATATATAATCATACAAATAATGTATCATGAATTTTAAAGACATTTATAATTTGAGCATCTTTGTTTGCAAATAACCAGGTCCCATGCAACATCATGCTTAGTACAAGATTAAGCATATATAATCATACAAATCATGTATCATACAGAAATCATAATTAACCATATGTTCCACATAACTCATTAGAGAACTTTTGAGGTCTAAAATGGGCCTCCTAAGAAAAATGTACATCCAAAATAAACTCTATAAGAACCAATAAGATTCAAGATGATGATGTCAACCATGGGGGATGATTCACCATTTTTTGGGTAAAAAAGTAAAAAGATTAAAAAATAATAAAACTACTTTTGCAACTTGTATTTTCAACTTATCTCCCTAAGGTTTTACTTAAATTTTGAGCGGGAACACTCGTTGGATGCTGAATTTGATTTCTCATCTAAGGAGTATCCATGTTTCAAACTTTCGATGGACTCTGCTACACGAAAAATGAGAAATACATGAAAAAAACGTGATTGCAATCACATTTTTTCATGTATTTCTCATTTTTCGTGTAGCAGGGTCCATTGAAAGTTTGCAACATGAGTACTCCTTGGATGAAGAACCAAATTCTGCATCCAACGAGTGTTCCCACTCGAAATTTGAGTAAACTCATAGGGATATAAGTTGAAAATACGAGTTGAAAAAATAGTTTTTTTTTTCCCTCTAAAATTTGATGATGTAATCTAATCTTATTTTATTATTTCAACTATTATTTTATAATTTGCTTAGGAGACCCATTTTAGATCTCAAAATTCCCCTAATGCATGATTATCCATGGATCTATGTGTCTCGATCTTGGATCACCATACATGTCATACACCTATGTCCAAACTAGGATACCAAAAGAGAAAACATCAATAATATGCTCTTAACCAAATTCAGTTCTTATACACACAACCATAGATATAATCATAAGCACACAACAACCAGGTGATCCAAACCAATTCTATAGCATATAAGCATGTACATAAGTTTGTCATGCATAATATTATATCATTACATCAAAATCACCCTCTCTAAGTGCCACAAAATTAACCTTGCCAAGGTGGGACACTACATACTCCCCCTCTTGGATTAAACTTGGCTTGAAGTTTTCTTATAGTCATAAGATACTTAGTTCTTTTCTATTCTCCTATCAATAGGGGGTTAACCTTATGTATATGTATTTGATATCTTTTTCTTCATGCCAATCCATAGTTTAATGATTGCTAAATTGGAAGCAACTCCCTGAAAACTGAAAAATACCATTCTTTATCAAGTAGAAAATATATCCATGCCATATTAGGCATGTTTTGATATAAAATGGAAAATATTTATATATGAAAACCAACCATACAATCTATAACTCCCTATCAAAATACTATTTGATGTAATTGATATCACATCTACTTAAGTTATCTATAATAATTTGATATTCTACATGTTTTTCTTTTTTATAGTCTGCATGAATCCTACATGTGTCATCTTCTTGGTTCTATAGTATGTGAGCTTGTCAAGCTATAAATAGCTCACACATTGTTTGTGTAAACAACAATGATGGTCCATCCCATCTCACAATCAAATTTGCATACAAAAAACATAAAATCATCCACATACAATTTCCATTGCAGCTATGCAACAAAACATGCCATATATATAAACCACTCTTACATCCCACTTGATTTATGTCTTCTCAATCCAAGTTTCCCCCTTTTCATTTCAGAAGACATCCCTACAATCAAAATCTTTAGGATCTACCTACAATTTTTAGTAAATGTTTACTCTTTAGGAAAAATCACAATTTGAGGTTCAAGACACCATTTTTTTTTAAACTAACAAACTAAGGTTCCATACAACCCTCGTTGACCCACTTATGTATTATAGACCATTCCTTTAGTTCCCATAATATTCATTATTATTCACTTCTCTAACTTGAGAATCAATTATGAATGACTCTGTTAGAAGATCTTCATTCCGAAAGAAAATTAATGATATCTTTTTGAAAGCAAGTTGTAATCAAGAACAACTCTCATAATTATGCATATACAGTATCTATATTGTTGAATCTACCTTGATAACTGTAAGTAAATTTGTTTTCCAACTATAAAATTGCTCATGATTTCTATTCAGTAATTAATCAATTCATGTTGTTTCAGGTCTTATTCCTTACTATTAACACGTACGCAAAAGCAAGCTATGAAAACCATACATTTCTCAAAATGTGAAGAACCTTGTTGAATTTAAATAAGATTTAGACTATCACAAGGGAATTTCTAGCCTAAAGCGAGACCATTTTTTTAAAGAGAATTACCACCATCTCAAATGATTATAACATTTTGGAGGACTAATAAATATTCATACAACTATACAACCAAGCACAAAATTCCTAAATCCAACAATCTCTTCCATTGCACATACAGTGCACTCATCTTAGGCTTCTAAATCATGCAAGAATTCCAATTCATCAAAATGTGATCTCACTCTCCTTCAATTTTTCCTTCAAAAAATATTACAAGCACATATTCTTGTAAATGAGAACTCAACTAAGCTTTTCATTAATCACATACCTTTTTATTTAAGTTCAATTAAAACAAAGTTCTCACCACATAAAATTTTTATCTTCTAAACATGTTATTCTCTTAACAATTTACAAGTTAATCAAATTCCAAGAAAGCAGTTCTCAAGTTCATAAACAACATGAATTTTGACTCGATCGCCTAACTAACAATAGTTTAGAGCAGTTCATGAGTTCAATCCTCATAATTTTTCTAATTAATGTGGTTAAATAGAACTCAACCAATATTCAACTGACAAAATCATTAAAGAGACTATTATGGATTTCCTAGACCAAATTTGTCTTAAGCCAATAGAAAAGATTTCATCAACTTATCACAATAATCTCTTTCTACATTTCAAGCATTTGAAAATCAATTTAATTCTACCTAAATCCAACACATACAAAAGAATTACAATACTAGAGGATAGATGCTTAGTTCACACTTGACTCCATATATCAAAACCAATTATTCCAAACCACCTAATGGTATTCTGTATACCAATCTTAGTATCTTCATTTGGAATAAAAGTAAAGCAATGGATTTAAAGCTCAAGCAAATTCATGTTATGAATCTCTTTCCATTTAATTTTAATTACACATAATCAATCCTCCTTAGTCATGTCTATGAGATTCCATCTAAATATTTTTGTTCATTCTAACCAGAAGAATTACTTACCTCATAGATATATATTAGTATGGGTTCCACACCCATACCTTACCTCATTGCTTAGCTCATAGATATATGTTAGTATGGATTCCACACCCATACGTTAGCTCATAGATATATGCTAGTATGGATTCCACATCCATACATAACTTAAGGAAAACATAACCTTCAAGTGTTCCTTAAAATGGCTTCCACAACCCTTCATGCACGAGTCATTTAGGCCTTTTGTTTATTAGGAAGGTCATACATCAACCTAGTATTTGAATAATTTCAAATTATTTGATGCATAATGTCAACCCAAACTACACAAAATCATGTCAAGGAAATCATAGGAATTCCATTCTTAATCGTTAAGAATGTATTCCCAAATCATATTTTAACACATCAAATTAATGCACATACTTTACTCGTGAATCTACGTTCACACTTAAAAGTGACATCCTTCAAGGTAACTTTTATTAAGTTTCCATTAGTGTAGATAAGAAAAGATCCAAAATTAACATGATGAACTCAATCATCATGTTAATTGAATCTCAACCTTACACTTGTTCCACATTCCCAAATCATACACACCAAGGTCATCATACTATAATCCAGATTAGGCCAATATTCTTCTTGGTAGATACAATTTTAGAGTTAAGCTTCTCAAGAACATCCTTTCTTAGTGTGTCTTTAAGTTGTTTAATATATTTCCAATAATTTGTCTTAACAAAAATATTAAGGAATATAAGGAAGTATTCCTTTTCTTTCATGAGTTTTTAAATAACATAATAATAATGATAATATTCCCTATGCAACCAATATGCTCCCAAGTCAATATGCACAACAATTCAACTTGCATGCAAAACCAACATTAATACATCATCAACCTACAAGCAACCATGTTGGTCCATTAGGCCCTAGTGTTGTAACTTTGCTCTGATGCCATATGTAAGGTCCCACCTTACCAAACATCAATAATATAGAGAAGCAGAGGTCGCATTAATCACTAATACTTGATTTTTTTTTGGGTAACATTACTAACTTAGTTATCATGTAATCATGTTCCTTTATTTATTGTAATATAAGAATATCACATAAGAAGTCAAGGATAACTTTCCCTTAAAACCAATTTCAAAACACATTTTCTCTCAAGTTTAAAAGATGATAGCATGTGCTCTCTTCCTACTTATACGTGAGCTCTAAGTAAGACTAAAAATAAAATTCCACCATAATGCCATGTGCGAACATTTGAACATCCTTGTTTGCAAATAACCAGGTCCCTTGCCACATCTTGCTCAATACAAGATTAAGCATATAAAATCATACAAATCATGTATCATGACTGTTGACCACACTTTGTCAACGACCCCATAGCAGTACACCCCCATTTTTTTAAATGGGATTCATCATGTTCGATGTGTTCGCGCCATTCAGTTTTCATCATCGGTTAGCAGTTTTATAAATGATGTAAACCCATTCTGCATGTTTATGATGTAAATGATCTAAGTAAGACCACCATGTATGTAACAACCTAGGTAAGCCTAGTATGTTGGTGACGATTTCTATCCTAGGAGGTTTTTTGTCTCACTGATGCATTTGTGTTTCTCAACACAAGTGATCGGCAGAGTTTTCCCCTTCAGCTTCACCGCAAATCTAGGGTGGATTTTGTCATCAAGATGCTAAGCGAGTCCTAGTGTTTTCTATCGAGTCTTTGTAAAATTAGTTTGGGAATAATCTTAGCTAATTGGCTAGATTATTTTATTATAAGCTGCTTGGTCTACTAGATCATGTTTTGAGTCGATTAATGGGTAACTATTTGAGGGTCTATACGAAAGGGTATTCCCCATTTATGTGTCTAAATGTATTTATCTTATGTAAAGAGGGTTGGAAAAATAATTAAATCCCCTTTCAGTCAATTAATTAAATTTTCTGGCCAAATTAATTAAAAAATCCCGAGTCAGAAATTTAATTAATATTAAGTCCTAGGTGAGTTAAAATTCTTCAAAGGCAAAATTCGTGGGTCCATAAAAAATGAATTTTTAAAGGTCCCAAGCCAAGGGAATATTGAGAATTTCAAAAAATTTTGGACCCTTAGGCTTTGGGGTTTAAGTCAAAGTCAAAATTTTGAGGTAATTAACTTTAATTAAAATAGAATTAAATGATAAATTCGAATTTCCTTAAAATTATAATTTCGACGGTCTAGATTAAAAGGTAATTAAATCTTTTCGACGGTCGAGATTATTTTGACATGGATCAACCGAACTAGCCGTTGGAGATTTTATCCTATAAATTAGAGGTCTTTGTATGTCATTTGCATCCGATCTTTGGATCGTGCACTTGTTCTCAGAAGCTCTTATAATTTTTTGATCAATAAAGCATAAAGACTTTGTGGTTACAAACTTTGGTGTTCCTTTTCCAGATCTATGTGGTGATATTGTCTCTAAACTCTGCTACTTTATTGACATTTGATGGTTGATGGCCTTTATGGATTTATCTGCATATAGGTATCTTGTCCAGTTTTCTGGGTTTTCTTAAATTGCATTTTGATTTGACAGAAATATTAGTTATCTATATTTCTCAAAGGTCTCATGGCTATTTTTTAAATCTCTATCAATCTAAAATTCAGATCTAAGTGTGCAGAGATCATTATTCAAGATTTGAGCGTTTGGGGAAATCTTCAGTTAGAGCAGCTTATTCTCAGATTTCAGAAAATCTGAAAAAGCTCATTGTTTCCTAATTTCTAAGGTTATCTTACGAAATATTTTTCGCAGGGTCTTTCTAGAGCTTGTGCCTAAATAAAAAAATTTATCTAATTTTTTTTTGAATTTAAAGTTAGATCTGGCTAGTAAGAGCCTTAGATCTTCAGATCTGGGAGTGAAGTCAGACTTATACTCCTCAGATCTGATAGATCTGCAACTCTTGTGTATACATCTGTAAATATATTGTATAGATCTGTAATTTACATGTGTAGATCTGAAATTTTGTAACATAATTTTGAATTCTAACATTTGGGTTTTTAGGATTTTCACTATTTTTGTATATATTGGGTATTGGGTTTCTTTTTTTCACTTGTGTAGGATTAGATCTGAAAAATCAGTCAAGGAAATCTTCAGATTTGAAAAATCAGCCAACGAAATCTTCAGATCTGAGCCAGATCTAGATCCTCAAGGTTAAGATTTGGGCTCAATATTTGTTTACAAGAATAGATCTGAAAAAATCAGCCAAGGAAAACTTCGGATCTGAGCCAGATCTAGACTCTTGAGGACGTATAGGCTTTTGAGACTATTTTTACAGGATTTTGGTCTCCAAATTTCTAATTTTCAAGCGACAACATTATTCCAAAATTTCAAGAATTTTCAACGATGGGATCTTCAAAGCCTTGGGCTAAGGGTTTGATCTCTAAACCCTTATTTTCTATAGATTTTATTACAACAAGCAAATCACAAATAATTAGGCCTTAAAAACACATTTTATATGGTCAAAATTGTTTAGAATTGCAAAATCCTCATTTTCAGAATTTTTGACCATTTGGGCATTTTTAATTTTGCCTAGATCTGATTTTGAAGCTTGCTGGAAATTCTGCATAACTGTGTAAAATCAGATCTGAACATTTTTGATGCATATCCTAAATAAGGTCTAAAAAATTTGAATTTTCAGTTTTACGACAAAATTACTATTTTAAAACATTGTGAGGATCATTTTTAGTATTTTCAGTTTGCTGATCCGTTATCATTTTACTGCTGTTATAAACTTATAAGTATTGAAAATTACCGAATCAAACTCTCATAAAGCTTTAAAATTGAAAATTTCAAGTTTTAATATATTTTTGCTATTTCTGGAAGTATTTGGCCGCTGTTTTGGGCAGTTTTATCTTGCTGATCTATCACTGTTTCACTTCTGAAATAAAAATATTAGATTTGAAATTTCTCTTTATCAAGCCCCTAAAATTGATTTTTCTTCAAGTTCAACAATTTTTGTTATTTTTAGTCATTTTTGGCATTGGTGCCAGTATCGTTTGTTTGCAAATCTATGGTTTAAATTACTGCTGTAATTTATATTTCAGATCTGAAATCTTGCTGAAAAATATATTCAAAGTTCGACTATAGGAGAAAATTAAATTTTTGGATTTGCATTTTTAAGAACATCATTTAATCCATAAATTGCTTGATGAAGTGGTTTTATTAGCATTATACTTTCATGGTATATCTGGATGAATAATTACTGAAATTTAAGTGCTAGTAAATTTCATATGTTTCAGTTGGGTTTGATGATCATTGGCATCTTTATAATTGACACTATCGCTTAAGTACTTAGTGGTTAGATCAGATTATTTATAATCTAAGTGCTTTAGGCTTTTTAACATTAACTCTCATCTTCGAAACTTGCTTCATCTCTCTCCTTCTTCAAATCATTTTCCTTGCATTCTGCATTCTAAATTGAGATTTCATAGTAGTGGTTTCTCATCCAGTACTTGGTTGTAATTTCTTTAGCAGGATAGTTGACTCCATAAGACACTGGTATCAATCTTTCCAATTCAATCGAATCATTTAATCTTGCTAGATCTTTTACAAGTATTTGGTCGTTTCACTGTCTCCCGAACTGGTTGGTTTCCAATTGGTTCTCCTTCATTTCATTTCCATAGGGTCTACCCCCCTTAGTCTGCTATAAGGAGACAACTTAAATAGAGAGATTGGGGATCAGGCTGACAGCCCCCCGATTTGAGCCGTTGTCTCGGTGCCTAGACATTCTGTGCGACAACATTTTTTGGCGCTGTTGCCAGGGATAGAGTTTTTCTGTCCTTGGTCGTAACGACATGTTATAATCTTCTAATCTTTTTTCGCCATTCATTAGCTTGCCACAAGGAATCACATTTTCTGGCGTCATTTCATCTCTTCATTTTTTCATCATCTTATCTTTCGTCATCTCACTAATCATTTCATCATTTACACCTTTAGCACCTGACAATTTCGGTTGGCTTCTTGTTTGGGTGGCGACTCCACTTATTCATCTATTTACTCCTTGACAAGAATCCCCCCTGATATCCATCTGCTACTCTCGATTATTTCTTCTGTTTTAGAATTAGTTTCATGTTCAAGTGGCGACTCCAATTCTTTCGTTTCTTATAAGAGTTCCTGCTATGAAGCTTGCTTCTTGAGGACCTCTTGATTATTCTTGAACAAGGATCTCTTTCTCTAACATCCATTTGGTTATTCCATTTAAGTAAGTCATCATGGGTGATCCTTTCCATGACATGTCAAAGGAGGCCATTCGAAAAATCCCTGTTTACTCGGGTGGTGATTCAACCACTGCTCGAAATCATCTCATAACGATTACTTTTATAATAAACAGATATTGTCTTCCTTCACAATATAATCATGAAGATATCAAGATACGTCTCTTTGGCTATTCCTTAAAGGGTGATGCTATCTATTGGTTTCGAAATTGTCCTGAGGAGTATTGTTTACAACACATCATCAATGCTTTTAAAGATAAATATGTAAAACACAGTGGCTCGCCTTGTGCTCCCAGTATTATGCAAAATAATGAAATTGATCTTGTAGAGAACTCAACTATCAGCAGGAGATTTCCAGACAGTTCTCAGGATGAATCCACTTGTACCACGACAGCACAAATCCATGATAGTGGTGAAGCAGAAACAAGTTGTCAAATCAGTGTTGACAACGATAAGCATCTTGTTAACAAATTGATTCAGATGGTTAAGGATATACAACTAAATCAAGCTCAGGTAATCAAGAATATGGAGGCCAACCAAGCTCAAATCATTAAGAATATGGAACTTAATCAAGAAAAAATAATAGTGGATCACGCCAGAGAAATTGGTTCTATGCAGAGTAGGTTATTGGCCTTAGAAGAAAAACATATCAAGGAAATGACGATCATGGAAGCAAATCATGAGAAGGAGATGAACTGTATGCAAAATTTCTTCATGGCCATGAAAGCGGATAATGATGAAGCAATAAAAAACATGGAATACAAATTGCCGACTATTGAAGAAAGTCATACGAAGGAAATCAATACTATAAATATTAGGCATTATAATCAAATGACTGTTATTCAGAATAAGTTGGAAAAAATGGAAAGATCACACATGCAGAATTTCCAACCCAAGTCAG
This sequence comes from Pinus albicaulis, assembly GCA_034641835.2. NCBI lineage: Eukaryota > Viridiplantae > Streptophyta > Pinopsida > Pinales > Pinaceae > Pinus > Pinus albicaulis. Next base: position 1,053,250,667 of record CM076581.1, read on the forward strand.
ATTTGTCAACAGATCATAGGCCTCCTAGTTTGCTGAAGCAATTTCCATCTCATCACACGTAGGTCACTTTTCCCATTAAGGAAAAACTAACTATGGTTACAAAGGACATTAAGAAAGACCAAGCTTATGTGTCACCATTGACAGAGTATATTCAGAATAAGATTGGTCACACTACAGGTTCATCAGATGTTTTGTACAAGCATCTTCAAGATAAGGATAAGAAATCTAAAGTGGTTTCATTGCTGACATCACAACCCACTAAGAAGAAGAGAAAAAAGCAGAAAAGAAGAAGTAAGTGGTTTGATTTGTCTGATGACCGAGAGCAACTTGACATTCGAATAAGACAGAGTTCTACAATATGCAAGATTGGACATGGCACATCTTAAAAATAGCCTACAGACTTGCTTGAAAGCAGGCAAATGCTCAACATGCATTATATTGAACACATCTGATGCCACAGGGCATCCTTTGTATTGTATCTCTAACCTTACACCTTGTTATGTCAACATTTCATTTTTGTAGTTAGAGTAGATTTACTTTTCATGATAAGTAGAATAATAAATGATAGAAGAGCTTCTATTTTTCATGTGCTTAATGTTATATGATGATATTTGGATGGACGCTACTTATGTAAGTTTGTGTGTTGTTTGGATGCAGATTTTGGATTCTCACATTCCTTCAATGAAACAACGTGTTCCTAAGTAGAGCCAGATGTTGACCACACTTTGTCAACAACCCCATAGCAGTACACCCCCATTTTTTCAAATGGGATTCATCATGTTCGATGTGTTCGCGCCATTCAGTTTTCATCATCGGTCAGCAGTTTTATAAATGATGTAAACCAATTCTGTATGTTTATGATGTAAATGATCTAAGACCGACCACCATGTGTATAACAACCTAGGTAAGCCTAGTATGTTGGTGACGATTTCTATCCTAGGAGGTTTTTTGTTTCACTAATGCATTTGTGTTTCTCAACACAAGTGATCGGCAGAGTTTTTCCCTCCAGCTTCACCCCAAAGCTAGGATGGATTTTGTCATCAAGATGCTAAGTGAGTCCTAGTGTTTTCTATCGAGTCTTTGTAAAAGTAGTTTGGAAATAATCTTAGCTAATTGGCTAGATTATTTTATTACAAGCTGCTTGGTCTACTAATCTTGTTTTGAGTCGCAGAATGGGTAACTATTTGAGGGTCTATACGAATAGATATTCCCCCTTTATGTGTCTAAATGTATTTATCTTATGTAAAGAGGGTTGGAAAAATAATTAAATTCCCTCTCAGCCAATTAATTAAATTTTCTGGCCAAATTAATTAAAAAATCCCAAGCCAGAAATTTAATTAATTTTAAGTCCTAGGTGAGTTAAAATTCTTCAAAGGCAAAATTCGTGGGTCCATAAAAAATGAATTTTTAAAGGTCCCAAGCCAAGGGAATATTGAGAATTTCAAAAAATTTTGGACCCTTGGGCCTTGGGGGTTAAGTCAAAATCAAAATTTTGAGGTAATTAACTCAAAAATATTATTTTTGAGTTAATTAAAATGGAATTAAATGATAAATTCGAATTTCCTCAAAATTATAATTTCGACGGTTCAGATTAAAAGATAATTAAATCTTTTCGATGGTCGAGATTATTTTGACATGGATCAACCGAACTAACCATTGGAGATTTTATCTTATAAATTAGAGGTCTTTGTATGTCACTTGCATCCAATCTTTGGATCGTGCACTTGTTCTCAAAAGCTCTTGTAATTTTTTGATCAATAAAGCATAGAGACTTTGGGGTTACAAACTTTGGTGTTCCTTTTCCGGATCTATGTGGTGATATTGTTTCTAAACTCCGCTACTTTTATTGGCATTTGACGGTTGATGACCTTTATGGACTGATCTGCATACAGGTATCTTGTGCAGTTTTCTGGGTTTTCTTAAATTGCATTTTGATTTGACATAAATATTAGTTATCTATATTTCTGAAAGGTCTCATGGCTATTTTTTAAATCTCTATCAATCTAAAATTCAGATCTAAGTGTGCAGGGATCATTATTCAAGATTTGAGCGTTTAGGGAAATCTTCAATTAGATCAGCGGACTCTCAGATTTTAGAAAATCTGAAAAAACCCATTGTTTCCTAATTTCTAAGGTTATTTTACGGAATATTTTTTGCAGGGTCTTTCTAGAGCTTGTGCCTAAATAAAAAAAATTATTTAATTTTTTTTTGAATTTAAAGTTAGATCTGGCTAGTAAGAACCTTAGATCTTCAGATCTGGGAGTGAAGTCAGACTTACACTCCTCAGATCTGATAGATCTGCAACTTTTGTACACAGATCTGTAAATATATTGTATAGATCTGTATTTACATGTGTAGATCTGAAGTTTTGTAACATAATTTTGAATTCTAACATTTGGGTTTTTAGGATTTTCGCTATTTTTGTACATATTGGGTATTGAGTTTATTTTTTCACTTGTGCAAGATTAGATCTGAAAAATCAGCCAAGGAAATCTTCAGATATGAAAAATCAGCCAAGGAAATCTTTAGATCTGAAAAATCAGCCAAAGAAATCTTCAGATCTGAGCCAGATCTAGATCTTCAAGGGCAAGATCTGGGCTCAATATTTGTTTGCAGGAATAGATCTGAAAAAATCAGCTAATAAAAACTTCAGATCTGAGCCAGATTTAGACCCTTGAGAACGTATAGGCTTTTGAGGCTATTTTTACAGGATTTTGGTCTCCAAATTTCTAATTTTCAAGCGGCAACATTATCTCAAAATCTCAAGAATTTTTAACGGTGGGATCTTCAAAGCCTTGGGCTAAGGGTTTGATCTCTAAACCCTTATTTTCTGCAGATTTTATTACAGCAAGCAAATCACAAATAATTAGATCGTAAAAACACATTTTATATGGTCAAAATTGTTTAGAATTGCAAAATCTTCATTTTTAGAATTTTTGACCATTTGGGCATCTTTAATTTTGCCTAGATCTGATTTGGAAATTTGCTGGAAATTCTGCATAACTGTGTAAAATCAGATCTGAACATTTTTGATGCATATCCTAAATAAGGTCTAAAAAATTTGAATTTTCAGTTTTACGACAAAACTTACTATTTTTAAACATTGTGAGGATCATTTTTAGTATTTTCAGTTTGCTGATCTGTTATCATTTTACTGCTGTTATAAACTTATAAGTACTGAAAATTACCGAGTCAAACTTTCATAAAGCTTTAAAATTGAAAATTTCAAGTTTTAATATATTTTTGCTATTTCTGGAAGTATTTGGCAGCTATTTTGGGCAGTTTTATCTTGCTGATCTATCACTGTTTCATTTCTGAAATAAAAATATTAGATTTGAAATTTCTCTTAATCAAGCCCCTAAAATTGATTTTTCTTCAAGTTCAACAATTTTTGTTATTTTTAGTCATTCTTGGCATTGGTGCCAGTATCGTTTGTTTGCTAATCTATGGTTTAAATTACTGTTGTAATGTATATTTCAGATCTGAAATCTTGCTGAAAAATATATTCAAAGTTCGACTATAGGAGAAAATTTAATTTTTGGATTTGCATTTTTAAGAACATCATTTAATCCATAAATTGCTTGATGAAGTGGTTTTATTAGCATTATACTTTCATGGTATATCTGGATGAATAATTACTGAAATTTAAGTGCTAGTAAATTTCATATGTTTCAGTTGGGTTTGATGATCATTGGCATCTTTATAATTGACACTGTCGCTTAAGTACTTAGTGGTTAGATCAGATTATTTATAATCTAAGTGCTTTAGGCTTTTTAACATTAACTCTCATCTTCGAAACTTGCTTCATCTCGCTCCTTCTTCAAATCATTTTCCTTGCATTCTGCATTCTAAATTGAGATTTCATAGCAGTGGTTTCTCATCCAGTACTTGGTTGTAATTTCTTTAGCAGGATAGTTGACTCCATAAGACACTGGTATCAATCTTTCCAATTCAATCGAATCATTTAATCTTGCTAGATCTTTTACAAGTATTTGGTCGTTTCACTGTGTCTCCCGAACTGGTTGGTTTCCAACTGGTTCTCTTTCATTTCATTTCCATAGGGTCTACCCCCCTTAGTTTGCTATAAGGAGACAACTTAAATAGAGAGATTGGGGATCAGGCTGACAGCCCCCCGATTTGAGCCGTTGTCGCGGTGCCTAGACATTCTGTGCGACAACAATGACTTTCACAGACATTTATAATTTGAGCATCTTTGTTTGCAAATAACCAGGTCCCATGCAACATCATGTTTAGTCCAAGATTAAGCATATATAATCATACAAATCATGTATCAAATATAAATCATAAACCATATGTTCCACGTAACCATGCTCATCCATGGATCTACGTGTCCAATCTTGGATCACCATACATATCATACACCTATTTCCAAACTAGGATACCAAATGAAAAAACATCGATAATATGCTCTTAACCAATATCAATTCTTATACACAGAAGTTAGAACCATAGATATAATCATAAGCACCCAACAACCAGGTGATTCAAACCAGTTCTATAGCATATAAGCATGTACATAAGTCTGTAATGCATAATATTATATCATTACATCAAAATCACCCTCTCTAAGTGCCACAAAATTAACTTTCCCAAGGTGTGACACTACTCACAAAAATTTCGGGTGTTTGGTGACTATTATAAACTGAATGGAGGGGTCTTTCTCATGTGAAAACATATTACTTTGCCTGATTCTGGAAGAGGTCAGAGTACACAACAGAAGTTTCAGTGAGGTGTCCTATAATCCTATCTTCAAAGAAATAACTTGGCAGATTCCTTATTAAAAGAAGCACTCGGTTAGCATATGGGGTCTGGCTTGTTATGAATGAATGAGATGATCAAAGCCCTATTTATTTCTTAAAACGTCTATTTTAATTTGCATCCCTGTTGTTTATTTTAATTATACTGATTAAAAGGAGTCTCTTGGACTGGTTGATTAGTTTTGGGGGCTTTATCAAGATATACATGTTTTTGAGGTTTGTATATATTGTAAAAGCTGTATATGGACTCTAGAGTAGTATAATAATATTTGTATTAAGTTTTGACATGTATAGTGTGATCCCTTTTGGCAGCAAATAGTAGGGCTTTCATAGGTTGCACAAAATGACTGTAGGCAGGTTCCTTATAACCTTGTTTTTACTCTTTTGGTGGACTACTCTGAAGTAAAGCAATAGCCTCAGGCATATGTGGAATGTAATTTCATTTATTTTTTAAATATCAATGAAGCTTTTTTGTTTGGAAATAAAGAGATCAGGGAAGAACTAAATTTGTTAGAATTCCATGCGCCTCAGGTCTAGTCTATGCCTTAGCAGTGCCTAACTTTAAAACAATTTTGCACAATGGAAATTACACCAGCAATCAGATCAATGATAGTACACAATAATTATGCTCATAACTTGTTCCTTACAATTCCATTAATAAGAAAACTCACAGGATTCTGGTACCAGAGATAATGGCACTTTATATCCCTATACAAATGCGAAAATACAAGTCTGTCCTTTGACTAAATACCTTAGGCTGAGGCCAATTCCCTTGGGTCCTCTTCTCCCCAAAATACAACACCTACAACCCACTTAAATCACACAGTTGTAGCACTACTAGGGCTTTCTGGCAACAAATAGTAGGGTTTTCATAGGTTGCACAAAATGATTGTAGGCAGGTTCCTTGTAACCTGTTTTTACACCTTTTGGTGGACTACTATGAAGTAAAGCAATGCCCTTAAGCATATGTGGAACGTAATTTCATTTATTTTAAAAATATCAATGAAGTTTTTTTCTTTGGAAAAAAAGAGATAAGGGAAGAACTAAATTTGTTAGAATTCCACGCACCCGAGGTCTGGTCAATGCCTTAGCAGTGCCTAACTTTAAAACAATTTTGCACACAGGAAATTACACCAACAATCAGATCAATGATAGTACACAACAATTATGCCCAAATCTTGTTCCTTACAATTCCATTAATAAGAAAACTCACAGGATTATCATACCAGGGATAATGGTCTTTTATATCATTTTACAAATGCCAAAATACAAGTTTGTCCTTGAATAAATACCTCGGGATGAGGCCAATTCCCTTAGGTCCTCTTCTGCCCAAAATACAACACCTACAACTCAAATCACACAACTGTAGCACTACTACGGCTTAACCAACCCACCTTAAATTACCAAAACAACAATTTACTCACCTGGGCATATTCCTTTAGCCCACAATCCTCCACAACTGGCGTGCTTTCCCTTGCAGCTTGTTACCACTCAAACTAGTAGGGGTCCTAGGAGGGGATCCTATAGAGCAACTACTAGGTAAATGGGCAACGATGGAGTGATAGCCCAATGTCACCTTAGCTAACGCTCTCTGCTCTTTACAGACTTTCATCAATAGGAGTAGTCTCGACATGATGATTCCTAAAGCCTATTCATAGGAGAGACTCAATTGAATAGCTTACTTGCTTGAGAAGCAAGGTGATAGGCTCTCGAGGAAGGGCTAATAGGATGCTCGGGCCTAGGTTTAGAGGATATGCCTTGACAAGGGGCTTCCTAGACTTAAGGATCCTTGTGGAGAATTGGATTCTACGTGATCCTTGTGGAATTTGAGTTGTAGAGTTGTGGGACCACAAAGAATCCAAGTGGATCCAAACTAGGTCAAGGGTATGGAGTTGATCAACCAAGAAGGGTCTTAACCTAATGTGGGAAGAGAATAGGATCAAAGGACTAATTTTTTTAGAGAGTTGAATGCAATGATCCAAATGAGGACACTAACCCAAGTCAACCTAGGGCAAGAATTGGGCTTGAGGCTATGGCTTGCTATATCTCGGAATTCCACCATCAGATTTGCTTGGAACTTGGAGGACCTCTAGAGATAACCCCAACGTAGTAGAGGACCAAAAATTGAGGACATTGAATGGCTACAATGAAATTCGTTGGATGCCCTAGGTGACCTACTAGGATTAGGCCTAGAAGGAGAAGAGAAAGGCGTGAAAAATATTCCTTTAAGTGATCACCAGTGGTTGGATCCCTACCTTGCCTTTGGGAGAGATGGAGTCAAGGTGAATTTATGATTTGGAGAGACTATATGCAATCAAGTAGACCTTTAGACAACTTCGCATGGCAAATTAGGGCATGCAGTAGCTACCAAAGGAATTTGTACATCGATGTTCAAGAATTGATGACTTATCAAGGTATATTTAATGGAAATAATTTCTAGGAACATTCACCCATTTATATATGACAAATGTAAAATATGCAATGCTACAATAGATAAAAAATTCCACAATTTCGCATAAATTAGAGGCAATTTTAGACATAGATAGCAAAAATCCCAACAACATTCATGTGACTAGATAAATATAAGAATAAACACGAAAAAGAGATCATTTACATGTACAATGAGTATATCCAATCAACAAATCATGAAAATAATGAAGCTCCAAGATAAAGAGAATAATATCCAAACATTAAAATTCATTCCATGAAACCAAACTCATCCTCCAAAAGGGGATTTAAAATTCTCCAAGTAGCTACTAATGCCAAATCCAAGTGATGATGATGTGAAAATTTCATCTATCACAACAACTGCAAATTATTTTCCTAATTGTTAATTTATTTAATCATTTATTTGCAGTTTGCTATGACAAATACCAAATAATTCACATTGTGATTTTCACAAATAAACTGCGGAAGAAAAATAGCGCCGGAAGTTGAGAAAATCTAGCACACACATAAAAATGACACCATTGTTTTTGGACAAATGTCCCAGGAAAAACCCAATGTGGGTAAACCGGTGCAGGAGTGAGGGTTTTTATTATTATGCAGTAGTGAAATTTTGAGTATAGTCTGGATGCCGAAAACTGGCAATCGATAGCAAGAAAATATGGCAAAGATATTCCCTGAGCAACCCCGACACTTGCGCTGCCTGCACTCACGTTCCTGCACTCTCACATTCTTGCACTCGTGCGTGCCAGCACTCCTGTGTGCCTGCACTCGCGCATGCTTGCACTTGCATGTTCCTACACTTACGTTCTAGGACTCGCGTCGCCCGCACTGGGAATAACTCAGCCTCTTGCTGTAGTCTCTTTGGATCTGGAAAGCTTCCTCTGGATCACTATCCTTGCCCCTCACTGACACTGCGTCTCTGGCTCAAACTCCACTGCTGCTAGCTCGATCTGCACAAGGAACTGCTACTCTTGTGTCCTGGTATTTCTTCTCCAAGTGTCGATCAACTTCCTCTTATAATCCTTTGTTGAGACTTCAACGATCAAGATTAAAACTTAATCAATGGCTAGGATCATCTTGGAGTCGATCCGTGTGAGCTTCTAGATGATTCGCACCTTGACTTAATTAATTTTGATTAATTAACCATATTCCCTAACTTCACATTTAGGAAATATTTAAAAACCGGTTAATAATCTAATTAAGTCATCTCTAGGTGGAATTTCCAGAAATGATTTTTGGGTCTTGGAGATCTCATGTATTCTAGCCTCTCCACCAAATTTCGTGGCTAGAACACATCTGATGCTACAAAAACTACTCTCTCTTAACGAGGACTGTGTTCTCTCTAGTGCTGCACATTCTGCCACAACACCCTGTCTCTGAATCACCTCCTGTCACATTGCTGATGTTTGGCCACTATGGCTGCTTGCCACTGCCCATCAACTACTGCACAACTCTGATGCTGACCCTGCTGTACTGCTGCCAACACTGCATATGCACTGCAACTCCTCATTTGTTGTTGCTGCAACTACAACATCTGCAACTGAGAAACATCCAAAATACTGAGTCATCTATGTTCATTATGATGCATCTGACACTCGAGTCTCTGACTGCTACTAGCCTCTGCACTATCTCTGAAGAATTTGCGCTGCTACTAATTCTGCACTGTGCCTCACTGCACTGCTGCCAACACTGCACTATGCTCCCCAACATCTGACTGCAACTACTCTGCAACTGTCACTCTGGTACTGACTGCATCAACTGCCACTGATCCATCCTGCTACTTAATATTGTGGGCCCCCGTAGCCAAGTAATGATCCATGAGGTGGACTCCTCAATGGACCCTACCCATCTTTGTAGCTCTCTGGGGCTACAACTCCAAGTCACCCCACCTCACTCCTGGACATATACCTGCGGACATAGAAAACTCTTCCTCTATCCTAGAGGAAAGCTTGTCTATTTTTCGTAGGGGCTCCTCCCTGGTCCTGCTTCTCCTGCTTGTTCTTCTTCCTGAGAGGACACTGCGTGTTGTAGTGACCGAGCTCACCACATCTGAAGCACTTGACCTTTGACAGGTCCTTCTTCTTTCTCTGTTACCCCTATCCCTGACTGGGACCCTTTGATGCGAGGGCCACATTATCCTCCTCCTTCACCATCTTCGATCCGCTACTACTACTACCACTGATGGAGCTCTTTAACAGAGTTTGCCTCAACTCCTGCTGCTACAGGTCAACTCACATTCTGTCCCATTGTGGTAGCGTGTCTCTGCCCAATATACTTTGGATGAAGACTTGCCAATCCTTCAAGACATTATTTAGTGCCAATCATACTAGCTCTGATGGTTGAGGCGCTGCCCCAACCACTTCAAGATGGTCTCAGGCCTCTTGAATCCTAGTGAGGAAGGGATCTATGCCTTCTGCCTTCTGCATCCTGATGCATCTCAGCTTCTCCTCCAAGAACATCTTCTGTTGTTCGGAAGTACCCTGGTATAGTGTGGAGAGAGCATTCCACATCTCTTTGGTCGTTCCCTTGGCCGTTATATGTGAGACTATATGGTCTCGGACTCCATCCAGGATTAACTGCTTCACCTTCTCCTTCTTGTATTCTTTCTGTTGATCTACATCCTGGGGAACTGCCAGCACATTATCGATGTTGGATTTCAGGTCATATTCATTTGGAAGGAATGACATCTTGGCTTTCTAGATGACATAGTTGGATGATCCATCCAACCGATCTTGATCTCTAAGCTTTGCAGTGGCCACCTCGAAAATTGTCGAAAATCCCCTCTTTCCTTTTGCTTAGCTATTGTTGTGCTACTCACACTCCTTTCTGGAGTGAGAATATCTGCTCACAACTATTGCCAATTTGCAAGGAAAAATCAAACTTCTAAGACTCGAAGTTCCCTGAGAGAAATTTTCCCTCTGTTGTGTTTTCTTTTTCTCTTCCACCTGACGCTAGTTCTACTGCTATAAAACCCTCTGTGTCCAACCAAAGAATTTGCTCATCGAAAATCTGAGCTGCAGCTGCTCCATCTGACTGCTGGAATCACCAACTTGAGCAACTCGACTTTTCTGCAACCCTGCAGCTGAAATCTAACTGTTGCCCCAACAATTCAACCTGCTATCAAGGAACTGCGTTGCCTCAAGAATTTCGGCCTACTGCTCCCTCTGAGCAGCAAAATTCTCTCTTCTTAGCTTCCAGGCTGATCACTTACACTCTAATTTCATGTGAAAATATCATCTATCACAACAACTGGAAATTATTTTCCTAATTGTTAATTTATTTAACAATTTATTTGCAGTTTTCAACGACAAATACCAAATAATTCACACTGTGATTTTCACAAATAAACTGCGGAAGAAAAATAGCGCTGGAAGTTGAGAAAATCTAGAACACATAAAAATGACACCATTATTTTTGGACAAATGTCCCTAGAAAAATCCAATGTGGGGAGACCGATGCAATGGTGAGGGTTTTTATTATTATGCAGTAGTGAAATTTTGAGTACAATCTGGATGCCAAAAACTGGAAATCCACAACAAGAAAATCTAGCAAAGATATTCCCTGAGCAATCCCTGCACTCCCGGTGCTTGCACTCGCGTTCCTGCACTTGCACTTTCTTTCACTCGCACGTTCTTGCATTGACGTTCTTGCACTCTCGCGTTGCCTGCACTCGAGATGCCCACACTGGGAATAACTCAGCTTCTTGTTGCTACCTCTTGGGATTTAGAAATCTTCCTCCGAATCATTGTCTTTGCCCTTCGCTGACACTGCGTCCCTCTCTAGCTCGAACTCTACTGATGTTAGCTCGATCCGCACAAGGAACTGCTACTCTGGTGTCCTGGTATTTCTTCTCCAAGTGTCGACTGACTTCCTCTTATAATCCTCTGTTAAGACTTCAACGACCAAGATTAAAACTTAATCAATGGCTAGGATCATCTTGGAGTCGATTCGTGTGAGTATCTAGATGATTCACACCTTGACTTAATTAATTATGTTTAATTAACCATATTCCCTAAGTTTAGACTTAGGAAATTTTTAAAAACTAGTTAATAATCTAATTAAGTAATTTCTAGGTCGAATTTCCAAAAACCATTATGGGTCTTGGAGATCTCATGTATTCTAGCCTCTCCACCAAATTTCGTGGTTAGAACACATCCAATGCTACAGAAACTAACAGATGAGAGATTAGAATGAGCCTCTCCTATATTTATGCAACTCTAAAGGGGATTCGATTTGCCTAATTGGCCTAATTTAGCCCCAAATAATAAAATAATACATTATAATGATATGACTTGATGACAAGCCTACCAAGATAGCTCAATAATACAAAGAATAGCCTCTTAAGACGGAAAAATAATGAATATGATGAGTCGTTGGAACTTGGGCCATTGTGGAGGCCTACTGGAGCCCAAGGTGTGCCATGGAGAGAGATTGGTCTCCAAATAGTGGATAAGGGGTTGGTCCCTTGATATCCAAGCAAGTCACATGTGGTCCCCCCACGTGGGTGTGGGGACACTATAACATTCTCATGGGTCTCCATAGGGATCGATAATGCCTGTAAACCTTTTGTAAGGGCTAGGATGATGACATAAGCTCTTACTTTGTCTCTTGCAGTGAGACACATCCTCATCTGGACCTTGGAACCTTTGCCAAGTGTGTGGTAAATGTGTGGAGTCGACTGGGCATGGTGATCCAGGTGCATCATCCTCATCCAAAGGTGGAACATGAGCAATCACCTAATGGTGTTGGGGTTCCATGAAGTACTCTCAGCTATGGTGGAGGCCCATGGCTCTCAATGCTCACCCTACAAGTGCCCATGTGGCCCTCTAGAGGGCTTGGACCTCGTATAGGGAGACGAAACCCCAAAATGGAGACCCACCTGTAATCCTGCATAAGATCCAATGTGTTGCCTTGCCCTCCAATACACAAATCATTAGAGTAATAAAGTAAAAGAGCTAGCATCAAATGTGTTCTAGACACGAAATTTTGTGGAGAGGCTAGAATACATGAGTTCTATGAACCCCAGAAATCGTTTCTGGAAATTCCGCCTAGAAGTGACTTAATTAGATTATTAACCAGTTTTGAAATATTTCCTAAGCCTAAACTTAGGGAATATGGTTAATTAATCAGAATTAATTAAGTCAATGTGTGAATGATCTAGAAACTCACTTAGATCGGCTTTAAGTTAATCCTAGCCATCGATTAAGATTTAATCTTGGCCATTGGAGTCCCAACAAAGGCTTATAAGAAGAAGTCGATGGACACTTGGACAAAACACTTGTGAGGTTCGATTGCATGAGCAGATCGATTTCCAAAGTAGCAGCAGTTAGTTGCTGGAGAGAGAGCATGTGAGGTCGAAGCAGTGAGGAAGAAGGGAAGAGATAATGAAACTGGAGGAAGGGTTCCAGATCCGATGAGTGCATTTGCAGAGGGGTAGAAGAGCCACAGAGAGGATGACGCAGAGGCAACGCAGTAACCTTTAGAGGCAGTTTCGATTTTGCTAGGGAAAGACGAGTTTCAGTGCTAGAAGCTGGACAGAGGTTTCGGAGGCCAGGAGAGACATTTTCCTAGACAACAAAAGACCAGACGACTTGAGGAGAAGCTGGTTCGATCTGAGTGCAAAATTGACTGCGTTAGTGTGGTGCAGTAATTGCGCAAAGCCAGTTTGGAAGACTCACCTGGAGTTGAGGTCAGAGCTCGAATTTTCCTGTTGAGTGAGGAAATTTCCTCACTAGATTTTTCTTGCCAATATTTATCTGTAGGATTGCAAGTTTCGGCATCCAGTTGTACTCAACTAATTTTCACTCCTGCTTAATATTAAAACCCTCATTTGCTGCATTGGTTTCCCGAGTTGGGTTTTTCCAGGGACTTTTTTCCAAAAATAATTGTGTAAATTTTATGTGTGTGTGCTAGCATTTCTTCCAATGTTTATTCTTCCGCAGTTTTATTTGTGAAGGTTGAAGTGTGTTTATTTCAATATTTGTCGTAGCAGATAAATTGTTAAACTTAATTAACAATTAGGAGATAGTGCACGGGATGTAGTTTTCGCTCTATCAATTTCAGAGTCGAATGAAGAAACAATGACACGTGGCATGCCGTACAAGTTCGCTCTACTGAAACTGTCCATAATTAGGGCATTGTGAGAGATTGGGCATAACTCTCTCTTGAAGAATCCAAATTGGGTCAGACTTGTGGCATTGGAAAGATGACTCAGAGGACTACTACAGGACCAAAAATCACATATTGGGGATCTGAAAAGAATTCTTCGATATCTAAAGGGAACAACAGAATATTGCTTGTGGTATCCCAAGGGTAACAATTTCATTATTCATGCCTTTACAGATGCAGATTGGGTAGGAAGCGTTGATTATCATGAGAGTACTCGTGAAGCATTAGAATATCCTCGCCAGAAGCTTGGGATTCTCCCAAGTTCTCATTAGATTTTTCCTTATTCATAATATAAAGGGGGAGTGGAAGTGTGTACAGGTCCGCAGGATGGTTGTGTGTCAGGGGGAGTTACCCTTTGCCATTGATGTCAAAGGCGGAGAGAATGTTGTAGGAAGAGGTGTCATGTTCGGAGGGGGAATACTTGTGTTGCCATCAATGCCAAAGGGGGAGATTGTTGTTCAGCGGTTGTCATTGATGTCAACCCAAGCAACACCAGGGGCTACCCCAATATTGCATGGGAATTTTGACCTACCAAATTAATATATTCTGGGTCAAGAATGCTTTTGATGGTTTCTACTTGTCGAGATGTTTCCGTTAATATATGGCACGCCATGTAATTCTTCATGCTTTGAGAGATATTCATGTTTGAAGTTTGTACCCCAGTTAGTGGGTTAAAACCCCATTGGGTTATGGCATGGGTCATTGAAAAGTCATAATTAATATTTTTTAAGCTCCTAAAATCCCTCCCACGTTCACTTGTTGAAGCCCCTCTCAACCTAAGCATTTATATAAATTGTGATCCTCATATCCTCCTTATGCAAGGGATTTCGCCATTTGAAACAGGTCATCGTGGCATTTTCACTCTAACTTTTTTTTACGAAGGTTCAGAAGCGGAAATTTTTATGAGGCGAAGTCGAAATCCTGAGGAAGCTCCTGTAAAAATTTCAGATCAAGGTGCGCAATATTTTCGGAGATATGATCTGTGGAAGTCAGTGTTTTTGCAGGCTCTTGAAATTCATCTCAAAGAAGTGACCTTGGGAAAATTGTCATAACTCTCTCTCTGGGTATCGGATTGGAATTCTGTAAAAAGTGGAAGATAGTGCACGGACTGTAGTTTTCGCTTTATCAATTTCAGAGCCGAATGAAGAAACAGTGACATGTGGCACGCCATACAAGTTTGCTCTATTGAAACAGTCCATATTTAGGGCATTGTGAGAGATTGGGCATAACTCATTCTTGAAGAATTCAAATTGGGTCAGACCCGTGGCATTGGAAAGAAGACTCAGAGGACTACTACAAGACCGAAAATCACATATTTGGGATCTGAAATAACAGAGATACACCAGATTCAATATCGAGCTCCTAGAAGACAAGAAAAAGCTAGATCATGTGTTGTCAAGGGCTGCAAAGGACTAGACTTTCTAGGGAAGCAAAGCAAAGTAAGGTGCAGTAGAGGGTAGCATGACAAGAGCAGCAATCAAGGTGCAGAACAACAACAATAATTTCATCACATGAAGTCTTCAAGTGGGCAGCACTGCATACAGTCACTGTAAAGGTATCATTGTACTAAGTCATTGTAAATACATTATTGTAAAAATTGTACTAGTGTTTATCTGCCAAGAGTTGAAGAGGCAGTGTCGGGAGGTCTAGGATCATCATTAGGTGGTTGTGTTATAGTTGGGGTTATAGTTTAGTGTGTCTTCTTCTTCTACATCATTCTATATCATTGTAAAGTGGACCATTTTCCCTGGTACGAGAATCCATTCTTCTTTTATTCTTCTATAGGGTGGTAGGGTGGTGCTAGGGTGAGTTGTAGCTCATTGGGTGTTGGGGCTTTCGTTTAGTTGACTACTGAAGAATCTTGGGCATTGGAGCGTCCATCCAGTGGGAGCTGGAGAAGAATGCTTTTCTAGATTCTAGGAAGTTGGAGCTTTATTTTCAATTGGAGTTGAATATTAAAGAATTATTAGAAAAGCATTAGGTGGTTTTTGTCCTGGAGTGGGTTTCCACCTTAAAAACTGTGTGCATTTGTGTTCCTTTTGTTTACTGCTATCATTGCACAAACACTGATAATAATTGAAGATTAACTAATGCTCTAATTGAAAGGAATACTGATTCACCCCCCCCTCTCAGTATTTCCAACAAGAAGGACAAGGTGGAGAAGTAAGACCAGCAGGCAACTTCTGCAGAGATCGATATGCTTGATAGGCTTTCCTCTAGGATGGAGGAAGACTTCTCTATGTTCGCCGATATACCTCTAGGGGTGAGGTGGGGTGACTTGGTGTTGTAGTCCCAGAGTGCTATAGATGGGTAGGATCCTTGAGGAGTCCACCTCTTGGATCACTACCTGGCTACGGGGGCCCACAGTGTTCAGTAGCAGGATGGACCAGTGGCGGTTGATGCAGTCATATGCTGGAGTGACAGTTGCAGACTAGTTGCAGTCAAATGCTGGGAGCGTAGTGCAGAGTTGGTAGCAATGCAGTTGGCACAATGCAGAGTCAACAACAACGCAGAGCCTTTAGTAGACAATGCAGAGGCTAGTAGCAGTCAGGACTATGACAGATGCATCATACTGAACACAGTTGGTTCAATATTTTAGATGTTTCTCAGTTGCAGATGTTTTAGTTGCAGCAGCAGCAGATGAGAGGGAGTTGCAGTGCAAATGCAGTGTTGGCAGTAGTTCATCAGGGTTAGCAACAACACAGATGCAACTCATATCAGAGTTGCGCAGTGGTTGGTGGGCAATAGTAGCCAGACATCAACAGTGTGACAAGAGATGATGCAGAGACAGGGTGTTGTGGCAGCAGGTGCAACACTAGAACACATTCCTTGCTAAGAGGGAGTGTTAGTTTTTGTAGCATCGGATGTGTTCTAGCCACGAAATTTTGGGGAGAGGCTAGAATAAATGAGTTCTTCGAAACCCATAAATCGTTTTTGGAAATTCCGCCTAGAAGTGAATTAATTAGATTATTAACTAGTTTTTAAATATTTCCCAAGTCTAAACTTTGGGAATATGGTTAATTAATCAGAATTAATTGTCAAGACGTGAATGATCGAGAGATTCAGTCGGATCGACTTCGAGTTAATCCTAGCTATCGATTAAGATTTAATCTTGGCCGTTGGAGTCCCAATAGAGGAATATAAGAAGAAGTCGACGGGCACTTGGAGAAAACACTTGTGAGGTTCGATTTCATGAGCAGATCGATTTCCAAAGTAGCAACAGTCAATTGTCGGAGAGAGAGCCTTTGAGATCGAAGCAGCGAGGAAGAGGGGTAGAGACAGTGAAACCAAAGGAGGATTCTAGATATGGTGAGTGCATTTGCAGAGGGCAGAAGAGCCACATAGACACTGACACAGAGGCTAGCGCAGTAGCTTCTAGAGGCAGTGACGCAGCCACACAGCTGAAAGTCAACACTCTTCCTTTCTTCTCTCATTCTTTGTCTCCACGTGGTCCTCTTTTAAATTTCTTGGGAATTTTATTTATCAATTTTGTGAAAATTGATAAATAACTATATTCAATCGCCTTGAATATCAAATTGTGGTTCCGCCTTATATGGATATTTCCCGCCTTCGGAATATTATGTAATAAAACAAGACTATTGATTTATAATTATCTCTGAAATTTATATTCTCGACACCTATATATATATCCCAATGTTAACCCTTCAGACCTTATATAACGGTTCAACCATTTATAACCTTCGTTTTAATACTCCTTCTCACTTTGCAGTAATATAGTGAGCTGACGGACTTTTATATTAATAACCAAATATCTTTGTAATTAAACCGGGGTCCTGGGTCCCACTTCCACGTTTTCTTTTATAAATCACTTACAATAACCCGCGTGCTCCTTTTTTAAAATTCGTCCATCTTTGTGAAGCGTCCGCCGTCCGATGATGGCACGCCAGATCGACGGCTATAGTCCATTCCGCTCGGCGTCCTGGTATGAGGGATAATGCGCGAAGGCGCAAGTTAACGGGCGGTATTGAAACAGTTCCAATGCCACGTGTCGATTCCTGTATGGAATCGCTCCGTTTCGGAAAATACCACTTACATCGCAAAGGTGGTGCGGGAAAACCCGGAACCCGCTTGTGGTTTCGCTACAGTAACTGACTATGGTTCTCGTCGGGTTAGTCTCCTTCGTATGTCTTAACTTCGGGTTCGACTCGGTTAAGAATTCTAATTAACAATAATCAAAGGCGACTTTCTTTGTTAATTGGGATTCCGCTACTATTAAACAATTGGAATGACCACAGTTCCAAGGCTTTTCTCCTCGAGTAAATTGAGGTAACCATAGACTGGGCATGCAGAATCTATACCAAGGTCTGTTCCGTAATTACAATTGCACAGAGTTTTATCACTTCGCAATTAACAACCTCTTAACAATTTATGATTCGACACGATTCTAAGGAAATGCACACAGAAATCATTTAATTGGAGGCAACGCTGAATACACAGTTGGATTACAGAAAATCCTCTGCTCTTTTCTCTTCTCCCCCCCTCATACATCCGAAGAATACAATTATATACATAAACCTATGACTCTTCGGTTCCTCTAGAGGACCGTTCGGAAACCAAAAGCCTAATTACAATTTATTCAATAACTGAACTGACAGCTAGACAAACTGAGCTATTCGACTTCCTCTGACTCTAATTAATCTAAATAATTACAACCAGCTAAGGTATTGACACCTAGCTGTAATAATTCGAATGTTTCCAAACCCTCCTAGCCACAACATGTGGACAAAACTTCCTACATTGTTGGCCAGTGTATAATGCCCCTGCATCAGACTCCTGAGGGAAATCTTCTTCATGGGCTCCTGTCCATGAGCTCTTCCACTGATCTGCCTATCTTCTGCAACATTCCTTCAGTCATCCAAGTGGCATCTTCCTCTGGTTTGTCCTTCCATTTTATCAAGTACTGAAAGTACTCTTGTCCTCTGGTCCTTCTGAACACTCTCTTGTCCAATATCTTTTCTGGTTGCAAAGGCTGTGCTGGAGGTAGTTGTTCCTTCCACTCAATCTATCCCTTGTCTGCTGATCCTTCTTCTGCACCATTATCTTCATACTTGTACAAATCTGCAACATTAAAAATGGGAGATATTCCAACATCAGGTGGCAATTCAATCTCATAAGCATTTGCAGTAAACTTTCTAAGTATCTTGCATGGCCCAATCTTTTTGAACTTCAATTTATTATACTGCTTCTTTGGGAACCTCTCCTTTCTCAAGTGTGCCAAAACCAAGTCTCCTACTTCAAAATGAACTTCTTTTCTGCTCAAGTCTGCTCTGTTTTTGTATTTGATGCTGCTGCCTTGTAGTTGCTGTTTCACTTGTTCATGAATGGCCTGGATCTCTGAAGCAAATTCCTCACCATCTGCACTCCTTAACTCTGCTCTACCCAAATTTCTTAACTCTGATATTCCTCTGGGGTGCATTCCATAAACAATATGAAATGGGCTCTGCCCTGTGCTTCTGTTTGGTGAATCATTATATGCATATTCTGCCTGGGGCAAAATATGATCCCACTGCTTGGGATGCTCTCCTGCAAGACTTCTCAACAAATTTCCCAGACTCCTATTCACTACCTCAGTTTGTCCATCAGTCTGAGGATGACAAGCTAAGCTGAAACTTAGTTGAGTACCAAGTTTCTTCCACAATGTCCTCCAAAAGTGACCCACAAATCTGGTGTCTCTGTCTGAAACAATACTCTTGGGTAACCCATGCAATCTAACAACTTCTTTGAAGAACAAGTTGGCAACATGGGTGGCATCACTAGTTTTATAACATGGAATAAAATGTGCCATTTTGGAGAATCTATCCACCACAACAAAGACTGTATCATTCCCTCTCTGAGTCTTGGGCAACCCTAGAACAAAATCCATACTCACCATGTTCCAAGGCCTGTCTGGAATAGGTAAGGGAGTGTACAATCTTGCATTCTGGCTCCTTCCTTTGGCATATTGACAAATCTTGCAATTCTTCACAAACTTGTCCACTTCTGTTCTCATTTTGGGCCAGAAATAAAAGTGACTCAGCTGCTCATAAGTCTTATCAGTACCAAAGTGTCCAGCAAGTCCACCACTATGCTTTTCTTTGATCAAATTTTCTCTCATGGAACATTTTGGTATACACAGTTGGTTCTTTCTGAATAACAAGTCTTCCTGCAGAAAAAAATCCAGCCACTGACTTCTATCTGTTAGAACAGGGTTACTACATGCCCCAAATGCTTCTTTAAAATCAGGATCTGTTTTATACAATTCTTTGAGAAAATCGAATCCTGCAACCTCAAAATTAGTCTCTTGAACAAGCAAATGTCTCCTACTCAAAGCATCAGCTACTTTATTGGCTTGGCCACTTATATGTTTCAAAACAAAATTAAAACTTTGGAGATACTCAACCCATTTAGCATGCTTATGTTTCAACTTGGGCTGCTGTACAATATACTGCAAAGCATGATTGTTAGAATGTAATACAAATTCCCTGGACATCAAATAATGTCTCCACTTCTTCAGTGCTTGAACAATTGCATAGAACTCCTTCTCATAAGAGGAATACTTTCTCCTGGTGTCATTCAACTTCTCACTAAAATAGGCTACAGGCCTATCATCCTGACTCAAAACAGCTCTAATGGCCTCCCCACTGGCATCACATTTTACTTGAAATGGTTTGGTGAAATCAGGAGAATTAAAACAGGCTTCTCTGTTATCTTTTGCTTCAAAACTTTAAAATTTCTCTCTGCTTCAGCAGTCCACTTAAATGGCTGTTTGCTCTTCTTTATTGTCTCAATTATGGGTGCATTATTCTTACTGAAGTTTCTTATAAACTTTCTGTAAAAACTAGCAAGTCCATGCAAACTCCTTACCTCAAAAACATTCTTGGGTGAAGGCCACTCCACAATTGCCTTAACTTTTTCTGGGTCCATTTTCAATCCTTCTGCAGAAACAACAAAACCCAAATACACCAACTCTTCCTTCATGAATGAGCATTTCTTCAAATTTATCAGCAGTTTCTCTTGGTGCAGCTTCTTCAACACATGATTAAGCTGCCTTAAATGTTCTTCTTTAGTTCTGCTGAAAACTAATATATCATCTAAATATACTATCGCAAATTTCCCAATAAATTCTTTCAATACTTCATTCATAAGTCTCATAAAAGTGCTTGGTGCATTTGACAACCCAAAAGGCATTACCATCCATTCATACAGTCCTTCATTTGTTTTAAAGGCAGTTTTCCACTCATCACCCTCTCTTATTCTAATATGATGGTATCCACTTTTCAAATCTATCTTTGAAAAATATTTAGCACCACTCAAACAGTCCATCAAATCCTCAATTCTGGGTAAAGGGAATCTGTACCTGATTGTGATCTTATTAATTGCTCTGGAATCAGTACACATCCTCCAGCCTCTATCTTTCTTTGGGCTCAAAACTGCTGGTACTGCACATGGACTCAGACCTTCTCTGATCAGTCCTTTGTCCACCAACTCCTGTACTTGTCTCCTGATTTCTTCATTTTCTTTGGGAGTCACTCTGTAGGCTGCCTTGTTTGGCAGATTTGAACCAGGGATAAAATCTATCTGATGGCTGATCTTTCTCACAGGTGGCAGCTCATCAGGTAAATCATCCACAACAATGTCACAATACTCATCTAACATTTCTTGGATTTCTACTGGCAAATCAGAAATCGTTGTAGAAGTAAGAACTACTTTAGGTTTGCAAACTAAAGCAAAGCTTACCTCTTCTTCTTCTATCTGCTGCAGATATTCCTTCCCGCTCAGCAACAAGGTCTTTGGATCAATCACTCTGCTGGATGGCTCTCCTTCTTCCATGGGTATCAATGTATGATGTATCCCATCTTTGAAGAACTTGTAGGTGTTCTTCTTGCCATCATGCACTGCTGCTCTGTCAAATGTTATGAATATTTTATTAATTATTAGTTAGATATAGTTATATTAGGTTTTGTTAACTGAAAGGGCATGATCAAAAATCATGCCTCTTCGCCAAGGGACACCTTGAGGCTATATTTAAAGCCTAGGTGATCCCTCATTGTAATCATCTTTCATCTTCATCAATAATAATATATAATTATCAAGTTTACCAGAGTTTTTACACTCCATTGGTATCAGAGCCATCGCTCTTCTGGATCTGTGTGATCATCAAGTTAAAGAATTCGAAGGAAATTTCAGAAATTTTCTTTTAAAACCAGTTTTTTGCAAATATTTTTTTCCCTCCCATCGCTCTCACGCTCAATTCCTCACTGCACTCACACCCCCACAACCTTCCCCTCTCAAGCTCATACGTTAACCCTCTACCCCCCCCACCATCCAACGCTTAACATCACCCTCTACGCACTCACCACCACACTGTTCCTTACCACTCTAGGCCTTTCCCTACATCTACTAAAATTCAGAATTGGTATCACCGAATAGGTTGGGGTAATATTCTGGCAGAGTCGTGACGTGAACAGAGTCCCGCTTCTTTTGGACTGGTGTGAAAGCGCACACCCTTGTGCCATAAATTTTCTTTTCCAGCATCTTGCATGCTAACTGAAGATCACAACAAATCAGCAGCGCCGTAACGTGAACGCATTCCCACTCGTTTTTAATTCCTGTGCAACCCTCTCCGTCGGCCCTCCCGCGGTCTTTTGGCTGCTGCAACCCCGCTGTCGGATATATTAATAAAAAAAAACTCGATTTGTTAAATCATAAGAACAGCGTGTCAAACGGACGGGCAATTCGGAAACAGGGTGTCGTTTAAACGGGCTGCATCGATATATTAATAAATCGAATTGTTAAAATTATATGAACAGGAAATCGATTAACTCCAACAGCGTGTCAAACGGACGGGCAATTCGGAAACAGGGTGTCGTTTAAACGGGCTGCATCGATATATTAATAAATTGAATTGTTAACTCCAGATTGGCATCGTATTTTAATTCGGAACGGGCACATTCTAAATACGATTTTTTTTTTAATTATATAAAATATATAATATATAATTCAAATTGATAATTATATATATATATATATATTATAATTATATAATTTATTTATATATATATTATAATTTTCATATAATAATTATATATATTATATAATTTTTAATTAAAAATTATATATATATAATAATTATATAGTTTAAAAAAAAAAAAAAAATATTATTAATAATTAATTAATTAATTAATTCAAAAAAAATTAATTAATTAAATATTAATTAATTAATTTTAAAGAAAAAAGAGGAGAACACTGGCAGAAAAATACTCTCCACCTCATACACGTTCAATGTCTTCTTCGATGTCGATGGCTGAATTCCAGAAGAAATTGGTAGATCTCGAGAAACAGATCAATAACAATTCCGAAGAATTTGGGAAACGATTAGTCGACCTGGAAGGTACGGTTGCAGGGCATTCCAACGACATCAAAAAGGTTCATGATACAACAAATCGAATAGAAAGACAAATGTGGCTAAATCATCACGAGGCCACAGAAAAGCAGAACGAACTCTTCAATAAGCTAAATGATAAGCTAGATAAATTAAGTCAGACACAATCCCCAATATCTCCTAACAAGGAACAAAATCAACAAAACAATTCCGCAGATTCAGGGAACTCAGAAGAGCATCAGGAAAAACCGATTCCCCACATCATCAAGAAGATAGTAATGCAGATTTTCAAAATAAGCAGCTCTGGAATGCATTCGCTAATCAATATCCCCTTCTTGTTCCACCATTAGCATATCAGCGCAAAGCCAAGATCGACCTACCCAAATTTGATGGTAATGAAAAGAATAGTGTTGCATGGCTTAATAAAGCGGAAGAATATTTTGAGATTTATGACATTACTAGTGATGATGAAAAAATTAAACATGCTTCCATGAAAATGGAAGGAGAAGCATATAATTGGTATATGCGGTGGAAAAAGACGACGCTCGCTATTAGTTGGAGGAAATTTAAAGATGCATTCTTCAAAAGGTTTCAAGGCATAAAAGAAGAAAAGTTCTTTTCAACGTTTATCAAATTACGCCAAAAAGGAGATGTGGATGAGTACACTCGAGAATGGGAGACCTTGGCAACACGAGTACCAGGATTGTCGAAATCTCGTCTAATCCAGTCTTACATCTCAGGACTTAAAATCCACATACAAGAAGAGCTCGAACTACATGAAATTACATCCGTAGAAGTAGCAAGGCAAAAAGCAAAAGCTGCTGAAAAGAAATTTGAAAGGATATCGAAACCAGAAAAAGTATATTCAAGGCAACAGTTTCCTCAATCTACAAAAGAAGATAACATGAAATATGTTCCACCACGCCTTCGCGAAGGAGACAAATCTAACTTGGAAACACAAAGAATGAGGGAAGGTAAATGCAAACGTTGTGGCGAAAAGTGGGACCCTAAGCACAGATGTGCTAATGGGAAAGAAAAAAATCTGTATAACTGTGAAGCAACTAATGATTCTAACAATGATGATTCAGACATAGAAGGGATAGAAGATACCCTAGAATTCTCCCCAGAAGTAGATGATAATAGCACTCCGCAAGTATCATTATCAGCCATGACAGGTATATCACAACCGCAGACACTAAAATTAAGGGGGCATATTAAGAAAAACAATGTAATGGTTCTCATAGACACAGGCAGCACGCACAATTTTCTAGATTCAACCATGGCCAAAAGACTCGACCTCTTTACTTTTCCCATGCCTAATATGAAGGTAATGGTGGCCGATGGTAAGAAGATTGAACAGGTAGGAAAATGCCATAAAGTCAAATTGCAGATTAAAGACTTTAGTTTAGAATCTCCATTCTATGTCGTACCACTCGGAGGAGTAGATGTGGTTTTAGGAATTCAGTGGTTACAAACCTTGGGTACTTATTCGGCCAACCATCAGAAGCAGTTTATAAGCTTTAAGTGGGAAGGGCGGAAGCACAAGTTATTTGGATTCCAAGCCCCGGAAAATCAAATCGTATCATCATCCCAGATGATGAAGATGATCCGAAAGGGAGCGCCAACCTATATAGTCGAATGTCATCATTTAGAGATGTTATCTACAAAAGTCAACCACGAAGAATCACAGGAGGTACAAGCACTAGTTCAGAAACATGAAAAGGTATTTCAAGATCTACCAATGAAGATGCCTCCTCATAGGGAAATCGAACATACAATAGAAGTCAAGGCAGGATCAGACCCTGTTAACATCAAGCCTTATCGCTACCCACATCACCATAAAATGGAAATTGAGAAGATAATCCAAGACCTTTTAAAATGTGGGGTCATTTCAAAAAGTAAGAGTCCGTATGCTGCCCCGGTTATTTTGGTAAGAAAAAAAGATGGATCGTTTCGGCTATGCATTGACTATAGAGGATTAAATAAGATAACAATTAAAAATAAGTTTCCAATTCCCTTTATCGATGAAATATTGGATGAACTCCATGGCGCAAAATATTCTCTAAATTAGATTTAAGGTCAGGTTATTACCAGATCCGAATTAGATTGGAAGATATACCAAAAACTGCATTTCAAACACATGAAGGTCATTATGAATTTAAAGTAATGCCCTTTGGGTTAACAAATGCACCAGCTACATTCCAAGCCACTATGAACGAGTTATTTCGTCCATATCTTAGGAAATTTGTACTAGTATTTTTTGATGATATTTTGATTTATAGTAAAACCTGGAAGGAGCATTTGCAACACTTGGAAAAAATTCTCACGTTACTAGAAGACCATCAATTCTATGCAAAAAAATCCAAATGCACCTTTGGAAAAGAAGAAGTTGAATACCTGGGACACCTAATATCCCATGAAGGAGTAAAAGTGGACCCTTCTAAGATTAAGGCTATAAGGGAATGGAATAAACCAGTGAACATATCCAAGCTCAGAGGATTTTTAGGATTAACGGGATATTATCGAAGATTTATTAAAGATTATGCGCATCGAACTGCACCTCTTACAAACCTTTTAAAGAAAAATTCGTTTCAATGGAATGAGGAAGCAAGGAAATGTTTTGAAGATTTGAAGGAAGTCATGGCTAATGCACCAGTATTGGCAACTCCTGACTTTTCTAAACCATTTATCATCGAATGTGATGCCTCTGGCTTCGGTATTGGTGCAGTATTAATGCAAGAAGGGCACCCTATTGCCTTTGAAAACAGAAAACTAAATAAACGTGAACGTCTCAAGTCCACATACAGTAAGGAAATTCTCGCAATTATGCATGCATTGGCCAAATGGAGACAATATCTGTTAGGAAGTAAATTTTCCATCCGAACCGATCATAACAGTCTTCAGTATCTCCTTCAGCAAAAAACACTCTCTGAAGAACAACAAAGATGGATTGAGAAGATTGCCGCTTTTGACATGGAGATATTACACAAGAAAGGAAAAGACAATGTAGTAGCGGATGCCCTGTCCAGAAAAGATGAGGAATCAACATTACTTGCAGTTTCGATTGTTGTGCCTGAATGGCTTAATGAGATTAGAAGTGGGTACGCCAAGGATCCAGAAATGTTGGCTATAATCAATAATCTCCCAGGGAATTCAAAATTTGAATGGAAGAATGATATCTTATGGTACAAAGGGAGAATTTATCTAAATTCCAAATCCAAGTTTATATCAAAAATACTCAAGGAATCACATGATTCCATGTCATCTGGGCATGTAGGATATTTCAAAACCTACTACAATGCACGTCAGTCATTTTTCTGGAAGGGTATGAGTCACGATATTCAAAAATATGTTGCAGAATGTGACAAGTGTCAAAGAAATAAAACTGAAAACATTATGACACCTGGATTACTTCATCCCTTAAATATTCCGGCTCAGAAGTGGGAAGAAATATCGATGGATTTTATTGAAGGATTACCTGTATCGGATGGAAAGGATAAGATCTTCGTTGTAGTAGATAGACTCACTAAGTATGCTCACTTTATGGCTATTAAAAAAATAGAGTCTGCAAAGCAAATTGCAGAGATATTCTGCAAACATATTTATAAGCTACACGGCTTTTCGAAAGTTATTGTTAGTGACAGGGATGCCAAATTTAAAGGGAACTTTTGGAAGGAATTGTTCAACCATGTTGGAACCTACCTCAATATGAGCTCAGCTTATCACCCTCAAACAGATGGGCAAATAGAGGTTGTTAATAAATGTTTGGAAGCTTACCTACGGTGTTGTGCTACGGAGAAACAAAATAAGTGGGTCCAGTGGTTGCATCTTGCCGAATGGTGGTATAATTCTACTTACCATACATCGACAAAAATGACTCCGTTCCAGGCTCTATATGGATATGAGCCTCCGAAGTGGAAAGATTTTGCTTCAGTTCAAACTAATTTGCCAGCAGTAAAAAATCAACTAGAAGAACACCAAAAGGTTGTCCAAATTCTAAAAGAAAATTTGAGTGTTGCACAGAATCGTATGAAGCAACAAGCTGACCGTAATCGCACTGAGAGATCATTTGAAGTTAGATACTGGGTGTTTGTCAAGCTTCAACCATACAAGCAGTTGTCCCTTAAACAAAAAGGAAAAAATAAATTAGCTCAAAGTTTTATGGTCCGTATCAAATTATTAAAAAGATCAGTCAAGTCGCTTATGGGTTGAGCCTTCCCGATACCAGTCGTGTTCACAATGTTTTCCATGTGTCCTGCTTAAAAAAGGCATTGGGTAACCATCAGTTGCCCCAAACAACACTTTCCATTTTGGATGATGAAGGCAAGCTCGTTCTAGAGCCCGAGGGTATCCTATCTACTCGTGATAAGAAGCTGCGCTCTCGTGTTATTACCGAATATTTAATCAAGTGGAAGGACTTGCCCATTGAAGAAGCATCTTGGGAGTCTGAAGCGTTTTGCCAGCAACACCCATCATTACGTATGCTTTGAGGAAAAAGCATCTTAAGAGGGGGGCAATGTTATGTATATTTTATTATTTATTAATTAGATTTAGTTATCTTAGGTTATTAACTGAAAAGGCATGATCAAAGATCATGCCTCTTCGCCAAGGGACACCTTGAGGCTATATTTAAAGCCTAGGTGATCCCTCATTGTAATCATCTTTCATCTTCATCAATAATAATATATAATTATCAAGTTTTTACACTCCATCAAACTGCCAAGGTCTACCCAGCAGTATATGACACACATCCATGGGCATTACATCACACAAAACTTTGTCCTTGTACTTGCCCATTTGCAGCTCTATTTCACACTGTTCTTTTACAACCAGCTGGTGCCCTTTATGCAGCCAGGACACCCTGTAGGGAGTTGGATGCTCCATTGTCTTCAGCTTCAACTTTTCTATTACCTCGGTGGAAACCAGATTGTCTGTGCTGCCACTATCAATGACTAGCTGGCAGCATTTCCCTTGGACTTTGCAAATGCTCCGAAACAAAGTCTTCCTTTGTGCAGGCTCAATGACTTCTTTAGCTTGCTTCAGCAGGACCTTATTTACCACCAAGGACTCTCCCATCTCTGGAAGAACTTCTTCTTCAATTTCTGCCTCTTCTCCAACCTGGGCAACAACAACATTCCTTGGACCAGCACCCACATTCTCTGGGCATTCATAGTGCTTGTGTCCCACTTGCTGACATCTATAACACCTCAATTCTCTGCCTCTGCCTCTGTCTCTGCCTCCTCTTCCCCTTCCTCTGTAAGAATCTTTTCTGCCCCTTGCATCATCTTCTGTAGATGCATTCTGAGGTGAGCTACTGTCAGCTCCATTCCTGGGTGTAGGCTTTCCTTTACCACCCTGACTTCCCTTCCCACGGAAAGTACCTCTCTTCTTGGCAGACTGTTTTTTCAGGAGTTTCTCCTCTGCTTTCAAGGCCATCTGATAGGCCTCTTCCACTGTCTTAGGAGACAGAAGACCAATCTCATCTTGGATCTCTAGCTTGAGACCATTCACATATCTGACAGTCTTCTCTGGTGTATCTTGGAATTGCCCAGCTCTTATGCTCACTCTGTAGAATTCCTCTGTGTACTCTTTTACTGTCAGCAACCTCTGTCTCAGGTTCTGCATTTGTTTATACAATGTCAGCTGGTAATCACTAGGTAAGAATTTGCCTTTTAATTTAGCCATCATTCTGGTCCAGCTCTTGATAGGTTGCTTACCAACTCTCCTCCTTTCTGCCTGCACTCCATCCCACCAAAGTGCAGCATGTCCTTTCAGCTTTGTTACTGCAAACTTGAACTTTTTGTCCTCACTTATTTCTTCGTAATCAAAGAAATTGTTCAATTCATTTATCTAGTCCACCAGCTCCTCTGGATTCAGTCCCCCTGCATAGCTCAACACTTCGATTCTGGGCTTAACTGCAGATCCCAGAACAGTCCTAAGGAGCCTCATGTCAGGAGGAATTTCAAAATTCTCTTTTGCTTCTTCTGTCTCAGGTTCGCTGATGTCTTCAGGATCTCTGGGATGTCTACATTCCATGGCATCTATTCTGGCCTCGACCCTCTGCAACATTCCCAACACCTTTGCGTTGGCTACAGGTCTCCTTCTGCCAGTACCTCTTCCAAATCGGACTGCCATGTCAGCAAAACAACTCCACAACACGCTCTGATACCACAAATGACACAGCCACACAACTTAAAGTCAACACTCTTCCTTTCTTTCTCTCGTTCTTTGTCTCCACGTGGTCCTCTTTTAAATTTCTTGGGAATTTTATTTATCAATTTTGAGAAAATTGATAAATAACTATATTCAATCGCCTTGAATATCAAATTGTGGTTCTCGCCTTGTATGGATATTTCCCCGCCTTCGGAATATTATGTAATAAAACAATACTATTGATTTATTTTTATCTCTGAAATTTATATTCTCGAAACCTATATATATATATCCCAATTTTAACCCTTCAGACCTTATATAACGGTTCAACCATTTATAACCTTCGTTTTAATACTCCTTCTCACTTTGTAGTAATATAGTGAGCCGACGGAATTTTATATTAATAAACAAATATCTTTGTAATTAAACCAGGGTCCTGGGTCCCACTTCCACGTTTTCTTTTATAAATCACTTACAATAACTCGCGTGCTCCTTTTTTAAAATTTGCCCATCTTTGTGAAGCGCTCGCCGTCCGATGATGGCACGCCAGATCGACGGCTATAGTCCATTCCGCTCGACGTCCTGGTATGAGGGATAATGTGCGAAGGCACAAGTTAACGGGTGGTATTGAAACAGTTCCAATGCCACGTGTCTATTCCTGTATGGAATCGCTCCGTTTCGGAAAATACCACTTACACTGCAAAAGTGGTGCGGGAAAAACCGGAACCCGCTTGTGGTTTCGCTACAGTAACTGACTATGGTTCTCGTCGGGTTAGTCTCCTTCGTATGTCTTTACTCTGGGTTTGACTCGGTTAAGAATTCTAATTAAAAATAATCAAAGGCGACTTTCTTTGTTAATTGGGATTCCGCTACTATTAAACAATTGGAATGACCACGGTTCCAAGGCTTTTCTCCTCTAGTAAATTGAGGTAACCATAGACTGGGGCATGCATAATCTATACCAAGGTCTGTTCCGTAATTACAATTGCACAGAGTTTTATCACTTCGCAATTAACAACCTCTTAAAAATTTATGATTCAACACGATTCTAAGGAAATGCTCACAGAAATCATTTAATTGGAGGCAACGCTAAATACACAGTTGGATTACAGAAAATCCTCTGCTCTTTTCTCTTCTCCCCGCCTCATACATCTGAAGAATACAATTATATACATAAACCTATGACTCTTCGGTTCCTCTATGAGGACCGTTCAGAAACCAAAAGCCTACTTACAATTTATTCAATAACTGAACTGACAGCTAGACAAACTGAGCTATTCGACTTCCTCTGACTCTAATTAATCTAAATAATTACAATCAGCTAAGGTGTTGACACCTAGCTGTAATAATTCGAATGTTTCCAAACCCTCCTAGCCACAACATGTGGACAAAACTTCCTACATTGCTAGCCAGTGTCTAATGCCCCTGCATCAGGCAGTTTCGATTGTACTGGAGAAAAACAAGTTTCAATGCCAGAAGCTGGATAGAGGTTCCGGAGGCCAGGAGAGACATTTTCCCAAACAGCAATAGATCAGGCGACTTGAGGAGAAGCTGGTTCGATCTGAGTGTAGAAGTGATTGCGTTAGTGTGATGTAGTAGCTGCGCAGAGCCAGTTTGGACAACTCACTTGGCGCCAATGTCACATGGTTCGGGTTCGGCAATGATGAGGTTCGGTTTGGGTTCGAATTTTTTGATCAGGTTCGGATAAGGTTTGCCATTAGGTTCGTCTATATATATATATATATATATAATGAATTATAGGATAAAATAGTAAAAAATCAACATCAGTAAACATAAAAAATGTTATCATGGACATGGAAACTACAAGGATAAATTACATGATAAATTACTTCTTAATATTAAAACACTCATCTGCTGCACCGGTACCCGAGTTGGGTTTTTTTGGTGACTTTCGTCCAAAAATAATTGAGTTATCTGTGTGTGTGCTAACATTTATTCCAATGTTTATTCTTTCGTAGTTTTTATTTGTGAAGGTTGCAGTGTATTTATTTCAGTATTTTTCGTAGAAAACTGCAGATAAATTGTTAAATTTAATTAACAATTAGGAGAAATAATATCAGTTGCTGCAATAGGATTTTGGTTTTCGGAATTTTCACACAATTCATTGTGGCATGTCCTTCCATAGTGGGCTTTAGCATGTACAGGTGTCGTCAAGCTCAATAAGGGGGTTAACCAAGGACCCTATTAGGTGGTTTCTGCCTTTAAAGGGGGTGACATGTCTATGGTACATCCATCAATGGGTAGGTGGCATGTGATATAGTGATGGAACAATGTGGGGATTGGGGGAAGGCTCCAAGCCACATGTCATGGTGCAAGTGTAGCTATGATGAGGGAAGTCCACACTTGGGTATATGAGTGTAGGAGGGAGAAAATCGTGGTACATGAGTTACCTTGACCTTTGTTTTTCCACCCTTCTTCATATGCCTTTTTCCTTTGATTGTTTTTTCTTCATAACTGCTCGCAGATCTAGGGGATGAGAGCATGATGTGTTGAATATAGCAGTAGATACCCCCTTTTAAGGTGGGGCATTTCATTTCCCACCAGGGGTTGGGACAATCATGGGTTCTTTAATATGGAGGGGGCTCATCTAGGGCCCATAGGAACCAGGGTGATGGCCATGAATGAGGGTAGAGGTCATGTTGGATTTTTCCACCTGCTAAATTTGTATGTCCTGACCATCTTTTGCATTTTGTGGTACATTTCCTGTTGTAAGTGGCCAAATTATGCTTTTTTCTCCTTTTTTTTTAGTTGCATCAACCTCCAGGCATCGTTCTAGGCCCGACCCAAAGTGTGGACAAGGGGAGGGGGAGGCTAACCCTATGTAGACCCAGTCGACACATGTGGACTCGGATGGGAAAAGTGGTGAATGGGGTTAAAATGAGCAGAGGGTAGTGATGTATATGGTGTCGGAAAGCGGGACCACGCGATCGAATTCGAGATTTTCCATGTAGTGCCAACCTTATAACTAATGGCCAATAAAGGAGATCCCATAGGACTAGGATACATGGCTAACTACGGAATCAAACAGAGGAGAAAGAGTGCAAACCTAGCCCGCTCTTTCCTTCGAATCCTCCCACCAATCCATGCCCAAAAGTGTCCATGATAAGTAAACAAAATTACTCAACTAAACTAATGAAAAGTCATATCTTTTGGGTTGGGAGGCCCACCTTCAAACATACGATCATAACAGATGGGCGAGGGACCACATGGCTAGCTCAGGTGGTGGAGATAATGACACATCGAGCTCTCTGGTGGTTGCAAGGGGCTGCTGGCTACCGACTGAGGATCATTTTGGAGAAATTTTTTCTCCTAGGGATATCACCCACAAAGTGGTGGGTAACACAGCGAACACTTTTTTCCTTCTTGTAGCCTTTACCAGTCCTTCAGCCAACTACTCTTAACCTTCAACAACCTTTTCTTCCTTGTTGTAGCCCTCTGTCCCCCATAATAGGTTTGCAACCTATTCTCCTTCATTGTGTGTTGCTTCAATCCACCCGCGACCAACTTTCTTGTGGCTGTGGGTCACTTAACCAAGCTTGTGGCTTATTTTCCAACTTGTAGCCTGTTCCTTGGGCCTACGCCCACCTGCGACCCTCCTGCAGTCTCTTGCGGCCTCCCGTGACCTCTTGTAGCCTCCTGCGGCTCCTCCCATGGCCAGCTTGTTGTGACCCTACTTTTGCAGACTCGTGGCCTCCTTTTGCGGACTAAAACCACAAAAACCTTTGTCTTCCTTGAGCTTCCTTTGCTCCTCTCACTCTTGCAACTTCCTTCCTTTGATCTACGACTCCTTTTGTTGCCTTTTTTACCACACAAGAAGATGATCCTTTATGCTCTGTCTCCCTTGTATTTATACCTTTCCAAGGGGTGTGATGTGAAGATTCGATAAACCGAATCCCTACTGCAACAAACTGATGTTACTCCTCCTACTTGTTAATTCCATACAAGTTATTTACTGTGTTAAACTGTAAATATCGAAGTAAATACAACTGCAGCCTTCACTAATTTAAAAATTATATGTGGAAACAAGAATTGAGCAAGAAGAAACCAAACACGCAAATGACACTATTGTGTTTGGACTAATGTCCCCAGAAAAACCCAATGTGGGAAAACCAATGCAACAACTAAGGGTTTGTATTATTAAGCAGTATTTTCTGAGTACAATTCTTCGGATGCCCAAACTGGCAATCCTATAAAGAGATCTATCTAGACAAAAAGATAGTGAGATGATCTCACCCCATCACTAGAAAATCCGGCACTGATCTGCATTGGAGATGAGCTTCTGCGTTGTCTCTGCAATGGAGATGAGCTTCTACGTTGTCTCTGCACAGTACTGCGTCACCCCTATGTAGTTATTGCGTCACTGCAGCTGGGACTGCACTACACCTCCTCTCGATCCTTTGCTAACTGGAAACTTCGGCCCTCTAGCTTCCCGGTCTCACACCCCAGCTCCGACACTAGATCCTGACTGTTCCCCAGTAGAAATACAGACTCCCTCTGAAGCTCTGCACTGCATCTTCGGACTACTCTTTGCCCTCTCTGTCTTGCACTCTCCAGATCAGGAAAAATCTTCCACCGGAAACTACCTCTGCCCTTCACTGCAAGAATCTCCTGCATGATTTCTCTAGCTAATCTGCGTTGCTCACTTGAGAAATCGATCTCTTAATCCCGCTCAACATGTCCTTCCAAATGCCCATCGATGTCCTTATAATCTTCTCGTTGAGAAATCAACGACCTAGATTATATTCTAATCAATGGCTCAGATCATATTGACTCGATCTCCGTCTTTTTCTAGAAGATTCACACCCAGTTCTATTAATACACTTTCATTATTTTAATTCCCTAAGTTTAGACTTCGGCTTCCATTAAAAATAATTAATTATTTTAATAAAACCTCCTCTGTTTGGAATTTCCCAAAACAATTTCTGGGTATTCTGGAATACATGTGTCCAAGCCTTCCTACAAATTTCGAGGCTTAGAGCACATTTGATGCTACTAGAAATCAACACTCCCTCTTAGCGAGGAATGTGCTCTAGTAATGAAACCTATTGAAGTATCACCCTGTGTCTGTAACACCTCCTCCTTTGCTACTGATGTCTGACATCACTGCCCATCAAATACTGCGCAAACGCTGCATCTATGCTACTACTGACCCTGCATGGTGCTGCCAACTGTATCTGCACTACAACTCTATTGCTGTTGCAGCATAAAAACATCCAAAATATTGAATTAAGTGCTCAACATGATGCATCTGGTACTGAAGATGTGATTGCTACTAGTCTTTGCGCTGACCCTCTGAAGTCTTTGCGCTGCTGCTGACTCTGCACTCTGTCAACTGCACTGCTGCCAACTCTGCTCTGTGCTGCTCAGTCTCTGGCGCTCTCTAGCCACTGCACTGTCACACCAACACTCCTCTGCACCAACTGACATTGGTCCATTCTGCTACTTCTGATATGGGCTCCTGTAGCAAGGTATTGATCCAAGAGGTGGACTCCTCAAGGATCCTGCCCAATTGCAGCTCTTTCGAACTACAGTTCTAGATCACCCCAATTCTCCCCTGGAGATATGTGGGCAATCATAGCAAACTATTCCTCCTCGATCCTTCCGGTTGCAACCTGCGAATCATGTTTGTCATCCTTGGCCTTCTTCTGGAGAGGACACTGTGTAGCATAGTGACCAAACTCACCACACCGAAAACACTTGATCTTTGAGACGTCCTTCTTCTGCCTCCGCTGCTCTTGCTGCCCCTTTGATTCAAGGGTTGCATTCTCCTCCTCCTCCTTGGGCTTCATCCCAATGCTGCTGCTGCCATCAAGCTTGCACTTGACTAGATCACGCCTCATCTCTCCCTGCTGAAGAGCAGCCCATATTCCTTCCCAATCTGGCAACTTCTCTCTGCCCAAAATACTCTGGACAAAGACTTGCCATTCTTCTAAGACTGAATTCGGGGCCAATCTCACCATCTCCGTGGCTTGAGGTGCCGATCCTACAACCGACCACTGATCTCGGACTTCCTGAAGCTTTGACAGGAACAGATCCATGCGCTCCCCCTTCTACATCCTTGTGGACCTCATTTTCTCCTCCAAGAACATCTTCTGCTGCTCGGAAGATCCCTCATACAGCGTAGCCAATGCATCCCACATCTCCTTTGCAGTGCCTTTGCTAGAAATGTGTGAAACAATATGATCCCTCACTCCGTCGAGGATCAGTCTCTTGGATTTGACCATATCCTTCTTGTAGGCCTTCAATGGATTTGGATCTGCGGGGACAACTACCACACTGTTGATGAAGGTTTTGAGATCATGTTCATCTAGAAGGAAGAACATCCTTGCCTTCCAAATGACATAGTTGGAGGCACCCTCCAAACGATCCTGGTCTCTCAACCCGGTTGCTGCCATCTCACCCAAACAAATGTCAAATGCTGCCTCTAACCCTCTTCACAAGTGGCTCTACGCATTCCCTGCTGGAGTGAGCAAAATAAATCTAGGTTTCTGCTGCTACTACACGGGAAATCATAGTTTCTGGGTAATAAGTTCTTTGAGGTCAGAATTCCCTCAGTATGCTCCTTCTTCCTTCTTCTGACACTTTTCTGCACCAACAAATGCGGCAGCAAAAACTACGTCACACCCGAACACTGCTTTGCACTGAAATTGTTACGCTGCTCCCTCTGTCACTGGCAGATTTCGATCTGGAAATCTCTCTCTGTTGACTCACTTAGAGAGATTTTCCACGAAAATCTAGTCCTCCTTGAGTGTACTATGCAATCCCTCTGGGGATTCGATCTGCTGCCTACGCAGCTCTTTGATCTCCCTCTTCTGTTTAGCGCCGGGCTCTTCCGACTCTGCTCTCTTGCTTCACCTGAGCTCTGATACCATGTGATGATTCGATAAACCGAATCCCTACTGCAGCAAACTGATGCTACTCCTCCTACTTGTTAATTCCATACAAGTTATTTACTGTGTTAAATTGTAAATATCGAAGTAAATACTACTGCAGCCTTCACTAATTTAAAAATTATATGCGAAAACAAGAACTGAGTAAGAAGAAACCAAACACACATATGACACTGTTGTTTTTGGACTAATGTCCCTGGAAAAACCCAATGTGGGAAAACTAGTGCAGCAACCGAGGGTTTGTATTATTAAGCAGTAGTTTCTTAGTACAATTCTTCGAATGCCCAAACTGGCAATCCTATACAGAGATCTAACTGGACAAAATGATAATGAGATGATCTCACCCTGCCACTGTCAAATTTGGCACTGATCTGCATTGGAGATGAGCTTTTGTGTTGTCTCTGCGTTGTCTCTACGCAGTATTGCGTCACTCCTATGCAGTTACTGTGTCACTGTAGCTGGGACTTTACTGCACCTACTCTCGATCCAATGCTAGCTAGAAACTTCGACCCTCTGGCCTCCCAATCTCACACCCCGGCTCCGACACTAGATCCTGACTGTTCCCCAGCAAAAATACGGACTCCCTCTGAGGCTCTGCGCTGCCTCTACGTTGCACTATGCTGCCTCTCTAGACTACTCTCTGCCCTCTCTATCTTGCACTCTCCGAATCAGGAAAAATTTTCCAACGGAAACTACCTCTGCCTCTCACTGCAAGAATCTCCTCGATGATATCTCCGACTGATCACTTAAGAAATCGATCTCTTGATCCCGCTCAATGTGTCCTTCCAAATGCCCATTAATGTCCTTCTTATAATCTTCTCGTTGAGAAATCAACGGCCCAAATTAGATTCTAATGAATGGCTGATATCATATTGACTCGATCTTCGTCTTTTTCTAGAAGATTCACACACAGTTCTATTGATACACTTTAATTATTTTAATAAACCTCCTCCGGGTGGAATTTCCCAAAATGATTTATGGGTATTCTGGAATACGTGTCCAAACCTTCTTGCAAATTTTGAGGCTTAGAGCACATCCGATGCTACCAAAAATCAACATGTGAAACCCCAAGGGTCGTGTCCCTTGGCCTTGCTCGATGACCAAAGCCAATTTGACCCTTAAGTCGACTTATAATTAAATTAGATTATTAAATGCCTTTCCTTGGGTTCCAAGCCCACTGATTTGGGCCCTGTTATCCATCAAAAGTAGGTGAACCCATAGGAGGATAAATTTCTCTCATTCTCATTTTGGACATCCAGCTGGCCAGATAACAACCATTGATAGCCACCACTAGCCGATGATGATGTGCCATTTTATCTCTGCTCCTGCATTAGTCGTATGCTTCTCACCCATCCGACAAGAATACATGGATGAAGGTGGGCTTTGGATCAAAAGGTACTTTATTAATTTTGCAATCGGTTTCTTATGCTTGTTTCTTTTGGGATTTTGATATGGATTATGGGGTGACTTAGAAGTTGGAAGGAGGGGTTTTGAATGTGATCTTGTTCCCTCACCTTAAATGGGGGGTTGGTCTTTGATCCCAGTCCAGTGGGACCTCCCCTAATCGTCCAATGAGTGTAGGAGGGGCACTACTCAGGAAACCTTGATTGAGATAGCGTGTTCCTTCTATCCCTATTCCATAATTACCACTTTCCATCTTACATTATAAACCCATATTCCACCTACATTCTTTGGGTTCAACCGACCATTTGTTCTCTGGGATTTTGCACCCATACATCCACATACTTGGGGGTAGGGCTTGAAACTTCGCCTTGGGAGTTTGATGTAGCTAAAAGAAAAAGAAAGAGCATATAATGGCCACAAGCAAAAATACAATGAAAGAATATCAAAATGCAAAAGATGGCCGAGACATACACATCAGCATGTGGGAAAAAGCCTAGCATAAGTTCAACCTCACTCATTATGGCCATCACCCAGTTCCTAAGCACGTGTTGCTCCATTACCTCATTAAAATGAAACCTTGCATGTCCCTACCTCAAAGGGCAATGAATTGTCTCATCCTTAAGGGGTAATACGACTGTTATACATCATACAAGACAAACTCTAACACTTTGAGCTACACGTAGTAATACAAATAAAAATCAAGCAAAAGTAAAAGGTGCACAAGAGGGGTGGAAAAACAAAGGCCGATTTGATAACTCATGCATCCACAATTGCTCCTTCCTCACATCTATACGCTCAGGAAGTGGATTCCCCCATCATGCTGGTCCTTTTGACCATGGCACCTGGCCATGAAGTCTTCTCCCCTTCGTTACCATCATTATTGACTAACACCTGTTGATTGAAGGGTGGACCGAGGAAATGTTACTTCCCCTTGGGGGCTAGAAAAACTTCATAGGGTTGTCTTTTAGCCACTCCTACCTAGGGAGAAAACACCATTGCGAGTTCAAGCCTCAATTTTGGAAGGGAAGTCTCATGTTAAGTAATAAATAACTCTTTACGTTCAAGTTAGGTTCACTTAGATGCAACAATGATTATTGTACCTGCTGACCGATTGCTTTCACTAGAATTTATGTTGTAATTGCTAGGTGGTTCCGTAGCCCAAGCTTTGGGCATTGTTACCCACCACCTGTGGGTGACACCCATAGGAGAAATTTTTCTCCTAGATTGTCTTCAACCGACAACCAACAACCCCTTGCAGCCACTAGATAGCTCAATGTGCCACCATCTTTGCCTCCTACCATTGTGTCCTCACCCAATTGTTATGATCGTATGTTTGAAGCTGGGCCTTCCAACCTCGAAGGTATGGATTTCATTACATAGTTGGGTATTTTTTCTTACTTATCATGGACACTTTTGGGCATGGATTCGTGGGGGGATTCGACGGAAAGAATGGGCTTGGTTTGTCCTCTTGTCCCCTTGTCCAACTTGGTGGTTAACCTTGTATCCTAGTCCCATGGGATCTCCTCTATTGGGTACTAGCTTTAGAAATGGCACTACATGGGAAACCCTGACTTTGGTTGCGTGGTCTTGCTTTCCAACACCACATACATCATTCCCCTGCGCTCATTATAACCACTTTTCACATATTTCCCATCCGGGTCCACATTTGTCCATTGTGTCCACAAGGAGTTAGCCTCCCCCTCCCCTTGTCCACACGTTGGGTCGGGCCTGGGATGTTGCCTCAGAGGTTGATGCAGCTAAAAAGAAAGTTAAAAGCATAATTTGGCCACTTACAACATGAAATGTACCATAAAATGCAAAAAATGGCTGGGACATGAAAATTTAGCACATGGGAAAAAGCCAAACATGAGCTCTACCCCTCATCATGGCCATTACCCTGGTTCCTAGGGCACCTATATGAGCCTCCCACATCATTAAGGAACCCATGATTGTTCCAATCCTTGGTGGGCGATGAACTGCCCAACCTTCAAGAGGTATTCATTGCTATATCATTCACATCATGCTCTCATTCCTTGGAGCCTCGAGCAGCTATAAAAAGAAAAATCAATAAAAGGCAAAAGGTATATGAAGAAGGGTGGAAGAAAAAAGGTCCGGGTAACTCATGTACCATGATTGTTCCCTTCTGCATCTATAAACCCATGTGTGGGCTTCCCTCATTACCCTTGTACCATGACATGTGGCTTGGAGACTTCCCCTTCTACCCCACTTCATTCCACCATTATTTCACATGACACCTGCCATTTGACGGATGTACCATGGACCTGTCACTCCCTTAGAGGTTGAAACCACCTAATAGGGTCCATTATTAGCTTCTCTCTTGAACCTGGGGACGCCTGTACGTTCTAAATCCCATTATGGAAGGGCTTGCCACTATGAAGTTCCCACTTGGTTCCGTGATTTGTAAGCTCATTTGCTCAATTGCACTAATGAATTATTGTACTGGGAGGTGAGGGGACACATTGGCTCTTATACAGG
Source organism: Pinus albicaulis (assembly GCA_034641835.2). Lineage (NCBI taxonomy): Eukaryota > Viridiplantae > Streptophyta > Pinopsida > Pinales > Pinaceae > Pinus > Pinus albicaulis. The sequence continues at coordinate 1,053,290,407 of CM076581.1, forward strand.
ATTGCATGTGGTCTACATCTTGGGGTTTGGTCTCCCTATACGGAAACCAATCCCCCTCTAGAGGGTCTTAATAAGATTTGTAAGGTGAGCGTTTAGAGCCATGGGACTCCACTATAACAGAGAGCATATAGCCACACCATGGGATTCTCAGCACCACTTATTGCTTTCTTGTGTCCCACTTGTTCAATGATGATGCGCCTGGACCACCTTGCCCAATCGGCTACACACTTGCACCACACACTTGGCAGCTGATCTAGGGCCCAGATGGGGTTTTGTCTCACCTAGGGAGACAAAGGAGGGCTTGCATCATTGTTCCAACCCTATAGATGGAGCACAGGCTTGTTCGATTCAGTTGGAGACCCATGAGGATGTTTTTTGTGCCCCCACAGCCACTTGGGAGCACCACAAGTCATTTGCTTGGAGATTAAGGGGCCACCCCCTTCATCACTGTTATGGGAGCCCTCATATTCATTATGGTGCATGAGGGACTTCATTTGGCCTTCCAATAGGCCCTTCTGGCTAATTTTCTATCATTTCGGCCCTATTGAGAGGCTAATTATTCATGTTATAGAGCTATTTGGTGGTCTTGTCACCAAAAGTATTGTTATTTTGCACATTATTTTATTATAGGGGCATTATTAGGCTAAATTAGGCTATTCAAACCCTTTAGAGGATTGTGTAAATATAAGAAAGGTGTTCTCTCTCATTCATCATCACTTGGATTGGTATCTCTTTGGAGAAAAGAAATCAGACCTACTATTGTTGGATGAATTAGATGTTAATTGATGCATTTTGATGTTTGGAAGATTGCTATCTTGTCTTGGAGTTTCATTATTGTAAATCAAAGGGATGGATATAATTTTTTTGTCATGTAAGTGAATTCTTATGCTTCATGTATGCCTAATATATGGAACGCTATGGTTGGATTATGTTTGTGCACTCATTATTGATGCGAAATTCATAGACACATATAATCTTGGTTTGTTGTATATATTAATCATCTTGGAAAGAAGATCAAACTATTCCTAGGGTTGGGTTAATACCTTTCACCCTGAAAATCCATTAATTTGTCTAAATAAGTATAAATTTCTCTTGTAACCTAGTTGATGCATCTCAAGGGCATGCGAAGTCGTAGGACTCCTTGAAAGAGAAAAAATCCTAAATCAATTTCACTTTGACTCCATTCTCCACAATTGGCTAGGCGCTGGTCTGAATCCTTGATGATCACCCTAAATTCTTCCATTTTTCACAATTTTCTGCCCTAACCCTGTTAGCCACCACCTGTGGGTGATATCCCTAAGAGAATTTTTTTCTCCTAGATGGTCCTCAGCCGGCAGCCAACAGCCCCTTGCAGCCACCAGATAGCTCGATGTGCCACCATTTCCACCACCCAAGGCAACCATTATGCTCCCTCGCCCATTTGTTATGATCATATGTTTGAAGGTGGGCCTTCGAACCTCGAAGGTATAGCCTTTCATTATGTAGTTGGGTATTTTGGCTTATTTATCATGGACACTTTTGGACATGGATTAGTGGGGGGATTCATTGGAAAGAATGGGCTTGGTTTGTACTCTTGTCTCCTCTGTCTAACTTTGTGGTTAACCTTGTATCCTAGTCCTGTGGGATCTCCTTTATTGGCTACTAGCTTTAGGAATGGAACTACATGGGCAATCCCGATTTTGGTTGCGTGGTCCCTTTTCCCGACACCACATACATCATTCCCCTCCGCTCATTATAACCCCTTTCGCCATATTTCCCATCTGGGTCCACATTTATCCATTAGGTCCACAAGGAGTTAATCTCCCCCTACCCTTATCTACACTTTGTGGGCCGGGCTTGGAACGATGCCCCGAAGGTTGATATAGCTAAAAAGACAATAAAAAGCATAATTTGGCCACTCTCAACAAGAAATGTACCATAAGATGCAAACGATGGTCGGGACATACAAATTTAGCACGTGGGAAAAAGCCAACATGATCTCTACTCTCTATCATTGTGGCCATCACCTTGGTTCCAAGGGCCCCTATATGAGCCCCCTGCATCATTAAGGAACCATGATTGCCCCAGCCCCTGGTTGGAAATTAACTGCCCCACCTTAAAAGGGGGTATCTACTGCTATATTCTACACATCATGCTCTCATCCACTGGAGCCCTGAGCAGTTACGAAGAAAAATCAATCAAAGGCAAAAGGCATATGAAGAAGGGTGGAAAAACAAAGGTCGGGGTAACTCATGTACCACGATTGCTCCTTCCTACATTCATACACCCAAGTGTGGGCTTCCCTCATCATTGGTACCCTTGTATTGTGGCATGTGGCTTAGAGCCTTCCTCTGATGTCCCACTCTGTTCCATCATTATATTGTGAAAATTCCGAGTCCCAGATCTGGTATCCTAGTGCAACAAACTGAATTACTTCTCCTACTTGTAAATTACATTAACAAGTATTTGCATATTGCTTTTGAAAACATTGAAGCAATTACTGAAGCGGCCTTCACTTAATTAATTTAGATGTGGAAACAAGAAATTGAGCAAAAGAAATAACACACAGAGGACACTGTTATTTTGGACAAATGTCCCCGGAAAATCCCAATGCGGGAAAAGTGGTGCAACAAATCTGAGGGTTTTATTATTAAGCAATAGTTATATCTGAATACATCTCTGATTGTCTCCCCGGACAAATCAGTTATAGAGAATACCAACAGAGAAAAATAGTGAGTTTACCTTACTCTGCAAGTCCCAGCTGATCCGGTGGCTGAACTGATGAAACCCCGAGCACCTTCTGCACAGTAGCTGCATAGGCCTAGGTGGGGATCGCGCTGGAATTGCGTCACCTCCTCTGCATGATGTTTCAACCCTCAGGAAACTCGATCCCAACCCTCCCAACTTAGAATCTCGATTTCCCGACTAAAACTCAGACTTCTGCTCAGAAACTGCGTTGCCTTTGTGTGTGGCCTGAGTGGCCCTACGTCACCCCTTTTGGGCGCTGCGTCACCCTCTCTGGGCTTTGCGTTGCTTCCTCTTCATCTTTCTCTGCCTCTCTGCTGATGACCGTTGGCCCCGGAGAAGATCCTCCTGCCAAAACTATCTCTGCCCCTCAACTGCGCTGAAGAATCACTTAGATCGAAGTTTTCCTCTGAGCACTGCTCCTTCAAAAAATTCGATCACTTGATCCTCTTGGTTTGTTTTACAAATGACCCTCAAGCCTTCCTTTATAGGCTTCTCGTTGTGACTTCAACGACCAAGATTAGATCTCCAATCAACGACTAAGATTACATTTAGACTTGATCTGCTTTTTCTAGAAGTTTCATCCACAGTTTAAATTAATACCATTAATTATTTTAATTTCCTAAGTTAGACTTAGGGTCCTCATTAAAAATAATTAATTTATGAAATAAAACTGTTTCTGGGTGGAATTTCCCAAAACAATTTTTGGGTTATCTGTAATGCATGTGTCTAAGCCTTTCCACAAAGTTTGAGACTTAGAGCACATCCAATGCTACCACAAATCAATGTTGAAAAGTGTAACTAGGTAGGTTTTCATATTGACTATATAATTATGTATTTCATGTAAAGAAGAAGACAAAGATAATAAATTGTATATTTGTTGCACTTGCTTCATGGGTTTCATGAGCAAGATTTTATCTTAGGTTAATGGTCTTTTTCTTGATGTCCATTTAGGGTTTGTCTTTTGTTTATAAGTATAATTAGAGTCATGTATGTGAAGAATATTGTCACCATTAAAAGCTCCAAGACCTTGTCATGAATTTCGTTGAAGAAAGGCTCCAACAACCCTGAAAACAACTCTCTTTCAAACGCTGGAAAATATGTGATAAAGGTGGCTAAAGTCGGCCTACAAGGCAGCCTACATGTCGGCCTAAATGTCTACTATGTGGTCAGCCTAAAGAAAAGAACATATGCACTATATATAACCTAATCTACGGCCATTTGAGAACAAGGGTCTACAGACCATTCTGTGGATGACAATTGCGGATTCAAGAAGATAAACAGAAGCAGACTTCATAAGTTATATGAATACGGATTTCAGGAGATACATCTTGCAGCTAGCTCATAAATCAAAGTGTGGATCAGTAATAAAATATCTCGGACAACTCTGTGTCTAAGTGCGGACTCTAGGACAAATGCAAATACAGATTTAATGACAGAAAGATATGCGGACAGGTCTGAAGGTAAGAATGCGGATCTGTGGTGTTAATTAGTGTGCAGTCAATCTGAGATACTTGCGGAGAAGTCAGAAGGAAGTCCAATAAAGTCTGTGTTCTATGCATTTGGATGTCATGTAATGCGAAGGGCTAAGATTAATGATTATGCTGTGATACGAAGTCTAAGGGTTATTGCAGTGTGAGAAAAGAGTACCTTCGTAATCACAATTTATAAGAAAAGGTAATATATCTTCAGATTCAAAGATATGAGAAGTGAAAGATAAGATCTCAAATGATCTTGTCTCCAATAATTGACTAAACAAGAAGAAGTGTTTGAAGATAACCTTAGAGACCGACTTCTCTAGTGTTAGTGCAGGATAGTGCAGGTTGGTGTAGAAAAGAAGAATCAATGTTGGAGGTCGACAAAGAAGCAGTGGCAAGGTCTTGAGGGAGCATAACTAGGTGAAGGGTCTAAGTCTTGGTCATGGTACTTGTCATTTGAAGATCTATAAGAAGAATTCTTTGGGGGTTTTCCTCTCCAAGAGGGAGAGGTTTTGCCCTAGCTCTAGGAGCCTAACTTTGTGTCTTGTGTATTTTTGATAGTTGACTTGATGAAAGACTAAATAATATAAAGAAGAGAAGACATAAGAATCTCAAGTAAGCTCACAAGTAATTATCAAGAAGAGAATTTGTATTAAACACCATCCCTCCAAATTCTCAACATGGTATTAGAGTTAAGGTGCTAAAGTCAAAGGGCTATTTGACAAGAAGACACTCAAGGATCAAAATTCACTTTTCTAAAAAGCATCAAAGCAAAAGTCAAAGTCTACATTGAAAAGTCAAATCAGTTTGCAAGGAAATCGTCAAGTCATCTCAAGAATACTTTCAAAGAATCCACACATCGAGGAGGTAATCTTTGACATCAAAGATTATTGACATTGTTGGAAGACAAATCATTAAGCATCACCCAACACTATTGAAGACATCTTCTTTCTGAAGTAATCCTTGATTATCAAAGATTCAAGATCACCTACCTTGAAACCAGTTTAAGAGGGAGTTCCTGCCATCATCTTCAACAAGAACGCTGATAGAAGAAGAAAAGCATCTACTCAAGTAAGTATATCTATGAATTCTTATGAATCTATTAAAATGTCTTCTTTGCAAAGAAAGAAACAAACTGGTAAGGGTTTCAAACTTTCCTGCATAGAAGACAAGGACAATGAAGTCATGCCAAATTCATGAAGGGAGATATAAGAGCCCAGGCCATCTCAAGAAGACTTTCAAAGAATCCACACATCGAGGAGGTAATCTTTGACATCAAAGATTATTGACATTGTTGGAAGACAAATCATCAAGCATCACCCAACACTATTGAAGACATCTTCTTTCTGAAGTAATCCTTGATCATCAAAGATTCAAGATCACCTACCTTGAAACTAGTTTAAGAGGGAGTTCCTGCCATCATCTTCAACAAGAAAGCTGATAGAAGAAGAAAAGCATCTACTCAAGTAAGTATATCTATGAATTCTTATGAATCTATTAAAATGTCTTCTTTGCAAAGAAAGAAACAAACTGGTTAGGGTTTCAAACTTTCCTGCATAGAAGACAAGGACAATGAAGTCATGCCAAATTCATGAAGGGAGATATAAGAGCCCAAAGGATTCTTATTGAATCCATAAAAGACTCTATCATCTTCGATGTACCAAATCTAGAATTATCAAAAGGAATATATAAGAAATTGGTGGAGCTATTCTCAGTGAGTACTGCCGGAGAAGCAATCTCTCTAATCAACTGCAGGAACTAGGAGAAGTAATGTTTGACTCTGAGATGACTACAATGATGCTGAATGCTCTGCCAGAAGAATGGGGAAACTTCACTTCAGGATTATACGAGAAGATAGAAGCCACACCATTCCATGATTTAGGGTCTCTCTGTATAATAGAGGAAACAAGATTGAAAGCCAAAGCTGTTACAGGATCAATGAAGGGAATCAAGCCTTTGCATCCATGTCCAGGAAGAAAGGAAGATTTGGTAAGTTTTGGTCCTCGGAGTAAAAGAAGAAATATGGACGAAGCACGATGCCTTGGATATAATGAATTTGGGCATTATAATAGAAATTGTCCTTAATCTGAAAAAGGACAAGAGAAATAGGAAAGAGGCCCATGTCTCTGAAATGAGGAAAGAACCTAATGCAAAAAAATCTAAGAAAGAAGAAGCGAGGGATCTCCACTATGATTGAGATCATCTTCTCCTTTAGGTGATTTCTGTTGGTTGTATGATAGGAAGCAGTGTAGCATCCTGATCGAAGCATGGTAGGAGCTCCTGGTGAATTACCTCTGGGAAAACCTCTCTGATAACATTACTAATGGAAAGCAGTCATCAAGAGCAAGGGTCATCATGGAAACAGATTTCTGGGATGTGATGACATATTAATGGAGCAAGCCAAGGGAATGAAGCTCTTCATTCTAGAGAAGTTACTACAAGATGACGCGAGAGAAAAAGGTATGAGGTATGTATATATTTATATGCTGACACTGGATGCTAGGAAGTCATGTCATATGGTTACAAGTAATGGACTTCTGTATTTAAAAGTATGATATATGGAGGAGTATCTCTCGGTGCACTGATAGATGAAATCAACATAATATGTCCTCATGGAATATGAGCTAGTTGTATGTGAACGAGAAACTAGAAAATTTGTGAGTTCCTGGGAATGGAGAATGTGCAAAAAGGAAGAGATCATGAAATGCAACCATGTCAAGAGGCAGTTATCATCCGAAAGCCAAGAAGATGTGGCTAGGAGATCTCCTGGAAAGATATGTAGACTTTGACAGAAGTCTGGTAAATAAGAAGACCCTTGACAAAACATATCATTAGGAGATGTGTCAATCTGAATAAAGGATGTCGATGCCTACAGGAAGATGTCATGGTGAAAGATCATCACTGAGGTAACTTTTGTTTTAAAAGTTCATATGTATATGTTTATCTGGATGAATTTTTGCAGGGTTGCTAATCATGAGAAATGATGTATGATCCTTGGAGATGATTCGAAGAAAAACAACATGACATAACGGTGGACCAGATGAGAAGGACTGATGAATCACTTTCTGATAATGGACATGACTCGTGACTGAAAGTGATGGATGATCTGTGCCCTATGAAGCCAAAAGTTGAAGAATCCTCAATATCGAAATCAATGTCATCGAGGGGAGGAATTCTTCATGAGTAGCTAGATTGCTGCTACAGGACCCTGGTTGAGAGGGAGCTTGGTGGTAAGTTTATTACTTGGAAGAAACTTGAAGTATGTCCTTCCTGTGTTGAGAGGGAGTGACATATGTGATTCTCTATTACATATGTCATGCACTAGACCAGGACTAATAGCCGTAAGTCTTAATGAAGGCCATGTGAAGAGAATGGATAGACACATCATTCTGGTCTTCACCTGGAGGACAGAATGGAGGATTGGGTAATCATCTGGCATTCAATACTCTTTGAGAATGAGATAGGGCATTCAAGATAAGAGTAGTCATGGACCGATATTCTTTGAGGGTTGGCTACCCAAGAGAAGAATAGTCCAAGAAGGTCATACTCTGGGAACACATAGGTGGGGTATGTTCCTTGGAGAGACAATGATTATGGTGTCTATTAGTCATGTGTCTCGCCAGCATTGTAGCCCATTTTTTTGTTGAGAGATGGGGCTGTTAGTCAAGGCCTTGTACTAGGACAATGCTAGTTGATATGATGCTATACAAATGCGATTACCAACCCAATTCTTCTTATGAGATTATTTAGTTTGAAAGTGACCATGTACCTGTATGAATACCTCCCTAGTTAAGAGGGAGTGTTGAAAAGTGTAACTAGGTCGGTCTTCATATTGACCATGTAATTATGTATTTTATGTAAAGAAGAAGACAAAGATAATAGAATGTATATTTGTTGCACTTGCTTCATGGGTTTCATGAGCAAGATTTTATCTTATGTTAATGGACTTCTTCTTGATGTCCATTTAGGCTTTGTCTTCTGTTTATAAGTATAATTAGAGTCATGTATGTGAAGAATATTGTCACCATTAAAGGCTCCAAGACCTTGTCATGAACTTCATTGAAGAAAGGCTCTAACAACCCTCAAAACCTCTCTCTTTCAAACACTGGAAAATATGTGATAAAGGTGGCTGAAGTCGTCCTACATGTCAGCCTAAATGTCTACTATGTGGTCGGCCTAAAGAAAGGAACAAAAGCACTATATATAATCTAATCCGTGGTCATTTGAGAACAAGGATCTACAGACCATTTTGTGGATGACTATTGTGGATTGAAGAAGATAAACAGAAGCAGACTTCATAAATTATATGAATGATGATTTCAGGAGATACATCTTGCGGCTAGCTCATAAATCAAAGTGCGGATCAGTAATAAAATACCTCAGACAAGTCTGTGTCTGAGTGCGGACTTTAGGACAAATGCAAATATGGATTTAATGACAGAAAGATATGCGGACAGGTCTGAAGCTAAGAATGCGGATCTTTGGTGTTAATTAGTCTGCGGTCAATCTGAGATACTTACGGAGAAGTCAGAAGGAAGTTCAATAAAGTCTGTGTTCTATGCATTTGGATGTCATGTAATGCGAAGGGCTATGATTAATGATTATGTTGTGATACGAAGTCTAAGGGTTATTGCAGTGTGAGAAAAGAGGAGATTTACCTTCCTAATCACAGCTTATAAGAAAAGGTAATATGTCTTCAAATTCAAATATATGAGAAGTGAAAGTTAAGATCACGAATGATCTTGTCTCCAATAACTGAATAAACAAGAAGTATATGAGAAGTGAAAGTTAAGATCTCGAATGATCTTGTCTCCAATAACTGAATAAACAAGAAGTGTTTGAAGATAACCTTAGAGACCAAGTTCTCTAGTGTTAGTGCAGGACAGTGCAGGTTGGTGCAGAAAAGAAGAATTAACGTTGGAGGTCGACAAAGAAGCAGTGAAAAGGTCTTGGAGGAGCATAACTAGGTCAAGGGTCCGAGTCTTGGTCATGGTACTTGTCATTTGAAGATCTATAAGAAGAATTCTTTTCGGGTTTTCCTCTCCAAGAGGGAGAGGTTTTTCCCTGGCTCTAGGAGCCTAACTTTGTGTCTTGTGTATTTTTGATAATTGACTTGATGAAAGACTAAATAATATAAAGAAGAGAAGACATAAGAATCTTAAGTAAGCTCACAAGTAATTATCAAGAAGAGAATTTGTATTAAACACCATCCCTCCAAATTCTCAACAATCAACACTGCCTCTTAGCGAGAAATGTGCTCTAGCAGATATGCCCTGCTGCACACTGCTCTGATTCTGAAGCATCTCCGTTTGTGCTGTTGATGTCTAATAGGATGCTCATCAAACACTGCGCTGCTGCTGAACCTGCCACGATCAACACTGCATCTGTATTGCAACTCCCTCTCAAATGTTGCATCTGTTGCTAGCACTATCATTGCTAACTCTGCACTGCAATTCAGTGGCTGAGAGAAGCAATTGAAAAACTTCCAAAATTCTGAACAAGTGTTCAGGATGCATCTCGATGCTAAAACACTGACTGCTGCTTGTCCCACGCTGTCCCTCTGAAGCACTGCACTGCTGCTGCTCTGCACTGCATCCCTCTGCTGTAAATTTCTGAAGATGTTCTATGTTAGATGCAAATATGCTTTCAACTTCTAGGGCTTAACCATATGAAAGTAAGATGCAGATAGAACATACCAATAGATCGATGGAAGACAAGCCAAAAACAGAAATAAGGAATGGTGGTGTTACGGCGATCAACAGGATGCTTCAACCAGCAAAGTCTTCATAAGGTCAGCCAACCCAATGTGTCACACAACCCCAAGACATCTCATCAAGAATACTCCACCAAGACGCTGTACCAAGAAGCCCTAAACGCAGAACCAAGAACGCTGGTCCATCACCATCCAAGAGAGAAGAAAATTCCTCCACAAAACGTGTGTAAAATGAACTCCAAGTCTCTCCAATATATAGGCATCTGTTGGGGTGTGTGACACATCTCTTATGCATGAGGGATAAATCAAGCCGACCTTGCACATGTGGAATAAATTCAAAATACAAGTTCTGCTCATCCAATCAAGATGATCTTTAGATCGATCTTGCACCTCTCCGAGAGAGGAATCCAATAAAAATATTGGCATCGTCATCTGAGCATCACATCATGGAGTTTGGACCTAGTTGCTCAAAATTAACACTCCCTCTCAACTAGGGAGAACTCCATTCACCAGTGCCATCCAGATTCCAAACATCGTGCGTCATCACTTCGTAACTTGCTTCACTGGCTTCTTTATTTAAAAACAAAAGGTGAGTCACAAAGACATGACTCCCAGCTAACCCGAAGTCAGCTCAGAGGTCCGAAACCTCTATAGGACTCAAAGGAGTCACATACCAACCCAAAGTCAGTTGGAGGTCCGAAACCTCACTTGGACTAAAGAGAGTCATATACTAACTCGAAGTTAGTTTTAACTGACCCGAAGTCAGTTGGAGGTCCGAAACCTCACTAGACTTGATCCCAGATCAAGTGGTTGGACACGTGCCATCCTAGACATAGAGCGTATGACAATCTTCAATGCGTCCATCGGTCTTGCTATGGTCTCTATTCACATTTCCCACCTCATTGGCCAAATGAGAGGTACTTCCCATGAGTTTGAAACTCCATGGGTAGGATGCATACGGGGCACAAATCAGAGTGAGGTAAACCAACTCAATATCATCATGGTGGGGTGGAAGCACACCAACTAGGTTTGGCAAGCCTAGCCCTGTGGTTGCTTATAACACCAAGAAGCTATCCCCAAAGCTCCCCTAGAGCTCCCAAAGCTCATTGTCCAACAATACCCTCCAAATAGGGTCGTTCCACGATTCCAAGATTCTCACGGAAGGTTAGGAACATGACCTTCCCCAAGGGATTTTTGAGAATATCTGCGACCTGCTCATCAGTTCCTATATGATCGAGGCTTACGACGTCTTGCTGAACCATATCCCAGATAAAATGGTACCAGATATCAACATGCTTGGATCGATCGTGCAACACGGGATTCTCTAACAAACGAATCCCCCTCTGGTTATCACAAAGGATAACGGTGGCATCTAGCACATGCTCGAACAACTCACTGAATAGCTTTCACAACCAAGAGGCTTCACAACAGGACATACACGCTGCAATGTATTCGGCCCCAGCGGTGCTCAAATATACTGAATTCTGCTTCCTGCTCGAAGCAGACCCAAGTGTGAAGCAGCATCCAGATGTGCTCTTGCGATCCACCACACTGCCAACCCAATCGGTATCAGCATATACCCACAGTCTCAAACTCCCGGCAGTGTATCTCAGCCCATGGTCTATCGTGCCCAAGAGATATCTCAAGAGTTTCTTGGCACCAACTCAGTGAATGTTATGAGGATCAACCATGTGTTGACTCAAAGTGTTCACTGCACAACATACGTTCGGACGGATGTTCCCTAAGAACATCAAGGCCCCTACGAGTTGACGATACTCGGTAGGATTTGCTAGCACAAGCCCAGCAGCGCTTACATTTAACTTCTTAAAGTTGAGTTCCATCGGTGTCGATACGGACTTACAGTCCACCATACCAAATCTTTCCAGCAGCTTCACAATATATTTTCCTTGAGAGAGGAAAATCTCGCCAGGTCTCTGCCAGACCTCCAGGCCTAGGAAGTAATGTATCAGTCCTAGGTCCTTCTTCTCAAACTCAGAAGCGAGCTCCCTCTTACACTGATGAATAAGAGGGTCAGCACCTGTCAGAAAGAGATCGTCCACATAGAGAACCAGAATGAGAGGCTTTTCTCTATTAACCTTGAAGTAAAGGTTCGAATCAGTATTACGTCGAGTGAAGCTCAACTTCATCAAGTAGCTATTTATCCTCTTGTACCAAGCCCTGGAGGCTTGTTTCAACCCATAGAGGGCTTTCTTCAACCTGCATGCATGAGAGTCTCTATCCTGGACTTCGAACCCCAGAGGTTGCTCTTCATACACCTCTTCCTATATCGACCCATGCAGAAAAGCAGTCTTCACATCTATCTGATGTAGACTCCATCCTTGCGTAGCAGTAAGGGAAATAATCGATCGGATGGTGGAACATCGGACCACAGGTGCAAGTATATCATCAGAGACTACGCCTTCCTTTTGAGAAAAGCCTTGGGCAATGAATCTTGCCTTATACTTTTCAACACTTCCATCAGATCCAAGCTTGATCTTATAGAGAGATTTCGAGGTGACAACAACTTTGTCCTCCGGTCTCGGGACCATATCCCAGACATCATCCTTCAAAATGGACTCGTACTCTTTGTGTATGGCATCCTTCCAGACTTGATGCTTTACGGCTTCTTCAAATGATCCAGGCTCAGATTGTATGATTGTACTCATGGCTGCTAGATACCCTTGGTATCTATTCGGCTTCTTGCTTTCACAGAATGTCCCCCTTTGGGACCATATATCTTGTCATTCTTGATAGAATCCTAGAGCCATGAGGGTCTTTTCTTCGATCTTTCAGCAACGCCATTTGCTCAGGATCATATACGGTTGAGGTCTCCCTCTTAATGCCAGCTCCTCTGAAAAAGTCATCTATAAGAACATCCTCCCAAGGATTTCATAGGTAGCTTATCAGATGTCTTTCTGATAATTGATGAACGAAGAAAGTCCCCTTGCATGCTTTCCTTCAGCTTGACCTTGACATACGCCTTCATGATAATTTGAGAATTCGGGCATCCTAGACACCAACCTCGGAAAGGGCTTTGTAACCATAGGTCTGAATCTTACCCACTGTCAAGGCTTATTTTATGGAATTATAGCCATACAAGTATCATAGCCATATACTGTCATACTTCTGTCATATATCTTTACAGGTATCATACATTGTCATATCACTGATTATAGTGTTGCCATGATATTATCATACACATTGCTGCCATACAGTACTACATGGTCATATATATTTTTCCATATGCCACTGGAGATACCACAGATCAAAATCATATAGATTCTGCCATATGTCACTGTTCTAAGGCTCATCGACCAGCCATGGATATTATCTTTAGATTTCCTTAAATAGTATTCAAAATCAGACATGCTTTAACAAACTTTATATGTAAGAACAATTCTACATACCTCTTCTCTGTCTTTCAATACTTGGTCATATGCTTTTGAAAAAAAACTGAGATCTGGGCCTTCTGATTAGGACTCACCCACTTCAGCACTTTTCTCCAACGATTAGCCGTCTATCTCTTCATAATATACTAGCCCTCACCACTGCCCTTTCAGCTCACACTTCTGTACACTAATCTGAGCACATTTCGGCCCTATACGTCACAAAACCCTACTCTAATGACTGAGGATCTGCATCTTAACACAGATCTGAACCAGCGTATATGACAGCTCATAGGGTCTCAACCCTCTCTTCTTTTGCAGAGAAATCTAGAGTGAATTCACCAAGCCTATGAATAGGCTTCCAATGTGGCTGAGTATGCACAGAAGAAGCCCTAATCTAAGGCATAAATAACAGAAAATATCCTCCAAAACCCTCGCTCAGCAGACCTACAGAAGGCACGAAATCACATAAAGAAACCTTCCTCTTATCTGAGCAAAACAACAATATTCAATACCTTGACATACATATAAATTCATATTAGACAATCAACCGAGTGTGGATATTAGGTTGTTCTAAAAATAATGAAATCGTCATCATTTACAAACTCTATTAGTCTTTCTATTTGACCAACATCAAATAACCAGTCCCCAAGTAATTTAACAGTTGTACAATCTGGAGCACAACCCTGTTTCTTCATTTGATCCATTATCAAGTAAGCATTTTCCAACCCGTTTATTTTGCGTAGGCTGCATAGTACTGTGTTGTATGTAACAACATCTGGAACCAAACCCTTTGGCATTGAAACTGCAATGCCAACATTATTTTCCTTGCAAAAACAGTCAATCAAGATAGTGTAGATTACAACATCCGGAGGAATGCCAATAGTTTTCATATTTTCAAAAAACTTCATGGCCTCATCCAATTCACGAGCTTTGCAATGGCCATTAATCAAACAAACATAAGTGACCACATTAGGAGCAAAACCTTTAGCTACCATTTTGTTCATCAGTGCATGTGCACTGGTTAGGGCTTCTAACCTCCACGTCAGCCCTCCCTCGGCTTCACAGGTTGCAATAATTATGATTTAAACTGGTCTAATTTCAGACCCAACACGAGGCAATTTACACATCTAATTGCTCACTGTTTGGGGTAGATTTCACTGCTGTTGACCACGGCCTGGTTAGGGAAAGAAACCATTCCCAATTCAGCCCCTGTTTACAACAATTAAGCCCTCCTATCAGCTGCGGGTTCCATCATATGATAGCTTCCTTCCATACGCTGAATTTCACAGTTTCAATCTGCTGTTTGAGCCCTCCACTGAATACACAGTCATCAATACAAGCCTTCTTTGGCTGCGGTCCTCCAAAGTAAAGCACCTCTTCCTCCACGCTGCCCCTTTCTAGGCCTTTCCACCTAGACGCTGCCCTTAAAGGGCCTCTAACTGCTGGCTATGGTCTGCGGCCTAGAACAACAGTTAGCTATGGCTGCGGTCCTCCTTTAGATGCCACCCAAACTGCCTAAAAACAACCTTGTCTTATGCCTCTCTTTCTCGGCTACCTGCCCAACAAACTCAGCCCTTAAACAACACCCAAAACAGATCTTAAACCAGCTGCTGTCTCCTACAACACTTGGCCTCCATTACAGAAATGCCCACGCTGTCCCTAGGCCTCCTTCACGCTGTCTTAAGGCTCCTAACTGCGGCTAGGCTTCTCCAATTTCAGAGATCACTTGAGGATATATTGCCCATACTTCAGATTTGAAGGGAAGGGATCTCCCTCCACGCTGAAGGTTAGGGCACCAACCAGCCCCAACAGACCTGAAACAAAGGTCTCCTAACTCGGCGTTCCCAGCAAGGCTACTCGGCCTTCTCCCAGCAGCTCGGTCACCTGAAAACAGTCCTTATCTCGCTGCCCTAGATTCTCAACTAGATGGGCTTTGTCTTCTACTGGCTCTGATTCCATGTAAATTTCTGAAGATGTTCTATGCTAGATGCAAATATGCTTTCAACTTCTAGGGCTTAACCATATGAAAGTAAGATGTAGATAGAACATACCAATAGATCGATGGAATACAAGCCAAAAACATAAATAAGGAATGGTGGCGTTACGACAATCAGCAAGATGCTTCAACCAGCAAAGTCTTCATAAGGTCAGCCAACCCAATGTGTCACACAATCCCAAGACGTCTCATCAAGAATACTCCACCAAGACGCTGCACCAAGAAGCCCTAAACGCAGAACCAAGAACGCTGCTCCATCACCATCCAAGAGAGAAGAAAATGCCTCCACAAAATGTGTGTGTAAAATGAATTCTAAGTCTCTCCAATATATAGGCATTTGTGGGGGTGTGTGACACATCTCTTATGCATGTGGGATAAATCAAGCCGGCCTTGCACATGTGGAATAAATTCAAAATACATGTTCTGCTCATCCGATCAAGATGATCTTTAGATCGATCTTGCACCTCTCCGAGAGAGGAATCCAATAAAAATATTGGCATTGTCATCTAAGCATCACATCATGGAGTTTGGACTTAGTTTCCCAAAATTAACATTTGCGCTACTGCTGCTCTGCACTACATCCCTCTGCGCTGCTGCAACTCTGCTCTGTGCTGCTCAGATTTTAGTGCTACTAACCACTGCATCTGTCATTTCTGCACTCCTCTGCACCGACTGAAAACTCCTCCAGCCTGCTACTGCTGATCTTGGGCACCTGTAGCAAGGTTGTGATCCGAGAGGTGGACTCCTCAAGGATCCTGCCCAATTGAAGTTCTTGCGAACTTACAGCTCAATGTCGCCCCATCTCCCTCTTGGAGATGCGTGGGCACTCATAGTGTACTCATCTTCCTCGATCTTCATGGTCGCAGCCTTCGGATCGTGCTTCTCATCCTTGTCCTTTTTCTTCAAAGGACACTGGATAGTGTAGTGACCAAGTTCACCACACCTGAAGCACTTAATATTCGAGATGTCTTTCTTATGCCTCCACTGCTCTTGCTGCCCT
Organism: Pinus albicaulis; assembly: GCA_034641835.2. NCBI lineage: Eukaryota > Viridiplantae > Streptophyta > Pinopsida > Pinales > Pinaceae > Pinus > Pinus albicaulis. The sequence goes on from CM076581.1 coordinate 1,053,306,707, forward strand.
TTGGATGCAATGGCTGCATTTTCCTCTCTTTCAATTTCGACCTGCTACCACTGCTACCATCAAGTTTATACTTGACCAAGTTTCTTTTTAGCTCTTCTTGTTGAAGAGCAACCCACATCACTTCCCAGCCTGGCAAGGTTGCTCTGCCCAAGATACTTTGAACGAACACTTGCCAATCTCCGATGACTGCTTTAAGAGCCAGTCTCACCATTGCTGTAGAAGGGGTAGACCCTACAGCTACGTTGATCATGGATCTCCTGAAGTCTAGTCAATTACAGAATAATGCGCTCCCCTCTCTACATCTGCGCCATCCTCAGTTGCTGCTCTAAGTACATCTTCTTCTACTCGGAAGATCCTTCATACAACGTTGCCAATGCTTTCCACATCTGCCTAGCAGTGTGGTTGCCGGCGATATGGGACACAATGTGATTTGACTCCATCAAGGAGAAGCCTTTTAGCCTTCGCCATGTCGGATGTGTACTTCTTCAACGAATCTGGATCTGCAGGGACAACCACCGTACTCGTCACGAAGAGCTTGAGATCGTATTCATCTAGAAGGCATTGAATCGTCGCCTTCCAGATTACATAGTTGGAGGCTCCCTCTAATCGGTCCTGATCTCTAATCCCGTGAGCTGCCATGGTCGTCAAGAATGTTGAATCTGCTCCTCTTCTTCCCCCTCTACACAACAATGGACATGCTTATGCACTCCTTTTGGAGTTTGTAGATCTACTGCTCAGATCTTGGAAAAATGAAATTCCCTGGCTAGGAACTTCCTGAGGAAGAAAATTCCTTCACTGTGCTGCTTCTTCCTTTTCTGACTATTTTCTTCCCGGAAAAACAAATTCTGCCTGCAGAAAACTGCGTCCCACCAACTCTTCATTGAGGCTCTGCGTTGCTTCCTCTGGCTCGACAAAATCCAGATCTGGATGTCTTACCTCTCTGTCGACTCACTCAGAGAGAGACCTTCTGCAAAATTTCAGCCCTTCTGTCCTGGATTGTGCAATCCCTCTGGGGATTCGAATTGCTGCTTTCTGCAGCTCTTCGTCCTTCATCTCAGCGCTGGATCTACTCTTCTTGTTTCACAATCAATGCTTTGATACCATGTGAAAATTCCAAGTGCTAGATCTGGAATCCTACTGCAACAAAGTGAATTACTTGTCCTCCTTATAAATTACATAAACAAGTTATTTTGTAGATTACTTTTGAAAACATTGAAGCAATTAGTAAAACAAACTTCACTTAGTTAATTTAGATGTGGAAACAGGAATTGAGCAAAAGAAATAACACACAAAGGACACCGTTATTTTTAGACAAATGTCCCTGGAAAAACCCAATGTGGGAAATCCAATGCAGTAGATCTGAGGGTTTTACTATTAAGCAACAGTACATCTCTGATTGTCTCACCGAACAAATCAGTTACAAAGAATACTGACAAAGAAAACTAGTGAGTTTACCTCACTTTGCTGAACTGACGAAACCCCAACACCCTCTGCGTTGCCTCTGCGTAGTAGCTGTGTAGGCCTGTGTGGGGACTGCTCTGGAACTGCGTCACCTCCTTTGCGTGATCTTTCAGCGCTTAGGAAACTCGATACCAACCCTCATGACTTAGAATCTCGATTTCCCAACTGAAACTTTGAATTCTGCTCAGAAATTGCGCTGCCTCTACGTGTGGTTTGAGAGGCCCCGCATCACCCCTTCTGGGTGATGCGTCATCCTCTCTGGGCTTTGTGCTGCTGTCTCTTCATCTTTCTCTGCTTCTCTGCTGATGATCCTTGGCCCCAGAGAAGATCCTCTTGCCAAAACTATCTCTGCCCCTCAATTGCGCTGAAGAATCACTTAGATCGAAGTTCTCCTTTGAGCACTTCTCCTTCAGAAAATTCGATCATTTGATCCTCTCAGTTTGTTTTACAAATGAACCTCAAGCCTGCCTTTATAGTCTTCTTGTTGAGACTTCAACGATCGAGATTAGATCTCCAATCAACAACTAAGATTACATTTAGACTTGATCTGCTTTTTCTAGAAGTTTCACCCACAATTTAAATTAATACCCATTAATTATTTTAATTTCTTAAGTTAGGCTTAGGGTCCTTATTAAAAATAATTAATTTATCAAATAAAATTGTTTCTGAGTGTAATTTCCCAAAACAATTTCTGGGTTATTTGTAATGCATGTGTCAAAGCCTCTCCACAAAGTTTGAGACTTAGAGCACATCTGATGCTACCACAAATCAACATATATCACATGACACCTGCCACTTAAGGGATATACCATGGACTTGTCACTCCCTTAGAGGTTGAAACCACTTAATAGGGTCCTTGATTAAGCTCCTTCTTGAACTTGGAGACACTTGTACATTCTAAAGCCCATTATGGACGAGCATGCCATTGTGAAGTGTCCACTTGGTTCCATGATTTGTAAACTCATTTACTCAATTGCAATGGTGATTTGTTGTACTGGAATATGAGGAGACACATTGGGTCTTCTACAAGATTGCAGGTGGGTCTTCGTCTTGGGGTTTGGTCTCCCTATACGGGTTCCAAGCCCTCTAGAGGGTCATATTGGCATTTGTAGGGTAAGCATAGAGAGCCACGGGCCTCCACTATAGCAGAGAACATATAGCCACATCATGGGATCTTTCAGCTCTACTCAATGTTGGCTCGTGTTCCATTTATTTGATGATAATGATGTACCTGGACCACCTTGCCCAACCGGCTACACACCTGCACCACACACTTGGCAGTTGTTTCAGGGCCCAGATGAGGATGTGTCTCATCATGGGAGACAAGGGAGGGCTTGCATCATTGTTTCAGGCCTTACAGATGGGATACAAGTTTGTTCGATCTAGTTGGAGACCCATGAGGATTTTTTTGTGCCCCCACAACCACTTGGGGAGCACCACAAGTCATTGCTTGGAGATCAAGGGGCTACCCCCTTCATCACTAATTTTGGAGCCCTTCCATCCATTTTGGCACATGTTGGACTTCACTAGCCAACGACCCTCCTAAGTATTGCATTATCATTTTGACCCTCGTGAGAGGCTTATTTTTCATGTTACAGAGCTATTTGGTGGGCTTGTCACTAATTAGGGTGTTATTTTGCACATTAGAGACACTTTTAGGGGTTTGTTAGGTTAATTAGGCCCATTGAACTATTAGAGGCTCATATAAATACAAGTGAGGCCTCATCTGTAATTCATCCTCACTTGGATTTGGATCATTGTTATGAAATTTTGCTATAGCTATTGAAGGACAAATTGGAGATTCTTTAAGGCATTTTGATATTTGGGTTAATGTTATTCTATTTTGGAGCTTCTCCCTTGCAAATGCGATGGATGGATATATGTTTTCAGCCATGTAAGTTTCTCTTTTATGTGAAATTCTCATTATATGTTTAATGCATGGAATACTGCATCATGATGCTACTTGTGCTCTAAATTATGCGAAAATCTTGAATCACTTGGGTAGTCTTGATCTATTGCATGCGTTATTCATTGGGCAAGAAAAAGCGAATGTTTGTAGGGGTTGTCTTTGAAAACCTAACCCCAAAACTCCATTATTTGACAAGTCGAAGTATAAATCCTTGTTGTAGCGGGTAGATACTTCATTAGGGCATGCGACGTTGCCATTAGACTCCTTGATAGAACAAAACCCTAAATCAATCTCATTCTTGACTCCATTCTCCCAATGGACTAGGCACCGATCCTAGATCCTTGGTGATCACATTAACTTAACGAAATATCATTATTTCACCTCTTTTCTTCATCCCTTAAGGCTAAAGAGATTTTCTAGGGCTTGGTGCGAAATTTTAGGGAGGAGGAATTTTAGGATTCTGTGCAAATAAGTTTCTTCATTTATGTCTCCTCTAGGCATCCTCCAGTTTTGAATGAATTCTGATGGTGGAATTTCAAATAAATTGATGCCTTAGATATCACACCAAGAGGGAACCCTCAAAGCTTCTTTGACTTGGGGATTTCTTGAAGGTTTGCACTTTGTAGTTCATCACTCAAAACCTTTTCTCTTAACTATAGGTGATCATTTGTTGAGCCTTTACCACGATATATCTCTCAACCCTTAGTCTCTTGTAGTACTTCTCTTAAGGGGTTTTTCGTGGAAAGTCACCCTAGCTTCTCCCAAATCTCACACTTTAATTGAATTTTTCCATTGACTGAGCCATCCTTACCTCACTTTGAGCCAGTGTTGCAGGAAACGTCCCCCCCTGGCTCCAACGACCGATTCGCGTCCCGTATGGAATTGTACAGGATCCGCCGTATGAAACACAGATCGAGAAAAAAATGTGATTCGTGGAAATTGCGAAGCGTTTTTCCGGATTGACGATTCCGTATGCTGGATCCGCGTTTTGTATGGTGGATTGACATATGAAAACGCCGCGCTTCAGAGGCGGATCCGTACAAATTGCAAACTATTCTGTACAACGGCGTACGGATCCGGTATGCGCACTAAAAAAAGCTACTTGTTTGATTTTTTTGCTTTAGTTGGGTGAGGGGGTGGGTTAGTGTTGAGTTAAGGATAGGATGAAAAAGATAAAAGCTCACTTTCACTTCTCATTTGCTCACTTGTGTTTTTGGAGAGCTTGGAGAAGAGAGGAGAAGAGGGCTTGGAGAAGAGAAGAGAAAGAGAAGAGAAAAAGAAGAGAAGAGAGCTTGGAGAAAAGAGAATTGAGGAGAGCTTGGAGGAGTGAAGGAGGAGGAGCTTGGAGGAGTAAAGAAGGGCTTCCATCTACAAGAGCTAAAGAGGTAAGTGCAAACCCCAAACTTTCTCATTTTTTTGTCATTGTTTTTTGTATTTTCTCTCCTCCCTCTCCTAGACTTTCCCATTCTGTTGTAATATTCCCAATTAGCTTTGCTAATTGGAATATTTCATTTTTGCTTTATTTTGCTGCTTTAGCTAGAAATAATAAATAAAGTGAGAAATAAGAGGGGTCACCTCACTTTAGTCACCTCACTTTATAAAATAAAGTGTTTTTCCTAGTAGATTGACGTTATAACTTAGAGAGAGGGCCTTGGGGGTCCACATGTGTATGAGGGGAGGCCTCAGGCTGACCCAAGGTTAACTGCGCAGGCCAAGGAGAGTGAAGGACGCAGTCAAGGTTTTGGAGGGAGTTTAGCACTATAAAAGGTGGGGCTCTCACCTCATTTTGGCATGCATGATTTGATATTGATATTGAGAGCTAGACTTTTGTCTGCTTCAGCACGCTGGTTGTTTAGTCGGTCTGCAGCACTGTTTAGTGCAACCGAGTGTCTCCGTGCGGAGATCTCACCCTTAGCCTCGGGGGACTTCGAGTGCCTGCCCTGGTAAGGTTATTTTGGTATCACCCTTAGCCTCGGGGGACTTCGAGTGCCTGCCCTGGTAAGGTTATTTTCTGAGCATCATCCTTCAGTTTCAGTGGTGTTTAGTAGCAGTTTCTGGTGGAGATTTTGGAGAAGAGAAAACCCCTTCCTGTAGCTGCGCAGATCCAGGAGGAAGGACGATCCGAGGAGCTAAAGCAGATCCGGTAGGAGATTTGGATACGAGCGATGGAGACGCGGTCCGGAAGAGGGCGCGGATACCGAAGTTAGCATCGAATTCGGCCTTGGAGGACGCGGATGCGAGGAGATATTGGCGGAGATCCGGCCTAGATGCGGAGAGATAGCATGGGAATCCGGCCTTGGAGGGACGCGGTCCGAGGAGATGATGGCAGTCCGGCCCTAGATGCGGATAGATAGCGACGAATCGACCTTGGAGGACGCGGTCGAGAGATATTGGCAGTCCGGCCTAGATACGGATAGATAGCGACGAATCCCGGCCTTGGAGGGAGCTGCGGACACGGAAGTGATAGAGATGGCTTTGGAATGGGGAGGACTCGAACCTACACTCTGAGCGAGGGGCCCCCGCGGTCCGGTCGAGAGGGACGATCTGATGAGCAGAGTCTTGTGTGTGGGGTTTGGCAGCGTTTTTCAGTGTTTCCAGCCTTGAGGAGCTGATCATCTCATCTGGAGGATTTGTGGCCAGCGTTTCATCTGTCTTCTGCACTGTCACTAGCAGAGACAACGTTTTTATTGGTGAGGGTTTGATTGGTGGTGGAGCTTCAGTTTCACATTCACTGGGGTTTGTTTGGAGGATTGAGATCAGCCATCTTTTCTGTCTTCAGCTCATAGTTCCAGTGCATTCCAGCAGCTGTTCTTCATAGCAGATCTTCAGCCAGCTAGGACACTGGCCATATCTGCAGCCATTATTTGTTCTGAGAGGGTCTCCACTTGCCTAGGGCAAGGATAGGTGCACTCATTCTGATTGTCTTGTATTCCTATCTATGTATTCTCAGATTAATAAAATGGCTTAGTGTTCTGGCATTCTATGTGTACTTGTTCCATTATCTGGTTCCAGCATTTTGTTTTATATCTGTCTGGCATATTTCTGTGTATTACTGGTTATTTCCCTTTGGGGATATTACATCTGTCTTCTTGTTCATTTATTTGCGATTTTTCCACCACCTATATTCATATTCAAAGATGATTTTTTTTTTGGCTTCTATTTATCATTCCACTCTTGGTTTTCATGATGGTAAGGGGGAGTAGAAATAGAGGAGAAGAATATGAGGAAGAACAACATAGTGGTCCCCATATGAGTGACCCAATGTATGATGAGGAGGAAGGGTTTGAAAAGGAAGGGGATGATTTTGATGAAAACATTGAAACACCAGAGGGGAAAGTTGCATTGACACCCTTGTGGAACTATGTGACCAAACTTGAAGGGGGAAAAGGTGGTGGAAGCTACAAGTTTTTGTGCCTTCATGGTTGTCATGGAAAAAAACCATATAGTGGTTCATATACCCGTGTGAGGAGGCATCTTTGTGGGATGATGGACATTGATGAAGAAAAAGGGTGTTGTGGGGATAGCAATTTGCCCAAAGGTTTCAAATGAACAAAAAAGAAAATACATCCAAATAGAGGAGGTTGCACAAAAAAAAAACAAGAAACAAAAAACTCAACCTAAATCAAGTGCAACCTCTAGATTTGGTAGCTCATCTCCTCATGGCATTTCTACAAGCTCTGGAGGTAAAAAAACAATAGGGGATTTCTTTAATGATGCTGGGAGGGATGATGTGGATGGAAAGATAGTATGATTTTCTTGTGCTTGCGGTGTACCTTTCAATGTGCTTCGCTCTCCCTATTGGTATGAAATGGTAAAGGCCATCAATGAAGCCCCAAAAGGATACAAGACTCCCAACTATGAGAAAGCTAGAACAATGTTATTAGAAAGAGAAAAAGGAAAGGTTCAAATAGCTTTGACACGTTTTACGAATGAGTGGGTGGATAGTGGAGTATCCATTGTATCAGATGGGTGGACAAATATCAGAAACCAACATTTGATAAATGTTCTTGGTGTTTCTGCTAGTCGTGCTGTGTTTATTACATGTCATGATTCCTCCTCTGTTAGTGCAACTTCCCAGAACATTGCAGATCTCCTATTGCAAACAATCAAAGATGTTGGTCCTAGTAAAGTGGTTCGAGTGATCACAGATAATGCAGCAAATTGTAAGGGAGCAGGAAGAATTATTGAGCGTACTTATCCACACATATTTTGGTCTGTGTGCTTGGTGCACACATTGAACCTTTTGGTGCATGATATTGTGAAGCATAAAGAATCTGGGTGGATTAATGAACTTTACAAGAGAGGGAAGAAAGTCATTAAATTATCATAGGGCATACAAGGGTAAACTACTTCTATGGCACTTACTCCAAGTTGCAGTTGCTTAAACTTGCAAAAAAAAGATTTGCAAGTTATTACCTCACCTTTAGGCAGCTAGTGAAGGTGAGACAAGCTATAACTAATATGGTCACTGCTGAATCATGGGAGAAAATTAACACTGATAGAGATGGTGCTAATGTAGCCAAGGACACTATTCTTGACATGTACTTTTGGTCACAGGTTAAATATGTTTTGCAATTCACCAAACCAATTTATTACATGATCAAGTTTGCAGATTCAGATCGACCAATAATTGGGGAGGTGTATGAGCAAATGGATAACATGTTGGGGCAGATTAAAGACATTGTTGTGCCTAGAGATATCACCTTGTACAATTATATTCGTGCAGAGGTGGAAAGACGATGGGATATGCTAAATGTTCCATTGCATGCATTAGCATATGTTTTGACATCTAAATACTATCATCCATCATGGCTTTCAACACTAGCACCTACGGGTGGAGCAGGAGAAAACCACACCTAGATCCAGAGGTTCTAGAAAATTATATGATTGCATTGACTAGATTAGTCCTTGATGAGGAGGAGGTTGCCTTGGTATGGAAACAGTTGAGCAACTATACGCTTTCCACTGGTCCATTTGGGAGCATGCATGCAATTAGAGACCGAGAGACTTTTTCTTCTATTGAGTGGTGGAACATGCATGGAGGTGTTGCTCCAATTCTACAGACTGGCATTGCGGGTGCTATCACAGGTGGTAAACACTTCTTCTGCAGAGAGGTGTTGGAGCTCTTATTCTTTCATCCACAGTGTTAAAAGGAACAGGTTGAGTTTAGACCGGGCAGAGAGCTTGGTTTATGTTCATTACAACTTGCGATTGTTGTCCCATTATTGTGATGATGCAAAGAGTAATAAAGACCTTAAGGTTTGGGACAGGTATCTAGAGGAGGCCAATTTGGAGGATGGATTGTTGCGATTAGAGAAATTAGAGGATGCTCTTATCCATGATGATAATGATCGAGTTGACATGCCACCCCCAACTGGTCCCTTGCTTCCTAGGTTCCATGGTTCAACACCAACAACAGGGGCTTCGTCTTCATCAATTGCAGTGCCAGTGCCACAACTTCCACAACCACCATGTTCTTCATTGCCACCAGGCCCACCACATGGAGGCCCACTGCCATGAACTTTGTGAAAATTCTATTGTAGTATCATGGTTTACTTCTCCTACTTGACTAAATTATACAAGTTATCTTCAGAATTAAGATTCAGAAAAAACCGAAGTAAACACAACTAATAGCCTACACATGCCGATCATTTCCTGAATATTACGCTCATTCAAACAAAGTGACACACTGATTTTTGGACATAAGTCTCCGGAAAAACCCAATGCGGGAAAACCGATGCAACATATATGAGGGTTTATTATTATTAAGTAGATTCTGAGTACAGCAAATATGGGCACCAAATCTGGTTCACCCGACAGAGAATAAAAGTAGATCTGCAGCTAACCTACTGTTCTGAGACCAAAATTTTTGACTGATTCACAACCTCAAACAGGGTTTACAAGACTCAGCCCGGATTTGGCCCTAGAAACCCCAGCGCTGCCCCTGAAGCCCCAACGTCAGCCCTGCTAGGCTCTGCGTGCCTCTGCGCTGCTCAGAGAGGGATTGCGTAACCCCAAAGTGGGTGACGCAGTCCTTACGCTGCCTCTAGAGGCCTCTGCGTAACTCTGAAGCTCTCTGAAGCTGCAACGTTGCCCCTTCTTAGGCCTGCGTAGCGGCTGAAGCCTTTGCGCTGCTCAGCTGCTGCTGCTGCCCTTGCTCCTCTATGTTGTCCCTGAAAGTTGCTCCTCTACCTCTGGCTGACTCTTGGTTCTGGGATCAGATCATTCCCTCAGCCAATACTACCCCTCCCTGCAGAAAACTCTTCCCCGGAAATTCTTAGCAAACCCTTCCCTATAATTCCAGATTTGTCTCTCAGCTCTGCATCTGTGTGTGTCTCCAATTGACCCTCAAGCCTTTCTCTTATACTTTTTCATTGATCTCATCAATGACCAAGATTAAAACACTCATCAATTGTCGAGATTAAAATACTACTTGATCCATGTCATTTAGAACATTTCAGCACATGTGTTAATTAATTCACTTTAATTATTTAATTTTCCTAAGTTTATACTTAGGAAATACATTAAAATAATTAATTATTTGAATAAATTGAGCACCAGCTGAAATTTCTCCAAACACTTTCTGGGTTTTGGAGTTCAAGTGTGTCTTAGCCCCTCCACAAAATTTCAGGGCTAGAGTACACCCGTTGCTACCCCAACTACACAAAATCTCAACACTCCCTCTTAGCACGGAGTGTGCTATAGCAATACATCCACACCGTGTACTGCAAGATCTTGATGTTGGTTTATGTGTTGCTGATGCTTGGCCTGCTGCCCTCCATCCACTGCATTGCTGCTCTCTGTACTGCTGCCCATGTCACTGCCACTGACACTACCACATATGTATAGTAGCTCCCTCTCAAATTGTTGCATCATGCTGCCCATAGCACTGCCACTTCTAACTGCTGCACTGCAACTCAGTTGCCGAGAAGTAAGCAACTGAAGGAATCGTGCCCAATCGTTGACAGATAAGTCAGGCTGCCTCCCATCATTGAAGCTCCCTTGGCTACTGATTTACGCTGTCCCTCTAAAGCCACTGCGTTGATGCAACACTGCACTGCGTGAGCTCAGCCTCTTTGCGCTGCTGCCTCTGCATTACGCTGCTCCCTCTTCAACTCTTCAGCTCTCCCCTCTGCTTCACTGTGACCATCTGCAACCATCTCCCGACTCATTCTGCTACCGTCTTAAGGCTCGCGTTGCTCATATGTGATCCAAGAGTAGGGCTGACTCAAGGATCTCGCCACTCCTGTCTGTAGATGCTCTACAGATCCATGTCACCCCACCTCTTCTCTCGAGGCACATGAGAACTCATGGCTGCATCATCATCAGAGCCATCATCCTTTGCTGCTGCAGCCTTGGATTCAGAAGATCCTTTGTCCTTCTTCTTAAGACAAGCGCTGGCGAAGTGTCCAAGTTTGCCACAGTTAAATCACTGGACCTTGGATAGGTCCCTCTTCTTCTTCCCTTGCTGTTTCCTTTCCTTCGATGCAAAGGCTGCATCATCCTCCTCTTCTTTCTTCACTCTGGTTGATCCGCTTCCGTTGCTTTGCCTCTTCGTGATTCTCCTGATTTCCTCTTGACGGAGGATTTTCCACATGTCTGCCCATGATGGTAACACTGCCCTGCCCAAAATGCTTTGGACAAACGTTTCCCATTCTTCCAAGACTGCATTTAGGGCAGTCCTCACTAGGAGCCCCTCATCCGGATTTGCACCCATGGCAATCAACTGATCCTAGATAGTCTGAAGTCTGAAGAGTAATGGATCTATCTCTTCACCCTTCATCATTTGGAACAATCGCATCTGGTTCTCCAAAAGCATCCTTCATTGGACAGAGCCTCCTTGATAGTAGATACATCGTGTCCAAGGCTACCCACATCTCATTTGTCATATTCTTTCCGGCAATATGAGGTATGACATGGTCTTTGACTTCGTCCATGATCAAACGCTTAGTCCGCGCTTGATTTTCTTCATACTTCTTTAGAGGATCTGCATCGGTTGGTACAGCTAGAACTTTCTTTGCATGATCTTTGAGACCATACTCATCCAAAACTGACAAGATTCTGGCCCTCCAGATAACAAAGTTGGACATGCTGTCCAACCTATCTTGATCTCTCAGTCCATATCGCGCCATCTTGCTCAGATCTGTTAGAACAAATACTCCTCTCTGTCTTTCTGTTGCAACACTCAACCGAAAATGCCGGATCTGCGTTTCTTGATGATTAGAAATCCTCTATAGTAGCTGCTCCCTCTGACAATTGATTTCCCTCGTGGAAATTTTCACCCAAACACAATCGGACAATACTCTTTGATCACCCTCCTGATCAAATCTCATATATGTTTGGCTCAAATCTGCTGAGTAGCTGTCTTCCTCCTGCCTTTGTTGACTTAGCTAGGCACAATTCTGCACCGGCAGAATCTCCACCACACCAGCACTGCTGAAGATGTGAAGCACTGCTTCCAGATCTTGGCAAGGCTTCTCTGCAACAGGAAGAATGACTGGACTGCGTCTCACTGACTGGCCCAACATAGCCTTAGCGCTGCTCAGAAGTGGACTGCGTAACCCCAGTCTGGGTGACGCAGTCCTTACGTTGGCCTGGGAAGGCTCTGCGTAAGCCTGATGGCCTTCTGTAGCTACAACGCTGCCCTTTCCTAGCACTGCGTCCTCCTGTTGCCAAGCTGCCCCTTCCGGATCTCTATTGCTGTCTTGCAAAAAAAATATTCTTCTGTTGATTTGCCGGAGATTTAGCTTGATCTACTATTACTATGATACCATGTGAAAATTCTACCGCAGTATCATGGTTTACTTCTCCTACATGACTAAATTATACAAGTTATCTTCAGAATTAAGATTCAGAAAATATCGAAGGAAACACAACTAACAACCTACACATGCAGATCATTTACTTAATATTACGCTCATTCAAACAAAGTGACACATATTTTTGTACATGAGTGCCCGGAAAAACCCATTGCGGGAAAAACGGTGCAACAGATATGAGGGTTTATTATTATTAAATAGATTAACAAATCTGGGCACCAAATCTGGTTCACCTGACAGAGAATAAAAGTAGATTTGCAGCTAACTTGCTGTTCTGAGACCAAAATTTTGATTGATCCACACCCTCAAATGGGATTTACAAGACTCAGCTCGGATCTGGCCCTAGAAACCCCAGCGTGGCCCCTGAAGCCCCAACATCAGCCCTGCTAAGCTCTGCTTGCCTCTGCGCCGCTCAGAGAGGGACTGCGTAACCCCAGAGTGGGTGATGCAATCCTTATGCTGCCTCTGGAAGCCTTTGCGTAACTCTAAAGCTGCAGCACTACCCCTCCTGGGCTTGCGTAGCGACTGAATCCTCTGTGTTGCATAACTGCTGCTGCTGCCCTTGCTCCTCTGTGCTGTCCTTGAAATCTGCTCCTATGCCTCTTGCTGACTCTTGGCTTCGGGATCAGATCATCCCCTTAGTCAATACTACCCTTCACTGTAGAAAACTCTTCCGGAAATTCTTAGCAAACCTTGCCCTAGAGTTCCAGATCTGTCTCTCAGCGCTGCATTTGTGTGTGTGTCTCCAACCGACCCTCAAGCCTTTCTCTTATACTTTTCATTGATCTCATCAACGACTGAGATTAAAATTCTCATCAACGGCTGAGATTAAAACACTACTTGATCCATGTCATATAGAACATTTCAGCACGTGTGTTAATTAATTCACTTTAATTATTTATTTTTCCTAAGTTTAGACTTAGGAAATACTTTAAAATAATTAATTATTTGAATAACTTGAACACTAGCTAGAATTTCTCCAAACACTTTTTGGGTTTTGGAGTTCAAGTGTGTCTTAGCCCCTCCACAAAATTTCAGGGCTAAAGCACACCCGATGCTACCCCAACTACACAAAATCTCCACATTCGTGGTGGAAGGAGGAGAAATTAGTAGATATTTTTACAATTTACTGCTTTTGGCATAGATTAGACTTGTAGGCTTGTTGTGAATTTGAACATTTTTGTCTTGGTGGTGGCCAAGTGGCCTATTTTGTAAACTTATTATTTGAATTTTGGACATGACTAATGTTGATAGTTGCTCACTTGATAGATAATATCCTTTATGTTTTATAATATGGTTAAATGTTTTATGTTTTATAATATGCGGCATGCTTAAATGTTTTATGTTTTATAGTATGCTTAAATGTTTTATCATGCTTAAAAATTTGATGTATGTTTGTAATTGCTAGGATCTAGAATCTAGATGGTTGATGCTCGAATAATTAATTATTGATGTACAATGGAATCATGGATGTCATATCTATCTTGATTTATGTAAAAATATGCATGTTTTCATGTCTTCTACAACTAATATGGTCTTTGGGATGTTTGTTTTGAATATAAATGCATAATAATATATATATATATATATATATATATATATATATATATAGATGCTTCCGAAACGCTTTGCTTCCTAAAGTTTTGGAAAATGACGCTTCTGCATCTCTGCTTCCAAAAAACGTCCCCGCTTGGTGCAACGTTGCTTTGAGCCCTAGTATAAACACATCAATCATAAGTGAGGGATTTTTGAAGTTTTGATCTTTAGACATTCATCATTTTTTTGAATATTCCTAAACCCGAGATCATCCTTCCCTCGAGCCTTTCTTGGAGAGGCCTTCTTTTGCATCTAAAACAAGCAACCTATTATTTGAGCCTCTCCTTTGAACGGGCATTGGAAATCACATTGTGCATCGTTATTGACCTCATCATTCTAGTGATTTCCCTATACCGGGACTCCTCCCATCAGTGAAAGTCTGCAAAGAGCAAGGGACATTCACTGAGGTGATAGTGGGTCCTTGTCCCATTGTTGCCACTTGATCTAGTAGTAGTCCCTTTGGAACCCCTCTTAGGACCCTTGCTAAATTAAGTAGTAACAAACCATATACTGCCTATCTAGGGCATCCAATGGATTCCATTTGAGTCATCAATTTGCAGAGCAAGTTGGCAAGGAACTGCGTTGGGCTAACTCCCACTTGCCCTCTAAGTTTGAAGCCAATCCCATTGTCAGTTTGGGAGAAACACCAAGCCCTAGCTCCAAAACCACTTGGATTTAGGTCACTCTAGGATAGCGACATTCCAAAGGGTCTATTGCGCTTGAAAACTCCAGGGAAGTTAATCTCTCTTGACCCTTTCCTCTCATCCTTGCTTGACCTAGACCTATTGTTGATGATCATCATAAATCCTAGGCCTTGCTTTGGTCTTCTAGGTCTCTCTTGTGGTCCCAACCTTTCACATGCTTGTCACCTCACAAGAGCTTAATAGAGGTCCTTCTATTCCCCAAAGAGCCTTAGGTCTAGGACATCCTTCGTTAAGGAATACCTGCAATCCCTAGGGCTAAGCCTCCCTTGAGCCTTTCTTAAAGAGCCCCTCACCTTGCTTCTAAAGCAAGCGAGCCCATTATTTGAGACTCTCTTGTGAATGGGCCCTAGAAATCACTACCTATCCTACTATAGATTCATCATTTCCAATGATTTCCTTATACAAGGACTCCTCCCATCGGTGAAAATACGTAAAGAGCAGGGGGCATCGACTAAGGTGACAGTGGGTCCTTGCCCCATTGTTGCCACTTAATCTAGTAGTAATTTCTTTGGAACCCCTTTTAGGGCCCCTCTAAATTGAGCAGTAACAGGCACCTTACTCACAGGTACCCAAACCATTTGAGAAGGATATTGGCACCCACAGGTGAAGAATGGAGAGCCTTGGGTCTCCGAGCAATAACAATACATCACATCTATCCCTGGACACCTTCTGCACCCAAGGCATTCTACCAATTTGTACTACATTTGATGATTCTTTAGGATGATACACTTGGACCAGCATGCCCCCAGGTTGGCCTTAGCATTCTTTGAGGGATGGCAGCTAATCCAGAGCCCAAATGAGGATGGTCTCACCTTCTGAGACATGGGAGGGCTAGTAGCTCCTGGAAAGCCCTCAACGTTGAAGTAGAGATAGGAATTTTGAACAATGGAAGACTTAGGAGATCACCTTTGGTGCCCCACACTGGATTTTGGGGTCCATAGAGGTCTTTTAACAAAAATTGGAGGGCCAACCCTCACATCTTGATTTTATGAGGCTTCTATAACACTCAAGGCACCATGGAGCCTTAACGCATGCCACAAGGAGCTCTATGCATGGATGACATCATCATTTCTAGTCATTGCGGCTTACACGTGTGGGGCCTGGGCAATTCATTTGTTTTATGTCTAAGCTAGTGGGTTGGCTTGTAACTTGTTGTCACTCACATTGTACAGGCACTGCGACAACGACTCAGGGCGGGGGATGTCACTCTGATCCCTGCCCACTTCGTTCTAGCTGTCTCCCAACAACAAGCTATGGGGGGTAGTCCCCATTGAAATGAGATGATGGAAAAGAAGTTGGGAACCAACTTGTTCGGGATACACAGTTGAGTGGCCTAGCTACTTGGTTAATTTAAGCAAAATTTAAGGATTTGATTAGATTTAAAAATGAGCCTAGTGCTTTATGGAGTCAAAACTCTTGCTTGTTACAAATCAAGACCAAGCAACCAGACGGACAACTGTTGCTGCAATGAGTAACTAACCTATATGAGATGCAAGTCCTAGGATCTAAGTGTAATGTAAGGATCTTGGTTAATTTTAGGTTATATGCCTAGTCTAAATGGAACCTCTCTCTTAACTGTTTTGAGATCAGTCTTTGGACTGGGTTGTGGGATGGAAGCCAACGGGAAGCAAGAAGAAGCTTGATTAACGATACCTCCCCATGTGTTCCAACCATCCAGTGACTCCAGCGCTGAAGAGACTGTGGCTCTGACGACTGCAAGGTTGCCATGGTAACCACTAAAAAGGGGCTGGATCCCTCAAGCTAAATGAGTAAGGGTTGTCCTAGGAATCTATTAGCCAAACTTATGCTTGGAGGTAAGTTATTAGTACAAGCTAAGCCTAGGATGCTTATGCAATGAGATGTGTGAGTGTGTATTGAGTTAAGATTGTTTATGTTCCTTAATTACTTGATGTTAATTACTTTATAGCAAGAGTACTTAATAATGAATTAAAAGACAATCTTAAAACAAGACAAGTGCTTAATGATACAAGTGCCAATGTTAAACAATAGACCAATCCACAAGATGCTTAGAATAAAAATCTAATTCAACAATGATTACTTGAGTCCATTTAAGGTATGCCAATGACCAATATTGAGATGCTCACTTAGAATGACAACCATTGATATTTAAGATGCCAAGTGCTTAAGATAGATGACCAAGATATCAAAGCCTCTTAAGATTATGATCTTTAACTTAGAGCAATTATAAAATGATTTCTTAACAATGCCTCAATTAGATGCCAAACATAAAGATGCCAATTATATTTTAATGCTCAAGTACTTGGAACTATTAATGTGATTAGATGATTTAAAGCTTAGAGGTTTAAGTGATTTTAGTGCCAAGTTAACAAATTTTCAAATCTAACACAAGACAAAAAACTGTTAGAACTTAACAACATAAACCACCATGAACCAAATAAATCACGAAAGAGTCACTTATGATGAAGTATATGACACCAGAAAATATGTCACTTCAAATCAAGAAATTGCCCAAACCTATGAAACATAAAATAAACAATAAGAAGTCTAATGACTTGCCAATGTAAATTTATGAATTTTAGACTTCTTAAGATGTTATGCTCAGAAAATATTAGATCTGAAATCACTTATTACAGCAGTGAGAAAATTATGAAAACAGTGAGTTACTAGTGTAGTAACTTGTGCCAAAATATGCCCAAAACTTACTAAATGCTGACACAATTTTACCAATGAGTAATTATGAGTTTTTAGGGTTTTTAAGATGTGTATTCATAAATTTTCAGGTCTGATATATTCAGTTATGGAGAGAATTTCCAGCCAACAAATAAGTAGATCTAAGCCTAATAAACAATGCCCAAGTAAAACAACACAGAAAATTTTTACTATGAAATTTCTTAGTGTGTTTAGACTATTTATAGATGATTTTTGGGGCATTTAAACATGAATTTTGCCACTGTTATGAATGAATCAAAGAGCTGTTGAAAAACAGTGACAAAATAAGGGTTTAGAGAGAAAACCCTAGGCCCAAGGCCCATGCCAAAGTTGCCAAAAATTTCTGCAATATTTTACACCTGAAAACACCAAACTCAAGCCAACTTTGTCCTGCAAAACCCACCAATATTTAGTCCAGAAATTGCAGAGATGGGCAGAGGGAAAATTAGGGCCAAGAAGGGCCAACACTAGGCTAAATAGGGCCAATGTTGGGAAGAGGGAGAGCTAGAGGGTCAATGGCTTGGGGAGAGGGATAAAGAAGATGACGCAGGGGCAGAAACAGGCTGAAAAGTGAGAGATGAGGGCCGCAGAGGAGAGAGGAGGGAGGCCGAGGCTGGGAGAGGGCTTGGGAAGCCCACGAGAAGCCTTAAAGGCTGCTGTCTAGGGTCTAGGAGGGGGGACAAGGCCTAAAAGGCTCGCGGCCAAGCCTGAAAAGGCCTTGAGACCCTGATGCAAGGGAAAGAGTGGAGGCCGAGGAGGGTCGAGGTCCTCTGGGGCTGACGACTAGCCTTTGGGGAGCTTGGAAGGGTGACACAGGCCCTAAAAAGGCTGACGCTGGGAAGGAGAAGTTGACGCTAACCTTGGAGGAGGATGCTGGGCAAGGAGAGGTTGACTCTAACCTTGGAGGAGGACGTTGGGCCAGGAGGGCCAGAAAAAAGTGAAACCCTTGTTCCAAAAATTAATTTGCTTCAGATATGCAATTTACTGCAGATTTTCTTTAGTGGATGGCCCTGCAAAATTTTTTTGGAGACTAGATCTTACCCTCGAGAGCCTAGATCTAGCTCTGATCCAGATCTTCTCACTTGATCACACTTGCACAAATGAATTTACAAATACCCAAAACTCCAATATATACAAAAATTCAAAAAATAATTCAAACCCCCAAAACCCCAACTGCAAAACCAAGATTAGAAAATAAAAATAATTTACAAGTGTATTATACAAATTATATTTACAAAATATACATGTAAAGTGCTTAAAAGAATTTTGAGATTTTGTAAATTTTTAGTAGTGGCTAAATGTATTTCGAAAGATAAATGTAGAACCTACAGTCTTAGCGAAGTTGGAACACCATAAAAATAATTAGAGTCATCCTATGTCCAAAGTTGGTGAACTTTGAGCCCAAGGGCTGGGGAACTTGCAAACACTATATATTTCTGAAGAATAAATCGTTAGAAACACCTAGTGAATCGGATCACATAAGATAAGCCCACAACTTACCAATAGATTGCTCCTATCACCAACAATGAAATAACTGTTAAAATATTTGTAAAGCACAATATAGGAATGCCCATACCCAACACGTACCACAAATCATTAGATCAGAGACACCATGAACTGCACCCCAAAGTATTTATTATGATTATTCCAACATTCCCAACGGGACAGTAATTTACATCATATTTTCAGAGTTACATTAGCCAAAAACTAGATGGCTTGAGACACGAATGACTCCTAATTTATGGATAAATCCTCCAAGTGGAAAAATAACGGCTAGTTAATCCTCGTCAAAATAATCTCGGCTGTTGAAAAATATTTGATCATCTTTTAATCTCCACCATCAAAAATATTTATTTTTTAGGAATTTTCGAATTTATCATTGAACCCATTTTTTATTAGCTCAAAAATAATTATTTTGAGCTAATTTCCTCAAAAATTTCACTGTGACTTAACCACCAAAGCCCACAGGTCCAATTTTTCTTGAAATTTCCAATATTTCCTTGGTGGGGGACCTCCAAAAATTAATTTTTTTGATACCCACGAATTTTTCCACTTGGAGAATTTAATTTCTCTAATACTTTAATCAATTAATTTTCTGGCTTGGGATTAATTTAATTTTTGCTAGAAAAATTAATTAATTGACACTTGAGGGGATTTATTATTTTTTCCACCCTCTAATATTTTAGCCATGGTGTCTAAGTATGAGGGACCATGCACTAAAATATTTTTTACATAAGATTTTTACATTTCAACTCGCAAAGGGGGAGCATCCGTTCTGTATAGGCCCTCAAATTACACACCCAATTCTGCAACACAATATGATTTAGTAGACCAAGTGATTTGTAATAAAATAATTTAGCCAACTAGCTTAAATTATTCCCAAATCACTTTTACATAAGACTCGACGAAAACACTAGGACTCACCTAAGACTTTGACGAAGAATTCCACCCT
Source organism: Pinus albicaulis (assembly GCA_034641835.2). Taxonomy (NCBI): domain Eukaryota; kingdom Viridiplantae; phylum Streptophyta; class Pinopsida; order Pinales; family Pinaceae; genus Pinus; species Pinus albicaulis. The sequence goes on from CM076581.1 coordinate 1,053,326,339, forward strand.
AGCTTTGGGGTGAGGTTGGAGTGAAAAACTCTGTCGACTATCTGTTTTTAGAAACACAAATGAATCAGTGAGACGAAAAATCTCCTCGGATGAAATCTCACCAAAATAATAGGCTTACCTACATTGTTACATACATATAAGGTCTTATTACCATCATTTACATTACAAATTTGCAGAATGGGTTTACAATGACTCAATAAACAACTGATTGATGATCTGATCCTTATGAAAAAATTGGTACATCTTCTTCCTTGGAACTTTGACAAACATGAGTGCAACATAACCAAATGCATCATTATGATTTTACTTGAGATTTAGGGGCTTTTAGGCTAATTAGACATTTTTCCTCATATAAATAAAGGAGAGGATCGTTTTGTTTATCATCATCGTCACTTGTGAATTCAACCTTATCTTCTCTAGTAGTTCGGCCTCTTTTCCTATTGGAAAGATGTGATATGTGGAGCGAAATTTGTATTGGAGCTATTGTCTTGTCTTTGAAGAAGTTATCTTGGATTGATGTTTGGATTGTTCATTTCATATTTTCTTGTTAGTACTATTTATTGAAAATTTCTGATTTCATGTCTAATGTATGGATAAATTGGTGATCTAGGTCAAATATTGTGCCCTAATTTTGTTGAAGATCAATTTATTGGAATCCAAGTCATATTATTGCATGCATTACTCATAATATGATATGTGAATGGCAATCGCCTTGGTGATCTTAAATTAGTTCTCTCAAGTGACTTTCAATCCCTCACAAAGGTAATCATTAGGGTTTTGATGTTAGCAATAAAAATATCCTTACTCCTTTGCAACTTTTGGCCAACCTTAAGATCTCATAGACTCCATCAACCCTAAGACTAGGAACTGGCCATCCTTTGTTGGTGATTAAATCAACTTTTGTCCATAAAATTTTCTCTGTCTTTCTCTTTGCCTAATTCAACCCTCTTAAGGCCAAGCGACCAACTAGGGCATAGAGCAAATTAGTTAGGAGGAGGAATTTTGGGATTTGGAAAGTCTAAATATCAAGGGTAGGTTGGTTGCAACAAATTCACTCACTTTGGTAAGCATTCATTCCAATTTCTTCCATAGATTTCCTTGCTCTAGTTGTTTGCCCTAGGGTAGACCCTAATTTGGTTTTAGCTTCAACTTGGGGGCTTGTTGAGGATTTCATGTGCCTTATCCTTGTTGAAATATCTTGTGGGAAACCCTTTCTCTATACCTTGAACTTTGGCCATCCCAACTCTTGACCTACTAACCAACCCCCAGGTCTTGTGTTGTACAAATTCGACCTCTCTAGGGAAAGTAAATTTCCTTTATTTGTTGATTGGAGCCTTGTACTTAAGTTGAGTCATTCCCTTAGAAGCCTATTGGTCATCCTAATACTTTTATACCTAGAATATCTCTTATAGGTGATCTTATACCGAGACTCCTCCCATTGGTGAAAGTCCATAAAGAGTAGGGGTTTATGGCTATGGTGACAGTGGGTCACTACCTTATTGTTGTCACTTGGTCTAGTTCCTGCCTTGTAGGGTACCCCTCTCCAATGCCTGCTAGATTTTGTGGCAAAAGACTAAAAACCTTGAAGTTTGAACTTTGGGTGTAAAGTCCACACATCACATTTTATGAGCATTTCTCTCTCACAAACCTAGCACCAAGGGCATGTGAGAGTACCTCTCGATGCTACCCAATTTCAACATTCCCTCTTAGCGAGGGAGATATTTCCATCCCTTGGAAGTATTTTTGCTTCCCATACTGTAACACAATCATCTTCCACTAACACAATCATCTTCCACTCGTGCTCTCCAACATGCATCGTAACCTTCATCTTTTGTTCTAAAATCAAAGTCTGTTGTAAGAACATAACCCTTCTTGCTACTAGAAGTTTCTTGCCTCTTCTTTTCCTAATAGGCCTTTAAGCCTGCCCATGGCTCCTTCTCAGATATGGAAATCTCCTTTGATGCACTCTTTTGGCATTGTTGACTCTCCCTCTGAATCTACGAATTGACAATCATCTTCCACTCCTGCTCTCCAACATTCATCGTAACCTTCATCTTTTGTTCTAAAAGCAAAGTTTGTTGTAAGAAAATAACCCTTCTTGCTACTAGAAGTTTCTTGCCTCTTCTTTTCCTAATAGGCCTTTAAGCTTGTCCATGGATCCTTCTTAGATATGGAATTCTCCTTTGATGCACTCTTTTGGCATTGTTGACTCTCCCTCTGAATCTACAAACTCCCTCCGAAACTTGAATCCCTCTGAGTATCAAAAAGCTTCTACTTTCCTTGGTCAATAGGATTGCCCTTTAGCCTATACAGACCATTCTCTCTAACTCCAAGAACCACTCCTCCACGAGAGTTATATCCACCATGCTTGAGCATCACTTTTCCATTCCGGAATATAACATCAAAACCCTTTGCCTCAGTTGTTGAGACTGAAAGCAATTTGCATTTGGGCTTCAGTGCCCAAAGTACATCCTAGACTCAACAGCAATCCACGTGACTCCATCTTGAATGGTAAAGTCTCGGTTCCTTTCACTGCATGTTAACTCTTATCACCAATATTCACATGTAGCTTAGAGTCTTGCTCGGTTAGGCTTTCAAACACTTGTTGAGTTCCTGTTGTATGCTTCGATGCCTTGCTATCTAGGAACCAAGCACCCTTATGAATGGTGCTGTCGGAGAAATGAGAGATGAGAGAAAACTCCTCGTCGAATCTCTTAGCAAATTCATCCTCGTCGACTGTAGCTGGAGTAGCCATCACCATCTTTGGCTTCTTCTCTTTTCCTTCTTTCTTCTTCTTGTGTGGACACTTGCTCGCATAATGACCATAATCTTCACATGCAAAGCATTTCACTTTGCTTAGGTCCTTCTTGATGATAAACTTCTCTTTGCCCTTCTAAATTTTACTAGCAAGGGAAATGTTCTCTTCATCAGTTTTCTGCTGAAGTTCGTCATCTCAAAGTTCCTCGTCGATGAAATCATCCCATATCCTATTCCAATATGGAAGATTCTTCCGTGAGGCTACTCCTTTGATGAATGGTTTCCATTGATCTGAGAGGCCCTTTATTGCGGTCCTCACCAACTTTGATTCTTCCACATTATCCCTTATAGGTACAAGCTCATCACGAACTTGCGAAATCCTTGTGAGATACGAAGTCACTTACTCTGAAATTCCCATATTGATGTCCTTGAGCTTCTCTCTCAATACCATTTTCCAGTTCTCGTTCTTGTTCTGAAACAATGCTTTTAGAGCTTCCCACATGTGCCATGCAGTGTAGTTTGTGGTGAGATGAGGTGTCAAGTGATCCTTGAATGCATTAAGAATGATCAACTTGGCCTTTACATCAACTTTGTTATGTAAAGCCAAAGCTACTTGTTAATTTTTGAGTTAACATGTTCTTTTCTTAGGTTAGTTACTTCATTAATCCGTTAGCCCATTATTAATTCCATTAATCCATTAGCAATCACATTAACCATTTTCATATGACAGTAATTGATGAAAGAACATCAAACATAAATGCAGAAGACAAGCCAAGACAAGAGGACACCAGATTTGGCGAATGCCAGGAAAAAACCCCAAGATGGGGAAAACCCTTTGATCAATTCTTCTTATTATTATTCAGATGTTCAATAGAAATAGAGAGAGAGAGTACAAAAGTCAAAATTGACGTGTTAAATCAGAGTCAAAACAACCCTGTCAAATATGTAGTCAACAACAGTAAAATTCTTCCCTAACTAGAAAGTCAATGATGGTCAATGCAACAACAAACAATGCCCTATGGAGCTTGATCAAAGGCAGTCAAACTCGGCCTTCTGAAGTGGTCAAAGTCAGCCCAAAACAACCATGAAAACAATAGTTAAACTTGGTCAAACTTTGCGGTTAGGTCTGCGGTCAACCCTGCAATTGGTCTGCGGTCAAAGTCAACAAAATGCCTCGGTTCCTGAGCCAATAGATGCTGCATGCCAAAATCGAAATTTTGATGCAAAAGCCACAGTCAAAGGAGATCAAACCACCCTCGGTCAACGCTGGTCAAACCTGCAACAGTCTATGGAATTTCGGCCCTGTAATTCGTCCTTCTGTTACCACACATGAGGAAAAGAGATGCCCAATAAGCTGCACGAACCAATCAGATGAGGAGAAAGAAGGATGTGTGAGTGAGTGAGTTGCCAAATGAAGTTTGAGGTTTCCCTTATTTATACAAATCGTTGAGGGTGAAGTGACATGTCTCTTGGGCTTCATGAGCCTACATGAAGATGTGGCCGACCTTGACAATTTGCACGTGTGGGTATAAATTCAAAAACACATTTATACTTGTCCAAATTTGATGAGCTTTAGGTTGATTTTGGTCCTCTCGAAAAGTGGAATTCAATGCAATAATCATCTCCATCAAATGAGATTTCCAATAGTGGAATTTGACCCTAGTTGCCAATTTTAACTCTCCCTCTCAACTAGGGAGAGTTCCACCTGCCAACAATCTATCATCATGCCATCCTGTCATCATATACCATCTCTACATCTCATCTCTAATCTGTTGAACGCTGATGTAACGATGAAGAAGAATTGATCGAGAGTGAGTCACAAGACCTTGCCATTCTCCACTGACAAAAGTCAGTCCAGTGGTATAACCCCAATTGGATTTGATCCCAAATCAAGTTGTTGAACACCATGTGTCCTAATCATATGGAATACGGAAGTACACGATGCGTCCATCGGTAGTGCTATGGTCCCTAACCAATTTTCCCAACTCATTGGCCAGATGATAGGTACTACCCATGTGTCCCGAACTACATGATTAGGATGATGCTAGGGCAACAACAGGGAAAGAATAAATCATATCCTAGTCACAACCACATGTAGGGAAAGGATAAACCACATCCTACAGTCACATGTCGCAACCATCGCAGGGAAAGAATAAACCACATCCTATGCGCATGCAAACCATCGAGAGTAGGGAAAGGATGAACCACGTCCTACATGCATGCCAGCGAAAAATTGTAGGAAGGATCCTACTCGTGGGGAAAGGAAGAACCACGTCCCACCGACATGTCAATCATCGATCGTAGGAATGAGCACCTTACATGTGGGGAAAGGATGAACCACGTCCCGCTGACATGTCCGCATGTGACAACAGACAGATGGCTATATGCATCTCTCACTGGGGTATCTACAGGAGAAGGTGAACCACTCATCCTGCTCATATGCCATAGGAGAAGGTGAACCACTCATCCTATTCATATATCATCAAATATAGGGGAAGGCGAACCACTCACCCTGTGCTCTCATATATCATCATGGAGTATCACAGAGGAAGGTGAACCACTCACCCTGTACACAACGCGCTGTGAAAATTTCTTAATCTAAGAAACCCTACTACAATATCTTGATTTACTTCTCCTACTTGAATTAAGTTACATGTTAATTTCTGAAATATTCAGTAAATCAGCAAAGTAAATACAACTAGCAGACTACACATACAGATCAAATACTGAATGACATGCTCATATGACAAAGTGACACAGATTTTTCGGACAAATGTCCCTGGAAAAACCCAATGCAGGAAAATCGGTGCAACTAGCTTTGGAGGGTTTTTATTATTAAGCATAATTCGAGTACAACATTTATGGGCACCAAACTTGGTTTACCCTACAGAGAAAAACACAGCAAGCAATACTTCTATCCTTGAAGATAAAAAATATGGCTGATTCACACCCTCAAACAGGGTTTACAGAACTCGAGCCCTTTCTGGCCCACCGGAAACCCCAACGCTGCTTTGAAGCCCTCTGCATCAGCCTCTACACTATTCTGGAAGGGCCTGCATCACCCCTTAAGGGCTTATGCTGCCCCTACGCTGCCCTGACTGGGCATGCGTAAGCTTGCGTGGCTCCTGCTGCATCTGTGCTGCCTCTGCGTGGCCTCTGCTCGACTGCGTAGCACCTGGATGCCTTTGCGTTGCTCTGGTATGCTGCCTCTTTGCGCTGTTGTACTCTTGGCTTGGGATCAAACCATCCCCTCGCCAATACTGCCCCTCGCCGCACTGTAGGCTGCTTCTAAAATTATTAGCAAACCACGCCCTAGAATTTCAGCTTAGCTTTAGTACTCCGCCAATGTGTGTGTTATCCAACTGACCCCAAGCCCTTCTCTTATACTTTTCTCGTTGAAACATCAACGACTATGATCTAATCTCTAATCGACGACTAAGATTAGAAGCCGCTTGATCCACGTCACTTAAGTCATTCTCATCACATGTTTAATTTAATTCACTTTAATCTTTTAATTTTCCTAAGTTAGACTTAGGGTCCATAATTTTAAGATTAATTCATTAAATATCTCTTAAACCTGATGGAATTTCTTCAAATGCTTTCTGGGTCTTGGAGATCTCATGTACTCCAGCTCCTCCACAAAATTTGGGAGCTAGAGCACATCCAATGCTACCCCAAAATCTCAACACGTACCTATAGCAGAAGGTGAACCACTCACCCTATACACAACGTACCTATACGGGAAGGTGAACCACTCACCCTATGGTCGTACATAGCTCCAAGAAGTACCCTAGGCCCTCAGGGGCTTCCAGATCTCAATGTTAAATTGAGACCCTCCTAGTAGGGTCTGTACACAACTCCCAGCCTCTCTCCGAAGAAAGATAATCTTGACCTTACCAAGAGGCTATGTAAGGATGATGGTAATATGCTCATCCAACCAACAATGATGGAGCTTGGTAGCTCCCCAATGTACCATAGCAAGATAAAGATGTATCCAATACTTGGAGCTGTATTGGAACATGGATTTTCTGAAAAATGAATCCCACTCAACATTATCGGAATATACTACAGTGGTGACCAACATGTACTCAAATGGCACATTGAAGAGCTTCCTGAACCAACTGGCTTCTTAATAAGCCATACTTGCTGCTATATATATTCAGCCTCAATATGTTGAGATTTTGGGGTAGCATCGGGTGTGCTCTAACTCCAAAATTTTGTGGTGGGGCTAAGACACACGAGATCTCCAAAGACCCAGAAAACGTTTGGGGAAATTTCATCCGGTGTATATTCAAATAATTAATTTTTTTAATGAAGACCCGAAGTCTAACTTAGGGAATTAGAAAAATTAAAGTGAATTAATTTGCACATGTGATGAAATGATTCTAAGTGACGTGGATCAAGCAGTCTTTTAATCTAAGCCGTCGATCAGAGATTAGATCACAGCTGTTGGTTTCTGAACGAGAAAAGTATAAGAGAAGGGCTTGGGGTTAGTTGGAGGACACACACACAGGAAAAGCATTGAAGCTAAGTCGAATTTCTGGGGCGGGGTTTGCTGAGTAATTCGAAGCGAGTTTGCAGTGCAGTGAGGGGCAGAGATCGACAAGGGATGATTTGATCTGAGGCCGAGAATACATCAACAATGAGTCAGTTTGTACCAGACGACGCAGAGCCAGTCAAGAGAACGCAGTTCAGCCAGCACCACGCAGAGGACTGCGCAGAAGCTACGTAAGCCCAGCCAGAGTGACGTCGACCTAGCCAGCACAGCGCAACACCATCCAGGGTGACGCATGCCTAGCCAGAGCAGCGCAGAGGCAGCGCAACACCAGTGAGGGTGATGCAGTGGGGATGCTGGCCAGTAGGGGCTGACGCAGAGGCTGCAGAAGCAGCGTTGAGGGTTCCAGTAGGCCAGAAAGGGCTCGAATTTGTAATTCCCCGGAGAGGATTGGATCAACCATTTTTCTGTCTTCGAGTGAAAGGTACAACTGCCGTGTAATTTTTTTGTGGGACAACCATTTCTCGTGCCCAAAATGTTGTATTCAGATTCTGCATAATAATAAAACCCTCTAGAGTTGCTGCACCAGTTTTCCTGCATTAGGTTTTTCCGGGGACATTTGTCCGAAAAATTTGTGTAATTTTGTCACATGTGCGTGTTGTTCAGTAAATGAACTGTAAATGTGTAGACTGCAGTTTGTATTTGTTTTAGTGTTTTTCCTGAATATTCAGATTAATAACTTGTTAATTAATCAAACAAGTAGGTGAAGTAGATCGAGACGTTGCAGTAGGGTTTCTATTTTGAAACTTTCACATGGTATCAGAGGATTGTAGATCAAGCTGATCCACTAGTAGAGCGGCTGAAGATAAATTGCTGCAGGAAGGGTAGCTGAAGCAGCAGAGATCCAGAAGAGGGCAGCGCAGCACTAGGAGGGATGCAACCCAGTCAGGCTGACGCAGAGGCCATGCAGACGATGACATAGAGTCGTCTGAGTGACGCAGAAGCAACGCAGAGCCTTCCAGAGTGACGCAGGAGCAGCCTGCGCTGCGTAGAGGTTGTGTTGAGCTAGTCTGCTCACGCAGAGGCCAGTCAGAGGGACACAGTTCGTGTGGAAAAATTGCTGTGCAGTTTGCCAAAGTTTGGAAGCAGAGCTTCTGATCTTCAGAAGTTGCTGGTGTGGCATAGGTTCTGTCGGTGCAGAACAGTGCCTAGCAAAGGTGACAAAAGCAGGAGGAGAACAGTCGCTCAACATATTTGAGATTCGATCAGGAGGGTGGTCTTAGAGGATTGATTCAGGTGATTTGGCAGAGGATTTCCGGGACGGAAATCAGTTGTCAGAGGGAGCAACTACTATAGAGGGTTTCTATCGCCAAGAAACCCAAATCCAGTTTTCTGTTGAGTGTTGCAGCAGGAAGAGGGATATGAGTACTTGTATCGACAGATTTGAGCTAGATAGCCCCGTACAGACTGCGTGATCAGGATAGGTTGGACAGTGTGTCCAAATTCGCGATCTGGAAGGCCAGAATCTTTTCAGTCCTGGAGGAGTACGGCATCAGAGAACACGCAGAGAATGTCATAGCTGTGTCGGCTGATGCAAACGCTCTTTAGAAGTTTAACGCGAATCAGGCGCGGACAAACCGCTTGATCATGGATGGGGTGAAGGATCACTTAGTCCCACACATTACCGAGAAGAAGACGACAACTGAGGTGTGGACAACTCTGACCACGCTGTATTAGGGGAGCTCCGTCCAATGTAAGATGCTTCTGGAGAACCAGATGAGGATGTTCCAGATGCACAAAGGGGAAGAGATCGATCCATTCCTCTCCAGGTTCCAGTCTATCCGGGTGTTACACCATTTTTTGGTCATCTAACCTATCATCATTAGATGGACCCAAGTACACCATGTAAGACCAATTTTACCCCAAGTAAAATTGCCTTCACTATGTTAAATAACTTAATAAACCATATTTATTAGGTTGTTTATGGTCCAAACAGGAAACCCCAAAAGGAAATATTAAACAAACCTATATTTGTTTGATTTTCCTCATGGAATAATTAATTAAACCATAATTTAATTGTTATTCCTAGTCATGTTTAACCCAAAACAAAGAAATTAATTAGATAAACCTTTATTTATCTTATTATTTTCTAGGAATAATTATTTAAATCTTATTTAGATAATATTCCTTGTCAAATATGACCAAATCACCCACAAATAATTAAATAAATCATTATTTATTTGATTATCTTCCAACCACTTCCTTAAAAAGATAAATAAATCATTTATTTATTTATTTTTGACTAATCAAGGGATTTGACCCAAGTCAAATACCTTTTCCCTCCAACAAATATAATAAAATATTCCATAAAAAGTGGATCTAGATTTGGTTAACTTTATTTTAATCATGCACCAAGATCTAGAATGACCCAATATTTTGTTATAAATAGGAGGGTTTTTCCCATCATTCTTCACCTTTTGGTCACATTCTTCCATCATTTGCTGTGTGAGCTCCCATTGAGCTCCTTTCTTTGCATTGGGTTTTCTACACCAACAAGAGAGATAAATCTTAGATCTGAAGTGCTGAGGACTTCCAAGAACCTATCCCACTGAGGAGAATTGGATACACCTTCTTGTTTTCCTCCCAGGTGCCCAATTAATATAAAAATTCTTTCAAAAATTGTTCTTGTCTTGTCTATTGGTATATGGAGCAAACCCTTGCTTTTACTGCTTAATGTCTTTCCATGCATAGATTTGGTGTTTTGCAGCTCTTTTCTTGTTTAACTAACCGCAGATCTGAAGATATTGGCAGTCACTTTTGTTGTTAGGGCTATTAGTTATGCGTAGCTAAAGTGGTCATTTTTCGTACACTTCGACAAATGATTCATACTAACAAATGGCGACTCCACACGGGTTTTAAATTACGACCGCTGTCGTTTTTCATATTCCTGCATATCCAGCTACTTCAGACCCTAGGGTTTCTTTTCAGCTGTTTATTTTTCCTATTTTTATGTTGTTTTTCTCACATAAAACCCTAAAACATTAAAATTTCTAACTTCCGTGTGTTTTTGGCCCTATTGCGCAGGTAAGCGACATCAGCCGCAACTGAGACGGCAACTTTTCCGAAAATCTACCGCCGAGACAATCGGAACGGGAGGTCCCACTTTTCGGCCCCAAACCTGCGACCTGGACCTCCAGGTCGCACTTTTCAGCCTCTTTTCTGCGACCTGCACTGAAAACAGGTCAGAAACTGCGACCTGCCCTTTTTTCAGCTCTTTTTCTGCAATTTTTCTGGGTTCTGCTGAAGCTTCTGTCACGGTTTTCCAGCCTTTGTTTTAGCCCGCTTTGACCTGGTTCTGATCTGTTTTAGCTCATCTAAGTGGGAACCTAGCCCCCTAGGGATTCAGTACCCTCCACTTTTTGTGGAAGAGTTTTTAGCTGTTTCAGCCTCTGTTTTTCTGAGTTTCAGCCTCTCCTTTTCCAGATCTGATACCTCCTTTTCAGATCCCTTTAAATCAGCCTCTCTTCCTTTCAAATCACCTCTTGTTGTTTTGTTTGGACCTCTCTTTAGGACCTCCTCCCTGTCCTTTCCGCTTTTTGCTGATTTCCTCCCTTTTTCCAGCCACCTTGCCTCTGTCTCTTGGCTGTGATCTGCACCTCTTTTCAACAGCTTTATCCTTTAGATCCCTGTCCCTTTTGACCTTAGATCTATTGGCCTCTTTTCTGTGTGTTTTGCCTAGATTTTTCCCTTTCTTTTCAGATTATTTTTGAGAGACCCGCCTTCTTGGGTTAGATAGATGCACAAGTAGCTGTTATTTTTCTGTTATTTCAGCATTATATACTGTTCTCTGTAGGTTTATTTTCAGTTACGCAGCACACTTTTTTCTTGCTCTCAAAATGGAAAGGGTTTAAAAATTAAAATTAACGCACGCCACACACTGACCCTAAGTGAAGAAGCGCCTGGTTAACACCACCTGGCAAAGACTCTAAAATCAATTGTCACTGCACCTTTTCTGCCCTTGACCGTAATTGATTCTGTCCCTTTCTGCCGCTGTCGGTTTCCTTCTTCCTGTCATCATTGCGCCCCCAAGGCGCCTTTCCCGGAGACTTCTTGGCCTTCACCCTCAGTTTCCGGTTGATCGACCTGCTCCGCCCCGCCGTCGTCGAGCCAGTCCACCTTCGAGTCCGCACTCCGACTCCTCTCCTGATTCCTCGGGTCCTCCTTCTCCTCCTGGTTCTCCCCCTGTCACCTTCACTATGTCTGGTCCAGGGCCTAACGCTAGCGGTTCTCCCGGCCCTAATGCCGGCCCTACTACTAGCGGAACCGCCACAAGAACTACCCCGGCCACCCCTGTGCTGCCGTACATTGCAGGCCTCAGCCTCCCCGATTTCCATCAGTTGATCAATGACCCCATTCACCACAATGCTAACTGGCCCGCTATGCCAACCAAGCTCCCCTCCGACATCCCTAAGTTTGAGGGCCTTAATGGAGAATATCCAACCAATCATGTCCGATCTTTCCACATGTGGTGTTCCTCCAATTCCATTACCGATGACTCCATTCGTCTTCGTTTGTTCCAACGCACGCTTACCGGTGAAGCTTCTAAATGGTATGTTGACCAAGCCACCTCTTCCCATACCACCTTTGCGACCATTGCCCAAGCCTTTCTATCTTACTTCCAGCTCCCTCTCCGATACGATACCGGCATGGAGCTCCTGACTTCATTTAAGAAAACATCTTCGACCCGCCTTTCCACCCATGTTCAGGAATGGCGACGTAGACGCAGCTTATGTCGAGCTCCCCCTTTCGAAGATCGGATCTATATGGGCTGGTTCCTTCGCTCTCTCCTAGCTCCCATCGGCAAAGATGTCGCCTCCCATTTTCCTCAAACCGAAGAAGCCGCCCTCCAAATAGCCTTGAAATATGACCTGATCTACGCCCAGTCTGGTTATGTTTATACCGTCCTTCCTGACCTCCCCAGGCCCGGTGGCGCTAACGCCCCGGGGGCATCTCATTCCGCCGACAGTATCGTTGGAGCCCTTTCCCATCCGTATGCTCAACCTCCTACGGGCTACGGTCTCCCTCCTGGAGGGGCCAGCACCTCTAGCACTCTTCCCCCTCCCGGTAGCATGTATCTAGGATACGACATGCCTCCTCCTTTTGCCCAACCTCCTGCTTACCTCAATGTTGCCCAATCTAACCATTATCCTTATCCGCAGCCTGGTATGCCAGCTCCTCCAGCATATGCGCTTCCACCTCCTTTGCCTCCTCAACCCCAGCAACAGCACCTACAGCCTCCTCCAGGGCAAGTATTTGCACAACAGGGTGCGACTAATCCCCCTTCTTCCCAAAGAAGGCGGAGAGGCAATCCAAACCAATTTGCCCCTGGTACTCGTGGACGCAATCCCCAAGGTTTTGACCCTAACACTGCCAACCAGCCACAGGGCACTCAGCCCAAGCCGGACAGGCCTCTTCGTACCAACAAGCCTTGTTCGTGTTGCGGTGTTTACGGTCATTACACCCATGATTGTCCCCTTTTACCACAGATGCGGCAGATGTGGGAGTCTCAAGCCACATTGCGAGGACAACATGCCTCCCCTCCTGCTCCCCCTAATGTGGCCACCACTCAACCAGCTGTGTTTATTAATCCTTTCCCTTAGCAAGGGTTCGTGGCTACCCAACCACCTGACGGGCGGGTCTCCACTCCCCCTTCCATTTCTGGTTCCTCAGACTACCAGATCCTCATGATGAACTCAGATCCACCTCCCACCGTCGACCTTCACCTTCAAACTCGGTCTCGCCAGTACCCCAAGCCTCCTGCTCAGTCTGCCCCCGAGCCTCCTTCTTCAGGTTCTACAGAGCCTCTTTCGACATCCAGTGGCCCCTTACATATCCCTCAACCCAAAGTTTAGGTTCATACCAAGATTCCTAAGGGACCCCTACGTCGAAACGCTGCTTCCGGTCGAGCTGCTCATTCGTATAGTATAGTAGATGATTTGGCGCAATCTCCTACTGCCATTTCCACACTGGAACTCCTCCAGTCGTGCCCTTCCCAAAAGAAGGCCCTACTATCTGTCGTGGGCGCTGTAGATCCTGCTGATGACCAAATGATTGTTTTCAACGCCACTCAATCGGACCATCCTCCTCTTCCTCTTTCCGTCGCCTTCCAAATCCCAGTCAAAATCTGGAACGCCAACATTTCTCGGTGTATAATTGATGAGGGGTCATCCACCTGCGTGATGTCCGCTTCGGTTTGGAAGCAACTCAGATCCCCTGAGTTGGCCCCTTCCACGATCACCCTTCGAGCGTGGGACGACCATGCCTCCCAGCCCATTGGCTTGTTTCGTAATTGTCCTATTACCCTCGCCGGAAAGACTGTTTGCATTGACGTCGAAGTCATAGACGCCCCGCTAGACTACAACATTCTATTGGGGCGAAGCTACACCTATGCTATGTCTGCTGTCCCATCCGCGATTTTCCGCAAGATGCATTTCCCCCATAATGGAAAGATAGTCACCATTGACCAGTTGACATATCATGGCCAACGTCTCGGACTCACACGAAGACGACCATCTCCTCTGTAGCCAATAAGCAAACCATCGATTCTCTGACCAGTGTCTCCCCCGGCGTCTACAAAGATTCCTCCCTGCTTGGAACTTTTCCTAGTCTTCCCCCTCCTCATATCCCGGATCCCAGCTTATTGAATGTTTGCATGATGCAATCGTCTCAGGCTGCCCTTATGCAGCCTACCTCGGCTAGTCAGCAACCTCCCCCTCGCCCCCCGCACCCTGCTCCTAGCCATTCATATCAGCCAGCCGGACCTCCTCCTTCTAGCCCTCCCCCTACAGCTGGTATCCCTGACTCCCTTTACCCTCCTGGATCAGTTCCCCCTGGCCTTAACCATCTCGGAGCCGTCCCTCCTGGTCATTACCCTGCTGGGCAGATACCTTTCTTGGCTCCCCCTCTCGGAGTATTTTCTGTCCCCGTCATGGCCACCCTCTCTCTCCCTAACCTGACCCTCGGCATACCCGTCTGGTACATTGACCCTCCAGCCGCTACCCCTCCCAGTCACCCCAAACCCTACCTTGCTTTGACACCGGTTCAACCAGTCCCCCTTGCTTCCTCCGGGCCCCCCGCACCTCCCCAGGACCCTGCCCCTGTGGTTCCAGCCTTGGGGAAAAAAGGCAAAGCAAGTAAGGGGGCAACCAATCATGACCAAGCTGCCCCGACAACCCCTACCCATCCGCGACCGCCAAAGCCCACTATCCAGTGCGCTTTGTGCGATATTGTCGATCACGCAACCCATATGTGTCTTGAATTACCACACCTCAAGATCCTGGTCAACGAGACGTTTCCTGACTCCGATATCCCCGAAGTCTATGTCACTATCCCAGACTCTATCCCGAAACTCAAAACCTTGCGCACCAATCACCCTTGTGCCTTGTGCGATTTCCACGGCGATTACACCCACCTCTGTCCCCGCCTTGATGAGTATCGTTCCTCCTTAGACACGTACCGCCAATTCAAGGCTACGCATGACAAGATACCTTCTCACTTGTCTGTGAGTTCTACTTCGATAGGACCAGAGGATGTTCCTACTCTCATTCACATTCCTCCTCCCACTATCGAATCAATGGAGCCTTCGACCACCATTTCGTACCTATCATCCTCATTGCGGGATAGTTCCCCTAACCTTCGACCTGTAGACACTCTCAGTTCCCCCTCAGTCAACCTTGGGTCTGTTGACATTGCACATCTGAGCCCTTCTCCTCATGATGACCCATCCCACATCACTACCTCATCGAGTGACCCTTCTTCCTCCAGTCTTCCCATATTCCAGTCCGATGAAGACATTATGGAAGCCATGACCAACCCTGACTTTCCATGGGATGATATGCACCATCGTGCATATTTACTCCCATAGCAGTCCCATGACCAATATGCTGTGGAAACCAAAGAATTCATTCCCCATGCAGTCGATTGGTTTAAAAATCCCATTCTTGCACCTGATGCTTTCGAAGAAGGAAACATGGCCAATATCTCTCCTACCATCAAAATTGAAATTTCAGTCAAACCAAGAATCGAAGAATATATCACCTTGGGCACCCAATGCACCCCGAAAGAAATTGAAGCTTACACCAAGCTTTTCAAAGAATTCCGCGATATTTTTTCCTAGTCCTATTATGAAATGCCCGGACTCGATCCATCCATCGTCGAACACCATATTGACACATGGCCTGATGCCAAACCGGTCCGTCAAAAGTTGAGACCCATTCATCCTTCCAGACGTGACGCTATCAAAGCTGAAAACGATAAGCTCAAGCAGGCTGGTTTAATTTACCCCATTGAATACACCACTTGGGTTTCCAACCCCGTTCCCGTTCTTAAGAAACAAGGCACCATCCGTGTCTGCATGGAATTTCATGACTTGAACAAAGCTTGTCCCAAAGACAACTTCCCCACGCCGTTCATTGACCAAATCATTGACAACTGTGCGGGGCATGAGGTCCTATCCTTTATGGATGGTTTCTCCGGATACAACCAAATTATTATCCATCCTGCTGATCAACTAAAAACCGTGTTCATTAGTCCGTGGGGAACTTTTTCTCACCGGGTCATGCCTTTCAGCCTTAAAAATGCTGGCGCCACTTTTCAACGGGCCATGTCTTATTGCTTCCATGACTTAGCTCATATTATCCTTGCTTATTTAGATGACCTCACTGTGCGTTCTAAGCATCGAGCACAACACCTACATGATCTGCGTACCATTTTTCTCCGATGTCGCAAGTATAATATCCGCCTTAACCCATTGAAATGCATTTTTTGAGTTCCCACCGGCCGTCTCTTAGGCTTCATAGTGTCTAAGGATGGTATCACTCTTGACCCTTTGAAATTTCAAGCCATTCTTGAACTCCCCATTCCGCGTACCCTCCGCCAGCTCCAAAGTCTCAAAGGCAAAGCTAATTTTCTTCGTTGGTTCGTCCCTGACTATGCCACTACTGCACATGGGTTCCTTAGACTCCTCAGATATAATATCCCATTTGTTTGGGATTCCTATGCTCATGATTCTTTCGATGCCCTCAAGCAGGCTCTCACATCCGCTCCCTTGATCCGCCCTCTCGACTTTGATCGGGACTTCATCCCGTATATCTCCACTTCCACCTATTCGGTCGCTGGAGTCCTCATCCAGGAAGATGACAATGTTATCAAGCATGTGATTTACTATGTCAGTAAGAACCTTGTAGGGCCTCCTGTCTCCTACTCATATGAAGAAAAATTAGCGTTGGCTGTCGTGTTCTCAGTCCAAAAACTTCGTCATTATATCCTCATGCACTCCACCAAGGTTGTGACTAATTCCAACCCCATGGCTTTCTATTGAGTCGTCATATCCTCTGCAGTACGCCGGGTCGGGTGGAATTATCCTTCGGGAATTCGACCTTGAATTGTCACCAAAAAAAAGTAAGAAAGGCTTAGCCCTCGGCCCAGGCTCATTTAAATTTTCCCAGGATCACAAGGACCCTCCGTTAGTAGCTTTTTGCGATGAACACCTATTTCCCATTGCTTCCAAAAACTCGCCGTGTGGTGCTGCCTTTGCAAACTAGTACAGCCTCTGTGATCGTGAGGCTCGCTGACGTATCCGACACCAGGCCCCCTGATACCTCCTTATCGGTGATGACCTCTATCGTCGCGGGGTTGATACCGTCCTTCGTCGTTGTCTCACGCACGCTGAAGCTGAACAGGTCCTTAATGCCTGCCATAGCAGCGCTTGTGGTGGCCACCTCTCCGGTCCTGCTACTGCCCAGAAAGTCATGCGCGCTGGGTATTTTTGGCCTTCCCTCTTCAGTGATTTCATTGAGGCAATCAAACACTGTTCCACTTTCCAACATTTCGCCCCTAAGGCGCGAGCTCCCCCAGCTCCCCTCCATCCGGTCGTCTCGACTGGTCCCTTCTGTAAATGGACCATCGACTTTATCGAGTGTCGCCCGCCATTCGCTGGTAACCACAAGTATATCATCGTGGCAGTCGACTATTTCACCAAATGGGCCGAGGCCATGCCAACATTCAACAACACGGCAGCTACCGCGACCCTCTTTTTCTTTAACCACGTTATAGCTCGATTCAGGGTTCCCAAACAACTGGTTTCTGACCATGGCAGACATTTTTAAGATGAGATATGGCGTGAGCTATCCTCAGTGTTGGGTTTTGAGCACCAATATTCCTCCTCCTATTACCCCCAAGGTAATGGCCAAGTTGAAGCAGTCAAAAAAATCCTCAAGACTATGCTTCAAGGAACGGTGAATAAGCACAAAACCAACTGGCATCTCATGCTCTTCCCTGCTTTATGGGCCTATCGAACTTCTGTTAAAACCGCCACCGGGTTTACTCCTTTCCACCTAGTTTTTGGAGAGGAGGCAGTCTTACCGTTCGAGTGTGAAATTCCTTCCCTACATCTGGCCGTTGAACTTCTCCCTGACACCCAACCTCTAGAAAAATGACTTATCATGCTTGAGCACGCTTCCGAAGACCGCCGTGTTGCCTTACAAACCATGGAAGCGGCCAGCGCACAAAGCTGGAAATTATGGCCCGAAAGTCAGACCTAGCACTTTTCGAAGACATTGCTATTTTAATATGCTGACTGGGGCCACGGTGTCCTTGGTCATGGGAAGTTTGACTCCCGTATGGCTAGGCCCTTACATCATCGGTAAGGATCACAGTAAGGGCATACCTCTTAAGAGATTCCCAGAAGACCATCACTTCCTAATCCTCGCAATGCACTCTATCTTAAGAAATATTACCCTTAGCATTTCCCTTCTAAGATGCGTGTTTTATTTTCTGTTAGATAGCCAGCATCTTTTTTGTACTTTCATCCTTCGCCAGGACCTATTTTGTCCAAGAAGGGCCACTTCACCTCCAATTTAAATCAAATTTCCTCACTTACGACACTTGTACTTGGGGCACCACTTCGCCTCCATACTTGTCCATGTTCGTGTCGATTTTCGTCCTGAGTTCCCACCTTGTACTCATGTTTTCATAGTCTCCCATTGGGCCTTTACTATGTGGCAGCACCATCAAGTCTCCCTTGTTTAGCGCATCCAAGTTGAGTCATCATCGCATTCATGGAGTCTATCCCGAGTCCCTTTGTACCCCGCCATAGCCCCCCATCCTTCATTGCTTGGTCTCTCTCTTGTGTCGCACATTATGACCTTCAGTCCCACTGTCCCCTATCCCTTATGATATTGTGTCAGGCACTGTCATGTCATTCATGCCCTTTATGCTCTAACAAGGGAAGTCGTCCATTCGCTACTCAGTCCTTTCCACTTCACTATCATCCTTAGTGTCAGTCTGTCTGTCGCTCTACCATTTTCTCTCGTGCCTTAGTTGAGGATTTCTCATTGCCTCACTTATGGCGGACCCCCTTCTGTCGACATCAACTCATTCATTCCAGAAGCCGAGTCTAGAGGGCAGTGTACCTTGGTTCCAGCTTCCACTCTTGTTCGATACCTCGGATCAGGCAAAGGGATCTCTCATTTCCCTTTGACTTGATTGTTTCTCCACTCCTTTCGACGCCAATGGAATCCGTATACTTGATGGTTCGGTGATCTGACAACGGCTCTTGATGATTCCGGGTGTGTGTGAGATGTCTCAACCCTCACTTGAGGGGAGTGGCCACTGCGAGTAGCCCCCACATGCTCGGATGACCTCCTCCTTGCGGCCCTCGATGCGGCTCCGAGATGTTGATGATGTCGACCTTAGCCACTTGCGGCGCCTCTTTGATTTGCATGTATCGGTCGGATTTTGTGAGCCCTCCCCATTACGAGGGGCATTTGGGTTGTATTTGTATCTCATGTACTCGGATGTTATTGTATCGATCCTGGTAGCTGTTATCCCAGACACGGCATGTATGTGGGATTCCTCTTTGTATTTTTATCGGCTCATGATTATACCAAATCTGTACTTTATGGTTCGGTCCCTTGTTTATTGGACACACTATTCTTTTTTACTTTGTCTCGGCGGGCATAGGTATGCCTCCCCCGCCGCCTTTAGCACAGGTACCCTCTCATAAAAAGAGACTTGTTGCACCTGCAAGTCTCGTCTCCTCAGGGTCTAGTTCTTCAGCACATCAGTCTACCTTACATTTCTCTCTCTGACTTCCCTTTTGATGTCTGGTGATTGAGTTCTTACAACGTACTTAGGTCATACGATTTGCTCCTAACACTCGCACGCTGGGGGGCAATCTGTTACACCATTTTTTGGTCATCTAACCTACTATCATTAGATGGACCCAAGTACACCATGTAAGACCAATTTTACCCTAAGTAAAATTGCTTTCACTATGTAAAATAACTTAATAAACCACATTTATTAGGTTGTTTATGGTCTAAACTGGAAACCCCAAAAGGAAATATTAAACAAACCTATATTTGTTTGATTTTCCTCATGGAATAATTAATTAAACCATAGTTGTTATTAATTACAGTCATGTTTAACCCAAAAACAAAGAAATTAATTAGATAAACCTTTATTTATCTTATTATTTTCTAGGAATAATTATTTAAATCTTATTTAGATAATATTCCTTGTTAAATATGACCAAATCACCCACAAATAATTAAATAAATCATTATTTATTTGATTATCTTCCAACCACTTCCTTAAAAGATAAATAAATCATTTATTTATTTATTTGACTAATCAGGGATTTGACTGATCAATACCTTTCCCTCAACAAATATAATAAAATATTTATAAAAGGTGGATCTAGATTTAGTTAACATTATTTTAATCATGCACAGATCTAGAACAAGCCCAATATCATATGTTATAAATAGGAGGAGTTTTCCCATCATTCTTCACCTTTTGTTGCCTATTAGATCACTCTGGATCTATACACTTGGTCCCTTTTTTCTATTATTTGCTGTGTGAGCTCCCATTGAGCTCCTTTCTTTGCATTGAGTTTTCTACACCAACAAGAGAGAGAAATCTTAGATCTGAAGTGCTGAGGACTTCCAAGAACCCATCCCACTGAGGAGAATTGGATACGCCATCTTGTTTTCCTCCCAAGTGCCCAATTAATATAAAAATTCTTTCAAAAATTTTTCTTGTCTTGTCTATTGGTATATGGAGCAAACCCTTGTTTTTTCTTGCTTAATGTCTTTCCATGCATAGATGTTTGGTGTTTTGCAGCTCTTTTCTTGTTTAACTAACCGCAGATCTGAAGATATTGGTAGCCACTTTTGTTGTTAGGGCGATTAGTTATGCGTAGCTAAAGTGGTCCTTTTTCGTACACTTCGACAAAGGATTCATACTAACACCGGGATCAACTAATTGCCATGGGGTTAACTTCGAATGAAGGACTCTTAGTAAGGACAACCCTGAATGTTGTCACTGACGAATGGGAAACCTTTGTCTAGGCATAGCACAACTGCCTAATTAGGGTGATATATGGGCCATCCTTCGACAGGAGGAGATTCGATGGATGACCAAGAAGGAATTCAACACCAGAAGTAGCAAAGTGAAGAAGGAGGGGGAATTGGACACAACTCTTGCATCAAAGGAACGACGATAGGAAGGGAAGAAGAAGAGGGACCTATCAAAGGTTTGGTGCTTTAATTGTGGCGAACTTGGACACTTTGCCAGCAATTGTCTTAAGAAGGACAAGGGATATCCTGATTCCAAGGCAACAATAGGTAGAGGCAACAATGGTAGTGAGGATGATGTGGCTATGAGCTCATCGCCTGAAGGAGAAGAATTGGGCGACATTGATGCGTAAGAGCGACCATAGATGGGAGGCGGGGGATCCTTGAGGTGCCCGGACTCTTGGATCACATACATGCTACGGGAGCCTTAAGATGATAAAGGCGGGATGGCGGAAGCGATGGGTGCGAGAAGATCACGGTGAAGCGGAAGGCGGGCGGGATGCGCCAGATGGGAGCGGCGTAGTGGGAAGCAACAGCCGCGTGAGTTGCATGAGGAGGTGATGGCACTACACAAAAACACGGAAGGGCGGTGCTTGCATGGTGTAGAGCAACAACAATGTCGTGGCCGGAGAGGCAGGTGCGGCGCATGTGTAGAAGAGGCTTGGGTGATGAGATGCAACCCGATTGACTAGTCTATCATTTGGGCAGGGGTCCTTCAGTTGCTTACTCTCGGCAACTGAGTTGCAGTGTAGTAGTTGGCAGTACGATGCAACAATTTGAGAGGGAGCTGCAATATGGATGTAGCAGTGACGGTGGCAGAGGTATGAGCCGGTATAGGGAGCACCGGCGCGGTGGATGGGGCAGCAGGCTAAGCATCAACAACACGAGAGACCGATGCCGAGAGTGGGGGCAATGCTTCGGTGTGGAAGTATTGCTAGAGCACACTCCTTGCTAATAGGGAGTGTTGAGATTTTAGGGTAGCATCGGATGTGCTCTAGCTCCGAAACTTTGTGGAGGGGCTGGAATACACGAGATTTCCAAGCCCCAGAAAGCGTTTGGAGAAATTCCATCCGGTGTAAAAGTTATTCAAATAATAATTTTTTTTAATGGGGACCTAAGTCTAACTTAGGGAAATTAAAAAATTAAAGTGAATTAATTTACACATGTGATGAGAATGTTCTAAGTGACGTGGATCAAACATTCTTTTAATACGGCCCGTCGATTAGAGATTAGATCATGACGCGTTGGTTTCCCAACGAAAGAAGTATAAGAGGAGGCCAGGGTCGGTTGGAGGACACACACATAGCAGAGCAACGAAGCTAAGTCGAATTTACGGGGCGGTTTGTGAGAATTTGAAGCGAGTTTGCAGTGCAGTGAGGGGCAGAGATCAGCAAGGGATGATCTGATCTGAGGCAGCGTAGAGCTAGCCAGGAGAACGTAGTTCAACCAACACCACACAGAGGACTGCGTGGAGGCTGCGTAAGCCCAACCAGGGTGACGCAAACCCAACCAACGCATCGCAGGGGCATCGTAACACCAACTAGGGTGACGCAAGCCCAGCGAGAGCAGCGCAGAGGTAGTGCAACACCAGTGAGGGCGATGAAGTGGGGACGCTGGCCAGTAGGGGCTGATGGAGAGGCTGCGAGGCAATGCTGAGGGTTCCAGTGGGCTAGAAAGGGCTCGAATTCGTAATTCCCCGGAGAGGGTTGGATCAGCCATATTTTCTGTCTTCGAGCGAAAGGTACAACTACCGTATAATTTCTCTGTAAGGCAGACCGTTTCTGGTGCCTATATAATTGTATTCAGATTCTGCATAATAATTAAACCCTCTAGAGCTGTTGCACCGGTTTTCCCGCATTGGGTTTTTCTAGGGACATTTGTCCAAAAAATGTGTGTAATTTTGTCGCATGTGCGTGTTGTTCAGTAAATGATCTGTAGATGTGTAGATTGCAGTTTGTATTTCCTTTAGTGTTTTTCTGAATATTCAGATTAATAACTTGTTAATTAATCAAACAAGTAGGTGAAGTAGATCGAGACACTACAATAGAGTTTCTGTTTTGAAACTTTCACACAATAGTGCTTCCAGAGCAATCGAATCAAGAGATATAGCACTAGATGTGCTCTTTCCATCCATCACACTGCCAACCAAGCCAACATCAAAATACTCATGGAATCTTAGATTCCAACAATGTATCTCTTATTATAGATAACAGAATCACAAAGATATCTCAATAAGCAGTTATTCAATATATGAGGCTCATCCATAGATTGACTTCTTCATAATGAGGCATATGACTGATAGGGTGTTTATGAAGAACACTAGGGATCCCACAAGATATACATATGCATACCAATAGCTTCTCCATCTCATCAGACCTTTAAATGCAGGGAATAGTGCAACAAGGCTAGGTCTTCCATCTTGACTTTAAAAGTGAACTCCCTCTTACATTGATAAGCTAGAGGGTCATCAATCAGACATCATCAATAACTGCATCTTTACAAATCAATTAACATGGCTTATCCTTAACTCCCTCTGAATATAGGGAAAGTGATCTTGCCAATAATCATCGAGCCACCTGTAACTTGCCCCTTTTCCTTAGGTCCATGTGCCAAAATCGTTAATCATAATCATGCAGCGTCCTTACAACCTCTCAAGTTACAGGATTATATCAAGGCATCATCACAGTCATCATAATCATAATCAATTGCCATGACGTGCCTTCATCAATAAACAGCGGGTAAGAGTCATCAGGTTATACTGCCATGAATTCTATAGCTCCCTCTAAAGCCCTGCTTCACGTGACCATCCAACTTTCAATGATGAGCTTCTCATGCAAGGGATGAGACTTTCCACGAGGCAACAGCAATAGCAAACTTCTAGGAAGTTTGCTTCAAATCAAAGAGTAAACTCTGAAGAATCATCATGGTCCTTCTTCAACCATAGTGAAGAAATCCTCCCATGAGATTATCCCAAAACAATTGCATTATCCTTCATTGCTAGATGACTGCAACCAACACATTAAATCACCCAATCCATGATGAGGAGGGGTCATTCGCATCCAAGCATCCATATTCATAAGATCGTTCTTCATAAGATCCTGGCTCAACACATCAAAGTGCCCAATGACCCAATCAAGATGCCAAAATCAAGGTCTTCATAGTTCCCTTTGCTCATCGTGCTTACCAAGACATAGGATCTGCCATGCACATCCTTCTTCCAATGCTTTCTTCATGAGGCACCTGCAATAGCCATAGACAAGCACTACCAAGCACAATATGTGATCATAAAAGCATGAGATACAATCTAGGGTTTTCATACACTAATGAAGGATGGAATTCAAAACATCATTCTTATCAATCACACCCTAGAATCCACAACCCCTAAAAATCAAAAGAAAGGGTTTCTTATGAGGGAACATAATAGGGTTAGGGTTTCATATGTGAGCTAGGATTTCCCATGAACCATCTAGGGTTCTTATTCAAATCAAACCCTCCATCAAAAGACCCTTAAAACAAATAAAAATAAATGCAATGCACGTACCTTGAGAGATACCATATCTTTGATTTTACGTTCATGCCAGCAGCTACAGGGGTCTGCTCCAAAGTGCCTTGCACTTCTTCTATCTACCAGACTTTCAAGGGTACTATCACCCTTATCCAAAGGTGCCAACATTAAGGAGTTGCACACTTTTCTTAAATGAACTTCCTTTTCTTCAACTACTAGACAAAAATAGGATCACATGGAGGGTTGCCACTAAACCTTCTCAACAAAATCACATCAACTGCTAGATAATGAGAAACTTAGTCAACAATATGACATCATGTAGTGCTTTTACTATTCTTCAAAAATCATTTTCAAATTGATGTCTAAAGAGACCATCCCTTCTCATAACTGCATCCTCTATTTTCATTGACTTCAAGGCACCTTTTATGAAGGCTTCAAAGACAAGAAGATATATTCCTTATTGATTTGCAAGTCGGTTTCAATGGAGTTCGCTTATAACACTTGTATATATATATATACGTGCTTGTAACAGTTATAAGGACTTGACCTATTCTTCAATACACAAAATAGGGTTCCTTGATTTTACAGATATGGATAGCGTAGGATGCCCACTGATTGTCTTTTCAAGGCTACAATTCATACCTTGCAAATATATGCATACAAGATCTCGACTTCCTTAAATTATGGAGGGCCTTAGAAATGTCCTTTATAATGTTGTGCCACTAATTCCAGGACAAGTCCTCCTCAAGATGACTGATAGGATACCACCCTTCTAGCCATAAATGAAGTCACCTTTTAGGGCCTCATAGTTGTGACCACAATGTATCAAAGTCCACACAACTGCCAAAGTTTTCTTCAGATTAGGGCATTTATAACAAGGATGCACTGTCAAGAGCAATAGAAGCAAAATACCCTTCAATTCTACTTGTGCAAAGAAGTCCTCCCGAATTGCTTCAGACAGAGGGAAAAAATACCTTGTTTATACTCAGAATCAAGCCTTCAAACTTCAAAGTAATGTACAAAGATGCTATGAATTGATCCACATTAATTTCCTTAGTGTAGATGGGGAACTTAATGACTCAGTCTGAAGGCTGTTGTGGCTCAATTACAAATGCTTACACTTTGAAGAATAACACAGGGAAGCCCTCTAATCAGGTCACAAAACTTAACGCTGTAGGTTTAGTCCATGGTTCTCTATATGCCTTGAATTACCACAGGCCTCCTACAGAGCTGAAGTCTTGTCAAAAGTAGCCGCACTAGTCTCAAGCATTTGCAACCTTGACGCATGCCATAAGCCATACAATAGCGCGAATACTTTGCCTAGATTACTGCCCTACCACTATGTCGAGAATCCTCCACTGGTGGGCAATCAAAGGTTCAAATCCCACAGCCAGCACAACCGTAAGCCCAACAAAAATGACAAAATTGTGCCTCAAATGACCTTGGCTGAGGCTGAGTAGCCTCAGATAGTCTGCTCCTTCAGCAAGTGACCGAAACAGAGAACAAGAGAAAAATGTTAATCTTACACAATAGATTCGCTGCTCTGCAGAGCTCCGCAGGGACGCAATACTGTTTAAAGAGGACTTTAACATCTTCAGATTTGATTAATGGCCTTCATGAGCTATTTAGCCCAACTCTTGCATATACCCAAACTTGCATATTTTTTCAAGACCTCTCATGTTTTCTAGGGTTGCAACAAGATACTTCAAATGCATTAGCAATCCACTGCTTTATCTTGACTTCAGGGAAACTTGACAACATCTCTTGTGATTGCATTCTTCCTCTTGCTTGGGCTTGACCTCACCTTACTCTGATACCATGTTAATTTTTGAGTTAACATGTTCTTTGCTTAGGTTAGTTACTTCACTAATCCATTAGATCATTATTAATTCCATTAATCCATTAGCAATCACATTAACCATTATCATATGACAGTAACTGATGAAAGAACATAAGCATAAATAAAGAAGACAAGAGGACACCGGATTTGGCAGATGCCAAGGAAAAACCCCAAGATGGGGAAAACCCTTTGATCAATTCTTCTAATTATTATATCAAATGTTCAACAAAGAGAGAGAGAGTACACAAGTCAAAATTGATTTGCCAAATCATAGTCAAAACAACACTGTCAAATCTGTAGTCAACCATAGTCAAATTTTTCCCTATCCAAAAAGTCAACGATGGTCAATTCAGTAGCAAATAATCCTCTATGGAGCTTGGTCAAAGGAAGTCAAACTCAACCTTCTGAAGTGGTCAAAGTCAACCCAAAACAGTCATGATAACAATAGTCCAACTTGGTCAAACTTTGCTATCAACTCTGCAGTCAACCCTGCTATTGGTATGCGGTCAAAGTCAACAAAATGCCTCGGTTCCTGAGCCAATAGATGTGACCTGCCATAAATGAAATTCTAGTACAAAAACTATAGTCAAAGGAGGTCAAAGTTCAAACCATGCCCGATCAACGTTGGTCAAACCTGTAAGAGTCTCTAAAATTTCGGCCTTGTAATTCCTCCTGCAATTTGTCTTTTTGCTACCACACGTATGAGGAAAAGAGATGCCAAATAAGTTGTACGGACCAATCAAATGAGGAGAGGGAAGGATGTGTGAGTGAGTGAGGTGCCAAATGAGGTTGGAGGTCTCTCTTATTTTTACAAATCGTTGAGGGTGAAGTGACATGTCACTTGCGCTTCATGAGCCTACATGAAGATGTGGCTGACCTTGATAATTTAAACATGTGTGGTCATAAATTCGAAAACACATTTCTACTTGTCCAAATTTGATGATCTTTAGATCTTTGGTCCTCTCGAAAAGAGGAATTCAATGCAATAATCATCTCCATCAAATGAGTTGTCCAATAGTGAAATATGGCCATAGTTGCCAATTTTAACACTATTGCATCAGTTAGTGCCTTGATTTCAGTGTTGGCATAATCCCACAAATCATTGACCAACAACACTAGCTTGATTCTTTTATTTCATGAACTGTAGTTGGAAATCCCTTTCATTTGGTCCTCAAACCTCAAGCCAGAAACCATCTTGACCAGCTATCCTTCCTTCAATAGCAAGACAACTTAGCTCCCTCTTAGAGCCGATCCCTATGAACACTTCTAACCCAACTACTCTTCAAATTAGCTTTGATTCCATGTTAGAATTCCACGCACCCTAGGTCTGGTCTATACCTTAGCTAGGAAACATAAACACACTAGCAGTGCCTAATTTTAAAACAATGCACAATGGATATTACACCAGCAATCATATCAATGATAGTACACAATAATTATGCCCAAAACTTTTTCCTTACAATTTCGTTAATAAGAAAACTCACAGGACTTGTACCAGGGATAATGGCCCTTTATATCCCTATATAAATGCCAAAATACAAGTCTGTTCTTTGAGTAAATACCTCGGGCTGAGGCCAATTCCCTTAGGTTCTCTTTAGCCCAAAATACAACACCCACTACTCATCTAAATCACACAACTATAGCATTACTAGGGCTTAACCAACCCACCTTAAATTACCAAAATAACAATTTACTCAACTGGGCATATTCCTTTAGCCCACAGTCCTCCACAGTTGGCTTATTTCCCCTTGTAGGCAACACTTTTATCCTTCCTATAGCCTTTACCAACCGCTCAACTAGCTACTCTTAACCCTCAATAGCCTTATCTTCCATGTTTTAGCCTTCTGTCACCCACAATAATCTTGTAGCCTATTCTCCTTAGTTGCTGGTTGCTTCAATCCATCTGCGGCTAGATTCCTTATGGTTGTGGGTCACCTAACTAGGTCCGCAACCTATTCCTTGGGCTTGTGGCCACCTGCGGCCATCCAATTGCAGTCTTCTGTGGCCCTTCTGCGGTCTCATGTGGCCCTCCTACAGTCTCTTGTGGCCCTCCCATGGCCTGCCTCATACGACCCTCTTTTTGTAGACTTGCAACTTCTTTTTGTAGACCAAAACCATAGAAAACTTTGTCTTCCTTGAGTTGTCCTTTGCTCCTCTCACTCGTGCTATTTCCTTCCTTTGACCTCCGACACCTTTTGCCAGGGTCGCGAGGGACCCGCCCCCCCTCTCAAACCCGCTTCGGAAGTGCACTCCGCTCGAGACTAACCTTGGGATTGCACTCCCTGATTTTTCGGGAGTAGAATAGGGAGTGGTTGGGAGCGTTCACTCCCTAACCACTCTCGTTCACTCTGATAGCAATTTTTTTAAGGCGGAGTGGTCACTTCTGACCACTCCCGACTTTAAAAAAATCGCTCCTTGTGGGCGAAATGGGAAGGGCCAAAAAAAATAAAAGGCCCTCCTCCCCTCCCATAATTCACCATTTGCACATTGAGAGAGCAAGAGAGGGATTTTGGAATTGGAGCTTGAGTTGAGGAGGAAGATTGAGAGAAAGATTGAAAGGATTGCTTGGGAGCTTGAGGAGCTTGCAAGGGAGATTGGAGCTTCGGATTGAATGCCAAAGAGGTAGGATCTTGACTCTAATCTAGCATTTGTGTTTTTTATTTGCTCATTGTTAAATGAAAATGTTTTCTTCTCTTTTTCCCATTCCCATTCCTCCATTTATTGCAGGATAGAAACTAAAACTCCACCAAAGTTCAAAGAATCAAAACTTCAAACATCATGGCTATATGGCTTGGAATTCTCTTGATGTTGTTTCCTTTTTTTGTTATTATGGTGTTGGAGAGTAGAAGAAGGGGGGTTGATCATGATGAAGATGATGAAGAAGTGGGTAGTAGTGGATTTGAAACCCTTGGAGAGGAGGAGTACCTTGGTGAGGAGGAAGAGGAGAGTGGAGATGACGGCACAAAAACGAAAGCAAACCAAACCCCATTGTGGAAATAAGTTTCTAGGCTTGAAGTAGGAAAAGTGGGTGGAACCACTAAATTTACATGCCTCCATTGCAAAAGCAATTGCACAAGTCCATACACCGATGTCAGAAAGCACCTCTGCGGGACAATGCCATGGGATTGATGTCAACAAATAGGAATCAAAACTCGTGTAAGTTTGACATCACAACAAAGAGCCAAATACAAAAGGGAAGAGGAGGAAGCCCAATGTAAATCTGAAATATCAAAGGGTGACTTTGAACATGATAGCCCATAATCACATAGACAAAGAACCTCATCAACATCCTCCCATGGCAGTGGATATGGAGGCATACGAACAAATGTCCCTTTAAGGCATAGAACCATATCGGATTTCCTTGACGAAGGGTGTAGGAATGATATGGATTCAAAAATTTTCCGGTTTCTCTTTGCATGTGGAATACCATTCAATGTTCTTCGCTCACCTTATTGGCATGAAATGGTTTCCGCCATTAATGATGCTCCCAAAGGATACAAGAGCCCTGGGTATGACAATGCTAGAACCGTGGGACTTGATCATGAAAAATAAAAAATAGAGCATGCTTTGGGTCAAATGACAAGTTCTTGGAATGAGCATGGGGTGTCCATTGTATCTGATGGATGGTCAAAAGTAAAAGGCAAGCCATTGATAAGTGTTATTGTCGTGTCTAAAGGTGGTGCAATCTTCCTTTCAACATATGATTACTCAGAAAAGTTCAAGATCACCATCAACATTGCATAACCATTACTTCAAACAATTGAACGTATTGGCCCATACAATGTCATCCAAGTCATTACTGATAATGCTTCTAATTGTAAGGTAGCGTGAGAAATTATTGAGGACAGATACCCTAACATATTTTGGTTTGGGTGTTTGGTTCACACAATGAACCTTTTGATGCATGATATTATTAAAAACAAAAACCCTCAATACAAATGGATTGGTGATTTGTACAAGAGAGGAAAAAAATGATAAAATTTACTACAAATTATAGCAATACCCATGGGATTTTCCGTAGTCACTCAAGTTTGGAGCTGTTGAAGATTGTGAAGACTAGATTTGCTAGCTATTACCTCACCTTTAGGTGCCTTTTGAAGGTAAGAGAGTCATTGGATAGCATGGTATCAAGTCAACACTGGCAAGTGTTAAAGGACAAGGCTCCAACCGCAGTTGACAAGCAAGGTTTTGAACAGGTGGAGGACGCTTCTCTTGATGGTCTGTTTTGGGCACGTGTGAGGGAAGTTTTGCAATTCACCAAGGCCATTTATAACATGTTTCGTTTTGCAGATACAGATGCACCAGTGATTGGGGAGGTGTATGAGTAGGTGGATAACATGTTTGGGCAAATAAAAGATATTGTTTAGGAAAAATATCCCAACTTGTATGATATTATTCAAAAATTTGTGTGTGCACAGTGGAATAAAATTAATGTTCCACTGCATGCCTTGGTGTATATCCTTATGCCAAAATACTACTCTCCATCTTGGTTGGGAAAGCCTACACCTAGGGGTGGGGTTAATGCCAAACCCCATACAGATCCAGAGGTACAATAGGGATATACGAAAGCATTAGACAAGATGGTCCTTGACAACGAGGAGTGTGCTAATTTGCGTCTTGAATCAGGAAAATGATTAACCAGCACTGGACTGTTTAGTTCTTTGCATTCATTGGAAGATAGGGACACATTTGATGTTATCACATGGTGGGACGCATATGACAGGCAGGGAATTTTGCCAAAATTGGAAAAAAAGTGCTCTCACAGGTTGTAAATACTTCTTCTGCAGAGAGGTGTTGGAGCACCTACAATTTCATCCATAACGTGAGAAGAAACAAACTCAATGAAAACTAGGCAGAAAGCTTTCTTTATGTGCACTGCAACTTGAGATTGTAGAGTCATTATTGTGATTGGGCTCATGAGGATATATCATATACAAGTTGGGACAACAACCCAGAGGAAGATAATATGGAGGATGGTGCTCTACATCTAGAAGAATTGCAAACAAAACTTTTGAAAAACGATGATGAAGCAAGACCAGCCATTCCACCCCCACCATCCAGTAGCAGTGCTTGAGTTCCAACATCTTTTCCTTTGCTGCTGTCACCTTCATCTATATCCTCATGTGGAGGGCATGTGGCTTTTGGTTCTGGTTGTCTGACTATGCGGGAGGAGGATTCCAGTAGTAGTAGACGACCATGGAGTGTAAAAACTCTGGTAAACTTGAATAAGTATATATTATTATTGATAAAGATGAGATATGAGATATGATTATAATGGCGAATCACCAAGGCTTTAAATATAGCCTTATGGTGTCCCTTGGCGAAGAGGCATGATCTTTGATCATGCCCTTTCACTTAATAAAACCTAAGATAAATATATCTAACTAATAATTAATAAAATATACATAAGATTGCCCCTCTCTTAAAGATGCTTTGTCCTCAAAGCATACATAACGATAGACAATGTTGACGAACGCCTGGGTTTCTTGAGCGGTGGGCTCTTGCTTCCCACATTTTAAAAAGATCGTGAAGCATCTTCTCGAGCTCCATATGTTGGTGATGCGGATAGCGACAAGATTTGATATTGATAGGGTCGGGTACTTTCTTGACTTCTATTGGATGTTCATGTTCCTTATTAGGAGGTATTTTTATTAGCAGGTCTTGGAAGACTTTTTCGTGTTTCTTAACTATTCCTTGTTCTTCTGGTGATTTTTCGTGATTTCTCTTTAGATTTAGAGGTAAGTTACCAACAATTATCGTTCGATGCAACTTCTCCTCATCATCAAACGCTTCCTTCTTAACAACCATATATGCGTGAACATCGAAGGCCTCAACAGCTTCTGGCACTGTATCAGTGGCTTCGAATGTGTTTATCTCTTCACATTTTTCTTTCAATTCTGGGGATGAAACATTTTGTTGTTTATAAGAAACTGTATTTTCATGGATTCTTTCATTTTCAACGACTATGTCTGTTGTTGCATCTGTGATAACAGTCACGTTAAATTCTTTATGTGGCTCCTTCACCAACATTGTTTCTTTTTCTGCCATTGGATTTTCATTTATATAAAAGTTTTCAATAACTTCTGTTGTTGCATTACTGGCTTTATAAGTGGATTGAGTTGCAATTTCTTCTCTTGGTTTCTCAGCTCTATAACTTTCATGGTTGATTTCAGAGTCTCTACTTCTAGGTGGTTCAACACTATAGCCTTCATGTGAGCTGATTTCCAATTCAACCTCATTTAATTGCTCTTTTTCAAACATGTTATATTCATGATGATGATCTGAATTAGCTGAATAATTTAGTTGATTATGTTCGACATTTGGGAATATTAGAAGTTGTCTCTGACTTAACTTATATATCTTATCATTTAGCTTATTGAAGAGTTCTGTCATCTTGTTCATTGCTTCGCTATGCTTTTCTGTGACCTCGTAATGATTTAGCCACATTTGTCTTTCTATTCGATTTGTCGTATCATGAACCTTTTTGATGTCATTGGAGTGTCTTGCAACTGTACCTTCAATATCGACTAATCTTTTTCCAAAGTCGTATGAATTATTATTGATCTGTTTCTCAAGATCCACCAATTTTTTCTAGAATTCAGCCATCGACATCGATGAAGACATTGGCGTGTATGAGGTGGGGAATATTTTTCTGCCAGTTTTTCGCTCTTTTTTATTTAAATTAATTAATTAATTAATATTTAATTAATTAATTAAATTAATTTTTTTTTGAAATAATAATAATAATTTCTATTATATATATATATATATATATATTTTAAATAATAATAATAATAATTATAATTATTATTTTATTATTTGAATTATATATATATATATATATATGTATATATATAACTATGGGGAAAAAGATTGTTAACCTTGAAAAGTCACGTTGTTTTGAAAAGTCACTTTGTTTTGAAAAGGCACGTTGTTTTGAAAAGGGGAAATGGGTTTTAATACCATGGGCAATTACCATGGGCCCAAAAACCATGAGCTTGTAAACCACGAGCAATTACTCTTCCTTTTTAATTTTACTTTGTCTTCACATGTACCTATATGTACTTTCTATATATATATATATCTCTTTTTACTTTTTCTTTTTCTTTTTCTTTTGGAACTATTTTCTTTTAAATATATATATATATATATATATATATATATATATATATATATATATATATATATATATATATATATTTTTTTTTTTCTTTTAATTTATTCCCCCCTTTATGTTTACTTTCCTTCTCTCTTTTGATTTTATATATATATATATATATATATATATATATATATATATATATATTTCTTCCTTCTTTTTTAAAAAACAAATGTTGCTACCCACAAGCACTTGGTTTTAAAAAAAATCTGCAATTTTGGAATTTTCTTGTAATTCCTTAATTCTGGGTGATTACACAGATCCCGAAGAGCGATGGCTCTGATACCAATGGAGTGTAAAAACTCTGGTAAACTTGAATAAGTATATATTATTATTGATAAAGATGAGATATGAGATATGATTACAATGGCCAATCACCAAGGCTTTAAATATAGCCTTATGGTGTCCCTTGGCGAAGAGGCATGATCTTTGATCATGCCCTTTCACTTATTAAAACCTAAGATAAATATATCTAACTAATAATTAATAAAATATACATAACAGACCATGACCTTTTCAGAAATTAGACATT
Source organism: Pinus albicaulis (assembly GCA_034641835.2). NCBI lineage: Eukaryota > Viridiplantae > Streptophyta > Pinopsida > Pinales > Pinaceae > Pinus > Pinus albicaulis. The sequence continues at coordinate 1,053,360,045 of CM076581.1, forward strand.
TCTTCTGGCGACAAGAGGAAGCAGTAGGTAATAAATTTACTTGTCTTTTCTAGTTTCTAGTAGTTTTTAATTTTTATCACTGGTGACTCTTTCATATTTATTATTATATTTTTTGTAAACAATATATGACAATTTAAGTTTGAAGTTGGCACATATAACTCATTGGTAATGAACTATGAATATGATGCTTCGTGAAAGTTGAAAGTTGAAACATTTCATTTCATCTTAGATATTTTTGGTTATAGTTTGGTTACTTGGTAATGGTAATGGTTAAAAGCAATGTTGCACGACTTGTACTTGTACAAGACTCTTCTGGCCATTGACTCATCGACCCATATAAGACTCAGGAACGACCCATATAAAACTTGTCTAAGGCTCAAAATGCAAAAAAAACCTTAATGCAAATTCCCTTTTCCTCCACCTCATTTCCAAAAAAAAAATATTTAATTTTTTTTAAAAATTTTTAAATTGCCTTTTGAGGTTTGATGGGTCTTATAGGGGTCTGATGTGGGTCTTATACGAGTAGCTGGGTCTTATGCGAGTTTGCTCGAATAAGGGTCTTAGGCCCGGGTTCTATGCGAGTGACCCAGCTCGCCATAGAACCTGCAAAGACCCAAGGGTACTCGTAGGTCTTATGCGGGTGGTGCTTCACTGGTTAAAAGTAAAACTTTAGTGATCAATGATGATAAATGCTATATATTGAATTTTGAAAGATTGAAACTTTAAGATTGATGAATCTTGAGACTCAATATGTTGTATGTTACTAACTTGTAGACGTGGTTGATGAGGATTATAACTTCTAGATGATTGATGTTATATGGTCCAATCCATAATTTTATGTTTTTTTACATCTAATTCATCATTCTACATGCTTTTGTTGACATATATGCATCAAAATATTTAAAAATGTATATTATATAAAAATTCGCTCCCGATTCGCTCCCAAACCGAGAGCATTTGAAAATGTCGCTCCCTACTCTAGCTCCTGCTCCCAAGTAACCTTTCCTTTTGCTGCCTTTTTCACCACACAAGAAGATGATCCTTTATTCTCCTTGTCCCTTGTATTTATACCTTTCCAAGGGTTGTGAAACCCCAAGGGTCATGTTTCTTGGCCTTGCTGGCCGATTTGAGCCGACTTGACACTTAAGTCAACTTTTAATTAAATTAGATTATTAAACGCCTTTCTTTGGGTTTCAAGCCCACTCCTTTGGGTCCAAATCCTTGAACTTTGGGTGCATTACCACAAAATCTAGCAAGCCCTAAGGAGTGAAAGCCTATAGGACAAAGAGCTAGATTAAGTGACAACAATGGGATAATGGCCTATTATCACCTTTAGCCAATGTTCCTTGTGCTTTATGGACTTTCACCAATCGGAGGAGTCCCAGTAGGAAGGGGATCACTTAGAATAGATAGGCTAGGTATAGGGCACTAAGTGATCAAATTAGAGCTCATTCGAAGAAAGGCTCAATAAAGGTACAAAGCTTCAAAGGAGCAAATTGCTCTCTAAGAAAAGCCCTAGAAAAGAAGGCACACGACATAGGGTTTTGAGGTTCTTCAATGGTGATAGGTATTTCACAAGGTCAAGGCTCGGGAGAAAGGGCTTCTTGTGATTTACTTCAACAAGTATTAAGCTCATACAACCTTCCAGGAAGTCCTCAAGTTGAGGGAGAAGAATCTAGGGTTTCCCTCTTGGAGTAAGACCTAGAGCAAGAGATTGTATGGATGAAACTCGAGTGGATGCCCACCAAACTTGGAGCATAGGTAGCCTAGACCCTAAGCTTGATGTCTAGGCTCTTGAACTCCCAAAAAATTCTCCTCCCTAAGATTTCACTGCAAGTCCTAGATTTTCGCCCTAGCCTTAAGAGACCAAATTTTAAGAGGAAAAATTATGGATAAAAAGTAGAGATGACCACCAAGGACTTGCAATAGTGCCTTGTCCTTTCGGCATATGGAGTCTTAGGATGCTTAAGATGAGATAAAACGTCCCTAAGGAGGTTCAAAATTGATGCCCTAGGTACCAATTTCGAACATTTACCTACTTCAAGAGATAATGGAGTTTCATGGAGAATTTAAAGATATTCATCCATTAGGAACATTCATTACATGCTATACATTGGATAACATATACAATACTCTACTAGAAAGCTCTCCAAGAATAATTTTTCAACAATTAGGGCACAAATTTAGCATATTGTAGAGCAACAATTCCATACATTAAACACATTCAAGAGAAAAATTCCATCAACATGAGACACTTACTAAATGACTTGCAATATATCCATCCAAATATCCAAGAAATAACCCCAAAGAAGAAGTGTGAATTATCTCCATACATCAAAATGCATCCCAACGAGTCTCCAAAAGCCAAAGGAACAAGTGCAAGTTCTTTACAAGAGAAATAATCCAAGTGTGATGATGATCCAATACAAATGAATTTATGTTCTATTTATATGAGTCCTACTAGGTAGAATTATTAGCCTAAGCCCCTCAACATTATAAAAATGGGCAAGATACATCCCTTGGTCACAAGCCGACCAAGTATCTTTACAAAATTATGAATTAATCATCCAAATGCAAGGCAGAATGATGACGTCATGTTGATGTAGGTTCGTTGGTGTGAAAGTTCCTAAACCCGAAATCCCTATTGCAGCAAACTGATATTACTTATCCTACTTGATAAATTATACAAGTTATTTACTATTTTCTACAAGTAAATATTGAAGCAAATACACTGCAACCTTCACTACATAAATAAACTGCCGAAAATAAACACGGAAACAAGATCTGAACAAGAAGAAAAATAAACACACATGACACCGTTATTTTCGGACTAACTCCCCAGAAAAACCCAATGTGGGAAAACCGTTGCAGCAGATGAGGGTTTGATATTATTAAGCATAAGTTTTTAAATACAATTAGAGAATCTGACTGATAGAGAACTAGTGACGATTACCTCACACTGACACTGGAGATTTGGAATTGACCCAACACTGAACTGGATAGCGCCACACAGCCTCTGCGCAAATTTGCGTCACTCTGGCTGGGGAGTACATCACCTCCTTTTGCTGGTCGTTCTGCTGGCTAGATGCTGATTTCTGGCCCTTCCGGTCTCACATCCCGACTCTTCGGCACTGGATTTGATCGGTCCTCAGCAAAACTTTGGATCTCCTCAAGGTTGCAGCGCTGCCTGTGCGTGGCACTGCGCTGCCCAACGTAGCTACTACGCTGCCTCTTTTGCATCCTCTTCTCTACCTTCTGTGCTAAGTATTCTTGGCTCAGGAAAATATCTTCCAACCGGAACTATCACTGCCCCCTTATTGCAAATGAATCAACTTGATCAAATCCTCTAGTTGCTTTGCGCTGCTCACTTGAGAAATTCCATCTCTAGACTCACTCGGTGTATTTTCCAAATGCCCATCGAAGTCCTTCTTATAATCTTCTCGTTGGATAACCAACAACCTGGATTAAAACATAATCAATGGCTTAGATCATATTTGACTCGATCTCCGTCTTTTTCTAGAAGCTTCACACGTAGTTCTATTAATATACTTTAATTATTTTAATTCCCTAAGTTTAGACTTAGGCTCCCATTAAAAATAATCAATTATTTTAATAAAACCTCATCCGGGTGGAATTTACCAAAATGCTTTCAGGGTATTTTGGAATACATGTGTCTAAGCCTCCCTGCAAAATTTGAGACTTAGAGCACATCCAATGCTACCATAAATCAACACTCCCTAGTAATGCATCCTGCTGAAGCACTTCACTAACTTTGTAACATCTCCCTCAGCGCTGTTGATGTTTGACACTACTGTCCACCAACTACCGTGCTGCTGCATCTATGCTGCTGCTAACCCTGCATACTGCTGCCAACTGCTACTGCACTGCAACTCTGCTACTTGATGCAACAAAAAAACATCCAAACACTGAACCAAGTGTTCAACATGATGCATCTATACTGAAGATCTGACTGCTGCTAGTCTCTGCGCTAACCCTCTGAAGTTGCTGCTCTGCTGCTGACTGTGTGCTGTGCCTTCCTGCACTGTTGCCAACTCTGCTCTACGCTGCTCAGACTCTAGCGCACTCTAGGCACTGTACTGTCACTCCGACACCCCTTTGCACCAACTTACACTTGCCCATCCTGCTACTTTTGATTTGGGCTCTCGTAGCAAGGTAATGATCCAAGAGGTGGACTCCTCAAGGATCCTGCCCGACTGCAGCTCTTCGAACTACAGTTCTAGATCACCCCAATTCTCCCATGGACATATGTGAGCGATCATCGCAAACTCTTCCTTCTCGATCCTTGTGGTTGCAGCCTGCGAATCATGCTTCTCATCCTTGTCCTTCTTCTTGAGAGGACACTGCGTAGCACAGTGACCATACTTGCCACACCGGAAGCACTTGATCTTTGAGACGTCCTTTTTCCGCCTTCGCTGCTCCTGCTGCCCCTTAGATGCAAGGGCTGCATTCTCATCCTCCTCCTTGGGCTTCGTACCACTACTGCTGCTGCCATCAAGCTTGCACTTGACTAAGTCTCTCCTCATCTCTTCTTGCTGAAGAGCTGTCGACATCCCTTCCCAATCCGACAACTTCTCTCTACCTAGGAAAATCTGGACAAAGACTTACCACTCTTCAGAAACGAAATTCAAGGTTAATATAACCATCTCCGTGGCCTGAGGTGCTGACCCTACAACTGTTAGCTGATCTCGAACATCCTGAAGCTTCATTAGGAACGGATCTATGTGCTCTCCCTTCTGCATTCTTGTAGATCGCATCTTCTCCTCTAACAACATCTTCCGTTGCTCAGAAGACCCCTAGTATAACATAGCCAATGCATCCCAAATCTCCTTGGTAGTCCCTTTTCCAAAAATATGTGAGACAATGTGATCCCTCACTCTGTTGAGGATTAGCCTTTCGGCTTTAGCCATATCTTTCTTGTAGGCCTTAAGTGGATTTGCATTTGCGGGGACAACTACCACGCTCTACCACGCTATCGATGAAGGAGTTGAGATCATGCTCATCCAGAAGAAGGAGATCCTTGCCTTCTAGATTACATAGTTGGAGGCACCCTCCAACCGATCCTGATCACGCAACCTAGTGGCTGCCATCTCACCCAACCAAATGTCGAATTGCTGCCTCTAACCCCCTACGCAGCTGGCTCTACACACTCCCTGTTGGAGTAAGCCAAATAAATCTCGATCACGCTGCTTCTGCACGAGAAATCAAAATTTATTGGGCAAGAAATTCTCTGAGGTCAGAATTCCCTTAGTAGGCTTCTTCTTCCTTCTTCTGATGCTTTCTACACCAACAACTGCCGCTACAAGAAAAATGCGTCCCATTAGAAACTAGTTTGCGCTGAAGATGCTGCTGCGCTGCTCCCTTTGTCACTGACAAATTGAAAACTGGAAATTGTACCTCTGTGTCGACTCACTCAGAGAGAAGATTCCCTTGCAAATCTTGCCCTCTTGGCTTGGACTGCGCAATCCCTTGGGGATTCCATCTGCTTCCTACGCAACTCTTCGATTTCTCTCCTTCTCTTCAACGTTGAACTCTTCCGGACTGCTCTCTTGCTTCACCTGCGCTGCTATACAAGCTTTGATACCATGTGAAAATTCCTAAACCCGGAATCCCTATTGCAGCAAACTGCAATTACTTCTCCTAATTGATAAATTATACATGTTATTTACTGTGTTCTACAAGTAAATACTGAAGCAAATACACTGCAACCTTCACTACATAAATAACTTCGTAAAATAAACGTAGAAACAAGATCTAAACAAGAAGAAAACTAAACACACATGACACTATTATTTTTGGACTAAGTTCTCGGAAAAACCAAATGTGGGAGAACTAGTGTAGCAGATGAGGGTTTGATATTATTAAGCAGAAGTTTCTGAATACAACTGGATGCCAAAATTTTGGCTATCCACAGAGAATCTGACTGATAGAGAACTAGTGAGGATTACCTCACACTGACACTGGAGATTTGGAATTGACCCAACGCTGAACTAGACAGCCCCACACAGCCTCTGCGCAAATTTAAATCACTCTGGCTGGGGAGTACATCACCTCCTTCTGCTGGTTGTTCTGCTGGCTGAATGCTGATTTCTGGCCCTTCCGGTCTCACATCCCGGCTCTCCAGCACTGGATTTGATTGATCCTCAGCAAAACTTCGGATCTCCTCAAGGCTGCAGAACTGCCTTTGCGTGGCACTCCGCTGCCCAGTGTAGCTGCTACGTTGCCTCTTCTGTGTCCTCTTCTCTGCCTTCTTTGCTATGTATTCCCGACTCAGGAAAAGATCTTCCAACTGGAACTATCACTGCCCCTCACTACAATCTAATCAACTTGATCAAATCGTCCGGCTGCTCTGCGCTGCTCACTTGAGAAATTCGATCTCTAGACTCACTCAGTGTGTTTTCGAAATGCCCATCAAAGTCCTTATAATCTTCTTGTTGGATAACCAATGACCCAGATTAAAACATAACCAACGACTTAGATCATATTTAACTCGATCTCCGTCTTTTTCTAGAAGTTTCACACCCAGTTCTATTAATATACTTTAATTATTTTAATTCCCTAAGTTTAGACTTAGGCTCCCATTAAAAATAATTAATTATTTTAATAAAATCTCATCTGGGTGGAATTTCCTAAAACGCTTTCTGGGTATTTTGGAATACATGTGTCTAAGCCTCCCTGCAAAATTTGAGACTTCGAACACATCCGAGGCTACCAGAAATCAACTGTTGGAAGGGTCTTCTTTGTGCCAAAATGTGTGAGAGGGCTCCATAAATCACGAACTAGGGGATGGCCCCTAATTCTCCATGCAAGTCATCATGTGGGTCCCCAAATTGGGTTTGGGGCACAAAAGCTAGTCTCATTGATCTTTTGATGTTGGAATATCCTGTAATGCTCCAATATTGAGGGTTCTGACAATGGTGTTTTCCCTCCCATGTCTCAAGGGGTGAGACAAAGCCTCCTATGGGCCTTGGATCAGTTGCCAAACGATGTGATCACTGCTAAGCCGTATGGGGAACACTAGTCCAAGTGCATCATCTTGTGAATATAGTGAGGCAATGAGCAGAGTGTTGAAGGTGCCCATGGCATGAAATGATCTTGTACACATCATGGGAGTCCCATGGCTCTTAACGCTTCCCCTAAGGGTGTCAATATGATCCTCTGTTGGACTTGGGCCCCAATTAAGTTACCCAAACTATGATGAAACCACCTGTGAATTACATAAAATGTGCAATGCACATCCTCACCATCAGGTACAATAATACATTAGTGCATCTAAGTGTACCAAGCTTGTTTTTTTTTTAACAGTCCCTAGCTTCCCTCATGCTTGGTCCATTAATGTCCCCTCCACCCCCCCCCCTCCTAACCCTTCTCATTTGAGGTATTTATGGCATCTATCCTCTGATCCCAAGGAATCTATTTATTCCGGTCCAGCTAGCTAATATCATTGTGAGGTCATCCCTTACCGAGCTTGTTAATCAAGGGCACATTGAGACTTCATATTGGGCTTCCCTTCCAAATTTGGGGCATTAATTCGTAATAATGTTACCTCCCTAGGTAGGAGTGGTTAATAAACAACCTTATTAGGTGTTCTCAACCCCTAAGGAGAAAGACAGGTCCCTGATATTGTTGAGATTTTGTGGTGTTGGGGTAGCATCAGATGTGCTCTAGCTCCCAAACTTTTTGGAGGGGCTAGAGTACCCGAGATCTCCAAGACCCAGAAAGCGATTTAAGAAACTCCATCCTGTTTAAGAGATATTTAATTAATCAATATTTTTAATTAAGGACCCTAAGTCTAACTTAGGAAAGTTAAAAGATTAAAGTTAATTAGATTAAACATGTGACGAAAATGACTTAAGTCACACGGATCAAGCTTCTTCTAATCTTAGCCTTCGATTCAAGATTAGATCACGATCGTTGATGTTTCAACGAGAAAAGTATAAGAAGAGGGCTTGGGGTCAGTTGGAGAACACACACAGAGGCAGAGCACTGAAACTAAGCTGGAATTCTAGGGTGTGGTTTGCTAAGAATTTCAAAAGTGTTTCAGCTGCAGCGAAGGGCAGTATTGGCAAGAGGGATGATTTGATCCCAGGCGAAGAGTGCAACGAGGGTAGAGAAGCAACAAACCAACGCAGCAACTATGCAACTTAGCCAAGAGCCCAGTAGTGGCAACGCAGAGGCTTCAGGAGCTACGTAGGCTTGACGCAGGCCCAGAAAGGGCAGCGTAGGGGCAGGAGGAGGCCAACAGGGCTGATGCAGGCCAAACCAGGGCAGTGCAGAGGCAGCGTAACCTATTATGGGGTGACGCAGGCCCTTCCTGAGCAGCGCAGGGGCTGATGCAGAGGGCTTCAGAGCAGCGCTATGGTTTCTGAAGACTGAAAAGGGCTGAGTTCTGTAAATCCCGTTTGAGGGTGTGAATCAGTTAGTTTTTCTGTCTCTAGAACAAAGGTATAGCTGCAGTTCTTTTATTTCTCTGTCGGGTTAACCAGTTTGGTGCCCAGATTTGTTGTACTTAGAGTCTGCTTAATAATAAAAACCCTCCAGCAACTAGAAGACCAATTTTCCCGCATTGGGTTTTTCCGGGGACAGTTGTCTAGAAAATCCTTGTCTGTCACTTTGTCATTGAGCATGTTATTCAGTTTAGATCTGCGTGTGTAGGTTGTTAATGTATTTATTTTGATGTTTATGTTGGAGATTTCAGATTAATAACTTATGTAAGTAGGAGAAGTAAATCAAGAATTTAACAATAGGGTTTTTGTTTACGTATATTCAGAAATTTGCACAGATACATCTTTCAATTGATAGGTGGCATATGAATGATGATGAGATGGATGGTGTCACAGGGGCCTGAAGGCCAAATGCCATGGGTACAAGGATAGAAATAATGAGGGATGTCCACATATTGGGTGTATAAATGCAGGAGGGAGCAATCACAGATGCATGAGTTATCTCGACCTTTGTTTTTCCACCCTCCTTTACTTGCCTTTTGCCTTTTCTTGATTTTTCTTGTATTACTGCTCAAGGCTTCAGGAATGAGAGCATGTTGTGTATGATGTGATAGTTTTAAAAACCAGCCGCCATGAATCGGAAACCGGTCAAACCGGCCAGTTCATTAGGCTACCAGGTTGAACTGGGCAAAAAACCCGGTTTAAGGGTCGACTTAGCCAAAAAAACACAAAAACCAGACCAAACCGGCCGGTTTATGACGGAACCAGTCGGTCCATGGTCAAACTGGCTGGTTCTGTCATAAATCGGTTGGTTCATTGCCAAGGCCGCGACGGACCTACACAGAGTCTTTTTGGAAGCTTCCTGGGTGTTTTGGAGGGAAATTAATGGTTGTTTCCCTCCAAAAACACCCTCTCCAAGCCTTTAAAAGGAGCTCACCCCCCTCATTTTCCTCACACACCTCATTTGGAGTTTTTGTGAGTTTGATTAGGAGCTTGGAGAGTGTTGAGTTTTTGTTGGAGTAGTGGAACATCAGAGAGTTTGAGCTAAGTAATAGCCATCATGCCTCCAAAAGCTAAGGATACTACATGGGTTCATTGTGATATGATTGATGGAAAAATGATCTGCAAATATTGCCAAAAATCTATTGAAGGAGGGGGTATTAACAAGTTCAAGCAACACTTGGCTAGGATAGGAAGCCATGTAAAGCCACGTGGAGCACCAAATGAAGTAATAGGGCATATTAGGGAAAAAATACCTTCAGAAGTTTGAGACTCAAGTCACTGAACCAGTAGAGAAGTTTGTGACTCAAGTAGTTGCAAATTTTGGGAGTCGAGACTCAGCCAACTGAGTTTGATCATGATGATAAGTTTCAAGTGATAATGCTGATCACTAAGATCATATATGTAGACTTGTAGTAGGCCAGTGGCCCCATAGTTTGAACTTTGTAGGCTTTGTTTTTGAAATCTAGAGGCCATTTAGAGCCTCATTGATTATATATTTTGTTGCTGATATGTATTGCACTTGGTGCCATTTTGATATATTCACCTTTACATGGTAATATTTTTTTTCCTCTTGGAAAACTCGTAATTTTTCATTAAATATGGAAAAATTACATGTTGTAGATGCCTTAAGGCATATGCATCAAAATGTGACATAGTCACATATCAAAAATATAGTCTAGGTAGGTACCCCTGACGGAGTGTACATGATAGTATCAACAAGTTCTAACTTCTGATAATCTAAATAATACAAATATATATGTTCAGTTCTGTATGGTAAGTAACCAAAATAATATCAGCTATATGTCAGCAATCCGGTGCTGATCTATGTACGACCTGTGATAATATTTGAAGTGTTCCTATCCGTTCTGTTCGTCGATTAGCCATGTCCCCCGAGGTTGGAGCATGGCCTCCTTGGATAGCGTGTCAGAAAGCTGGTTACGCTCCCTGTAAATGTGAGAACATGAGATAGATTCAAATTGTGATTTTAATTGCTATAGGTCCTCCAATATGTGACGAAGTGTGTGAACGTGACATGTAGATGACATATTGAACCAACTGATGATAATCTTGGAATCCCCGAAAATCTGAAGATGGTGGCATTCATGTTCTATAGCAAAATGAAGGAGGTGATGCAGGGTGATAAGCTTGGCAAAATTATTGGTTCCCCGTCCCAAACCCATTCTAATTTTGTAATGTTTATCGTCATTGATGTGAAGCATGACATTGCCCCCGCAACCATGAATCTGAGCGAAGCCATCGAAAAATGCCCACGACTTTTCCTTGTTGATGACTTCCGGGGTAATGTTGCGTGGATGTGCTTGAGGGGCGACCGAAGGGAGACAATTTTACAGAGCTATCACCCGAGCGGAGGCTGATATCCAATGAGGCTGAGTTTCGTGAAAGATGATTCGGTTCTGGATCTTCCAGAGGGACCAACAGATCAACATAGGTAGATTGCGGGCTTTGAGAGAAGTGGCTTGTTGCCACTAGAATTGCCAAGCTTCAGCGATATCAGACCCATGCCACTATGTCGAAATATTGAGATCGTCCAATATTAGTCACCAGAATGCAAGGGATGTATTGCACTGAAGGAATAGGTGACAAACCGATTCGGAATTTGATTTGCATAAGACACACCATGTGGGTCCAATGATAGAGCGATTTTGTAAGTTGTCTCCCGTAGGGGCGATGTTACGCAGTATGCACCACATGAAGAGAATGGAGCAGGGAGGTGCCTCTAGCCTCCATAAACAGTGCCACCACCATAAAATATCATTGGGACGATGATCAGAGTGAATGAATGCGTACCCAAGCTTCGGAGTGGATTGGCCGCTCGGGACATGTTGCCAACTGCCTGTGTGATCCGAATGTGAGATTCGGAGAGGGCGTTTATAAAACCATGCCAATGTTCATGCCACTGATCGGGTAGCCCAAGGAGAGTGACAGATTTCCAACCCTGCGCAAAAATAGATGTACCTTCGGGGTGCGCAATCTGATCAAAGGTAGTGATCCCCAAGCCTTTGAGATGATCCACTAGGACAGAGGGTAGAATATGGGCACCGCCACATCCTGGCCAGGGGTCAAGCCCAATCCTAGCAGATGCCCCAGAATTGATATGCGAAGCGAGGCCATCCTTGATGTGAGGCAGTGATTTGATAACAACCTTCCAAACAACAGACACATTTCGGGTACTCCATGAGGGCCTGCAAATCCATTCAATTAGAGATAGAGGCTGAATATATTTCTGGGTGACCACCTCGGTCCAGAGGTTGTGGGAGGTCATGATTTGCCATCACATTTTTCCAGCAAGTGCAGAGGAAAATGAGTCCAAACTTTTTATGCCTCAACCCCCCCATTTCTTAGGTAGAGTGACACTGTCCCAATTGATCCATGCGAAAGTGTGCCCTTCTTTGTTGCCCATCCAGAGGAATCTTCTGCAAATTTGTTGTATCTTGTTAAGAATGCCTTTGGGAATCCAAGCAAGGGACATCTAGTACACAGGTGTGGCCATAAGAACAGACTTGAATAGGGTAAGTCTGCCAGCCCTAGATAACCATCTGTGGTGCCAAGAAGTGATCCGATTTTCCAGCTTGGATATGAGCCATGTCCAATTAGCAATGTGATATGCGAGAGGCTTGAGACGGAAGCCAAGATATTTAAGGCCATCAGATAAACTGAGGATGGTGAAGGGGAATTGTCGGGCTGCAAGGGTCTGTTCTTGAAGAGTGCATCCAATGTTGGTCAGTGTAGATTTCTGATTATTGCAGGTCATGCCGGTCATAGTGCAGAAGGAAGTTAAAACAGAGTAGAAGGAAGAGATGTCCCCCACAGATCCATTGAGAAAGATGAGTACATCATCAACGAAAAGCAAGTGAGTGAGCGAGTAACCTTCAGTAATCCGAAGACCCAATAGCCTACCTGACCTCTTCTCATGGGAAATCAATCGACTTAGAGCCTCCATGATGATGAGGAAAAGGAGCGGAGATAGTGGGCATCCCTTGCGAAGACCTTTTTCCGAGTGGAAAAAGGGGGAGGCCAATCTGTTGATCAAGACACTGAATGAAACGTTGGTGATGCAGCACATGATCCAGCGAATATATAGCATGGGGAATCCCAGGTGAGTCAGGATCATACGGATGTACAGCCAGTTGGATCGATCGAATGCTTTGGCCAGGTCGATCTTAAGGATGGTGCCCTTGAGTTGATTGATTCAAATGGAGTGCAGAGCTTCCTGAGCCGTGCCAATAGCCTCGTGGATTTGACGGTTATGAAGGAAAGCAAATTGTTTAGGGGATATGTGAGCAGATAATATAGGCTTGAGGCAGTTGGCGATAATATTGGCAATGATCTTATAGATGTAGTTGCAGAGGGAAATGGGGTGATAGTCAGCGAAGGAGTGAGGGGAATTAGTTTTAGGGATGAGGGCGATGAAGGTGGAGTTGAAGGCATCATATAATTTCCCATTCAGTCGGCAATGTTCCACCACATTGAGAATGTCCTACCCCATGATGTCAACGAAGAATAGGTAGAATTCAATGGGCCATCCGTCAGGTCCGGGACTCTTGTCCTCTTGAAACCATTTTAGAGTGTCCAGGAGTTCCTTCATCGAGACAGGGGCGATAAGGTCTGCCTCATCATCCTGTTCCACAAAGCGAGGGAATAGGCAAGCCAGTTTAATAATCTCAGGGAGCGTAATCTCAGGAGGGGCTCGGTAAAGATCCCAGAAATGGGCAACACCCATGTTGGCCAGCTGCTGGAAGTATTAGCCCTGTTCCCTGCTCCGTCATCCAACTGCCAAATGGTGTTGATGGCTTTGCTGCCATTTGCAAACTAGTGGAAAAACTTGGTGTTCTCATCCCCAAATTTCAACCAGATGGCCCTACTGTGTAGGCGCCATGTCTCTTCGTAGGCCTTCAATATATTAGTATGCTCAGATTCCAGCAGGTAGATATGAGCCTTTGAGTCATCCGATTCGTACCCCTGATTGTCAGATGAGCCTATAACTGCTAGTTTCGCTTCGATAGATTGCAGAGTCTGTTCATCCCTAATGCGCTTCTCCTTTGCCCATGCCCTAGTAAAGTCTCTTGACCTCTTTCATCTTGAAGGCAAATAGAGCAGAGGGATCAAGGTCCGGTGGCCCAGGGTGGGTAGTCCAGCACTGAGTGACAACATCAGTATAGGATGCATCCTCTAGCCAAGTAGCATTGAATTTGAAGGGTGCCCTTGGCTTTGGTGAGCGTCCAGCGAGTTCCATGTAAATGGGAGAGTGATCAGAGAGACCCCCCAATCCAACCCACTGCGGATAGTTAAGGGTATGGGCTACAATGTCCTCATGGACCAAAAATCTGTCCAGACTCCAAATGTCTGGCAAGGGAGGCACGACTAGTCCTCTTATTGTGCCAAGTAGGATGTATCTTGGGGGACAGAATGTCCACGAGATGATGTTGTTCTATGAGAGTCCGGATTTGGTCTAATAGGGGATCGATCTGAGCAAAGTGTCCCCATGATTTAGCTTGTCCAAGAGAGAAATTGAGATTTCCATTGAGGATGAGTCTATCATGATTCATGAGGGGGAGGTTGAGGAGATGTTCCCAGAATGTGAGTTGATATGTGCACGAGCCATATATGTTGATGATGCGAAAGGAAAATCCAAAGTCAGTCGATTGAATGTCAACCCCTAGGAATCCCTCACCTCCCCAGATATTATGGAGATTTATCATCCTGGGGTTGATGCCCAGTGCAATGCCCCCCGATCGGCCGCGAGCGTCCAGGGCATGAAAGACCCAACCAAGTCGCAAGGCTTGAAGAATATTGACATTTGATGATTCAGGCCCGAGGATCTTTTGGAGGAAGATAATATCACAAGGGGTAGAGTCAAAAAGTCTGCGAAGGGCAAGTTTTTTGGCTTGACTTGCTAAGCCACGACAGTTGAAGGAGAGGATTTTCATGAGGGAACATCTGCATGGGTGGTTTTTGCTCTAAGGACCCGGTTGAGAGTGAGATTTCATCCATTGGCCACATCCTGACTAGCCTGGACGATGGCTTTAGAAATGAAGGATCGACGGCCCCGAGAAGAAATCCCAGACTTGGGGGGGGGGATGTAGATAGCTTGGAGAGGGATCATAGAAAATATGAGTGGCTACCTGCAGTGTCAGATGAGGCTTCAGAGGGGATGGGGAGTGGGTGTGAGGGTATTGAGGGAGGGGTCATCGACGAGGGGAGGGGAGGAGAGGAAGGGGGACAAATGACAAAGGGGAGAGTAGACCTAGTTGCAGAGTGGACAGATGTATGAAATAAAGAAGATGTAGCAGATAATTCAGAAGCAGTGAGAGGGTGTGAAGAAACACCCGCAGATAGTTGTGCGGCAGCCGCTCTGGATCGGGTGTTGCGTGGAGAAGGAGGCCAAGGCAGATGAGCATCAAGTGCATCAACCGGAGCGCTGGCCCACAGAGGTCGTCCATGCTGGGAAGTTTTTCGAGTGGGGGCTTGTGCTTGTGGAGTCGATTCAGGAGCAGATTCAGGTTGCAGAGACTGAGATACCTTCTTCTGCAGTAGAGGGCAGTCCTTATAGAGGTGCCCGACCTCGTAACATCTTCTACATCGAAAAGGCACTCCTTCGTAATCTAGTGGTTGAATCCTGGAAAATTTCTTCCATCTCAATGTAATAGTCTCTTCCAAGCCCTCTCTGGTGTCCAATTGGACCAATATCCGAGCCATGGTCATGATACCTGTAGCAATGAAGGTTTTATCGTGGTCTAGATAGGACCCAAAAGCGTTGCCAATGTGAACAAAGGTGTCTTCAGACCATAAGTGCAATGGAAGCCCAGGGAGACGAACCCAGATGGGTCCTGTGCCCAAATTCTCTTGCTTTGGGTCGAAGAGAGGGCTCCATCGCTTCAATAGGACAGGGGCTTGTTCAATGTGCCAATAATAGGCAAGGACGCATTGCAGGTGTTCCGGCCGACTGAAGTTGAGGGAGAACCATCCTCTGGGGAGTATGATGATAGAGGGTAAAACCTCTATGAACTGACCCCAGATCTCCATCGTCCATAGCCGGATTCACTCCACGTTATATTTCCAGCCTTGAACGTGTCCGACCAAAATCCTCTCGGCCATATCAAGTACCTCGCCCATCCTGTGTTGGTCTCCGAACGCTAGGTCAATGCCCTTGTTACCCTTCTTAACGCATCTAGCTCTCTTGGATGAGCGAGGGTTAGATCCACGGGTGGGATGTTCCTCTGCTGAATCCGAGATCTATTCCTCGTGTGCCCTAGCCGAAAGAGTGCGCGGATCAACAGGGAGTGTACCCGTGAAACACCCCGATGGTAGGGGGCGCGACGACGATCGCGGGGGATCAACCGGATTCGAGTGCACTAGATGGAGAGAGGGTGCAGAAGCAGGCAAAGACAGTGGAGGTTCCATGGAGGAGGAGGTATCTCGAGGAGGAGGGGATGACTGCGGTTGAAGGAGGGAGGCGAGAAAATGGTGGGATGTAGGGGATAGGGGGTTCGAAAGCGCTGGATCGGATACGGGTAGGGGGGGGGAAGCATTCCAGAAAGGTGGATGGCGGAGATTCAGATGGGAGGGGGTAGTCAAGGGAAGAAGGTCCCTCCAGAGCAAAGTGTGGCCAGGTGGTTGCCCTAGGTCCATCTGGCAAAACGACAGATGCGGGTGATGCCGGCGAGGCCGTGAGAGACGGGGAGTGTCGCGGAGTAGTCCAGATCGGCATGCCCTCGAAAGGGTCTGGGGAAAATTCCACCTGCTCATCCTCCATGGCATCTGTTGCGGGTCGGTCGATAGCTGCAGTTGGCCGTGGAGCCGTTGGGAGGTGTGACCGTGAAAGGCAGAGGGTAAGGAGCGTAGAGGGGAGGCCGCGATAGGTGAAGGAGATGGTCGCTGCAGAAACCCTAGCCGTAAGCTATCACATGCGGTCGACCTCGAGACCGTGCAGCGGTAGAAAATGTCAGAGCCCCCGCCATCGAGCTCACAACCCAATTTTCTACATGGTAATATATATGAGCAAACTTTGTATATTTTGTGTCTATTGGTTTGGAATCATGGTTTTAAATGTAAAAAATAGTTTTTTTCATTAAAATTTATTATTTCATGTGTTTTTTTAAAACCAATTCATTGAGATCTAACCAGTCCCGGTTTGAAACCTGGTTTATTAGGTGGACCGGTTTGGTCATCGGTTCCAATTTTTAAAACTATGATGTGAAGCAATTATTACCCCCTTAAGCTAGGGCAGTTCATCGCCCACCAGGGGTTGAGACGTGCATGGGCTTCTTAATGATGTGGGGGCACTAGGAAGCAAGGTGATGGCCGTGATAAGGGGTAGAGCTCATATTTGGCTTTTTCCCACATTCTATTTTAAATGTCCCATCCATCTTTTGCATTTTATAATATTCTTTTCATTTGTTTCTTGCTTGTGACCATGATATGCTTTTGACTTTCTTTTAGTTGCATCAACCTCTAGGGCAATGTTTCCAAGTCCGACCTAGACATGTGGGCAAGGGGAGGGGAAGTGTCAGTGCCTTGTGGACCTAGTGGTCATGTGGACCCAAAAAAGGAAAATGATGAAATAGGGCTTGTAATGTGTGAAGGGGAGTGAAAAATGTGAAACAGGAAAACAGGACCACGTGACCAAAATTGGAGTTTCCCAAGTAGTGCCCTTCTCGAAACTATAGGTCAATAGGGGAGATCCCATGGGACTAGGATTGAATATTAACCCTCCATTTAAGGTGAGAGAACAAAACCACTGTGGAAGCCCCTCCTCCTTCCAAGTCACCCAATAATCCATGCCCAAGATGCCCAAGAAAAACAAGCACAAACACCCGATTGCACAATGAAGAACATACGTTTTGGGATGGATTGCCCACCTTCTAACATATGCTCTCGACAGATGGGTAAGGGGACATATGACTGATGTAGAGAGTGGAGATCAAATGGCACAATGTATCGGCTACATTGGTATATGTTTTAGGGGTTGATGGCTGCTGGCCGAAGAGATAGCTAAGAGAAAAATTCTCCTATGGGGTCACCCTCTTTTAGTGGGTAACAGGGTGCAAAGCCCACACATCACATTTTATGGGCTTTTCTCTCTCACAAGCCTAGCACCAAGGGCATGTGAGAGTATCTCCCGATGCTACCCAATTTCAACAAAATTTAGGTTTAAAAAAGGGGAAAAAAAACCAGTCACAGAAATAACAGCCTCATAAAATTGGGTCAAAGCCATTTATTTCCATTTGAATGTCTATGGTTTAGTAGATGGTATTATTGTACATTTTATGATTTTAAATAGAACTCTCCATCTTGGTTTTCTTCCAAGTGCATTTTTGCTGTGCATTGCGGCTGACAATCCCTTTCAAAGCATGTAACATAATTTTAGTTTCATTAAAAACTTAGAAGTTTGTCTTCCCCATTTCACAGCTTTTAATTTTCCTTGAATCATATTTTCGTTATTTTCTTACATGTTGTGATCCAGAATTACCTTTTTGTCTTTTGTTTTTTGATCTCTATGTTCTATTTCAGCTTGGCCACTCGTAATTGTCATTTAGCTAATTTATTTTCAATTGTAATTTATTGGACTAGACTGGAGTGTGCAAGCAGTTGTTAGCTGGGTATTGTCACATTCTCTTGCTGGTGAGCACATTTCTATGGTTGCAGAAGAAGATACTCAAGCACTAAGAGGAGTGGAAGGGATTGACTTACTCCATAGGGTGGTCAGCACTGTCAACGAGTGTCTTGGTGAGGCAGCTATTTTTGGGCTTAATCCTCCTCTGGAACCACTAGGAACTGTTGATGTTCTTCAAGCTATCAACAATGGGAACTCCAAAGGTGGGCCAACTGGAAGACACTGGGTCTTAGATCCTGTAGATGGTACTCTTGGTTTTGTACGGGGAGATCAATATGCAGTAGCTCTTGCCATGATAGAGGAAGGAGAGGTGGTACTTGGAGTGCTGGGTTGCCCAAACTATCCATTGAGAAAAGAGTGGCTTAACTACCATCATCGATATTACCAACTCATGTTAAAACTATCCCCTCCAGGTTCTGGTGTATGGAGTAAAGGCTATGTACTTTCTACACAAAAGGGCAGTGGGCAAGTTTGGATGGAACCTTTAGTCAATGACATCATAAAGCTGGGATTGTCAAATGTAGCAAGGCCTGTTAGTGTCTCAGCCATTGATGATCCTGCACTGGCAACGTTCTGTGAACCAGTTGAAAAAGCAAACTCAAGCCATTCCTTCACAGCAGGACTTGCTCACAGTTTAGGACTAAGGTGAATTTTTCTGCTGGAAATTGTTTGGTTTTAGAAAAAATTAAGATTATCTTAATGTTCACATCAAAAGCTTTCGGCTAACTCAATGTATGTGTTCTTTATCAGTAATCATCCATTACGTGTTTATAGTATGGCAAAATATGCTGCTATAGCTCGAGGTGATGCCGAGATATTCATGAAGTTCGCAAGGGCAGGATACAAAGAAAAAATATGGGATCATGCAGCGGGAGTTCTTATTATACAAGAAGCAGGAGGCGTTGTGACTGATGCTGGTGGATCTCCACTAGACTTCTCAAAAGGGATTTACCTAGAAGGACTTGATAGAGGCATCATTGCGTGTTCCGGAGCCCGGCTTCATGAGAAAATTATTGCAGCAGTTGATGCAAGTTGGGATTCTTCAGAGCTGTGAACAATGTCTTTGTTGCAGCTGGCAGTTCCATATGGATGTAGTCTCCATCTACCATATGATTCTTTTTATTCGTTAATATGAGATGGGGCTGAAGGATCTTATATTCTTGTTTGATGAGTAAACTGTATTTGCCAAAGTAGTGAAAGGACATTTTGAATCCTGTAAAATACTTATCATGTATCAGACATATGCTTCCAAGACCATAAAGGTCTGACAGCTTTCTATTGGAATGAAAGCTTCACTTATCTAAATGCATGTAAAGTGCTAGCTAGTGTGCCTTACCGAAGATCGACAATTTTTACATGGAATTGATGTAAACATTTCTAGAGCTTCTTGAAAATGCAGGCTGGAAATGTCTAAAATGTTTCTTAATCTTGGTGTCAAAGATATCATGTATGCTTTTACTAGAAAAGTTACAACATCTATGTTCATCTCTTTAAATACTAAAAAATACTGCTTATTTTTATCTTGGTCATCCTTGTTTCTTGATGTTTCGTAATATTTTAAAGTTCATGCTGAAATTAAATAATTCAATCTCATCAATGATAATTTGTCTTAGAATGAACTGAGAGCTATAGGAAGAATTACTCAGGCAGAAATAAACAATTCTAACATTCTCATAAACGGTAGTTTGTGTTAGAAGGAACCCAGAATTGCCAAAGTATTGCCTGGGAAGAAATTAACATTTCAACATTCTCAGTCCCATGAGTCTATCAACAGTTCCTTGCCCAGAGTTGTTTGTTTGCTTCAGAGACCTTTCGCATGCACAGATTGAATTATTTATGCAAGTATTTGCCTCATTTTTTACTACGATATTCTCATTTTGAAGGAGTAGGATATATTAGTCTCATGTTTAATATTCCAGGGTGCAAATGCTAAAATTGAAGGAATGGCCTCTATGATTCCTAAGACAATCAGCCTGCATCATAGATTTTTACTATGAAGGTTGGCTTTGAGCTCAGAGACTGAATTTATGAAATGTTTAAGCTTTAGATATTTTTTTTTAACGTCCTATACCTAGTTCATTTGTATGTGCTCTTCTCTGATAATCAATTTAATTGGGGAATTGATCATTGAAATTTGAAGTTTGAACAACGCTGTTGTGAAATTCCAAGTTCATTCTGGTTTCAGTGAGAATTTCAAGTGAATGATAAATATCTATGACATATATCTTTAAGGTAGACTTAAGAATTTACACTGTTTTTAAATATGCTAAAAGTTTAATTAGGTTATAAAAAGACAAATGAAGACACTGGTAATGTTTGTAGTTGAGAACTGGATAAAGGTTCGTTGGACTAGCTCGAGTGGTTGAGTGCTTTGAGCTTGATGTAGGAGATCTTGGGGCTGATTCTCTATACTCACCACCCTTGTTGGATGTCTCACTCGATGTTCCTATAGGGTTAGGCATTGTAATTAGCGTTGATAGGTTTACATTGAGGATTGTTGTCCCCTGAAGTGTACATCAAAGGCGCAACGCTCAGAACATGGGTTGTCACTCTAAATCCATATTCACTCCATTTAGAATCTCTCCTAACTATGTCAAGGGGGGTAGCCTCTAAAGATGATAATGAAGGAAAACTTTTTGGAATAAGTCTAGGAGATTAAGGGCAAGACAATTATTATTAGCGTAACTTGATTATTAATTAAAGCAAGTGTGAGAGTTTATGAGCAATGTATATTAAGATAAATGCAATTGGGGTCAATAAGGCAGATACAAAATATAAATGTAACAGACCGGTGCCTATACAATGCTCAAAGGAAATTTGGAAACTTGCAAGAAATAGATACTCAAAGTTACAATAACAATAATATTGCAGGAAGAATTAGCACAAAACTTTAAAGACTAAGATAACTAGATATATGAGCAATGAGCCATAAAGGAAGACAATTGCAAGAAAATATGATATTTCGAGATGCAATAAACTTGCAAATTATAGATTTAGCCCACAATTCCAATCACCAATGATCAACAAGGAATGAATGCAAGATCTAAGCAAATGTGAAATGCAAAATCTTGGTTGATTTTAATTAAGATGCCTTTTTTAGATGAATCCTTCCTCGTAGCTGTTTTGAAGCTAGTCTCTAGAGTATGTTGTGGGATGGAAACCGACGGGAAACAAACAGAGACTTGATTAACGATACCTCCCCTTGTGTTCCAACCACCCAATGCCTCAAGTGCTGCAGAGACTACGGCTCTGACGACTGCAAGGTCACCGTGTTAACCACTAAAGAGGGTCTATTTTTCTCAAGCTACAAAAGAAAGATGGTCCTAACTTTCTTTCAACCAAACTTAAGCTTGGAGGTAAATTTTAAGGATGCAATCTAAACTAGGATGAAAATGTAAGATGATGACCAAGTTATATAGCTTCAAAGAGATAATATAATGACAATATGCTTCAATGTAAAGATGTAAACCACTTATAACCAAACTTTATTGAGATATCAACTTAGCTCTCAAGGCTACAAGATTTCCAATAGCAACTCAAAGCAAACTTAAGATCTCTTAATGAAACAATGTTAACGATAACAATTTCAAAAGTCTTTAGTTATAATGTTTATTAGAGCATTTTTCACTTATGAGATATAGAGAAAGTGAAATTTAGTGGCATCAACACAAATAACTATAAGACAAAGAGATTGCTAACAATGATTTTCAAAATGATGAAATGCAACACAAAGATTAAACGATGCAATGCAAATGAAGTTAGAATGCAATGCAAGTTAGTTGGCAGAAATGAGATAGTATGTTAGTTCTCCTTTTGAAATAAGGAGATGGAGGATGCCAAGGGATCTAAGTCCCAAGCTCCCTAAGAGAAAAACTTATCTTTTATTATCAAAATTGCATGGGAAGGAAGCTCTTCAAGCCAAGAAGGAAGGACCCCTCAAATTGCATGGGAAGGAAGCCCTTCAAGACAAGAAGGAAGGACTCCTCAAAACTTAAAGAGATTACAATGACTCGGAATTTTAGATGCAATTCTCTCCTCAAGCTTACAAAATTGATCCCTTTACAATTAGAATACTTTAGGGAAGAATGGATTAGATCCATCTGTAAAAAATTATTAGAGAAATCCCCAAACCAATTTTAATCCTTTTCATATCTACAAGAATTAAACAAACCCTAAATGTTGTATACAAAAAAAATGAAAAAAATAAATGTACAGGGTTAGATAAAAATATTTACAAAATTAATCTACAATATCGACAATGGATTAGATCAAGAGGAACATGAGTCATGTTATCTCTTAGAGAAAACCATGGCTGCGGGAAAAACTCTAAGGTAACCTCAAACCTCTTTGAGATTGAAAGCTGACCCTTCAACCTGGAGAGGGATTTCTCCTTAAACTCAACTACTCAAGGTCACTGTAGTAGAAGGTTTACAATTTAGTTCTATGGCCAAATTTGTTTGAGAAATGATGAAATTTGGTTGGGCTATGTGGAAATTACACCATTGGGCATGGAGTCTAACCCTATCAAGTGATATTTGCTTACATATTCGATGAGCAAAACACAAAAGAAGGGTAGCAATAATTCCTTTGACAGTTTAAGGAATTCAAAGGGAAAATGAAAAAAAAAAAGTATAAAAGTTAAATGAACAACAAGTACTAATGCCTAGGAAATAAAGAAACAAGAGCGTAAAATATGAATCCCAATCTCACATACTTAGTTTTCCAGACATGAAGAATGTTTAAAACAGAGAAAACAGACAAAGAACTACGCCACAAGAATTTATGCAAGTGCTCATGAAAACTATATATATTTAAGATCTGCTCAAATAATACACAAGGATGTTATGTTTCAAATAAACACCAACCCTTTTTCCTTCTACATTTTTTGCTTATATAAACATTACAATAACTAACATGAGTTTCTAGCATCAAACTTTAATTACATCAATCTAAAATAATAATGTAAATCTTCTAAGTACATGCATATGAAAAATATCTTCTAAATACATCAAGTCTTTCTAAAATAAAAACTACTTGCTGAAAATTATGCTGAAAATGGGGCTGAGGAAAATGTATCAAATGGGGCTGAGGAAAATGTATCATCATAATGTTTCCCTCGCCGGTAGATCATGTCCCTCGCGGCAAATCAAGCATAGTCATCCTTTAAAAATGATATTTTGTTTGAACTCCTCCTTTCTTGGGCTTTCTTGCTGTAATTGTTGATACTGCCGTTGCCAATCTTTAGTTGTCTGAGTTGATAGTTTTGTTGAAAGACTGAATGTCATTGCTTTTCTTAACATGCTTCTTTCCAAAATGCATTGACAATGGAAATATCGATGCCTTTTTGCAAAAATTAGCCGACAACTAGAATGTCAGCTCTCCTCTGTGCTTCTCTGTATATAAAAGCTGATAGACACATGATCATCGATATGTCAAAATTCACTTTAAACAATGAATAATTAAAAATCCAAAGTGGCCCTTAGCTTCTTAGCTGAGGGTGATGGCCACCTTCAGAAGAACATCTACTGTTTCCATTCTTCTCCACTTAATCTACCTAGTTTCTATAGGGCCTTTTTCCTTGGTTGCTTTAGCTTTTGACTTCTTAGAACCTACAATTTTTCCTCTGTTTATTATGAGGTCTTTTAATGACATGTTTTCCACATCTATCACCTCCTTTGCAACGTCTGAATTGTTTTTCAGTTTTATCTTAAGCCTCAGTTTGTTTGTAGGCTTGGTATGAGGTCTTTTACCTCCCTTAAAGATTTCATATAGTGTAGGATCTTCTTCAATTGGGGGTTCTTTAGCCCGGGTTTCAACTGCAATTTCTTTTCCTTTAATGATTTTTGGTAAATGAGTTTCTGTAGGGGATTTATCAATGGGTGTTTTTTCAGCATGAGGGGAATTAATAACAGGGGGCAAGTTTTCAGTAGATGCAAGGTTTGTCTTTTTGAGCCTGACACTTCTCCTAGCATAAACGTTAGGAATTTTGGGGCCAGAAGCTAGGGAATGTTTGTTTCGTTTTGGATATGGGTTTTCTTAGTGGAAGTCCCTGCATGAGTTTTCTTATCCTATTTGGTGTCTTTCTTCCTCCCTTATCTAGCCTTAGGAGGCTGGGCTTGAAACCCTCCCCAAAACAAGAAATGACTCCAGGTCCTTCCTACCTTGGCCAATTGATTTTCAATTAACAGTTTGATTAGGGCTTTATGATAAGAAAAATGAGGAGATGGGTCTGCCCTAGCTCGAAAACGAGCAACCATGTGTTTCAAGCTTTCCAACAAATAAAAACAAACATTCATTATGACTTGATCATCTAAATGAGCTAAGAAATGAAAATGGTAAAGGTGTACCCTGTTGAAATGACCTTCACAGGTAAAATATGGATGTGTTATTCTCAACAACTAGTTCCACTTATCCTCCAACCAAGCCCTCTAAACCCCTGTCTTCTAGTTTTTGCCTTTAAACTCTGTTTTCAAGAAAAATGGAGTGTCAATCCATGCTAGGACATGGCTTCTGAAAACACTTTCTCTGTCTGAAGGCAAAGCCATAACCTCTGCAATCAACTCATTCGTGACTGGAAAGGAAAGTCCTCCTACCTCTACTCGCTGACCATCGAACCCCTGAGCGAATGCCCAAGCCAAAACATCATGGTAATCCGTGCATCGCTGGAATTGTTGTTGAATGTCGGGGTAAATCTCTAGGAGGTCGAGTGATTTTGGCTCAACCCTATTATCTTTCCCACTCTTCCTGATTAGCTGTATAACCTAGTGGAAACACACAAGGATTTACAGAAATTTGATCCTGTATTCGTGTCAACAGACTTAGACGCAAACGACTTTGCTAGGAGTTACCAAAATTATGAGCGATAATAAAGAATTAACCATACGAGACAAATGATAAACATTTGGGTAAATGATTTAACAGTAACCCACGTTGTAACCTTTGAATGATTAATTGTTAATTGCATACATGGTGGTGGCGTAAAACACTCATTCAGCACATACTTGCTACCTTCGAACTGAGCGTGGCACGATCAATAACCATCATTGTTGCTGACATGGTCAGAGCATTTTGAAAATGAAAATTTGAAATTCATTTTGGCGTTGATACTCTATTTGTCAACTATACCCAAAACGCTGACAACCCCATTGTCAACGTATTGTTCTGAAAAAATTATCGAAACCATAAAAACGCTTATAATCTCACTATCAACATTTTCCCTGTTTATTAAAAATAGTTTGATGACACTGAAACTGTCAACATTTTCTTAACAAAATTTAGAAACAAAATAAAATGTGATAACAAGTCCAACACCATTCCCTTGTCTAGTGATTAATAACTCTAATTAGTAGATCTACCAATTGGAGCACAAAGAAATTCAAATAGATAAGAGAAATAATAATTTTTAATGGTGAGCAATGACCAAATCTCTACAAAACAGATCGTTAGATAAGTCTTGAGGTTTAACACAATGGGTTCTTAAGATTTTTTGTCTTGGGAGTTGGCTGGTACAACCGAAGACTTCCCCTCACGCCCAAGATCTTAATATCATAAAATTCTCTACACACTTAAGATCAAGTTATTAGATCACTAGAGACAAGATAACATAATAAATCTCAAGATCTAGAGATACATGCTAGTTCAATTAACTTAAAATGCTTCTCTAAACCCAATAACTAATGCAAGGTACTTGTGCAAATAGTTAATCCAACAACTCGCTAATGAAATAATACCTTATAAAAATTTAATTTCATTAGAGCATTAAGAACACGATTCAATTTTTTTTTTACCACAAGAAGAAGAAGAGGAACACCACCATGAATAAAACCAGAAATGTTTTTATTATTTCCAGATAAACATTACAACGAAAAAGCTTGACTCAAAGCTTCTTTACAAATATATTTTTTTGGTATCAAACGAGGAGCAAATAACTTCCTTATATAGAAAATAGAGAGATCTAGATCCCCCTCCAAGTGGAAAATGGATAGGTTCAAGACGTTACACATTTTTAACTAGATCCCAGATAATAACAACTACTTGGTACTTGATCCATGCCAAAAATAAATCTCTCGCTTGATCTTGATGAAGAAATTCAAATTCCATAATAATTCCCCTTTTTCTAGGTCCAAAAAATATATTTTTGATCTTTTTTCCTCAAAAAATCATTTTTGACTTAATCATCATGGTCCATAAGCTCATTTTTTATTAAAAATTTGATTTTTTCCTTGATAAAGGGCCTTGGAAATTGGACTTCTTTTGGACCCACCAATTTTTTTCAACTAATTGACCCATAAAATAAATTTTCTCGAAAAAATAATTATTTTATGGTCCCAAAAATTTTCTTATGTTCTTTTCGCCTTGGAATTGAGTTTGTCAATTTAATTCTTCCTTGGAAATGAATAATATCTCCAAAATTCGCTTTTCCAATTCGAGAGAATTTTATTTTCTCTCAATTTTATTTTTTTGACAATTTTTTAGCGAATATTTGTTTTTTTTGCCAGAACACCAAAAAATAAAAATAATTTTTTGGCTTAGGATTTTAATTTATTTTAGCTAGAAAAATAATCAATTGACACTAAAGGGTATTACTAAATTTTTCCACCCTAAAATATTTTAGTCATGGTGTCTAAATATGAGGAAACATGCACCAAAATATTTTTACATCAAGATATTACAATTAATTCAACCCTTGAAAGGGGAATACACCTTTAGACATAGACCCTTAATAATTTACCCAATTCTGCAACACAATATGATGTAGTATAGACCAAGTGTGTTTGTAATAAAATATTTTAGCTAAATATGCTTACATTATTCCCAAACATACTTTTACAAAAGACTCAATATAACACTAGGACTCCCCTAAGACCTTGTCAACGAATTCCACCCTAGCTTTGGGGTTTAAGCTGGAAGAAAAGCTCTGCCGATTATCCTTGTTTAAAAACACACATAATTCAGTGAGGTTAAAAAACTTCCTAGAATGAAATCCTTTATGAAAACCAGAGGCTTTCCTAGGTGTTGTTACATAATTAAATATTCATACTAGCATCATGTACAATAAACTTGCAGAATTTTGGTTTACAACTCTGATAAATTGACGAATGATGATGATGAATCCTGGAAATCTGATTGCTCGAACATGATGGAATTGATTTGCAAAAATGTGTACTGCTATAGGGTAGTTGACATGGAGTGGTCAACATTTGGCTCTACTTGGGGACACATTGCTTCATTGAAGGAATGCGAGAATCTAGAATCTGCACCCAAGCAACACACAAGTTCATATAAATAGCATCCTTCCAAATATAATCCAAAAGATCATCATATAACATTAAGTACACGAAATAGAAGCTTTGTAAGCAACAAAAATTCTACTAACATGAAATTTAAATTTAATCTTAAGACAAATATGAAAATGAAAACCATTTTAACAATAGAAATAATAAGGAATAGGGTTAGAAATACAATACAAAAGATTCCTTATGGCATCAGATGTCTTTCAATTAAGTCCATGTTGAGAACCTGTTGACTTTCAGGCATATCGATGGGTTTTTTGCCTGATGTGCCATGTCTAATTCTGATAATCTTAGGGCTCTGAATTATCTGAATGTCATGTTTCTCCCGACCATTAGATGCATCAAACTTCTTCCCTTTTCATTTTCGATTTTTCCATGCGAAAGTTTGACACTGTTTATCATTGAAGATTTATCTTTTATATCTCTCTTATGTTTCTTGTTTTTCTTCTTTCTGGTTGGTTGTGATACTGATGATGATGCAACCAATGTATAATTTTCTGCATGAGCTTTGAAATGCTCAGATTGAAAATTTGAAATATTCAAGAGTTTGATGACATGCCTTTCTTCACTCGGCATCTGCTCTATCAAGGATGATGGATAAATCTTGCAAGCATTTAGACTGTGATCTTGATTTTCCTCAGTTCCTTTTCTAACCAGACGAGTGACCTTTTCATGATATTTCTTTGGCGAATGTGAAGGCCCATGATCTGTTGAAAGTTCCATATTCCCTTGCTGCATATTTTTTGACCCGGGTTGGAACTACTATACCTACAAACTTTCCATTTCTTCCAACTTATTTTTCAAGGTGGCAATTTGATTTGAATAGTTATCCTCTATGGCACTGATTTCCTTTGCATGACTTGGTTCCATAATTTTTTTTAATCATACTTGCTTTTCCTCCATGGCCAACAATCTATTCTGAAGGGATATCTGACCAACTTCCATGTCCGTTATCATTTTGTTATGATTTACTTGAATAACAATCATTTCTTTGACATGATTTTCCTCTATGGTAATCAAATTATTTTGCATGGTATTCATCATGGTTCCCATTTCCTTAGCAGGTTTTTCTTCTATAACCAACAACCTGTTCTGAAGAATGACCTGGTTATCTTCCATGGAACTCATTTCTTTAAGATCATATGCTATTGATTTTGCTTGATTAAGTTCCATGTTCTTAATGAGTTGAACTTGATTAATCTCCATATTCTTAATTGTCTGTGCTTGATTAAGTTGCATATCCTTAACCATTTGAGTTAACTACTTGATAAGATCATTTTCAACTTCTTTAGTTTCCTTTACTTCGGCTTTCACTTTGACCTTTCTCCTATTTTCATATTCATCTTAAAAAAATCAATGATTGATTGTAAAGAATCAAAAGTGTTATCAGAAAATTCAGTAAACCAATCCAAAGCATCGCCATGGTCAAAATAGGGGAGACACTTATTCACATAGAGGTTGAAATTTTGAAGGTGAGTGTCGGTACTGAAAGCATTGTCACCTAAAAAATGAGGAAATTCATCGATGGCTTCGCCAACTTCATAAGGATAATCATGTAGAGCTCCCTGAATGCTAGTAAATTCACAAGGAACAAACAAATAATCCATGATGTCTTTCTTACTTGACCTTAAAAGAACAAATGGATACTAAAGAGTCTCTTGTCTAACATTAGCAAGAAATCTACAAGAAGTAGGCTTCATGCAAAAATCCTTACATAAAATGAGATGAAACAAGTGGAGTCACCACTTGAATAAGAGTATAACCCTAATAATCGAAGATGTAAGTACCGAAATGTTAGTAAAAAAACCAAGAACATAAAAAATCTATCCTCAACAATGACGCCAAAAATTGTGACGTGGCCGATCAAGAAGATTAAACCAAAAAACTAAGTTCAAAACCAAAAACTAAAGATAGTTTCAGATGAAATGTCGAAACATCGAGAACAAGAAACTTATCCTCGGTGCAACTCTCAGAACAAGGGTTGCCACTCTAAATACCTATTCACTCTGTTTAGATTCTCTCCTAGCTAAGTCAAGGGGGGCAGTCCATGAGGATGATAATGAAGGAAAACTTGTTGGAACAACAAGTCTAGGAGATTAAGGGAAAGACAATTATTATTATTGTAACTTAATTATTAATTAAATCAAGTGTGAGAGTTTATGAGCAATGTATATTAAGATAGATGCAGTTGGGGTATTAAGGCAGATAAAAAATATAAATTTATCATACCAGTGCTCACTGCTTATACAATGCTCAGTGGAAATTTAGAAACTTGCAAGAATAGACACTCAAAAGTTACAATAAAAATAATGTTGCAAGAAGAATTAACATATAAATTTAAAGGCCAAGATAACTAGATATATGTGCAATGAGCCTTAAAGGAAGAAAATTGAAAGAAAATATGATATTTCTAGATACAAGAAACTTGCAAATTATATATTTAGCCCACAATTCCAATCACCAATGATCAACAAGGAATGAATGCAAGATCCAAGCAAATGTGAAATGAAAAATCTTGGTTGATTTTAATTAAGATACCTAATCTAGATGAATCCTCCCTCCTAGCTGTTTTGAGGCTGGTCTCTACAGTAGGTTGTGGGATGGATGCCAACGGGAAGCAAACAGAGATTTGATTAACGATACCTCCCCCTGTGTTCTAACCACCTGATGCCTCCGACGCTGCATAGATTGTGGTTCTGACAAGTGCAAATTCATCGTGACAACCACTAAAGATGGTCTATCTTAGCTACAAAAGAAAGGTGGTCCTAAATTTCTTTCAGCCAAGCTTAGGCTTGGAGGTAAATTTTAAGGATACAATGTTAGACGATCCAAATATAATAATGTAAAGTTAGGATAAAAATATTTATTAGATTAGAATATTTAATAAATATTAGAGACACTTAGAAATAAATTATTGTTAGCAAATATATGACTCTACAATAGAGTCGTATCTTAGGCTCTAAAATAGGAATAAAGTTAGTAGATTGGATAGAAGATCATTTATTGTAAATGGGCACTTGTTGTTTTTTCAAGTGGTCCATAACTAAAATAAGTTAGGACATATAGCTTATAAATAGGTTAGTCTCCTAATTCCAAACTAGTGGAAGTTTACGTTTGTAAACTCTTGCAATTCGTTATGTAATTTACTTTCCATTATCAATAAAATTAGGTGTTTGAGGACACTTCTGTATTAATGTGGTATGAGAGCTTTACTAATACAGCTGATGAGAGAAGGAGATTCCAACTCTACAAGCCTATGGAAAACTCCAGAAAATTGTGCATCAATTGAATGGATATGCAATTTTGTCATTTTATTTTAGGGAAAAGAAATTTACTGATTATAATCTAAATATCAATTTTTGTAAGAGTCACTTTTTATCCTAGGCTGCGTAAATTCAGCCTGTGTACAACCTGCTCCTTTGTCTATGCTGAAAAAAATTCCACTGAATAGATTCACGCCTACATAATAGTGTTGTGCTGAGTTATTGCAACACTCTCATGCTTCATTCTGGCTTCGAGTTTAACTAGCTTCCTGCAAAGAAGTGCTTTGATCCATCCAGTAAGTCTTCTGCCGGTTTGAGCATTTCCTTCTCAGCTTTCTCAAAATTCCATTCAACTCCATTTTCAGCAACAATTTCTTTCAAAAGACATAATTTTATCTCTGTGCTTGCTGCTCTGGTTGGTAATTTCTCAATGATATGCCTGTTAACCCCACTGCTTGGAATATGAATTTTCTTTCATATATCCAACGCAATTTTATAGAAGTCGTATATCAGTTTAAGATTGGAAGTGACTCAAATAACTAGCGATTTAAAATAATCAGCAGTTTCAATTTTGGAATATGAATTTGCTCTGCTGCGGTTGAATTTCCTTCTAAAACCAGCGTAAAGTCACTGCCTGCACTTCCAGATTATATAGAGCCAACGAAAACCATTTTCAAAACCATTTCCAATGGTTTCAAAGTTGCATCTGAAGCCTCTTCGATGCTCAAGCAGAATGTGAGAGCCGAAGCTGAAGCTATGCAGGTAAAAGCTGTAATGATATTGGACATGGAAGAAAAGAGATAAAACATGAGTATGTGGTATTGAGCAACGTCAATTTTTTTTAATTTCATTTGTTGAATGTTTTGCTGCTGATCAGCAAGAAGAGATTATCGAACAAATTTATACAAGCTGTTGTATCTTCTGAAGAAATATTGGAGTTGTTTTGTACTCTTAAGAAATTTGCTTTTGCAGTAGCGAATTCTTGAAGGTTTGTAAGGCTGAAATCCTGTTGTTTTTCACGAAATTTGAATTATTGAGAGAAATTGTTGGTAGCGTTGAAGAGAACACTACGTTGAGCTGAAGGCCGATAGCAGATGAGAAATGAGAAATGCGGGGACGCAGTGCTGAGGAGAAACACCATGGTGAACAGTTTGGGCAACCTGAAAGTCTCTTGCCTGGAAGATACGTGCAAAGTAGAATTGATCTACATCAAAATCAAAGGTAGAATAATAGCGAGTTTAAATTGCAAAAGTAATTTTTCAGACTTGAAGTATTTAACTTCATACTTGGAAGTGTGAAAAAATGGAAAAATAAAATGTTTCTATTTGAAAATTGGGAAAGTAAAATATTTCCATTTGAAAAATAGAAAAAATAAAATGTTTCTACTTGAAATTTGGAAAATATGGGAAAATCAAATACTTTTTCTATAAAGTGAAAAAGTAAAAAGTTGTGAAATTAAAGTGATTTTTTTTTTTATAAATCACTTTTATAAAGTGATTTAAAATTTTGTAAGTCACATGGAGAGATAAGGTATATAATTTTGTGTAATTTTTTTATTATTGGAGTAATAAGGATTTTGTAATTTTTGGAGTAATAAGTAGATATTATTTGTAATTTTTATTTTGGAGAAATAAGGGTCATTATTTGTAACGCAAAGTACCGTTTTACTTTGAGGGGGGGCAGATTTTTTTTTAAGAAGAAATTTGTACGGGAATTGTAAGAGTGGTCAAATTTTGAAAGGATTTCATTGTAAACACTTAACGAGAAATTGACTAGAGCCAAGTGGAAAGCTCGGTCATTTTTCTCCTTTTTTCAACGACTATACGAGGGTCAAGGCCAAGCCCCGATAGATCGTTTTCTCTTTGCGTGGCGTGTTTCGTGTGACGAGTTATTCATTTTTACTTGTGCTTGATTCTTTTGGTGCACTACTAAAACACTACAATGTCAAAGTTAATTAATCTGTTCTCTGAATCTGATTAGCTAGAAGGGGTGAAATCTTATAAGACATAGAAACGTCTAATTGAAAGCACTCTCATATATAATGAATTGTGGCATGAAATATGCGATGGAAACATCAAGCCTAATAAACCAACAGATGCAACGTCACTTGCAAACTGGGAAGTAAAAAATGCCAAGGCATTAACTCTTATAAAAGCTTCAGTTAATAATGAAATGTACATACATATTGAAAATTCCTCAGATGCATGGACTGCTTTACGTACATTCAAAGATCTTTTTGATACACAACCTGAATCAAAGAAAGTTGATCTTCAATTAAAATTGCTTCAACAGAAATTAACTGAAGGTGGTGATGTCCTTGAGTATATTTCACGGCTTAAAAACATCAAGCAAGAAATAATAAATGCTAGTTTTCAAGTTGTCGATGAAACTTTCTTGAATATGATTTTAATTGTTGGATTGCCATCATCATATACACATTTTTTGGAAACTTTGCAAGTCACTGGAAAGTTAGAGAAGATAAAGTTTGATGAATTGAGTGACATGTTAGCCCAACATGATAAAATTTTTGGGAAGAAGAAACAGATTGGATAAGATGTCTTCTTCACCGAAGCCAACTCAAGTAACTCCTCAGCTGATAGTTCAAGAAACTGAGGAAGAGGACATTTGAATTGAAGCCAAGGTCGTGGTTGCAGTCAAAGCAGAGGAAACAATTTCAATAGAGGCTACAATTCAGGCATGAGCAGTTTTCAAGGAAGAGGCAACAATCAAAGAAGACGATATAATGAAGGCAGAGGACAAAGTCCAGGCAGGGGACAAACTCAGAACAGAGGCCAAAGCAGAGGCAGAGGACAGTATCAAGGCAGAGGAAAGTCTCAAGGCAGAGGTAGAGATTTCAGTCAAATTGTTTGTAGGAGATGTAACAAAGTTGGTCATTATGCAGAAGATTGTAGAACTTCTATTGAAAAAATTCCCAAGTTTCATCCAACCTCTGCACAGTTTGCAAATGATGAAGATGATCCCGATGGTTTAGAATATGTATTCACCAACACAAAATCAACAACTTTATAGGTTTCAAGCTTTCTTAGAAGTGATTATGAAGATGCATGGATTATGGATACAGGCACAACTCAACACATGAATTTTCAACGGGATTTCTTTTGGAACTTCCAACAATGCCATCTAAATTCAATCTATCTTGCTGATAAAACAAAACATACTCCTTCAGGCAAAGGTGTAGTTAAAGTTTTTTTACCTGGCATTGGAGAAAGAATGATTTTAAATGTATGGTATGTCTCAACATTTAAGCAAAATTTGTTATCTTTAGTCACGATTCGACAAGCATGACATATGGTGATTATGGAAGATGGCTTAGTTAAAATTAACTCAGTCAAACAGAACATGAAAATAGTAATGACAGGTTATGAAGATGGAAAAATGTTAAGGATGAAAGGGACAGTTATTACAAGAAATTTTGACTTTGCAAGAGAAACAAGTACAAACATTTCACCGATTAGATTCTGGCATGTAAGATATGGCTATCTGAACTTCGAAAGACTCTCTCAGTTACAAAAACCGGGAATGGTTAAGGGACTTCCAACATTCAAAAGGGGA
The DNA here is from genome assembly GCA_034641835.2 of Pinus albicaulis. Classification (NCBI taxonomy): domain Eukaryota; kingdom Viridiplantae; phylum Streptophyta; class Pinopsida; order Pinales; family Pinaceae; genus Pinus; species Pinus albicaulis. The sequence continues at coordinate 1,053,394,273 of CM076581.1, forward strand.
AATGCAAAGTGTGAATCTTGCATTTTTGGAAAACAACATCGAGAGACTTTTCCTACAAGTTCATGGCGCGCAAACAAGCATTTGCAGTTGGTTCACAGTGATATTTGTGGACCTTTACCAACTTCACTCGGAGGATGCAGATATTTCTTACTCTTTGTTGATGATTTTAGCAGGATGACTTGGGTATATTTTTTGAAGCAAAAGTCAGAAGCATTTGAAAATTTCAAAACTTTTCGTCAGCTTATTGAAAATGAAGTAAAGGATAAGATTGGCACTCTTAGAACTGACAATGGCAGAGAATTCACTTCAAATGAATTTAAAATGTATTGCATGGATAATGGCATAAAACGACATCTTACTAATGTATACACTCCACAACAAAATAGAGTAGTAGAAAGAATGAATCGTACCTTGTTAGGAATGGCGCGATCTATGTTAACTTTCAAAAAGTTAAGTCCTTTATATTGGGCTGAAGCAATTCATACCGTTGTCTACTTGAGAAACAGATCTCCCACTGCTTCTTTAGACGAAATCACACATTATGAAGCATGGTTTGGCTTCAAACCTTGGGTTAAACATCTCAGAGTTTTTGGATCCGTATGTTATGCCTTAGTTCTGAAGGAAAAACGAACTAAGCTTGACTCACGAAGCTTGAAGTGCACAATGATTGGGTATTCTGATGAGAAGAAAGGGTATCGAATTTTGTCGAATGGGAAATTTATTGTAAGCAGAGATGTGATTTTTGATGAAAATGAGAGTAAGAGTGTTGAAGAAGTTGAAAGTCTTCTTCAAAAGTTAGAAACAAAAAGTGATAAAAGAAACAGAACTCTACAAAGTCAAGAAAATTCAAAAAATTGGTATGAACTTGAGTTTCCTTCATCTGAAAATGATTAATCCAGTCCTTCTTCACCAGCGCCATCTAGGTCTTCTAGCAGTTCATCCAACTCTCCTAGCAGCAACAGTTCTTCTAACAATGACTCTCCGCCCCCAGAACTTGCGGTCGATCAACAAACATCAGTTTACATCAACCCTCTTTTCAATGATGGTGATTTTTCAAAATCTCAAACCAGTGAACATCAATTGCCAAAATGGGCAGTTCAACTTTTGAAAGATGTAGGGCCCAATGAACAGAATAAAACAGGAACAAGGGGATCACAAAGAAATGAAGGAAATTTTGCCTTGATAGCAAATGATTTTACTGAGCCTTCTACTTATTGAGAGGTAGTAAAACATAAAGAATGGCAACAGGCTATGGTTGATGAATACCATACAGTTCTCGACAACAACACTTGGAAACTTGTTGATTGTCCCTAGAATGTTAAACCCATCGGATGCAAATGGGTTTATTGAATTAAGTACAAGAAAAATGGCGATATCGATAAGTATAAAGCAAGACTTATTGCTAAGGGTTTTGCGCAGCAAGAAGGGATCGATTATGAGGAAACATTTACTCCTACAGCTAAATAGAACACCATCCTACTCACACTTGCCTTAGCAGCTCAACGAGGATGGAAAGTTCATCAGATGGATGTAAAAAGTGCTTTCCTCAATGGAGATTTACAAGAAGAAGTATACATGACACAACCACCAGGGTTTGAAATTAAAGGACAAGAACATAAAGTCTGCAAACTGATAAAGGCTTTATATGGGTTAAAACAAGCTCCCCGAGCTTGGTATGCAAAAATGGATGAATACCTTCGGAAAGTTGGTTTTCAACGAAGTGAATCTAATGATACCTTGTATGTACACCAACAAGGTAAAAATCTGGTGATTCTGGTTATGTATGTAGATGATTTGATTATCACTAGAAACAATGATGATCACATTGCACAGGTGAAAAAGGAGTTACAGGCAGGTTTTAAGATGACATATTTGGGACTACTTCACTACTATCTTGGAGTTGAAGTATTCCAACGTCCACATCATATCTTCATTTCTCAGAGTAAGTATGCCGTAGAAATTCTTCAGCGATTTGGAATGCAGGATTCCAAGCCTGTTCTTACTCCTATGGAACAAAACTTGAAACTTTCAAAATTTGAAGGGGGGGAAATGGTGGATAGCACTACTTATCGACAATTGATTGGTAGCCTGATTTATTTGACAACTACTCGACCAAATCTTTCTTATGCCAACAGTATTCTTTCCCGCTTCATGCAGGAACCACGAGACAGACACTAGAATGCAGCTAAAAGAGTTCTTCATTATATCCAAGGAACAAAAGATTTTGGTCTTCTTTACAAAAATACTAAAATTTTTGTACTTGGTGGATTTTCAAATGCCGACTTTGCTAGCAATATTGATGATAGGGCATCAACCTCAGGTTATTTAATGAACATTGGGTCAGCTGCAGTTTCCTGGAGTTGCAAGAAGCAAGCTACAGTGGCCACTTCTTTAGCAGAAGCAGAGTACATTTCAGCATGGGAAGCAACATGTGAGATTGTTTGGTTGCGTAGAGTTTTTCAGGACTTGGGAATTCCTCTAGCAGAAGCTACTTCGTTATTCATCGACAACCAGTTAGCAATAAAGCTTGCCAAGAATCCAGTTTTTCATTCAAAGACAAAGCATGTGGGCACCAAGTATCATCATATCAGATCACTCATTACAAAGGATGTCATCAAGCCGATTTATTGTCCTTCAGAAGATCAGACCTCCGATATCTTCACCAAACCTCTTGGCAAAATAAAATTTACTAAGTTCATAGATGAACTTGGTATATGTTGTAATGTATCTTTGGATCATAGGGGGGAATGTTAGATGATCCAAATATAATAATGTAAAGTTAGGATAAAAATATTTATTAAATTAGAATATTTAATAAATATTAGAGACACTTAGAAATAGAATATTGTTAGCAAAGATAGGGCTCTAGAATAAAGTCGTATCTTAGGCTCTAAAATAGGAATAAAGTTAGTAGATTGGATAGAAGATCATTTATTGTAAATGGACACTTGTTGTTTTTTCAAGTGGTCCATAACTAAATTAAGTTAGGACATAGCTTATAAATAGGTTAGTCTCCTAATTGCAAATTAGTAGAAGTTTACGTTTGTAAACTCTTGCAATTTGTTATGTAATTTATTTTCCATTATCAATAAAATTATGTGTATGAGGACACTCTGTATTATACAATCTAAACTAGGATGCAAATGTAAGATGATGACTGAGTTAGATAGCTTCAAAGAGATGATATAATGAAAATATGCTTCAATGTAAAGATGTAAACCATTTATAACCAAAATTTATTGAGATATCAACTTAACTCACAAGGCTACACATTTTCCAATAGCAACTCAATGAATCAAGCTTAAAAGCTCTTAATGAAACAATGTTAATGATAACAATTTCAAAAGTCTTAAATTATAGCATTTATTAGAGTGTTCTTCACTTATGAGATATAGAGAATAGGAGCAAGTGAAATTTGATGATATCAACACAAATAACTAAAAGACAAAGTGATTGCTAACAATGATTTTCAAAATGATGAAATGCAACAAAAAGATTAAACTATGCAATGCAAATGAAGTTAGAATGCAAATGCAAGTTAGTGGGCAGAAATGAGTTAGTATGTTAATTCTCCTTTTGAAATAAGGAGATGGAGAATGCCAAAGGATCTAAGTCCCAAGCTCCCCAATTTTTTTTTTTTTTAAGCATAATTGCATGGGAAGGAAGCCCATCAAGACAAGAAGGAAGGACTCCTCAAAACTTAAAGAGAGATTACAATGACTAGGAATTTTAGATGCAATTCTCTCCTCAAGTTACAAAATCGATCCCTTTACAATTAGAATACTTCAGGGAACAATGGATCATATCCACTTGCAAAATTTTATTAGAGAAATCCCCAAACCAATTTTAATCCTCCTCTTTAGATATGCAAGAATTAAACAAACCCCAAATGCTATATACAAAAAAATGAAAAAAATAAATGTACAAGGGTTAGATAAAAATATATTTACAAAATTGATCTACAATATTAATAATGGACTAGATCAAGAGGAACACGAGTCCAACTCCATTCCCTTGTTTAGTGATTAATAAATCTAATTAGAAAATTTATCAATTGGAGCACAACAAAATTCAGATATATAATAGGAATAATAATTTTTTAAAACAAAATTCAAATATATAATAGAAATAATATTTTTTATGGTGAGCAATGACCAAATCTCTGCAAAACAAACCATTAGATAAGTCTTGAGGTTTAACACAATGGGATCTTAAGCTTTCTTGTCTTAAGAGATGTCTAGTCCAACCGAAAGACTTCCCCTCATGCCTAAGATATGAATACCATAAAATTCTCTACACACTTAAGATCAAGTTATTAGATCACTAGAGACTAGATAACATAATAAATCTCAAGATCTAGAGGAACCTGCTAGATCAACTAACTTAAAATGTTTCTCTAAGTCCAATAACTAATGCAAGACACCTATACAAATAGTTAATCCAACAACTAACTAATAAAATAATAACTTATAAAAAATTAATTTCATTAGAGCATTAAGAACACAATTCAATTTTTTTTTACCACAAGAAGCAGAAGATGAACACCACCATGAATAAAACCTAAATACTTTTTATTATTTCGAGAAAAATATTGTAGTGATATAGCCTCTTTACAATTTTTTTGTGGCATCCAATGGGGAGCAAATAGCTTCCTTATATAGAAAATAGAGAGATCTAGATCCCCCTCCGAGTAGAAAACGTCTAGGTCCAAGACGTTGCACATTTTTTACTAGATCCTGGATAATAAGAACTACTTGGTGCTTGATCCATGCCAAAAATAAATCTCGTGATCTTGATGAAGAAATTCGAATTCCATAATAATTCCATTTTTTCCAGGTCCAAAAAATATTATTGTGACCTTTTTTACTCAAAAAATCATTTTTGACTTAATCATCATGGTCCATAAACTCAATTCGTATTAAAAATTTGATTTTTTCCTTGATAAAGGGCCTTGGAAATTGGACTTCTTTTGGACCCACAAAGTTTTTTCAACTAACTAGACCTTGAAAATATAATTTTCATGAAAAAATATTTCTTTTCGAGTCCCAAATATTTTCTTGTGATTTTTTTGCATTGGAATTGAGTTTGTCAATTTAATTTCTACTTGGAAATGACCACTTTCTCAAAAAAATCATTTTTCCACTTGGAGAGAATTTCATTTTCTCTCAATTTTAATTTTTTGACCATTTTCCAGGTAATATTTTTGCTGTTTTTTGCGAGAAAACAAAAAATAAAAATAATTATTTTTTGACTCAAAATTAATTAATTTTTTGGCTTATGATTTTAATTTAATTTAGACAGAAAATTTAATTAATTGACACTAAAGGGTATTAATAATTTTTTCCACTCTTAAATATATTTGCCATGTTGTCTAAATATGAGGAACCATGCATCAAAATATTTTTACATGAAGATATTACAATTAATTCAACCCTTGAAAGGGGAAAACACCTTTAGACATAGACCCATAATAATTTATCTAATTTTGTGATACAATATGATCTAGTATAGACCAAGTGTGTTTTTAATAAAATAATTTAGCCAAACGTGCTTAAATTATTCCCAAGCACAGTTCTACACAAGACTCGATATAACACTAGGATTCACCTAAGACATTGTCAATTAATTCCACCCTAGCTTTGGGGTTTACGCTGGAAGAAAAACTATGTCGATTATCTGTCTTTAGAAACACACATAATTTTGTGAGGTTAAAAAAATTCCTAGGATGAAATCCTTTGCCAAAAGCAGAGGCTTACCTGGGTGTTGTTACATAATTAAATGATCATACTAGCTTAATTTACAATAAATTTGTAGAATTTAGGTTTAAAACTCTGATAAACTGACGAATGATGATGATGAATCCGAGATATCTGATTGCTCGAACATGATGGAATTCCTTTGCAAAATTGTTTACTGCTACGGGGAAATTGACACAGAGTGGTCAACAAGTAACACCCATGAAATGTGGGGAAGTGGTTGGGGATTTCCCCACAAGGTTTTCCATAGAAGAAAATGTCCATTTTCCTTTTTATGGTAAAGTTTGGGGAAAGACAAAGCTGTTTACGTCATTGTTCACTATTTAATAGAGGGAAGTATTATTCTTAGCTCAAGCTAGAATAATTTCAATCTTTATTGCCAAAAATGTTATTGGTTGGGTTCGTTTATAAAGTTTACTTTATTGTTCTTTGATTTCGATCTTCATGTCAATGATTTGATTCTGATAAATGTTGATAAATATAAAGCAGTGATATGAGATGATTTATCTTGCTTGATAACTGTTTGTGATGTATTTTTAATTTTACTTCATCCACTTCTTCTTTTACTTGCGTATTATTATGTGTTCTCTTCATCAAACACCTACCAAAAACATAAAGAGTAATGAGACAAATGACACAATATATAGGTGATCATCCAGGGCTAAAACCTCTCTAATCTTGAGAGGAAACCCAACAAAATTCTTCTTCTTATAGAATCTTCAATTGATGAATTCAAATACCTAAACCCTTGACCTACAACCCCTCCAAGACCAAGTCAATTCTTGCTTCAAAGTCAGCTTATTCTTCATATTGTTGTAATATCTCCTTTATTCTTTACCCTCGGCACTGCAACCCTAGTCTAAGTTTTTTGGCCTTACTTCCTGCAATTCTCGGCTTCCTGAAGTTGACTGCACTTTTCCCACATGTGACAAAATTAGGGCTATTTTAAACCTCCTTCTCCTTGTCTTGGCTTGGCTTGAGCTAGCGTCTTTGTGACTTTGACCTTCAAGAAAGATCCTTTCCTTGTCTTGTTTCGAATTCTTTGAGATGAATGTACTTTGGATTTATTGCAGTGACATAAACCCTAGTTCCCTTGCACGTGTGAATAGAAAATGGCCCAAAAACAGATCCAAAACTATTCGTTCTTCTCTCTTCTTCTTCGTTGATCTAAGAGACTTATTATTCACACTTTTCTCCTTGTTTTTCTTGCTTGATCAAATGCCTTCTGAAGTGAGGTCGAGTTCTCCTTTTATAGGCTTCTCACCCATGAAATTAGGCCGACATGTCCTCTTGATTAGGCAACATCTCCTTTTGAAATCTGACTTGATCATTGGCATTTGACAAGGTCTTTGAGGGTTAATTTACTTGACTTTGGCTCAAACAATTTTTTTACAATATGTAACATTCCCACATAGGTATTTCATACATGAAAACTACTTTTAATGACTTGATGACTAAATGAAAAATCCCAAGAGTTCTCAATGGGAGCTTGACCTAAAATAAATATTCTTGAGCATGAAACCCATGCCTCATGATTAACAATAATAAATTTATTTGTCTCTTTTCATTAAATACATAAAATCATGATTACATCTGTCATTATGAAGACTGAACCTAGTTACATTTTTTAGCAATAAAGTCCTTATGATTGTAGCTTTATCCTGTACTTGGAGGTAGGAGTGTGAAAATTCCTAGATTTGAAAATCTTAGGAATCCTACTATAACTATCTGAGTTTACTTCTCCTATTATGTAAATTACATTACAGAATTAATTCATAATGCATAATGAATTATTGAAGTAAACTACTGAAGTAGGCTACCCTTAATTAAATATGTTTCTGAAACAAGGAAACTAAACAAGAAATCAATCACACATTGGAAACTTTTATTTTGGACTAAGTCCCTGGAAAAACCCAATGTGGGAAAACTGGTGCAACAGATCTGAGGGTTTGTATTAATAAGCAACAAATTTTTAATACAATCTCTAGATTCCTTACTGGCTATCCAATATAGAGAAATCACGACAGACAAAAATATAGTGAGTTTTATTTCACACTGCAAGTCCTGGCTGATTTAGATCTGAACTGGTGAAACCCCACCTCGCTCTGCGCTTCCTCTCCACAGTAGTAGGCCTACGTGGGGATGGCTATGGGCTACATCACTTCCTCTCTGAATCGATTTGATTCTTGGAAAATTAAGTTTCAACCTCGATCTCCAAAAAAACTCAGACTGTCTCTTGGAAACACTGCGTAGTCATTGCGTGGGCCCTGTGTGGGCCTACATCACCCCTTCTGGGGACTGCGTCACACCTCCTGGTGGCTACACTGCTTCCTCTGCTAGTTTTGCTGGCTCTCTGCTATGTACTCTTGGTCCTGAAGAAGATCCTCTGACCAATAACTGCCTCTGGCCCTCACTACACTGAATCACTTAGATCCGATCTTCGTCTGAGCACTGCTCCGTCAAAAGAATTCGATCTCAAGATTCACCCTGTGTATCTTTCCAAATGACCCTCAAGCCTTCCTTTATAGTCTTCTCGTTGAGAAATCAATGGGCGAGATTAGATCTTTGATCAATGGATAAGATTACAACACGATTTGATCTTCACTTTCTAGATCATTATCACTTTGTTTTATTATTACCCTTTAATTATTAATTTCCCTAAGTTTAGACTTAGGGTCCCCATTAAAATTATTAATTTTTACAATAAAATATAATCTGAGTGGAATTTTCACAAACAATTTCTGGGTTCTTTGGAATACTAGTGCCTAAGCCTCTCCACAAAATTTGAGACTTAGAACACTTCCGATGCTACCAAAAATCAACAATCCCTTTTAGCGAGGAAAGTGCTGTAACAACATACCTACTGCATAGTGCTCTGACCCTGAAGCATCCTATGCAATGCTGATGTCTGACAAGTTGTTTATCAGTCACTGCGCTTTTTCTGTAATTGTACTGCTACCCATGACACTGCCACTTCCACCACTGCATCTGTACTACAACTCCCTCTCAAGTGTTGCATCTGCTATGCTGCTAACACTGCATCTGCCTTGCAACTCAGTTGCTGAGAGAAGTAACTGAAATGATGCAAAAACTAAACAAGTGTTTAGTGGATGCACCTCGGTGCTAAAGACTTCGACTGCTGATAACTATTGTGTTGTCCCTCTGATGCACTGCGCCACTTCTACGCTGCATTGTCTTGCATTCCGTTGTGCTGCTCTAGAAATAGATGCTACTACCTACTGCAACTGTCGCTCCATCACTCCTCGGCTCCCACTGAAAACCCCTCCATCCCGCTACTGTGAATATGGGCTCCCGTAACAAGGTAATGATCCATGAGGCTGGCTCCTCAAGGATCTTTCCCAACTGAAGTTCGAAGTGAACTACAGTTCAATATCATCCCACTTCTCACCTGGATAAGCATGGGAACTCATGGTGAACTCATCCTGCTCGATCTTTGCGGCTGCAAATTTTGGATCGTGCTTCTCATCCTTGTCCTTTTTCTTCAAAGAACATTGTGATGCAAAGTGGCCCATCACACCACATCTGAAGCATTTCACCTTCGAGACATCTCTCTTCTGTATCCGTTGCCCTTGTTTCCCTTTCGATTTGAGGGTTGCATTCTCCTCCTCCTCCGGACTCTTAGATCTTCTCCAGGTGCTACTGTCAAGCTTGCACTTGACTAGATCTCTCCTTAGCTCTTTCTCCTAAAGCACTGACCACATCTACTCTCAACTAGGAAGCATAGCCCTGCCCAAAATGCTTTGGAAAAAAAATTGCCACTCCTCCGTGACTGCGTTAAGAGCTATCCTCACCATAGTTTCCGAAGATGGGGTGGATCCCACAGCTGCCAACGGGTCTTTAATCTCTTGAAGTCTCGTAAGGAATGGAACAATGTGCTCCCCCTTATGCATATGGATCATCTATATTTTTTTCTCCAAGTACATCTTTCGTTGCTCAGAAGCTCCTTCGTACAACAAGGACAAGGCCTCCCACATCTCCGTGGCGGTGTTCTTTCCAGCTACTTGAGAGACTATGTGATCCTTGACACCATCAAGGATTAGTTTCTTGGCCTTTGCCATATCGGACTTGTACTTCTTAAGTTTATCCGGATTTGTAGGGTACAACAACCACATTCACCACAAACGTCTTGAGATCATATTCATCCAGAAGGAATTGGAGCCTTTCCTTCCAGATTATGTAGTTGGAGGAACCCTCCAACCGGTCCTGATCTCTAAGACCATGAGATTCCATCTCAGTCGAAAAACTGTTGAACTCCTTCCTCTTCTTCCCTTACGATGCAACACTAGGCAAGCTTACACACTCCTTCTGGAGCCCGTAGATCTACTGCTCAGATCTTGGAAAAATACTAAATTCCTCAGCTAGGAACTCACTGAGGAAGAATTCCCTGCTATGTGCTCTTTTCTTTCTTTTGATGGTTCTCTACCTAGCAATTGCCTATATAAAAAATGTGTCCATATGGCTCTGCGTTTCTCCCTCTAACTTGGAAAAACATCGAACTGGAAGTCCTACCTATATGTCGAATTTGCATTGTTGTAATCTCTCCTTTATTCTTTACCCTTGGCACTGCAACCCTAGTCTAAGATTTTTGGCCTTATTTCCTGCAATTCTCAGCTTCCTGAAGTTGACTACACTTTTCCCACATGTGAAAAAATTAGGGCTATTTTAAACCTCCTTCTCCTTCGCTTGGCTTGAGCTAGCGTCTTTGTGACTTTGACCTTCAAGAAAGATCCTTTCCTTGTCTTGTTTCGACTTCTTTGAGATGAATGTACTTTGGATTTATTACCGTGACATAAACCCTAGTTCGCTTGCATGTGTGAATAGAAAATGGCCCAAAAACATATCCAAAACTATTTGTTCTTCTCTCTTCTTCTTCGTTGATCTAAGAGACTTCTTATTCACACTTTTCTCCTTGTTTTTATTGCTTGATCAAACGCCTTCTTAAGTGAGGTCGAGTTCTCCTTTTATAGGCTTCTCACCCATGAAATCAGGCCAACATGTCCTCTTGATTAGGTTGACATCTCCTTTTGAAGGCTGACTTGATCATTGGCATTTGACAAGGTCTTGGAGGGTTATTTTACTTGAATTTGGCTCAAACAAGTTTTTTACAATATGTAACATGTCCACATAGGTATTTCATACATGAAAACGACTTTTAATGGCTTGATGAATAAATGAAAAATCCCAAGAGTTCTCAATGGGAGCTTGACCTAAAAATAAATATTCTTGAGCATGAAACCCATGCCTCAAGATTAAAAATAATAAATTTATTTTTCTCTTTTCATTAAATACATAAAATCATGATTACATCTATCATTATGAAGGTTGAACCTAGTTACATTTTTAAGCAATAAAGTCCTTATGATTGTAGCTTTATCCTGTACTTGGAGGTGGGAGTGTGAAAATTCCTATATCTGATAATCTTAGGAATCCTACTGCAACTATCTGAGTTTACTTCTACTATTATGTAAATTACATTACAGAATTAATTTAGAATGCATAATGAATTATTGAAGTAAACTACTGTAGCAGGCTACACTTAATTAAATATGTGTCTGAAACAAGGAAATTAAGCAAGAAATCAATCACACATTGGAAACCTTTATTTTGGACTAAGTCCCTGGAAAAACCCAATGTGGGAAAACTGGTGCAACAGATCTGAGGGTTTGTATTATTAAGCAACATTTTTTGAATACAATCTCTGGATTCCTGGTTGGCTATCCAATACAGAGAAATCATGACAGACAAAAATATAGTGAGTTTTACCTCACACTGCAAGTCCTGGTTGATTCAGATCTGAACTGGCGAAACCCCACCTTGCTCTGCGCTTCCTCTGCACAGTAGTAGGCTTGCGTGGGGATGGATGTGGACTACGTCACCTCCTCTCTGAATCGATTTTATTTTTGGAGAATCAAGTTTCAACCCTCCCGACTCAGAAACCCCGATCTCTAGCAAAACTCAGATCGTCTATCGGAAACACTGCATTGTCCCTGTGTGGGCCTATGTCACCCCTTTTGGGGACTGCCTCACACCTCCTGGTGGCTATGCTACTTCCTCTGTTGGTTCTGTTGCCTCTCTGCTATGTACCCTTGGTCTTAGAGAAGATCCTTCGACCAATAACTGCCTCTGCCCCTCACTGCAATGAATCACTTAGATCTGATCTTTGTTTGAGCACTACTCTGTCAAAACAATTCGATCAAAAGATTCACTCAGTGTATCTTTCCAAAGGACCCTCAAGCCTTCCTTTATAGTCTTCTCTTTAAGAAAAAAACTACTGAGATTATATCTCTAATCAACGACTGAGATTATAACATGACTTGATCTTCTCTTTCTAGATCATTCACTCTATATTATTAATACCCTTTAATTATTTAATTTCCCTAAGTTTAGACTTAGGGTCCCCATTAAAATAATTAAATTTTACAATAAAGCATAATCCGCGTAGAATTTTCACAAACGGTTTCTGGGTTTTTTGGAATACGAGTGCCTAAGCCTCTCCACAAAATTTGAGACTTAGAGCACTTCTGATGCTACTAAAAATAAACAAGGAGTTGAGAATTAAAAACTTCACTTGATCAAATAGAAGAAAGAAAATTTAAGCAAAGAATTTGAACATAATATAAACCCTATAATAGGATAAATTTTGAAAAATGTTTATTAGGTGGTAAGAGGTAGGCACAACAAATATTGGAAGATTACAAAACCTTCAATGCCTAAATTTCACTTAATTTCCATAATTATGAAAATTGGGCATTAATACATAAACATGAAGTCTGAAATTAAGATGGTTGAATGAGCATGCATCCCACATCATAGGACACCTAACCCTTAAGCAATAAAACTCTATAAGATTAAGCGAGTAGAACAACATCATGATTTCACTTGAAAGGTCAACTTATTTATGGATTTAGCTTTGTTATAACATAAAGTCTAAAGCTATTGTGAAATTGCGAAAATAATACATGGGAATGGATCTTCATATCAATCATGTGGATAGTTGTGTTTTTGTCTCACTCTCAAGCAATTGCTGATACCTATGAATTTGGGACAAACTTTGATACGAATGGTGATTAGGCTAGAAAATGATCTAATGGGATTTGGCTCGTGCTAAACGCTCCTTCCCAATACTTCAACAATTGTTTGAGTTTATTGAGATCCTTCACCATTGTGTGAACTTGGCATTGTTGTGGAATCATAAATTACTTTACATTGCCATTTTGTTAATCCATAAAATATTGAATGCAATTTCTTCGTTTTAAAAAGAATATGGTTTTTCCGACGGAAGCTACAATATAAAGTTTTAATTTAAAACATGTGCAAGGTATTGCTTAAGTTCATGATCCAAGGTTGTTCATCATCATCAATGGTAAAGTTCCAAGTAAATGGTGTAAGTGAAAAGTGATCAAAGAAAGGCATTAGGCGAGTCCTAAGGTACTTGAGCTTTTAGTTAAAACTAGAAAATGTGTTTCAAAGTCTTTGGCTTTCCACAAACATACACATACACAATGTGACTTCAAGGTACATTGGACACCAACCAAAGGTACTTGAGCTTTTGGATAAAACTAGAAAATGTGTTTCAAAGTCTTTGGCCTTCCACAAACATACACATAGACAATGTGACTTCAAGGGACATTGGACACCAACCAATGGCTAATGCCATGAATTAAGGGAAATATGATAATTTTGAGCCCAATGAGAGTTTTTACAAAATATACCAATTCTATAGAACCAAGTGGAGAGCATAGAGTTGAGTATTTAAGTCTTATTATCTTAATAACAATAAAAATTAAAGGCTTTTGGTTGATCCCACTTGTACACATAGATCAATTAATATATAGCGAAAATTTTATTTTATTAGCATATCACATTAAAATTTTTCTTAATATAGCCTTGACAACAATAAATTAAAAGTGAGATGTCTATTTGTTAAGCCCTGGCTATAGCCCTTATTCATTATTTTACATTATTATGGTTATTCAATTTATTATTATTGGTTTCTAGTGCCATGTCTCATATATATATATATATATATATATGAGATTCAATTTTAGGAGAATTTTATCTTGTGCTTTTGATATAATGTAAAATAAGGTTGTCCCTTAAAGATACTTCTTATTTAATTACCCTTTCTTTTGATTTAGGTGTGGCTTTATGGAATTGAGTATTTTTATGTTTAATTGGATATTTAGTCTATAACATTTTAGTATCAAAATGGATAAACTTTGGTTTGAATCTTTTAAATAGTCATCTTATCATTTTTTCCTTTTGTATCATTGTTATTAATTACAATCGTCGAGGTTTACAAAGGACATAAAAAATAACATTGGGTAAAAATATCAGACTTTGATTTGCTATACTCAAAGAGTTATAGGCTGTACAAGTTAAGGGTTTTTTTGGGTCCTCAAACTAGGCTTAAAATAATTAATTTTGGTAAAATAGTCATTAGGTCAACAAACATTCTATTTTCAAATAAATATTTTAGAATTTTAATTATTTAAATATTAAAAATTGTGTGAATGATTTATATCTATTAAACGTAGAATATTTTTCGTTGTATTCAAAATCACATGGATGAAATTAAAAGTTTCAAAACTTAATCGACATAGTTTTTAGTGTAAAAACATATCACCAGGTGTGTGCTACCTCCACTAGGGAGCGGCTATTTAATATAGGAGGATGCATGAATTCGTGAATTCATCCTTTCTTGGTTATCATTTCCTACAAGGCACACCGTTTCATAGAATTAGTTGTGTTGACCACTCTTTGTCAACGACCCCATAGCAGTACACCCCATTTTTGGAAATGGGATTCATCATGTTCGAGGTGTTCACACCATTCAGATTCCATCATTAGTCGACAATTTTATAAACGATGTAAACCCATTCTGCATGTTTATGATGTAAATGATTGAAGTAAGACCATCATGTATGTAACAACCTAGGTAAGCCTAGTATTTTGGTGATGATTTCTATCCTAGGAGGTTTTTTTTCTCACTGATTCATTTGTGTTTCTCGACACAAATGATTGGCAGAGTTTTCCCCTCCAGCCTCACCCCAAAGCTAGGGTGGATTTTGTCGTCAAGATACTAAGTGAGTCCTAGTGTTTTCTATCGAGTCTTCATAAAAGTAGTTTGGGAATAATCCTAGCTAATTGGCTAGATTATTTTATTACAAGCTACTTGGTCTACTAGATCATGTTTTGAATCGCAGAATTGGGTAACTATTTGAAGGTCTATCACGAATGGTTTTTCCCCCTTCATGTGTCAACATGTATTTATATTATGTAAAGTGGGTTGGAAAAATAATTATTCCCCTCACGAGTCAATTAATTAAATTTTCTGGCCAAATTAAATTAAAAATCCTAAGCCAGAAATTTAATTAATTTTAGGTCCCAGGCCAAGGAAATAATGAGAATTTTGAGAAATTTTGGACCCTTGGTCCTTGGTAGTTAAGTCAAAGTCAAAATTTTGAGGTAATTAACTCAAAAATATTATTTTGAGTTAATTAAAATGGAATTAAATGATAAGTTCGAATTTCCAAAAAAAATTATGATTTCGACGGACGAGATTAAAAGATGATTAAATATTTTTCGATGGTCGAGATTACTTTGAGAAAGATCAACTGAACTAGCCGTTGGAGATTTTATCTTATAAATTAGAAGCCTTTGTCTGTCATTTGCATCCGATCTTTGGATTGTGCACTTGCTCTGAGAAGTTCTTGTAACTTTTGCTGATCAATAAAATAGAAAGACTTTGGGGTTACAAATTGGTGTTCCTTTTCCAAAACTATGTGGTAATATTGTTTCTAAAACTTTGCTACTTTTATTTGCATTCACTGGTTAATAACCCTTGCGGATTGATCTGCATACAAGTATCTTATGAAGTTTTCTGGGTTTGTTAAATTTCATTTTGATTTGATAGAAGTATCAGGTATCTATATTTCTTGATGATCTTATGGTAATTTGTAAATCACTATTAATCTAAAAATCAGATCTAAGTGTGGAGAGGTTACTATTCAGGATTTGAGCGTTTGGGGAAATCATTGGTTAGACCAGCTAACTCTTAGATTTCAAAGGATCTGAAAAATCCCAATCTTTTAATTTCTGAAGTTATCTTACAGAATATTTTTTGTAGGGTTTTCTTAGGCTTGTGCCTTTGTTAATTTCTCTTTTTCTAGAACCGTGTTAAATGGTTTAAATCTAGCCATCAGGGCCTTGATATGTAAAATAACATTGTATATTTGTAAATATAGTTATTTTCTTTTAACTCATCGGGGTTTTAGGGTTTTTATTTTCTGTGTATATACTGGGTTTTTGGGTCTCTTGTTTCTGGTTTTGTGCAGGTTGTACTGGGATATTTAAAAACAAAAATCAGATCTGAGCCAGATCTAGGCCCTGGAGGGTAAGATCTGGTCTCAGTATCATTTTTTGGTTGCAGATTTGGGAAACATTGTGCCTTAAGGTTCAAATAATTGCAGGTGAATTCATTTTTAATCAAAATTAAAAAAAATCTCTCTTATTTTGCTGGATAAAAGGAAAAAATCGAAATTTGGTTTTGTGCAGTGTGCCTGCCAAATTTCGCTATTGCTTCCATATCCCTCTGCATCCTTGTTGGCTCCCTTTCATTTCGTATTTCTTTCACCGTCACGCTGCTCACCTCTACGTGCTCCATTTCTTCACACTACCTCCAAACCTGTCCGCGCCTGCAAACCTATCTGATGTCTGCCTGCCTTCACTTCCTCACGCAACCTTTCCGTCCATCCTTACTGCAAACCCTCATAGCTTCTTCATGCTTTTACGCTGCCATAGCTTCATGCAACTCTTGCCTCCATCCTCGATCTCCCTCGATTTGCTGCTTCATTTCTTTTGTCCGAGCCTTCTCTTTCCTCCATCCGCTCTCCCTTGCCCGTGACTTTCCCAACGTTTTCATCGCCTTCATTACTCATGGATGCGCTGCCTTCTTTGCGTCCAAACTCTTCTCGCTATCTCTTTCTGCCATGATCCCTCATCGATTCTTCTTTGCCTATATCCTTTCTCCCTCCTCCATGCATTTCTGTTGTCGGCTGCTTCTTGCTCCTGCTTGTTGCCTCCTTTTCTACCTGCGTTAAAAAAAAATCAATCCTAAACCTAATGCATAAACAAATAAATAAATCAAAAAATCGCATTTCATTCTTTTAAATTCTTGTGAAATTTGGACCTTGTTTTTATTTTGTTTTTCCTTTTAGGTTTTCAGTTTTGAAATTTAACATTTAACTTTATAAATCATTTATGACATTAGATTTTATTTTTTTCATATTTTACTTTTTAGAAATTTAAAATAACACTTCATTTTTTATTTCTTTTAATTTTTATAAAGGTTTAATTAACATTTCAAATTTTCAAATTTCATTAACATTTTGATTTTTCCATTTAAAAATTTAAAAAACTCAAAAAACTTTAACTTTTAAATGTATATATATATATTAAAAAAATCAAAAAATGCATTAATCTTTTAAATTTAGTCTATAGTTTATTTTTTAATCCTTTTTGTATATAAATTTTAGAAGAAAAAAAAATGGGACATTGGGGTTTTGATCTATTTAGTTTGCAAAGATATTTAATTGTGGAATGGTTCCTATAGTTGACATATTTAATATCCTAAGTTTGACTATAGAGAAAACTTTAATTTTTGGATTTGCATTATTTAAGAATATCATTTAATCCATAAATTGCTTGACGAAGTGTTTTATTAGCGTGAAAATTTCATGGTATATCTGGATGAATAATTACTGAGATTTAAGTGCTAGTTAATTTCATATGCTTAAATTGGGTTTGATGATCATTGGCATATTAGTTTTGGAACATTATCTAGCGATTAAAATCTGTAATTAAGTCTTGTTTCATTTACTTGAATTTGGATATTTATTGAATTTAATGTCTAGAAAATTCTTTCAATTAAATGTGATTGATATATTATTATTATGGATCTGTGACGAATGGTATATTTTTTAATTGAGTAATAATGTAGCTTCTTCATAATTTGCACTCTCGCTTAAGTAATTAGTGGTTAGATCAGATTATTTATAACCTAAGTTCTTTAGGCTTTTAAGATCACCTTTCATTTTCGAAGCTTGTTTCATCTCGCCCCTTCAAATCATTTTCCTTGCATTCCAAGTTAACATTACATAGCAACAGTTTCTCATCAAGTACTTGGTTGTCATTTCCTTAGCAGGATATTTGACTCCATAAGGCATTGGTATCAGTCTTTCAAATTCAATAGAATCCTTTAATTTATCTAGATATTTCACAAGTATTTGGTCGTTTAACTGTGTCTCCCGAACTGGCTGGTTCCCAACTAGTTCTCCTTCATTCCATTTCCATAGGGTCTACCCCCCTTAGTCTGCTTTAAGGAGACAACTTAAATAGAGAGATTGGGGATTAGGGTGAAATCCCCCGATCTGAACCGTTGTCGCAATGCCTAGACATTCAGTGCAACAACAAGTTGCACAAGGTTGCACTTGCGTTATGTATTTTCACAAGGTAGCTTTGTCTCTAGAGTTTTTATGGACGAGCTACTAGATATGCCTAGACTAGTAACTAGAGGAAAATGTGCTCAAAGACAAATCTAAAACCAACAGAAATTCATATTGGGATGTTTGAAACAAAATGGTTATAATATCTGATAATTCATTTAATGACTGATTTTTTTTTGTAGTTCAGGATTTTTTCATTCATTCAAAAGATTACATTGCCATCTGTAGCTATTCAAAATTCTATCAACCTCTCCCTTACTAGTTTTTTGGCTAGTAACTAAGTGACCAATATTTTTATAGTAAACATAGTAGATTGATATATCCAAAACATAATATGACCAAATAACAAAAAAAAACGAACAAAATCATAACACAACAAACATCATCTATAAATCAGAAGTAACCTGAGTGGGGTTCTCTAGTTTGGAACTAGAAGTTATCGATTACTTAAAATCACACTGAATATGTGCCAAATATGATATCATTTTGGTCTTCATGTTTTTCTCGGAAAACTTGCCCAAGAGGGTCTTCAATTGCCAATGTAAAGTAACTGTGAATGTATTTATAGAGATCTCCTCCCACTATTGTGTCCTAGATTCCACATCCAGTGTGACACCTCTTCAATAAGTTCAAAATCAGAAAAGGATTTTTTTTCCCCTAGACAACTTGTTCCAACCTGTGAGTGGACAACTTGTTCCAACCTACGAATGTTTGCTTGGATGCAGGGAGGAGTCACTGCTTGGTACGATATAGATGCATCTTGGGCTTGAGTTTTGGTTCAAGACTGGCTAGGATGAACTCATCTGGACTAACCTCTTTCACCTGAACCACAGTGGAAACATCCAATTTGGTCTGGCATTGTTTTCCTAGTAGCGGACCACACAAAGCTTAAAGTTTGAAATGAATAGGTTTCAAACACATTGTTTCCAGGACTTACCTTGCACAAAACTTGTGACAAATAATCCTGAAAGAAACATGCAATTCAAACCTCTTATAGTGGTTGCCTTACCCTCTGTTCGATTGAGCCCATAATTACAAGACCCCTCCCGTTGTTGATCAGTGGTTGTCATTGATGTCAACCCAAGCAGCACCATGGGCTACCCCAATATTGCATGAGAATTTTTACCTACCAAATTACTATATTCTAGGTCAATAATGATTTTTATGGTTTCTACTTGTCGAGATGTTTCCATTGATATATGTCACGCCACGTAATTCTTCACGGTTTGAGAGATATTCATGTTTGAAGTTTGTAACCCAAGTTAGTGGGCTAAAACCCCATAGGGTTGTGGCATGGGTCATTGAAAAGTCAATAATTAATAATTTTTAAGCTCCTAAAATTCCTCCCATGTTCACTTGTTGAAGCCCCTCTCAACCTAAGCATTTATATAAATTGTGATCCTCATATCCTCCTTATGCAGGGATTTCGCTATCTGAAACAGTTCATCGTGGAATTTTCACTCTAACTTTGTTTCTATGAAGGTTCAGAAGCTGAAATTTTTATGAGGTGAAGCGGAAATCCTGAGGAAGCTCCTGTAAACATTTCAAATCTTGGTGCACAATATTTTCAGAGATATGATCTGTGGAAGTCAATGTTTTTGCAGGCTCCTGAAATTCATCTCAAAGAAGTGACCTTGGGAAAATCGTCATAACTATCTCTCTGAATATCGGATTGGAATTCTGTAAAAAGTGGCAGATAGTGCATAGACTTTAGTTTTAATTGTATCAATTTCAGAGCCGAATGAAGAAACAATGACACGTGGCACACCGTACAAGTTCGCTTTACTGAAATAGTCCATAATTAGGGCATTGTGAAATATTGGGCATAACTCTCTTGAAGAATCCAAATTGGGTCAGATCTGTGGTATTGGAAAGAAGAATCAGAGGACTACTACAGGGCCAAAAATCACATGTTGGGGATCTGAAATAACATAGATACACCAGATTCAATATCGAGCTCCTAGAAGGCAAGAAAAAGCTAGATCATGTGTTGTCAAGGGCTGCAAAGGACCAGAATTTCTAGTGCAGCAAAGAAAAGTAAGGTGTAGTAGAGGGTAGCATGACAAGAGCAGCAATAAAGGTGCAGAAAAGCAATAAGAAGTTCATCACATGAAATCTTCAAGTGGGTAGCACTACATACAGTAATTGTAGAGGTACCATTGTACTAAGTCATTGTAAATACATTATTGTAAAAATTGTACTAGTGTCTATCTGCCAAGAGTTGAAGAGGCAGTGTCAGGAGGTCTAGGATCATCATTAGGTTGTTGTGTCATAGTTGGGGTTATGGTCTAGTGTGTCTTCTTCTTCTACATCATTCTATATCATTGTAAAGTGGACCATTTTCCCTGGTACGAGAGTCCATTCTTCTATAGGGTGGTAGGGTGGTGCTAGGATGGTGCATGAAGTCACCAATAGGTTCAAGCCTATGAAAAATTCAGGGTGGTAGGGTGGTTCTAGGGTGAGTTGTAGCTCATTGGGTGTTGGGGAATCCATTCAGTTGACTACTGAAGAATCTCAGGCGTTGGAGTGTCCATCCAGTGGGAGCTGGAGAAGAATGATTTTCTAGATTCTAGGAAGTTGGAGCTTTATTTTCAATTGGAGTTGAATATTAAAGAATTATTAGAAAAGAATTAGGTGGTTTTTGTCTCGGAGTGGGTTTCCCCCTTAAAAATCATGTGCATTTGTGTTTCTTTTGTTTACTGCTATCATTGTACAAAAAATGATAAGAATTGAAGATTAACTAATGCTCTAATTGAAAGGAATAGTGATTTACCCCCCCCCTCTTAGTATTTCCAAAAATTGGTATCAAAGCTTGGTTCCTTCAATAGCAGTTTAAAAACTAGAAGGAGGTCATGGAGCATACCAAGAATGGTGTACCTCTGTTCAATGAAAGTAATTATGCACTCTGGAAAGGAAGAATGGAGGTCTATCTCTTAGACAAGGTTACGAAGTATGTGACACTGTTCAAAATGGATTTACACCAACCACAGATGAACAAGGTAAGAATATTTTGGTAAATTATGAAAAAGAAAAGAATACTATTATCAATGGACTTATTGAATCTGCTTATCATAAGTTGTTGGGTTGAAAAACCGCAAAAAATGTATGGGAAAAGCTTGAGAATATATATGCAGGCGATTCAAATGTCAAAGAAGCAAAGCTTCAAATATATAGAGAAAAATTTGAGCAACTCAGAATGAAAGAAGATGGCAACATTGCTGCATACTTCCAATACGTTGATGAAATACCAACACTCTGGAAGGATTGGGAGAGCCATTTGACGAGAAGGCTATTATACGAAATATTCTTAGAACATTACTAGGGAGATTCAACCCAAAGGTATTGGTCTTAGAATACAGTGAAAATCTGGAAAAACTCAACAAAGAGGAATTACATGGAGTTCTCATAGCATATGAAATGAGACTTGATGAAGAAGAGGGTACTTCGCATCTAGAAACTGCATTCATTGCATCTAAGAAAACCAATCAGGACAAACAACCTTCAATTCAAAAGACATGCACTTGAAAGTGTGAAGAAAAGGGGGATGATGAAGAAGGTCTTTTAGATGAAGAATATGCTTTCTTTACGAGAAAACTAAAAATTGGTAAGGGAAAATTCAAAGGTAAATTTCCATTGATATGTTTCGGCTGTGGTGAGGTTGGGCATTTCGCAACAAAATGTCTGAACATAAGCGATGGCAACTCAAAAGGAGAGAAAGGCTTTAAGAAATTCATCAAGAAAGGCAAAAAGAAAGGATCCAAAAGGAACTTTCTCTCTAAAGAAGAGAGCTCATAATTCGATGAAGACAGTGACAACGAAGAAGAAGCCAATGAGAAAGTATTGTTTATGGCCAAGCACAATAAACAAGAGGTATCAAACAACGAAGAAGAAGGGTTGACCATAGAAGAATTTTCTAAGGAGGAAATCAGGCTTATAAAAGAGGTCAAGGCTGAGAAGATCCGTTCTAATACTCTTGAAGAACAAGTTCAATGTCTCAAAATTGAAGTTGAAGAACACAAATGTATTGAAGAGTCACTTCAAAAGAAGTTGGAAGAAAGCAACCAAGAAAGGGAAGCATTAGAAACCGAAGTAGTCTCGTTGCTTAAGGAAGTGAAGAAGGGAAAAACTGTCCAAAAATATGCCAACAGCTCAAGGGGATTGGAAGAACTCATCAACAATTAATGATCTTACAACGACAGAACTGGCCTCGGTTACAAAGAAGAAGAAGCAGGACCTTCTACAACAAAATACAATGAACCTATGAGATCTAACATGCATGCAGACTTCATTGGACAAGATTCGCAAGAACATCCTTGGAAGATGATTCCTTGACGAATATTTCGATCCAGGTACCAACATATTTTTCATGGCTATTGTTATTCATGTGGAAAATTTGGTCATAAAGCTATAGAATGTTGCACATACCCTAGGAACCAATACAATTCCAGGAGATCCTTCAAATATGAACCTCCCAAGGCTCAATGAAACATCAATAGATTTGAACATTTAAGAAATAATATGAAACGTTACAAATGTCATAACTTTGGACACATAGCTAGAGACTGTGGACTTGAAAATCCTCTAGAAGAATCTTCGAAGCCACAAAACGAACGAACATGGTGGAAGAAGAAGACTGATAATTGTGCTCTCACTCTCAAGGCTCAAAACAACAAAGATGTGTGGTATGTTGATAGCGGTTGCCCAACACATATGACTGGAGATAGAAGGAAATTTGTATCCCTGAAAGAGAAGAAGGATGGAACCGTATCCTTTGGAAATGATGGATCTTCAAATGTTATAGGATCAGGTACCGTCACTCTTGGAAGAAAAGATGTTATAGCCAAGAATGTTCTATTGGTTGAAAACATGAATCACAATCTGCTCAGTGTTGGACAAATGTGTGATCAAGGACACACAATGCTATTCAACTCCACAAAATGTGAAATTAGGAAAGGCAGGTATGGTAAAATTGTGGCTACAACAAGTCGAGCTCCAAACGAAGCAACTAAAGCATGTCTACTAGCTAAAGAAGATGAAATCTGGTTATGGCACAAACAAATGGGTCACATAAACTTTGACAATCTTGTCAAGATGAGAAAAAAGGAAGCAGTACGAGAAATGCCGAAAATCTCAAAACCTTCCAACACACTATGTGAGGCCTATCGGCACGGCAAGCAGACAAAAGTCAAATTTAAAACAAAAGAACACTTTGCATCACATCCACTGGAATTGATACATACTAATCTATGTGGTCCCGTGAGAAGAAAAGGCTTAGATGGAGAATTATATTTCATGTTAATGATAGATGACTATACCAGGATGACAACCGTCAGTTTCCTAAAGAAAAAATCTGAAGCATTTGAGTGCTTTAAGATTTACAAGGAGTTGGTTGAAAATGAAACTGATTTGAAAATAAAGTGTTTAAGATCAGATAATGGTGGAGAATTCACTTCCAAATTATTTCAGCAATACTGTGACGAAAATGGAATAAAAAGGCAATTTTCAACAGCACGAACACCTTAGCAAAATGGAGTTGCTGAAAGAAAGAATAGAACTGTACAGGAAATGGGTAGAACAATGTTGAAGGACTCAAAATTGGATGAAAAATTCTGGGTTCAAGCAATTGATACGGCAGTCTTCATTATCAACCGAAGTCTTCTCAGAAATAATTGCAACAAGACTCCATATGAATTATGGAAAGGAAAACCAACTAATGTAAAATATTTCAGAATCTTCGGAAGCAAATGTTATATCAAAAGAGAAGATCAAAATTTGGGTAAGTTTGAATCATGTGTTGATGAAGGTATCTTTGTTGGTTACTCACGCAAAAGAAAGGCCTATAAATGCTATAATCTAAGATGAAAACATATAGTGGAAAGCATAAATGTTGCATTTGACGAAGGTGGTGTTCTAGCGAATAATGATGAGGATCTAGAATATTTGAAACTTGAGATAGAGGCTGAAGAAGACACAGAGAATATTCTAGAACAAGAAGCAACTATCAACCAGGAAGAAGTCAATAATGATCATCAAGATATACCAGAACAACAACAAGAAGCTCCTCCAAAGAGAACAAAAGAATGGATTCAAAAGAACCATCCATCAAATCAAATCATTGGTGACATATATGAAGATCGACAGCTTCGTTCATCACAACAAGCTCACATTTCTTTTCTAGCAACTTTTAGCCTAGTAGTTTTGAGGAAGCCAGCCAGAATGAACATTGGGTAGCAGCTATGAATGAAGAATTGGATCAAATCGAGAAGAATAACACCTAGGAATTAGTTCCACGACCAAAAGATAAAATTTTCATAGGGACAAAATGGGTGTTCAAGAACAAATTGAATGAAGATGGACAGGTTACCAGAAACAAAAGCAAGATTGGTTTGCAAAGGCTATGCACAAGTGGAAGGAATTGATTTCAACGAAACATTTACACTAGTTGCCAGAATGGAAGCCATCCGAATGTTTCTCGCCTATGCATGTTCAAGAAAAATCAAAGTCTACCAAATAGATGTGAAGTCAACATTTCTGAATGGCGAATTAGAAGAAGAAGTTTACATCAAACAACCTGAAGGTTTTCTACTATCAGAAAAAGAAGACTATGTTTGCAGATTAAAGAAGGCTCTATATGGTCTCAAGCAGACTCCCAGAGCATGGTATGCTCGTCTTGATGGATATCTACGTCAACAAGGGTTCAAGAAAGGTACTGTTGATAGAAATATTTATGTACAAATAGATAAAGATAATTTAACAATCATTGAGGTATATGTGGATGATATAATATTTTGTAGCAATGATGATTGAATAAGTAAGAAATTTTCTACAAAGATGAAAAGTGAGTTTGAGATGTCTTTACTTGGAGAGCTGACATATTTCTTAGGGCTTCAAATATCTCAGCAAGAGAAAGGAATATTTATATGTAAAGCCAAGTACATCAAGGAAATGCTCAAGAAATTCAAAATGGAAGATTGCAACCTTTGGCTCCTATTCAAAATGGGTAACAAAGGCAAATTACATAGACGACTTCTCAAGTGATGGACTCCAGGTTTGAAAATATATGATTGGTAGTCTTCTATATGTAACAGCCTCTCGGCCAGATGTTATGCAAGCAGTTGGAGAAGTAGCAAGATTCAAAGCAGCACCAAAAGAATCACATATTATTGTTGTCAAAAGAATTCTTTGATATCTAAAGGGCACAGAAGAATATGGCTTGTGGTATCCCAAGGGTAAAAATCTTATTATTCAAGCCTTTACAGATGCAAATTGGGTAGGAAGCGTTGATGATCAAAATAAACTAGTGAGAAACATTCTTTATTTTAGGTAAGTTGTCTCGTACTCGAGTTGAGCAAAGCAACTTCAAATTTGTTATCTACAGTCAGTAGCTTATCGTACTATCTAAATTGCGCAATTAAGTCCTTTTCTGAAACAAACTTTGCAAGATCTTAGGCAATTCTGAGCTCATTCATATTCCGGATGCTGGCCACCATGTCACTAAAATCTCTAAGAATCCTATCATGCATTAAAAAAAAAAAACATATTCCGATCAAGTATCATTTTTTCGAGAACAAGTCGTTGAAAAGAATATCAAACTTGAGTATGTTGGTACAAAAGAAAAAATCGCTGATATCTTCACTAAACCTTTACCTCGTGAAGCATTTGAATATCTTTGCCATAAGCTTCGAATTCTCCCAAGTTCTCATTAGATTTTCCTTATTCATAATATAAAGGGCGAGTGGAAGTGTCAGGTCCGCAGGATGGTTGTGTGTCAGGGGGAGTTACCCTTTTCCATTGATTTCAAAGGGGGAGAGAATGTTGTAGGAAGAGGTGTCATGATCGCAGGGGGAGTACTTGTGTTGCCATCAATGCCAAAGGGGGAGATTGTTTATCAGCGGTTGTCATGGATGTCAACCCAAGCAACACTCGGGGCTACCCAAATATTGCATGGGAATTTTTACCTACCAAGTTACTATATTCTGGGTCAAGAATGATTTTTATGGTTTCTACTTGTCGATATGTTTCCGTTGATATATGGCACACCACGTAATTCTTCACGATTTGAGAGATATTGATGTTTGAAGTTTGTAACCCGAGTTAGTGGGCTAAAACCCCATAGGGTTGTGGCATGGGTCATTGAAAAGTAAATAATTAATAATTTTTAAGCTCCTAAAATTCCTCCCACGTTCACTTGTTGAAGCCCATCTCAACCTAAACATTTATATAAATTGTGATCCTCATATCCTCCTTATGCAGAGATTTCGCTATCTGAAACATGTCATCTTGGAATTTTCACTGTAACGTTTTTTCTACGAAGATTCAGAAGCTGAAATTTTTATGAGGCGAAGCCGAAATCCTGAGGAAGCTCCTGTAAAAATTTTAGATCAAGGTGCGCAATATTTTCGGAGATATGATCTGTGGAAGTCAGTGTTTTTGCAGGCTCATGAAATTCATCTCAAAGAAGCGACCTTGGGAAAATCGTCATAAATATCTCTCTGAGTATCAGCCTGGAATTTTGTAAAAATTGGCAGATAGTGCATGGATTGCAGTTTTCACTGTATCAATTTCAGAGCTGAATGAAGAAACAGTGACACGTGGCACGCCGTACAAGTTCGCTCTACTGAAACAGTCCATAATTAGGGCATTGTGAGAGATTGGGCATAAATATCTCTTGAAGAACCCAAATTGGGGTAGACCTCTGGCATTGGAAAGAATACACAGAGGACTAATATAGGGCTGAAAATCACATATTGGGGATTTGAAATAATAGAGATACACCAGATTCAATATTGATCTCCTAGAAGGCAAGAAAAAGCTAGATCATGTGTTGTCAAGGGCTGCAAAGGACCAGACTTTCTAGGGTAGCAAAGCAAAGCAAGGTGCAACAGAGGGTAGCATGACAAGAGTAGAAATCAAGATGTAGAACAACAGCAATAAGTTCATCACATGAAGTCTTCAAGTGGGCAACACTACATACAGTCACTATAAATGTATCATTGTACTAAGTCATTGTAAATACATTATTCTAAAAATTGTACTAGTGTCTATCTGCCATGTGTTGAAGAGGCAGTGTCGGGAGGTCTAGGATCATCATTAGGTTGTTGTGTCATAGTTGGGGTTATGGTATAGTGTGTCTTATTCTTCTACATCATTCTATATCATTGTAAAGTGGACCATTTTCCTTGGTATGAGAGTCCATTCTTCTTTTATTCTTCTATAGGGTGGTAGGATGGTGCTAGGCTGGTGCATGAAGTCACCAATAGGTTCAAGCCTGTGAAAAATTCAGGGGTGGTAGGGTGGTGTTAGGGTGAGTTGTAGCTCATTGGCTGTTGGGGCATCCGTTCAGTTGACTACTAAAGAATCTCGGGCTTTGGAGCGTCCATCCAGTGGGAGCTGGAGAAGAATGCTTTTCTAGATTCTAGGAAGTTGGAGCTTTATTTTCAATTGGAGTTGAATATTAAAGAATTATTAGAAAAGCATTAGGTGGTTTTTGTCCCAGAGTTTCCACCTTAAAAACTATGTGCATTTGTGTTCCTCTTGTTTGTTGCTATCATTGTACAAACACCGATAATAATTGAAGATTAACTAATGCTCTAATTGAAAGTGAAGACATTCGTAACTCCCGCCAACAACACCTCAGAGGCTGTAAGGCCAAATGGGTTCGCCTAGTCAACCAATATCAAATACAACGCAAGAAAGACATGGAAAATAGAATCTGCTTAGAACAGGGAAACGACTAGAGTTGATTCGAAGAACAAAGCAAACACAATCACATTAATGAATTAACTGATATTCATTTACCATACTAAAACAACCTATGTTTAATATTTCAAATTAAAAGCACCACACACTTGACCACAACATCAATATTAAACAGGAAAGGCCATGCCCCCTTCTTAATTCTCATGGAAATTGATGGGATTGTGGGCACCCCATCAAAAACGATATGACTAATAGATATTTTGTGTTTGTTTGCAGAAATTTCACATTGGTCTTCGCCTGACTACCGTGTCCGTGTATGGAGCTTCCAAGGAAAAAATGACCATGCCGGTGAAATATAAATGTATGAGTTTTGTCTGGTCCCTTGTAAGGATGAAGTTATTGTGCATGAAATCATATAAGTTAAGGTAGTATGGGCGCTCATTGCAACTGGGTACGTTGTAACAACAAATTTAGGATTTCAAGCATTTTAACTTAAAAAATAAGCACCACAATCTGTAATGTCATCCTATTTTCATGATAAAACTATATCGTTAGTGACAACGAAATATATATTTTTAATTGCTTTCCATTTATGAAATTGATAAAATAGATAATGGAAACATATTTTTTTTTAAATGCGTTCAATTTATGAAATCAAATTATGTTATAGTTGTCTCAGATAATTTGTATTCCTTTATTGAATTTCATTATATAAATCACGCTCTCTACATAAGAAAAGGAATCCATGAATCCCAATTTGAAAATAATAAGCACAGTTTCAAAACATTTAATTTAATTTTAAGGTGTATGGAATTATTAAAAAAAAATTATAAATCTTAATTTAAAATAGTAATGATATGTTTCAACTATTTAATTTAGAGTGTATGGCGTTATTATTGTTAAATAATGCATGATCTTAAAATCTAACTAAAAAGGATCTAGATTGATGTCTATCGATATTTACTAGTCATTTAATTTCTATGGTTGCACTAGTATCTAGAGGTTGCGAGCTCCAAATCAAGCGCCATTAGAGCCAATAGATGTAAGACATAGTAGAATGTTTTAGATCCAAATTTCACACTTGCGAGAGAATTATTGGCAATGTTATAATTTGTACAAGTTCACTCTCTTGAAAAAGGAAAAAGCTGGAGGTTATAATATTTCCTCCATAACTCTCTCTTGGAAGGTCCAAATTGCATGACATTAAGTGAAGCCTAAAGGGGACATTTCAAAGTACATTGTGTAAAAACTTCTACATAATATTAGAATCTGCAAAGTTGTAACACTTTTAATTCAACTAGTATAGCAGACCCCAAATAAGGGCTTTACAAGGGTTTTGAAGAGACCCCAAATTTTCATTATTTTTCTATAATTTTGCAACAATTAGATTTATAAGGTTAGATATATGTACTAGATTCTATAAATATGGATATTTTTCATTTAATAAATGAAACCATAGGTAGGAAGCATACACATAGAGAATGCAAGTGGGGTCATCATTGAATGCCCTTGTACACCTCCAGTGGTACTTAAAGAGTAGTATCACATCAAATTGACTTTGTTTATGGTTTTAATCTTCCATGTACCATAGGGTATATAGGAAACCCCATATGCATACATGAGACCATACTTAGATATCATTTCAATTATCTATATCTATAATACATTGAGCACAACACTTGGGGAGATCACTCTCGCATACTTGGAAAGTAGGTAGCATAAATAAACATATAATCCATCCTTATTTAGAGCCATTGAACATTGACTAACTATTATTGTTGGAAACCCAACAATATATCTTAGAGCTATAGGGATTGATACTTCCTTTCTAATAAAACCTTGCAAAACCCTAATTCTGTCATGTGTGGATATAATTTTTCATGTGACTCCTAAAAATGTCTCTCAAGTTTAAGCATTAACATAAGAAGAGAATGAAGATGTGAAATTTAAGGTGTCCAAGTTGGAAGAGAAAATAACAATTATGGAAGCTACAATGGAAAAGAAGGTTGAAATCCTAAATAGGGCAACTAAAATAAAATTTCAAACTTTAAAAGATGGTCTCAAAGAGGCGGAATTAAAAAAAGACCCCAAAGCAAATCTCAAAGACATAAGGGAGGACCTTATGAAGGAGCTACAAATCCTTCTTATCCTAAATTCACCTCCCTAATAAATGAAAAGGAGAACAAGATGGTTGAGTCCTAGTCACATGAGAAAAATTAAATGCATTTGAATAACGAGACAACCAAATCTTAGATACTTGGTCATTTGAATACATTTTAAGAACAATATGACCAAGTTCTAGACACGTTTATTTATCACTTCAAGGTCCACATTATCACAAGCTCAACTTGGGACCAATGAACTACTTCATTCCCAATATTCTATATGGAACAATTCTATGATATCAGAAAGTTTGTTTATATGATCCCATAACATTGATATTCTAGATGGAACAATTCTATGATATACACCACGTACCAACTCTACAAAAGGTAAAAATTGCATCCTTTTATTTAGAATTTGATTTTTTTTTTTGGTATCAATAGAGTTGTGGCTGCAAAAAGGACCCCCTTGTCCCTTTGTTTCTATAGATGAACTGATAACACATTATGAGGATATTAAGAGCAACACCATTTTAAGCTAGCTGATAAATCTTAAGCAAAGAGTTCTAGTTATAGAGCACATTCAATGATTTAAGTTGTTTGAGTCTTAGAGTGACGAATGTTTTCGAGAACAAATTGTTGGATATATTTATGGCACTTTAAAGAAAATCATTTAAGATGAGGTTTCTCTTGGATCCTAAATCCTTGAATAATGATTTCAATGTGGTAAAGAGAGTTGAAAGTAGAGAATGATTTCCACTAACACTTATAGAGAGCACAATATTCCCACTACTAATCTCACTCAACCTACAAGGTTGAATCTTTATCAATTGGATGAAAAAGGGCAAGGGGACTATGTTTTAATTGTGATAGAAAGTATAGTAAGAAGCATAAGTGTAGCGATAAGAAATTTTTCTACATAATTTTTTTTAATTTTCAAGAACTTATCATGAGAATATCTTTGGAACGAAGGGATATTGAACTTAGAGGTATGTAACAGAAGCTATCTAAAGTTATAAGTTAAAAAAGGACATCTTAGAGTAATTGCATAATTGTGCTCATTATATATTCAAACATCTAAACTCTTTATGTCCTTGGATCTCCAAAGAGTTATCGACAATAATTTCAAGGCATCTATTGAGATGCCCAAAGGTATTCTACTTGATCAAGAATATGATCACACTATTCCACTAAATTTGGAAATCCTCCCTCCTAACATTTGACCTTATAGATACCCTTGAAGAGTTAGATTGAAATTATGGTTGAAGAAATGCTAGAGGTTGGAATAATTTGACCTACCCAAAGTGATTTCTCTTCACTACTGGAGATGGTTTAAAAAAAGTGATTTTGATTTGACCAGTATATTATTTGTCATCTATATTGATTCTTTTAGAGTGAAAAAAATTGGTGTAATAAGTTTGTTGTGTCATTTTAGTGGCAAGTCCCAATTTGGAAAATTGGGGTTTGAAACCTTTCAAAGCTATTTTGCGGCATCAAATGGAACTTTTTGGGGTTAAATTTTTTTCAGCATTAGCTAAAATCATTTTACATTGATATAAACTCAGATACATTTTCTAAGGAATATGAATCACATCAACCATAGCTTGTATGCAAAATTTATGCCTCTTTCTTGATGGTTTGATCTTTGTACTGAATTGATGCAAATTGCTTCAATGAATACTCACGCTCGCTTGTAGGAGATGTAAACGTGTTGCTTGTTTGATTCAGAAATTCGTGCACTCACTTGATTTTGCGTAAAGGAAGGGTGTCGAACACTGTCGACAATGCACCCAAGAAAGCTTACAATGATTTTAATGATTCACTTGTTCTCTTAAAAATTCATTAACAATGAATTTTTAATGATTCACTTAAAACAATGAATTTGATTACAAGTTCTGAAATGGATTTGCAAGAACGTTGATGTAGACTTTGCTTTGAAATGCATTAACTTGACTAAGTGAATTTGATTGTTGATGTATAATGCTGATGTAGACAATCTTTGATTATATGTTGTAGTGACATGATTGCACGTGTTGAGCTTAATTTTCTTACCTTGCAGCTATTTCGTTACATGTGTTGTGCTTGCTAATATTGAACTTTATGTATGTGATATTAAATGAAATCATTGATGTGTCACAACTAGACACAAATAAAAAACAACAACATGAAGCCATAAAAACACGCCATCAAAAACACACATGGTGTACCTAAGATCCCCTTATTCAATTTCGGGCGGATCTAGGACACATCAACACTAAAAAATAATGTCTTTATTGAGTATTGAGATCATCAATATTTCATCTTTTACAACATTGCCACTGAAGCTTTCTCAAACAATGAGAATTTGACGCTTGCAAATTTTGGAAACAAAAGTCTTCAAAAAACGTGTGCACTGATCGCTTACACCTTATCTCTCCAAATACTTGTTATGTCTTCAAAAACAATTTTTTTTTGTTGACAATTTTCAAATTTATACTTTACAAAATCACTTAAAAACCTTCCACATTTACCTTATCACTCCCAGCATTAAAAATTTTAATGCACCTTATCACTCCAAAGATTTCAAAACATCACCCTTATTACTCCAACCCATTACAAAATTTATAAAAAATAAAACACTTTCCCTTATCACTCCAAATTTACAAAAAAATAAATCACTATTTCTTATTTTTCATACACTCTAGCATGATTCCACTATCTCTCATGAGCTTTACACTCATACTATCTCTCCTCCCACTTATTACAAAAAAAAATAAATGCTTCTCAAAAAGTAAATATCATTAATAAAAATTTCATTTTTAAGAAATGAAATTATGCTTTTATGTGCCACTCATTATCGATCATGCCACTTATGATTTTAAGCTCCACTCATTATCTATCATGCCACTTATGAATTTTTTCATGTACGTTATAGGTATTCTCATGAAATATATAAGGTTTACCATTAAATGGCATACCTTCATAAAAAATGGATTATTTCTTTACCTTATGAAATAACACGAGAGGAACCATTTCAACGCATGTGAGTACCTGAAAGTGTCGTTCACGTCTTTGCATACGGTGATGATCACTCCATCATGCATTGGGCGCATTCACATGCTAAACTCCAGATGGGCTGGATGCTTTCTCACCATTGACCTTCAAACTCTCTGAAAAGGCAGTTGTATCACACCTCCGTCGGGCCAATTTCACAGCATGAAAAGGCATTAAAATTAATGCAAGAGTCAGCATCTCAATCTCGTCACATTAATGGAGAAGTCGAAAATATTGATGAAGAAAACTGTTTTTGAGTCGAGCAGATAACTTTTTCAGTCGCGCTCAGCTTGAGTGGAGTGACCAGTCGAGAGTTGACTCCAACTATCATCGTCTTGCAGCTGTTTTAAAGCTCATCAAAGTCGGTTCTCCAATTTGCAGCTGTTCGTATGCTAAACAAGGTAGCAATGACACATCCATTGGCAGTTACAAACTGCAATATTGATATGGAGAGCCTAATTTCATATCAAAACTGGAGCGTAGCCACTCTGGCTATTACTACACTATTGAAAACAGGATATGAGTCAAGTGTGGATCGTTTGATGAAGAAAATCACGAATTTTATGTCAGATATAGCGAATGAGTTCAAGATTGTTGTTGTAGAAGCTATTCAATCTCTGTGCTTAAAGTTTCCACATAAAACTTTCAAACTTCAAATCCCTTTAAAAGGCTTTTTATTTTATTTATTTATTTATTTATTTATGAGGCTCAGACATTTATTTGCTTTTGAGGTTGGGAGATCAGAGAGATCAGAATTCTGCAACGCTTCTTTGTCAATCAAAAAACAGATGGATGAGGGATCATCATTTGCAGCATCATCGAGTCGTAATTCGCTCTTTTCAAATGGATATGATAACCAACATAACACGAATAAGAATTCTTCTTCGGGGGGCATTGGTGATGTAGGAAGCTTTGAATGGCGGTTCGATGATCGTTGGAGGCCAGAGCTCACTGCTGTACTCGCCTCGATTTCTCACAGCGCAGAGTTAGTCAGCAATGGCTATTGTAATTTCATTAAAAAAAAGTCCTTTCAAAATGCTTAAACAGAGAACACTTAAAAATGCGGGTATGAAACCTGGTGGCAGAGACTACTTGAGTTTTTCGGCCTTCTCCGAGTCAAAGACGCATAGAGTGGATTGTCATCACGGTAAGCAGAATTGCGAGTCGACTATACGAAGCTCCGATTAGTGGTCAACTTCAATCTTCGATACCTGCAAGGCACCCTTCCAGAAATCGAAGCATGGTGTCGAACATCACAAAAGTATAACCAACGACCCTTATGTATTAGTGAATCTTGGTGATGCCACTGTAGCCCAAACACGCTTCAGCATCCGGTCTGGGATGAGCATTTGGACAAGGTGCGCTTGTACTGAGCCACGCTGGATCTCAAACTTATTAATCTTATTAATCTTACGGGATCTTGAATGAAAACATTCGCACAGCATACACAACATCAAAGGATTTGATGCCTCAACAACACGTCGTGAAGCATGGAAAACTACCACGGAATCTCTCAGGCCCTAAGAACCAAACTTGCTTTGATACCACATATTAGAAATGAAATGAAATTAAAAACAAATTGCAGAAATCACAGATACAAAACTAGACAAAACAATGGCGGAAGAGAGGCTTCAACCTCATGGCATTCTCATCATTCTCTCTTATTAAAATAATTTAGTTTACAATTTAAATAGATGAGAGAAAATTTCTAAGATAGTCCCTGCTATCTTAGACTCCTTTGGTTGAGATAATTTCTCACCAAAAACCCACCAAGATAGGAGTTACTAAACAAACTCCAATATTTGAGGAACAACCCAAGAGTTAGGCACATATTCCTAACTTGGAATATTTAATTAATTAATTAATTATTTTGGATTTATTATTGTTATTTGAGAGAGGTTAACACAGCCCTTGGTACTCATACAAATGGGGCTAGCCACGTGGGATTTCAAAAAGATTCTAGAAGGTTCAAAACCATAACTCTAATTGAGGGTTGCCGAATTCAAAAAAACACCCCTACATGGCTATTATGAAATGTTAAATATTGGGCCACTAGGAGGAGAAGCGGTTCCATTCTATATCCTTGTATTTGTTCCATAGTTGAGAAGAGGATCTAGGAGTGGAAGTTAGAGATGAGAATATAGGAGGATAAGATTCTAAGCAACCTTACAGGCTACATGTCTCAAGTAACTCCAAAAAGAGTACCTCTCTCTTTGTATTTTTATATTTCCATACTAGAGAAATAAGAGCAAAGCATTCTCACCTTCTAGATGGTTTTTCTTTTATATTCATTTCCTAGGGTAAATATTGTATTTATTTGAGGATGTAATGTGTACTTCTATGTTCTCTAATTTTCACATTTTACCTATTTCATACATTTAGGCATAAAAAATATTTTTAAATATTTCAGTTCTTTATCAGGTTTTTTGTGATGAAACACTCTAGTGGAATATCCATGGTAGTTTATAGATCATACTGATATCAAAGTAGTTTATAGATCATACTGATATCAAAGTAGTTTTCTGATCTGAATTTTAATTTTAGTTTTGTTGTGCTAATTTCATCTTCAGATTTAAAATTAATTTGTTGATCGTATGCTTTATGTGCATAGGTTTCCTTGGTGTTTATGAGTGTCAAACAGGTAAATGAGCTGAGTTTTTAAGTTAAATTCAAGAGCATAAAGCATGAAAAACAAATGTTGAACATCAACAATAACAAGTACAACAAACCATCACAATTGATCCATCAACACAGTGTTTTCATGAAGGAGTTCACCCCTCCTGGGCTACATCTCCTTGGTCCAATTTCCATGGCTTGGGTCTCTGTATTAGCTCAAAAGTGAAAAAAATGTTGTTTACATTCACCTACGGCTCCTGAAACATGCTTCAATGTGTTAAGAATGTCCAAATCTATCAGAAATGACTCTTCTTGCTCTCAATTCGGTTGAAAATTTCAAAATATATGGCCAAAACCATTTTTCCTAGTAAACTGCCTCCAAAACTGGAGAAGACTCCGGTTAGGCCCGCTAATTATGGGGGTCTGCCAAATTTGGTGTGACCACCGAAAATTCCACCAGTTTAACTCTCAGCTAATTAATTCTAAACATGTTTTAAATGGGATAAGTGCGGTTTAATGCACATAAGTTTGTTTATAACACAATCCCATATTAGAAAATTGTTTAACGCTTTAAGTATTGGTTACGGTTAATTACATTGTATTAACTATAAATCCGCCATTGCATCGCATTCTGTCGCAGTCTAGTGACTTGGTCTCATGGGGAGGGGATTGGCCCCCTCCAAACCCCCACCTTTGCAAACAATTGATAACAAGTATAAGCCACAACCGTATATGGTTGAGTCCGAACCCTGTGGTGTATTGGCACAGAGCGCTGACGGTGTGGGGGAGGTCGTGGGGTCGAGCCTCGACCTCCGCCTAGTATGTGTCAAAACTTTTCCATGGAGTTTCAACCCAAAGTATTCAGACTTTGGTTAATGAAAATTGTGCCCATGATATATATATATATATATATATATATATATATATATGCTCGGACTTTGGATATTTCTCAAACCTTCCACCTTTGAACCTTGGGTTTAAAATTAATATGTGCGCCCACCATGTGACATAGTTGAACCATGGAATATAAATATATATTTCAACCACCATAACAAATTCGGACCTTGGATAAGGTCCACCAGAGGGGGATCGTGGCGGCCCTAGCTACACCACATGTCAACCTTTGGTTCGACCATTCCAACCATATAAAAACAATTGAACTTCAACCTTAGGAGAAACACTTAAAAAATTCACCTTCAAACCAAATTGGCGAATCCTGCAATGACACTTGTCACAATATCATTGGGCGAAACTGAAGAATATTCCCAGAATATACCTTGTATGCTAACTAGCCTACCGTGTCATCCTTCTGTCCTGTTTTGCAAATTTTTTAGTTTTTTAGGAAAACGAACAACATGCTCTATCTTCTTCATCCAGACTCTGTTTTCGATGAAATGAATTGTGCCGGATTCCTAGCGATGAGATCTTCGTTGTCGTTCAGTTTACATTCAATTCTGAGCACTTTATTTTTTGAGCTTTTACACTGAGAACCTAATCATTCATCCCCACTAGAATCCTTTTGGACCCCAAAGTCTATTTGATTACTGATCATGTAGATGAGGGTACTGTTCCCTCACCCTTCCAATCTCTATCCAATGAAATTTTCCCATTTTCATCAATTAGAGATTTTCACAAAGGTTAACTTTTTCCTTGACTCTTGCGACCTTCTCTTGCTGTCTTTGATACCGTCATGCTGCAATTCCCATGAATTTTCAGATAAGCAAGTTTTTCTTGTAGAAACCATCTTGTTCCTACCTTTGTCATTAATAAAAGGAAACTTAAAAACTGTCTCACCTTGCACACTGTAATCATGGTGATTCTTAACTGACCTTGCTTTGTACTTGCATTGATTCTTGACCAAGTATCTTCGCCATTGCCATGTACCCTTTGGAAACCAAAAACAAGCACTTGTGGAACCCATGCCTTCTTTTTCAAACTACTTTGTTTCTTTCTCTTTGACCTTTGCACTCTCTTGCACTGACATCTTGTTTCCAATACTTCTCAACACTGATGTTGACTGCTGCAAATGTTTTACATCTTGTTCACCTCCTTTCGAAGGCAACCTGTTAGAGTCCCAAAACATCTCATTACAAGCATAAGAAACCTTAATAAAATAAACTTGTTCATTCGATGCATATTTTTGAAAGGTTTGATTCAAAACATCTCTATGTTTGATCATTAACAATGTCAAAATTTGACTTGCATTCACTATCCTCTTCATTTCTCCTGCATGTATATGAGACAAACTTGTCTTCTTCTTATGCACCCTAATTATGTACTCAATTTCATATTTAAACAAGTAATATTTATTCTCATGGCGATGAAATACTGCTTTCCTATCATAAAGATAAGGACTTTAAAAAATAATACTTGATATCTCAAGCGGCACGACATCAAGTTCAACTTCATCAATAAAGTTTGAATTGATGACAAATCTCAGTATGCACTTCCTTGTAATTTGAAAGTTTTAATTCTTTCATATCTACCCTAAAGGGTAAGGCCTTGGATGTCTAACAATTTCAAGGTTTAGATTCTTAACCAAGTCTTCAGAAATCAAGTTAGCTTGAGACCCACTACCAAAAAGTGTATCTATCTTGGTATGTTTAGAGACAACTCTAATATGGAAAATTTCAATTCTTGTATCTTCATCTTGAGTGAAATTGGAAAAATTTGAAGAAATAGTGCTTGCTATGTTCTTACCTTTCAAACCCATCGCTGTAATATTTGTCTCATCTCCTAAATCTAAACCTAAGACATGTTCAACATGACAACAACATTTTTCTCTTTTTCTTTGGCTTTCAGTTTATTTGGCTTCAATTCTGGATGAAGCTGCCAACAGTGGTCTTCATCATGGCCATTCTTCAAACTGTGTTTACATGTGAGTTTCTTTCTCTCTTTTGACAGAGATATTTCTCTTTCCTCTTCCATAAAACTTGCCCTTTCCTTTACCCTCACTGTCACTTTTCTCATCTATGTTCTGTTTCCCTCTTGCTTCTAAATGTGTGGCTTGAACACAAACCTCATCTATGTTTATGGGATTAAACATGAGAATAATGTGCCTAAGGTAAGTGTGCGAACCCGCAATGTACTTTAACAAAGTTTCTTGAGAATATAAATTAATACCCAAAATAAGAGCTCTTCTCCTAAATTCATGAGTATAATATTCTACACTTTTCCCTTTAAATTGTCTAAAATTTTGCTAGTCCGTAATGGCCTTTTGCATGTAAGATAGAGGATGCAATTACCTTTTAATGGCAACAATAAAACTTGACCAAGACATAGTGATCTTACCGTAGTTTTTAATCTCTTCTTGAGTCCTTGATTCCCACCATACAAGTGCGGATCCTTCCATCCTCAAAGAAGCCAATTGAATCTTTATGTAATCTTCATGAAGGTTCTGAATTCTGCAATACACCTCCAATTGACGTATCCAATTGTCCAACCTCTCTACATTTACCTCGCCATTATACATTGGAAGCTCAAATTTGACATCAAGTTTGAGTAAGGGAGTCTTTCCTTTTGTGGTATTTGAGTGAGTATGGGCAGTTTTTGTGGTGGAAGTGGAAGATGATGCTGATGGAGAAGATGAGGATGATGATGAAGATGGTGGAGATGGAGGTGGCTTTCCTCCACTACCCTTTGAATCCTTATCTTCATCCTTCTTATCATCTAAAGTTCCTTCTCCATGTGGAGGCTTAGAACCTTCTCTTGCCATCCCAACAGTAAATGCATCAAACATAATTTAACCATCCTCTTTAT
The DNA here is from genome assembly GCA_034641835.2 of Pinus albicaulis. Lineage (NCBI taxonomy): Eukaryota > Viridiplantae > Streptophyta > Pinopsida > Pinales > Pinaceae > Pinus > Pinus albicaulis. The sequence goes on from CM076581.1 coordinate 1,053,433,765, forward strand.
TTCATTGAAGTCTTTCTTGACATCATCCTCTTTTGAATGACCTTCAGTTCCTCCAACACCTGACATGATGGCTATGGATTCAAGCTCAACTTCTGGTGCTTGTACCTCTTCAATCTCAACTTATTGAGATAAAACTTGAGGTGCTTCAAGTGCAGTTATGAGTGAAACTTTTGATGGAGATGGTGCCCTTGTGGCTCTCCTTCTTCTAGTCCTAATCTCAGGACTTGCAACCAATAGTTTCCCTTGTCCTCTCTACAACTTTAACCTTGTAAGCATAAAAAATTTGAAACCATTAAGAACCTACTTGCACAAAACTCAAGAAACTATCAAGAAAATAAACTTTGCAACCTTTCAACCAGGAGCTGATACCAAACTTGATCTGAATTTGAATGTTAGTTTTTCTATGCTCATCTTCAGATTTAAAATCAGTTTGCTAATCTCATGCTTTATGCACATAGGTTTCCTTGGTGTTAATGAGTGTCAAACATGTAAATGAGATGAGTTTTTAAGTTAAATTCAAGAGAATAAAGCATGAAAAATAAATGTTGAACAACAACAATAACAAGTACAACAAACCATCACATTTGATCCATCAACACAGTGTTTTGATGAAGGAGTTCACCCCTCTTATGCTACATCTCCTTGGTCCAACTTCCATCGCTTGGGCCTCTGTATTAGCTCAAAAGTGAAAAGAATGTTGTTTTCGTTCACCTACAACTCATGAAACATGCTTCAATGTGTCTAGAATGTCCAAATCTATCATAAATGACTCTTATTTCTCTCAATTTGGTCAAAAATTGCAAAAGATATGGCAAAAACCATTTTTCCTAGTAATTTGCCTCCAAAACTAGAGAAGACACCAGTTTTCGCTAATTATGGAGGTCCACTGAATTTGGTGTGACCACTGAAATGTTCATCAGTTTAAATCAAGTTAATTAATTCTAAACATGTTTTAAATGGGATAAGTGCGGTTTAATGCGCATAAGCATGTTTATACCATAATCTCGTATTAGAAAATGGTTTAGCATTTTAAGTATTGCTTAACGGGTAATTAAACCGTATTAACAATAACTCCGCCATTGCATCACGATCTTCCATGGACTGGAGAATTGGTCTCATGGGGAGGGGGATGGCCCCCTCCAAACCCCCACCTTTGTAAACAATTGATAACAAGTATAACCCACAACCATATAGGGTTAAGTCCGAACCCTGCGATGTATTGGCACACAACGCTGGTGGTGTGGGGGAGGTCATGGGGTTGAGCCCTAACCTCCACCCAGTTCTTGTTAAAAAAAATTCCACGAAGTTTTAACCCAAAGTATTTAGACTTTGGTTAATGAAAAATTGTGCCCATGATATATATATATATGCTTAGACTTTGGATATTGATCAAACTGCCCACCTTTGAATCTTGGGTTTAAAATTAATATGCGTGCCCACCATCTGACATAGTTGAACCATGGCATATAAATATATATTTTGACCACCATAACAAATTCAGACCTTGGAATATGAATCTCATCCGGACCTTGGATAGGGTCCATCAGAGGCGGCACGTGGCAACCCATGGATGCACCACGTGTCAACCTCTAGTTGGACCATTCCAGCCATATAAAAAAAATTCAACTTCAACCTTAGGAGAAACACTTAAAAAAAATTCACCTTCAAACCAAACTGGCGAATCCTATAGTGACACTTGTCACAGTGTCATTGGGTGAAATTGAAGAATGTTCCTAGAATATACCTTGTATGCTGACTGGGCTTCCATGTCATCCTTCTGTCCCGTTCTACAAATTTTTTAGATGTTTAGGAAAACAAAGAGTAGGCTCTATCTTCTTCATCCAGACTTTGTTTTCGATGAAACGAATTGCGCTAGGCTCCTGGCGACGAGCTCTTCGCTTCTGTTTAGTTTCCATTCAATTATGAGCACTTTAATTTTCAAGATTTTACACTGAGCACCTGATCATTTTCTTTGGGTTATTTTGTGAGAATTTATAGGAATGTAATAACCAGTTTAAGAAGAAAATCATAGAACCTTAGCCATAGATGAGCTTGGAAGCACATGCTGCTAACATAAATCATAATGTGATCCTCCTCATCAGAAACTCTAGTGAGAAAGTTTGGACTGTTAGGAGAGGCTAGAGGTTCTAACTCACAGATCATATTAGTAGGGATACTAAGAGAATGAAAACCCAAAAAAGGAGTTGAGGAAAGAACTTGAGAAAGATAAATTGAGTTTGAGTGTCATAAACCATTCACATTACTTATTTTAAATGGATGCAAAAGTGGACATGATCATACCACGGTGAGTCTATTGATGCATTAAAACAAAATCATTGGTTACGACAACTAAAATTTTGAGCATTTGAAGATTTATGAGGTGAGAATATTGAGTTTGCAAATTCGTATTATTAACCACAGTAGTCGTTTTATGTGTGTCCATGTTTCATTTTTTATTTCTTTTCCTCCATTCGATATATATTCCCCTTCACTCCTACTCTTCTCTGCGGATTTGTCTTGACGACGAGTCTTGTTATAGACTTGAAACGTCGACACACAAAAATGGATACTATGGTTAATAATCCGAATTTTCAAATTAAAATTTTATTTCAACATTCATCATACAAATGAACATAATATGTCATTTGTCACATTGAATTTATAAGGCCATGCTTTGACTTGGTGGGAAATTCATACAAGAACAATTAGGTTGGAAGGTGATTTTCTAGTAACTAGGTGGGAAAACTTCAAAACCCTGATTAAGTCCCAATTCTACCCTATCAAGTATAGAAAAGACCAATGGATTCAATGGAACTGATTGAAGTACATGCAAGGGGAAAATGCATAAGTACACAATTGAGTTTAAAACGATGGTTATCACACTGGGTATCTATTTCAAGAACCCATATGTACTCCTCAAGTATCTAGAGGGTCTACAAAACCATCTATGAAAGTAAGACTTGATGTCTTTCAAGCTAGGGACAATGAAGTGACATGTGTACGAGAAGAATATCTAGAAATCATAGGCCATAAGAAAGGGCATCCAAGTGGTTCCAAGTATAAATAATGTTAGGAAGGTTCCAAGTGGAAGGAGAAGTGGAAAGGAGGGAAGGATAAGAAGGTAAAAACCATTGCACATCGATGAAAGGATCCTAGAAACTATTTTAACCATTGCATATTGTTGGTCACACTTAGGGAAAGTGATGGAAATTACATCTAGAGTTGAACCCAAAGAACTATAAGAAGGACACAAAGTAAAATAATATTCTAGCCACAATTTCGAGCTATCAAATTGAAAGTAGATCTGATGTGGATGAGAATATTATCTGCACATTAGTGAAGAAGGAGGCGAATCTGAGTAGTGTTCATCACTAGGAAAAGGAGATGAAAAAATGCTTCCACGTCAAGATCCAAGTCAAGAATACTAAGATAGATTCTTTGTTCAACCTGAGTTCACAGGCTAATCTCAAAGTAGTGGATCTCATCTACAAGATTTTATTGAAGGTTAGTGATAAACCTAGCCCATAAATGTCGGGATTGGTAAAAAATGATGCATAATTTGAGGTAATGAATCAATGTAAGATTACATTTGTTGTAAGCACTGAGTTGAATGATTTTTTCATTATTCATTGCTAGTACAACATTGATTTTATAGCACATAGAGTAGGGCATGACATTGGGAGAGGCTTCAGAGTCAACTAGGAAACCATGCACATTATGGTTAAAAATTTCAAAGGTTAGGGGAAGAGACTTTGAATGAGCTCCCATACTAGTAGCATTGATAGTAGACTTGACAACATTTGAGTTGCTTAGTATTGTAGTAATGGTCTTCCCTAGGGCTTCAGTATTTGCTACAAGTTTTGGCTGGGTAGGAGATGGTTTAAAGGTTTTCAAGAGTAACTATCTATATTGTGGAAGCTTATAGAGGTCATAAAGGGAGGAATTTTCTTGGTATTCTTCATATCCTTAATAATTTTATACTCTAGATGGTTTCTATCTGCAGATTGGGGATTTAGTTTTATCAACTGAGGTTCATGATTTACCATTTTGTGCAGAGGTAGAAGTTTTGTTTTTTGTGTAGGAATTGAGATCATCTTTGTGTTCTATGGCGGGATGTGATTTTTATTAGGTGTAAAATTAGTAATTTTAGTATAGGTTTCGGGTGGAAACACCTCTCTTGGTGGATATTTTCCTTTGGCAAGTGAAGGAGTATCATGTGCAGGTCCCTTACTATGAAGGTTATAAGTTCTTGGGGCTACCTAAGTGGCTTGAAATTATTCTAAAGAAAAAATTCACGATGGTATGTGTATCAACATCCAATACCTAATCCTATAAGAACATAACTTTCCCTTTGGTGGTTTCTTTCTCAGTTTTACTGGTTCATCTTTGGCTTCTTGAGTTGGTTCTTTGAATAGTGATTATTTTTCTAGGAGCTTATTAATAACCAATGTTATAGAGTTTACCATTTAAGGATATGCTTTCTATTAATGGTTGGCCTAGTGATAATAAAAATAGTTATCCATGCCAAAATTGTCTAAGTTCAAGTTCGCACTTGAACTATTAGTGGGATTGGGTTAATTTTTGGTTTTCTTCTGAAAATGATAAAATATCTATGCCATGATGAAATTTTCCTTGAGCTCTATTTTAAGTTTAATACCTCATTTGAAAGCTTCTTAACTAGTTTGAGTATACTTTATAGACCAGTAGCTCCTTTATCCATTGGTTTGGTCAGCACTAGAGGCTTCTTCCCACTAGCCTTGGGATTTTCCCTAGGTGTGCTTCCTACCAGAGATAACTTTCCCTTCTTCACCTTTATGGGTTCTTCAAAGTTACTTTATAGAGTGTTCTTGTCTACCCTTTTAACAAACATGGCTATAGAAGTGTTCAAGGATGAGGTGTAGTATTCTATGGCCAAGGGATTGAAAATATGGGAGTATTAAGGAAATTTGTTCAATATAGCAGTGAAGGATTGATTGAAATACTCGTTTTTTCCCTTCCTCTCCATCTTGATTGCAATGAGTTCTTTCAGAAGAGTAGCAGGGGATTTTTCCTCATTGAGTTTACTAAGGAAATCTCTCTCAAACACATTCCAACTGGCTATTGAAGCAATAGGAAGATTATAGTACCATGTGGGAGATTTTTTCTCAAAGGTGTAAGGAAAGATACTACAAACCACATCCTCATGCTAACATTCATAATACATGAAGCTAGATATAAATTATTTAAATGGTATTTATGTGTGACAATGTTATCGGGATCAAATTTCAACAAGAGTTTGTTTGAGTGTCTAGGATGATCATGCAAGTTTCCTCTAAGGTTGATGAATCCTTGGGAAATCTAATTAGGTTTGGAATTATTGGCCATTATATCTGCTATATAGTTTTGATCTATATCATCTTTGGAATTAGAAGAGAAACATTTAGGATCAATATGACCAATTTCACCATCAATGTTAGATTGCAAATGAGTAGAGGGAGAAAATTCCGATGCAGTTAGAATTATATGATCAAAAGGTTCAATGATATCTTGAAATTTTTGTTCAATAAGGTCTTCAATAGATTAACCAAGACACCATATTTGGTGAATTGTCTTTGTGTAGCTCTTTTCTAGGGAGAAAATGGGCTATGGGGAGCCTTCCAATTTGCTTAGTATAAGCACAAGTAATAAGCTTGAGGGTGTGCACTTTAGTGGAAGAGACGAAAAATAGTGGTTTTTTAGAGTACTTAACATAATTAGGATAAAAAGGAACATCTTCATAGTTTTCTTCCATTTTAGGATGCTTGGTTTGGGTGAGAGGGTTATTTCGTTGTCGAATGGGGTTTTCTTCGCCAGGAGTGCTCATGTGGTATGAATGAGAATTCTTACCAACAATGCAATTGAAACCCTCCTTCTAGCACCAAATTAAATGTTGACATGGATAAATGACCTGGAAATAGTTACAAAGTTTCTCTTTAGTGTGAGGTCCCAATTATACCTCACACCATTTGGGGTAAGAGACTTATCTAGCTTCAAACCTTGTAGCCATGCTTGAATTTGGATGTTGTGAGATATTGAATGGTCATCACAACATAAAGTGTGAGAACTAAACTAGCAACTATATAATTGGAAGAATGAAAGTATTGTAAACTAACTAAATACTGAAAGATATATGAGGACAAGAAGATATGAGCTAATAAAAAAACAACTGTTATCAAGAAAACAGAGTTAGCTAATTTATAGACACTTGAATATTTAACTTATTATAGAAAATAAATAATCACCAACCTTTGTTCTAATCAATACTCATTGAATAAATCTATGATAAATAAAAGTAATAATACTTAGAAAAAAAAACTATGTGGTTCACAAAATAATCCGCTAACCATAGTAATAAATATCACAAAGTGCACACATAAATGAAACTACTTAAGATTAGTCTGAAGCAAAATCACAATTCATGCTAAGTCATAATTATTGCAGTGACCTTCTCAAGCTTAATTATTTTATTTATCAATGGATACAAAATGCACCATCTTCCTAGATCCCATCTGCAAATATTTCTAAAAAATAAAAAATCCATAAGTCATTATCACTAGCCGTTTTACAACATTTATAAGCTACATCAATAAATACATCTTATGTATTTTGGTCTTTTCCTGGGCTGTGAAACCTTTCAGTTTATTATTATTTTCAAATATAATTAAGGAAAATTATTTGTAAACTCCTAGAAAATAAAATTGATAGTTGCTACAATATGATTGGATCCTCAACTAGGACCCTTGGACATCATGAAGATAGGCTACCCACATACTGTAATAGGATGAATTCATCTTGGATGGGAAAGGGCTTGTACATTCTTCTTCAATGAGATCATGGAGGAATTTAGAACTATTTGTTGCTTGGAGGGTTCCACAATTTGTTTCTTGAGATTTCCTTTGGTGACTTTGTTGGTGAAGACACTAAAATACAACTCTTTACCATTTAGCATCTCTACTAGTTCTCTTTCCACTTATTCATTTGTCATGGATTCTCCTTGGGCTCCAATAATGATCAACTTGTTCAGCTTCATTGACCTTTTAGCTAAGAAATAATTTTTTTGGTATTGAGTCACAAACCTGGAGATGTCCTTTTCTAGTTTTTCTTGAATATTCAAGGCCCTTTTGATAGAAATTGAGTCATATGCTAAATCTTATTCATTGATTCTAGGGACTTATTTTTAGGGCCTAGGGATATTACTTAGGCCATTGCTTCAACTGACTTGAAACATTTTGTACTTGCTTGAGTTGAGCACCTTTTTCCAGAGCCAATTCCCAAAATGGTAATAACTTGATGGAGATATTTTGGAGTTATTGGAAGCATGAGTAAACTTGCTTGACCATGACCTTGTAAGACTCATGTAATTCAAAAGCACAATACTTGCAATCCTCCATTTTAGTTCCTAATAAGCCTTTCAATTACCTTTCTAATTGCTTAGAAAGAAACCCAAAAGTTTTTACATTTAATTATCAAGTGAGCTTCATAGGGAACTTGAGAATTATCATGTATTGTCTATTTCTAGTACAATATGTAGTTGTAGTATTATAAATGTGTCACATGGAAATATATTGAGATGATTTCACAAGTCACCAAGATAAATCCACACCACACATGAAATCCAATCCACACTTTGTAGGAATGTAACAAGAACAATTCTTAATCTAAATTGTAGGAAAGTAAGTTCAAACTTGCAAAAATTAAATCACATAAGCATCAAATGTGACTTGATACAATATTAAGATGACCTTGGTTGCTACAAAAAAAATGCACTTTCACATGCAACGCAATGATGTAAATCACAAACTATCAAACCAAAAAAAAATTTCATGAAGGAAAGATGACCATGAAGTAGAGGTTATAAATAGAAGAATAAAATTGAATCAAATTGAATTGAACAATCACAATACTGGAAAGAAAAGTATTATAGTGTTGTTGCAGAGTTGCAACAATGACCTAAATCACGAGTTTTTGAATAAATATCATGACAATGATGAGATTGGAATAACTAACAATATTAATGACTGAGTTGCAAAAATAAACATACAATACATAGTTGCAACACTATGAAATTTTATATTTGCAACAATTAGAATTCAAAGTTGTAGTAATAGGAAAAGAATAATAATTGCATAAATAAACTAAATTTTAAATAATGTTACATCTACAATATGAGTATAGACAATACTTGGTTAAGGAGGGGTCCCTATGTCCTTAACGAGGCACTATTTATGAAAGAAGTATAACACTAGATATTTAACATACCATCGATTGAATAGGAATAAAAAGGAAATTTATATTGCAAGAAACTAGAAATACACTAAAATGCTAGTTTTGATTCTCTTATAATTCTAACTCTTATTCAAATTACTTATTACCTAGCTCAAGGAGAGTAGGGGTTTTAATGCGTAATGTTTTCTACTAAATTAATCAAATAAGTTGATGGAAAACTATAAAAATCAGGTTGTTCCATCCTATTACATCCTTTTTTCAAAAGATAGAAAAAATTGGTCATAAGTTGGCTTAATAAGCTATGTGACAAGTGGCAACTGAGTCATCATCCTTTACTGAGTGCAGGTGAAAATTGTTTGGTTGACTGATGCATTGAAACAATTTTTAAAGATTTGTATCATTTTTTTTATAGAGTTGCAACATAGGTAATGTGAGTCGCAACATGGCAAGGTGAGTGTCGTAGCACATAGAGTTGCATCAATAATGAGGTAATATTTACAACACATAAAGTTGTAGCAACAATGCCAAAAACTTAGAGTTGGAGCATCACGCTCATGTAGAGTTGTCATAACTACATTTGGCATTTATAGCAGTTATTGACAGAGTTGCATTATCTATAAAGAGAGTAGAAACACCTTCACTTGGAAGTTAGCTATGTAGTTTTGTTTCCTGTATACCATTGTCAGTACAAAAAAGTGACAATTTCCTGAAAATGCATAAGAATAAACACTGAAATGGCATATTAAGAGGATAATCATACCTTGAAAAAAAATGCATAATTGTGAATGAAAAAGGTATTAAAATGATATTGGAACGAGAAAAACATAGACAAAAAAGTATTGGAAAGGTGCTAAAAATATTCCAATTCAAGCATCTCTCAGTGCCCCCCTGTTTTATACTTTTGTTGTCAACCTTCAATAACTTGACCTACTACTCCATTTTTTTTATATGGTCATCTTTAAACTTCATTTGTTCAAATATTTCTTTCACATTTTTCTAGGTGGCTTGAGAGAATTTTGTTCATGTTGAGGCAATAGCAAGTGGATCTTTCCTGGTATTTGGAACAATGGTCCTTTCAGTGGTGATTGACACTAGAGGAAAATGAGGAGTTGATAAGGCCTTCTCCTTGCTCTCTACTATCATATTCATAGTTTTATAATATCTAAATCTTCCTAAGTTAACCACTTTCTTCTTATTGGTTGGTATAATTCCCATTTCTGTGACAAGTAAGTGACCACCTATGATGATAATAATTCCATGTTTTGAACTGGGCCAATTTCCATTGAAACTATGTATTAGTGGGCATCTTGTTCCTATGCTTATTTTTGGGCCTTGAGAGATTCTTCATTAGCTATGGCCTCTTGTTGTTGTTGTTGTATGTTGTCTTCTTCTTCTTTCTTTCTTCTTTCTTCCTATATTTTTATTTTTCATTCTTTCTATCTCTTCATCCCTTCCTCTTCTTTTTCCTTGAAATTAATTTCCTGAGCTATTCGAGCTACTTATTGCTCCTATTTTAGCTTCTTCTCCTGTGCAACTCAAGATACTTCCTATTAGTGTGGCATCCCCTAGTTAATAATTATCTCACTGGGGAGGGGACTGTGATATCCCCTGGTTAATATTTCTCTCATTGTAAATAATTGTAATTATTAGATGGTTGAGAGAGGGACACTTATTCCATTTCTTGAGGAATTTATTGTTTTAAATATGAGTCTTGGTTGGTTGAATGGTTTTAAATGGGGTGATTGTGCCATAAATTAATTGAAAGAAGAAGGGACATGTCCAGGTGTCCTTAAACTCCAACAAAAAGTAATAAAAAGGCAACAACTTAAAGGAAACATGGGTTTCATTATCCTAGGAGGTTAACTATCATGCAATCATTGAGAATGAGGAGAAATTAGTCTGTTGGAAAAAAGGAGGATCTTCCTTTTTTGGATGAGGGGAAACACTCTCGAATTGGGGACAGGCATAGGCATATGCGAAGAGAGAAAGCTCTCTCAGGGTGCTCAAAAGCAAGAGAAGAATTCCTCCAAGGGTGGAGGAGAGAACACATGCGTGTACATAGCAAGTGCATAACTCTCTCACGCACACAGATAGGAATATATGCTCTCAGGCATGGTAGAGGAAGAAAAAGGAGAAGGATCATTAACACATTTTGTGTTTTAACTATTGAGTAGCTGGTGGATGGAGGAAGTGTGGTTTTGGGACACCCCGTTTCAGATGATATCATTGGTTTAAATTCCTCCCAAAGAAATCTACCTCAAGCACTGGAATTTGGCTCGAGGGTAATAGTTGCAAGAAAGACTTGGTTGTATCTTATCTATGGTTGGGTGGAGAGTTGTAGACACAATCTTAGTTGTTAGACCTTTCAATTTATAAGATATGTCTAAAATTTGTTCATTGTGTTAGCTACATGCTTGTAATGATTCTAATTCCATGCTCAAATATGTGGTTTATGTCGATGAATCAAATCGAGAATGAAATTCCCTTTCTACATGTGAAATGTTGACTTTCTGTAGGAATTTTGGGCATTGTATGGATTCGTATTTTCCTTCATGAGTTCATTATGTGTTTATTATTAACCCAAGATGCCGCTAGATCTCTGGGTTAAGATGGGATTGATTTTTTCTTATTACTGTAGACCTCTCAGTTTTTTTGAGCTTGAAAATTTTCTAATGGGCCTTAGTGATTTTGAATGGGAAAGTCTCTATCCTATCTACTATATCACTCAAAGAACTGACTATTAAGCCTTGTTCCATTACTTCAAGCTCAATAAGGATAGTGTTTACATTTATCTGGGTTTATACATGTATTTATATATATATATATATATATTTATATATATAGATATGTATTATTATTTAGACGATTCCTTCACCAAATTGTGGGATCAAATCTCTTGCACATATGCAATAAATCATGACTTTGGGATGGCAAAGGCACTCATATAAGAACACGAGGAAATAATTTATTTATATGTGTTAACCATTGCATGCAATTAAGCATTATACCTTCAACTTTGGAATATAACCTTGATGTTTAATTTGAACGTCAATACAAAATTACCATGCGCTTGCATGGGACCAAGTCTCCTGACTGTGGTCCTCCGGGGCATGTTACTTTGTTCTGGCTACTCCTTCAAGCACCTGAGAAAGCTCAATAGTTCCATGGCACTCTCTATGTGATTTCTATTGGGAATTTATGTTCCGCCTTCACGTGATCCCGACCTATCCCACAAATCTCACTCTTCATTTCCTCTGGGAATCCCCCTTTTGAGATGATGTTAGTGCTCGATTAAGTTATGTGGGCATGTTTCCACTTGGTGTTCATTCTATCTCTTTAGCTTACTCGATTGGGCCCTCATGCCACATCCCCACTCTGTTGAGTGACCACGACTCATCTCCTTGTTGCACACCTTTTAACCTTCCAGGGAGATGAACTCGTGGGAACGGAAAGTTAACATCTCCATCTTTTAACAATATATTGCACCTTATAAACCATGTCACCCTATGTTTTGTTCAGGCTCGATACATCCATTTTCAATTCCATGTCCACTAAATTCCCCATTGTCCTAGTCCTCATCATCCTGACAGATTTGAATGAAGTTTACAAAGGAATGCTCTCAAGGTTGAAGTCATAGAGTGAGGTGGCAAGGGTGGCCTGAACCCGCACAAGTTGAATGATTTATATGTATATGTTAAGTCTTGCATTGTGCTTTATGAGCCAATGAGATGGGTCAATTTGTGACCCAAGGTATGAGTGAGTCTCCATTTGATAGTTGGCTTATGACATGGACAACCATGAGGGCTCCATGTGGGGACCACATGGGTGCTGCGTGGCAGGCCCGATGTTGTGGCATTATTTAACTGACTATGACTTCAATCGACCAAATTTGTTGATCTGAGAGCAGGATTGGGACAAGTTTTATATCATTGTGATCATCTTGATGAGAAGAACATGATGGAATCCTTTTTTTCGAGTTTCAAAAGGGTATAGTAAAGTGAAAATTTAGACCCCATTTCCATAATATGACTATGGGAGTTGGGTCATCATAGTAATTGCCTCCTGTTAACCTTAGCTTTGTTTTAGGATAGTAGGGGATATATTTTAGGGTGGTAATAGAGCTTCCAGATTCAACACTTGGACTAGATGGGCTATATCAAAGAAGAAGTGTAGACCAAGGCTAGACTCTAGACCTTGGAAATAAATTAGTTCCCTGTTACAACTTAATAGAGCAGTAGATCCAGTGCTTGGATCTTGAGCTAGGATGAAGTTTTAAATGGTGTCGTTGAATGTGGATAATATTGTAGGCCATTTATAACACTTGATTATGATTTCTATGTTGGTTGTAAGGATGATCTCGTATGATTGATTTTACTGGAAAATCTAATGGTACTACATGTGCTTTCTTTTGGCATATTGAAAGGTTTGGATGGTTTATTGTTGTGACCATGGATGCTTGTTATGATTGTAATTCTGCAAAAATACTTGCCTGGTTTGTGCTTGAATGATTAAGTGGTGTGATATTACACACTTGGGAAGAGAGGCCATGTGAATGCTCCTATGATACGATGGATTTGAGGAAATCATTGTGTTGCTTGTGAAGGTGTTGGTTATAACACTATGATCATGGTTGGTATGCTGATTATTTGCTTATGCAAGGGAATGTTGGGTGTAACATCATGATGAGATGGTTATGATTTGATTGCATGTGATATATGGAGATATACATGTATATGTATATGTATATATATATATATATATATATATATATACATATATATCTATATACATATATATCTATATACATATATATACATATATATATATATATATATATACAAATATATATATATATATATACATATACATATACATATATATACATATATGCATGAGTATGAGTGAGTATATATATATATATATATATATACATATATATATATATATATACATATATATATATATATATATATATATGTATATATGTATGTATATATATATATGTGTATATGTGTATATATATATATATATATATATATATATATATAAATAAATATATATATATATATATATATATATATATATATATATATATATATATATATGTGTATATATATACATATATATATATATATATATACATATATGTATCTATATATATATGTATGTATATATATATATATATATATATATATATATATATATGACAGATAATGATGTGACATGTGGTTTTCTAATTAAGTGACCTTTGAAATTGTGGATGTCATGATAGCTATCCCTGGTGAAGAGGTCAAACATAATGGATATTGCAGGTTTTAGCAAAAAAACTGTTATTGAAAACCGATAATGATGGATGGCTTTAAATTATTGTTGATGGACTTCATTGAGGTCTAAATTGTAAGACCTATAAGAGTGGGAGAGTAAGACTCTGACATGAATGTATATGTAATTCTGAATTTTAAAATCAAGAAAATGCAGTTGTTAATGGTGTCTTGGTTGGAGACAGTGATTGACAATGATTGAGGATATTTGGACAACTGCACGTAATGTGCTTGGACTAGCATGGAGAGATGGAAGCTGGTATATTTATTTATATTATTCCATTAAAACAAAAAAAAATGAGTGTATATGGAAACACATAGCAAGACTCAGTGGCATTAAACAAAAGCTTGTATCATGGGAGGGAATCACAGGAAATAGACCAATCCCATCAAGGAACAAGAACCTTCAAGAACTTGAAGGTTGAGCTTAGGAAGTTGAAGGTTGAAATGAAGAATTGCGAGGCATAAATATTGGAGCTTGCTGGGAACCAACAAAGGCTAGCCAAGATGAACTGAAATTTGCAGGAACGACTACAATAATTGGCACAACTAGATTTTCCCTCAAAACAAGGAAGTTGCGCTAGCAAAAATAGGCCTCGTGAGGCTGAGAAGGAGAAGAGAATATTTCCCTGTTGGTATTCTAGAGAAAATAATCTGAGTTAGGATATCCCCCGCAGGAAGAAAAATAAATAAAATATCCCCTGCAATCCATAGGGGTGAAAAATCAACAATGCATGATGCTGAGAAGGAGGAGGGGGAATTCCCTCAAGCTTCTTGATATGTGTGCATGTGTGATGAAAATATTCCCTGTGAACTATTGGGAAATGTAAGACTTCAAGGTTACTTAGTGCCTTGTAAAGGAGCCTTGAACTAATTTTGGTGTGTGAATATACATATATATGCATATACACACTTGTATGATTGTGAAAGTGTCATTAACATTATACTCATGAGAATTAAATTGATTTTGGGGACTGTTTTTTTTTGTGTTGTGGCTTTAATTTATTTACTTCATGGATTGATATTGTTTTGATTGCACATTTGTGCATGGCCATGTTGTTCTATCGAAATTTTCCTTTGTGATTGTGGTAGTGATTTCCCTTTTTGGATTGGTTGTCCTCTCCTTCCTATTTATTTTTTTCCTTTTGAATGTTATGCTTGGGGCCAAGGAAGCTTGTTGGGTGTGGCAGGAAATCCATAGAGCTCTGGTAAGAGAGTTGAGTCAAACCTATGATAGAATACGACTTGAGAAAGGCCTACACATGACATAAATGAGGAAGGCCAGAAAGGGGCAGTGCATGATTGGCATGGGAAAAAACATGTCGATGTTGGGTAAATGAGTCGAAACAGGCCATGCTTGAAATAACCAGGAGTTGTTAGTGTTATTATTTGCATACTACCATCAATTATAAAAAATAATCTTTTCATATCATTTTAAGAGTCCCACTCAGAAATTTTTTAATCATTCCATTAGGTCATGCAAAAATTTACTCACTCATGGTAGCCCTAGTCAAAAACAATTTTACTCTTCCTAAAAAATTCATACTTGTTGGCCCACCTTCATGTCTTGTTGAGCATACTTCAGTCATGAAAGTCCATTTCATCATGCCACTATGTTAGTTAGGTCACCATGAAGTTTGGTCATTCAAGGTCTTCATTAGGTCTCTAGGTTTCATTCTTCAAGGTCCAAATAAAATACCATTTCATTGCATAAGGTCAACAAAAGTATGAGAGTGATCCAAATAATATCCCTTTACCATCTAAAGAGGATTTTCAAGCATGTAAAGATGGTTTCCAAAGTTGTAATTTTGATTTCAAGTGTGAGTTTCATTCCAAAATGTAAATTTGTTCCAAAAAACAGAGATGTAATTTTATTTGTTATATATGTAATGTTATGTAAATTTATATGTAATAAGTACTCAATTTCCCAAAGCTTCCAACTCAGTTCCATATGCCAAGTAAAGCAATGTCAAAGTGCAATAGTTTTTAGTTCATCAATTGATCAAGTTTCAAAGGAAAAAAGTCCAAGAGTGTAAGGGTATTGTGCATGGTTTTAAAGGTGAAACTGAACATTGAAAAAGTGGGTTTTAAAATCATCAAAATAAAATCCCACAAAGTATTTAAACCCAAAGGACATCAATTAAAACTTCATTTTCTCTTGCCATCATCAAGAAACCTTAGAAAAATCACAAAAATCCAAGAAAGAAGGCGAAATTTTGCAAAAGACAGGCAACACTGCGCTCCTGGTAGAAGGAGGACAGTCCTGTGTGTAATGTTGCGCACCTGCGTTGTACACTGCGCTCCTGGAAAAGAGAGGGCACGCCTGTGTTGTGCATTGCATGCTTGCCCGAAAATTCTCAGGGATCTCCAAAACACATGACATCACTCTCAAACTTCAACAACAATGCTCTACAGCCTCCAACAATCAAGTAAGCCACAATTGTACCATCCCTCTTCTTATCAAGTCGATTTTGTGGTGTTTGAAGTTGTTTAAATATTTGGTGTCTATTTTGAGATTGAAACCCTAGTACCACTGTAAAATCCCCAATTACATTTCAATTTCACTCCCTAGCACTTCCATTCCCTTCCCATATCATAATTTACCTTTCCCAAAATCCCTATATCATAATCCCCTTTCCCTAAGCCCTTTTCCTTTGAAACCTTAAGACCTAGGTGCTTCATTCTCCTAGGCTCCCAAATACCTAACATGTAATTAATATCCCTATCCTAAATCCATCATCATTACTACTCCCTGTCACATCCCTCATTTCATAAACCCCTTTCTCCATCTCTCTAGATTTCCCCATCCCATTCCCACTTCCCAAAACTCATTTTTCATTATCATTCCATATCCCTAGGGTTTTCGCACTAAGACACCTATGGAAGAAGAACATAATAGAAACTATGGTGAGGGAGAAGAAAGAGAGAAGATGAGGCCAAACAAAGGAGGGAAAATCCTTAGACTTGAGCCAACAAATACCAGGGAACTCATGGCATCTCCCATGTCTGTGACATGTTTTAAGCATGTAGGATGTTTTGAATTCTGTGAGAAAATACAAAGGTACAAAGGGTCCAACACCATCCTATGTTGAGCAGACTATTCATCTCCAATCTCCATGACAACCAAGTAACCCTTGCTAGTGTCACTTTAGTTGTGTCCACTACCATCATATCAACTGCCACTGGAATCCCAAATGTTGGGGAAAAATGGTTCAAGAAAAAATACTTGGAGTAGCATTACTTTAAGCCATATATCAAACCTAGGTACAAGAATAAAAGAAAGGGGATTTTTCCTTTCTCCTACCTCTTGGAGAGATATTCCCCCATGATGAAAATCATCATGAAGTACTTTTCTTGTGAAGGTAACTTTTCTAGACTTTACACCTATCATATCCGGCTACTCATGCACTTCATAAGGGTCAAAATGCTCAACATACCTTATTACCTCTTTAGGAGCATTGACAAGAGGGCATATATTGTCCAAAATAGAGAATATGAGCACCAAATGAACAATATTTTTCACCATTCCCTCATCAAGATCATAGTCCTCCATCACCTCAAACAACTAAACATTTCATGGAGTACTTTCATAACTAATGACAATTCACTGCTCCACCTATTCAACATGCCCAAGATGTGCCTTCATCATCTCATCCTTACATATCCATTCATCCATTTTAGCCCACAGTTCATGCATCATCATCAAATCAGTTTGCTTCACCCATTTCACCATCATCATCTCCATTTCACATTGATACTGGGTCACCTAGCAGAGCTGAGATCAGTGAGCCTAAGAAGGATAATGTGGTTGAGATAGAGCCATTGGAAAAAACATACCAGAGAGGTCACAAGCATGTGTTTTCTCCACACATAGTGGAAGGGGCCTTGCCTTCTACATCGATAAAGCAGGTAGACAAAGGGAAGAAAAATATGACAAAGGTAGAGATTCGGGCAGAGATCAGACATGAGAAGGAGGGCCTCCATGAAACAGAACAAGATTTTGACCTTGTTGACCTAGATGAGAATGATGATGATGATATCACTAGCATAGTCATCAAGGAGAAAGAAGCCAAGATTAAGGAGCTACAAACTAATCTTGACAGGTCTAAATTTGTCATTAACTTTCTTGAGTAGGAGAACCAACAACTAAATACCAAACATGTCATTGACGAAGTGAAATTCATCAAAGCTCAAAGAGAGGCAGAAAAAGCTGAAGTATTTCTTGAAGAGACACTAGAAACGTATGGTGAAACCAATGAGGCAGAAGAACAAGTGCCAAGGATAAGGCCTTAGAATATAGGGCTGAAAAGAGCTCTAGAACTAGAGAGGCAAAGGGAAGTTGAGCTTGCTAATCAGCCACTTTGAATGAACAATTTGCAGTGGTAATAAATGAGAACCGAGAGTAATGGCTTGACAGGGCTAACCAGCATATAGAAAATCTTCTGGAGAAGGAAAATATAGATAATGATATATTGAGAAAGAGGGCCAAGAACTATGCCAAGAAAAACAAAATTGCAAGGGCCAAGCTTAAAAGAGCCAATGCAAAAATTGAAGCCTTGACCATGCAAGAAGAGAAAAGAAGGCTTGACATAATAGTTGAAGCCTCACTCCATGCCTAACCACATCATCAACAACCAATTAGAAAATTTTGAAAATTTTTTGGGTCAATTTTTGAAAATTTTAAGTTTTTGTGTATTCCTAGACATTCTTATGACAGCTGAACTGTCAGTAGCACAACGCCTAGGCACTGCGCTCTTGTTTGAGGCACTTTTTGGCCAAATGAAGACCACCACAAGATGTAAAATGATGAATACATCCAAGTTAGCAACTTTTATAGCCTTTTTTTGGACAACTGGTAGGTGAAAAGGTGAAAAAACACACAAAAAATCAATGTCCTGCCTCCTTTTTTGCCTTGGTGCTGCGCGCCTGACCAGCTGTGGGAGAATCACTTTTTGACAAGGAAAATCAACTCCATTATGCAAACTAAAGACATATATAGAAATTAGACTAGATAGGATTTCCAAAAAGCCATCCCGAGCCCAATTTGGACATCGGTAAGGCCTCCAAAAGTGGCCTGCAACATGGAGGGCGCCCCTGGCACTGTGAGGGCGCACCTGGCACAAAAGTGGCACCCTTGACAAAGTTTTGATTTTTCTCAGTTTTCATTGCAATTTCGATTTTCAATTTGGGAAATGATGATTTTACTTGTGTAATTGATGGAGGTAAATGTAAATATCATGTTTTTACCATTACCTAGTGTAAATAAATTAGATGAAAACTCATGATGAGGTGTAATGAATCGGTTTGCAAAAAATGAGGGATGAGTCAGTTTGACAACCCTACACTCTTGCTATTCAGCTTAGTTTTTAGTGGAAATTCTCCTCCTCTCATGGATTCGACCCATGAGGTTGGGAGGAGTTTCTTTGAGGCCTATATCATGTAATTTTTCAGTCATTTCACAGGTTGGAATCAGTTGGATGTTGGCATATTGATCAGAGACTCTATTATAATCTTTTTGGAAAGAGCTTAATAAAAGCATTACAACTATTTCTTCGGATATCTATGGTATGGTTGTCTAGCATTGTTTCTTCTATTGTTTCATTTGTATGAATGTATTGTTGGTCCATTTTCCATTTCATGTCTATTGTATGATCACTTTCAAGTTAGAGAAACATAATTCATCTCACATGCTCTATTTTGGGAAAGTTTTCATAGTATGTTCATCTTTCTCTCAATTTAGGAAGAATTCATCTTTCATTCTCTTCCTAGATCCTCACCTGTTTGATCCATATCACCCTCAAACCCTAATGTGATAGCCTTCCTACCTACCTTGCCCCATTGAATCTATGCAACCCTAATCCTATTTTCCCTAACCAAGCCTCTTTGACCTAATATCCTCATCTAACAAACCCAATTAAAACAAAACAAACCCTTTTGCATTTCATACCTAACCTAAAACCCTAATTAATCCAACCCTCTTGGTTGTGACTTTGTGGAGGGAGCCCTCTTCGGTTTGGTAGGGCTAGATACCAAGCCAAAAGATTGACCTGTGGTTACCTCTGTTGGGATTTTTTCCTCAAACTTAGAGATCTGGTAGAGTGATAACAGGAGTGTTACTACCGAACGTGACAACATACATAAATGAACTATGCATGGTTGGAATTTGACTGTGCAAACATTATTAGCAGAAAATAAAGGTTGGAAGAATTAATGTTAACAACAAAGTGAAAGGAAGAGGAAAGGGGAGGAATTCTGGAAAAAGAATTCCCTTGACTAATGCATGTTTTTCTTATGTGTAGGGAGTTATCCAGCCCTGGTTTTAATTGACATAAAGCAATATCTACTATGTCCTTGAGTAAGTGGAAAGTAGTATGACAACAAATGGGCTAGTTGTGTTCATATGAAATAATGGACAATAACATAACAACCATGAGAATGGCACAAAGGAAGTTCTCTTAACCTTAATTATGATTACACATGTAATTATGTGTTGTATACATGATCATATTTATGAGTGTATGTATATATATATACACGAAAATTCCATCTTATTTAACAGGGTTGTCAGGGGTCATTCTTGTGGAAGAATAATTGTTTCAATTTATTTAATGTGGATGTTAATGGCATAAAAAGGTTCTTTGTTTTATGAGGAATCAAGTGGGAAAAAGTAGCACGGGTTGATATATGATTTTAACATCATGTGAATGTGATTCTTATATAATGCCCATATTTTTATTATGAACAGGGGATGTTGAAGGATATATCAAAAAAATGAAAGCAATGTGATTTTTGGCATGATGGGACAAGCATGGATAATTAAATACACCACAAATCCTGGATATGGGTTGTGGATGCATGCAGTGAAGCGTGGGAAAGACACTAGAGGCAGTGTTTCCCAGTGTTTGTGGATAGAGACGGTGCAATATCTGGATTTCAACATTGTTGTGTACATGTTATATTTTTTTGTGTGCATTGTGTACGTGTTATGTTGTACCATGTGTATTCGTTGTGTTGTACTATGTATATGTGTATGTGTTATGATGTGTTTGGGATTGCCTAGGCATGTGTGTTATGTAATGTGATTAGGATAGGTAGACTGCTCAGAATGGGGGTTTCCTGGGCTTGTGTTGATTAGGACATGTAGAATGCTCAGAATAGGGGTTACCTAGGCCTTTGTTGATAAGGACAAGTAGAATTCTAAGAACAAGGGTTTCCTAGGCCCGCAAAGGTGTGGAATACACCTATATTTTTTGTCGACCAAAGACTACATAGTTTGGTAGTGCCTATATTTGCGGGGTAGAGATTGAGATTATTTATATTAATTTGTTACTAAGTGCTCACCTTGGGGCTGATGAACCACTTAGTAAATTTGAAATGAAATAGAAGGGAAGGAACTAAGTGCTTTCTTCGTTTGGAAATTGATCCAGTGTGTGTACGTATTCAAAGAGAAGAGAAGGCATTGGGTGCTTGTCAGGTTTGAAAATCTATCTAGTGTGTGTACATGGTCAAAGAGAAAAGAAGGCACTAGGTTCTTGTTGGGTTTGGAAATCGATCAAGTTTGTGTATGGGAAAATAAAAGGCCATTGGATGCTTACCGGGTTGGAAACCGATCCAATGTGTGTAAAGAAGGAAGAAAATATAAATTCAAAGGATGCAAAATAAAATTGTGAGTTTCATTTCATGGAAAAGATGCTAATGCAGTATGATTCAAATTTATTTCAATTTCTTATAATGGAAATTTATGTGTTATGATGTAGGAAAGCATG
The DNA here is from genome assembly GCA_034641835.2 of Pinus albicaulis. Lineage (NCBI taxonomy): Eukaryota > Viridiplantae > Streptophyta > Pinopsida > Pinales > Pinaceae > Pinus > Pinus albicaulis. The sequence goes on from CM076581.1 coordinate 1,053,455,096, forward strand.
TAATTTCTCGGCTTGGGTGGTTGGAGTTGGCTACAAGAAGCATATAAACAGTAGAAACAGGAATTATAGCATGCAATAATGTTGGTAAAATATTCCAGGAACATGACCATTGTGGGACACTAGTACCCGTTAGTATTAGGCGGATAAATTGTTCTTACAGATAAGAAGGATCTCCCTAGTATCATAAGGATAGCTAGAAACAAATAGGACAAATGTAAACTACTTTCTCTAAATTATGTATGATTTAGAATTTTCTATGATGAAGAAAGGACCTACCTGTGATCCAATGCTAGTTGTATTCTTCTTTCCCGTAACTCCAAAGAAGTATCCTCTTAAGACCTGCAATCAAAGACATGAAAGAGAATAAAAAGCACCTGCACAATATAGTAATTCATAAATCATAAATCTATCTTAATGATCAAGGAATTTAAGAAATAAGTCATTCAAGTAAACACATAAACAACTTATTGAGAAAACAGGATCCATTTGTATTATCTTCAAATAAAAAAAAGGAATCTTACAACCGCATTTGCCTTGATGTTGTATAGGTCCTTTCGGGGTTCGGAACAAGCGTTTTCCTTTGGTATGACAAGCCCTTCCACTCTTTGAACCAACCTAGATACGAGTATGTAAACATTCTCGCATGGATAATGGATAGTAAAAAGAGTATGTTCCTTCAACAATTCTCTTCTCTAATGTATATGAAGTACAAAGCAAGTACTTTTTTACATATCAGTAGCTACCCTTGAGACTGAACCATGGATTCAATTTATAGCAGAAGGGAAGTGGTTTCAGTTCCAAAAAGGAAGGGATAATTCCTCTCATGAAGGGATTAAGCTCCAAATACCAAGGGATAGGCTCCTTTAATGAAGGGATAAAGGTTCATGAATGGAGGGAGTGAAGCTTCGACCAAATAACGCCTTCTAGAAGCTTCCAGTTGGGAGAATATTCGACCAGCTGGGCTTCTAGAATTTACTTTTTCGCTCATTTTACCTTTTACAGGGGTCCGTAGTTTTAATACACAAAACGTGCGGTAGGTACCACAGTTTTTCTTTACAAAAGGTGCGGTACCGCAGGTAATGGCTAGGAAAAGTGTGGAGTTAGTTTTTTTATGATTTTTATGAGCTTTTCTCCAAATACAAGACTTGGTTTAGGAACTTTGGGGTTTTTGACTTCTAAGGGAGCATTATATAGGTAATGATGAACCCATATAGACAGTTAAAATGTCATGGTGACAAAATAATGTGTAACAGATTGCCCCCTAAAGTATGAAGTCTGAGATAATTCGAAGAGTGAAGTGCTTTATCATTCTGAGGATCGGCTTATGGACACAGGTTGGAACCTGTAAAAACATTCAATGCAAACATATATATATCATCGCTGAGGTAGGCATTCCCATACTCAGAGCAAAAACTAACTAAATCAAAACTTAACTAAAATGTTCTGATATAGAAATGATACTAATATTCATCAATAGTAGACATAGTATGGACGCAGCCATCTGTCATGAATAGTCTATTGCATAATGAACAATAAAATTCCTCGCATCCTGGATGGTGGAAACTAGATCCAGGGTCTTGATTTCTGCTACCCGAACTAGTATGATTCTATCCATGTGATTGATTGTGTCAAAGTTGAACATGGTAGAAACCACTTGATTACCAGTCAATGATGTGAACTGTTAACAAGTGTGAGAGAAACCACCAATAATGACAATGGCTCTCAAACTACTCAGTACAATCCATGAAGTGTGAATAAATGATTTGAAGTCGAACACTTCAGGAAATCATTTGATTGAAGATCAATGATGTAATCTGCCGTTGAAAGCGAGAAACCTGCCATTAAGGCATGCAAATTCCAAGGTACTGAAGGATTCTAGATCAACTTCCTAGATGATATGCTATCGTCAATAGAAAGTGACCCGTCGTAGGAAAGCCCACGACACGAAACCATTAGATCAAGTTTTGTAGAAATATTTTGAAAGGACTGACTCATGGATGGTCAACCCGAATGGAGACAAATGTTTGCAAATGAATGGTTTATTTGAACTGTCCTCTTGAACACATAACGACATTGCAGATGGTTTGGTGACAATTGACCTAAAAATAATACCCAGAAACCGGCTAAAGACTTTCAATGTGGTTTGATTAACTAAAAGGCAAAGGATTTTCCCATGCCAGGTAGAAGTGTGACAAAAAGTTGTCGTGTTCAAGAGTGGTATACTGATTTTAAACAAAGTTTAACAACTGGATCCATTTTCTCTCTTTTTCCCCCACCATTTCTGGCAAGTACCTCTTTATTTTTGACAAGCTTGAGGAGGATAACATTTGCTTGTTATGTAAGCTCATCCTTCAGATGAGTCTAGCTTAGTATAAAATCGAACCCTAAGAAGGAGTGGTTCATTCATGTTTGTAATCGATAGGTCCTTAACTGTTTAGTTTTAATGAGTCCAGTATAGGAGAAACTCGATGTTTTTCAATTTTAGGGAGTCAGAAGAAAAACTTAACGAAACTTTGCGGGTGTACTTTTTCGTAAATTTAGTCTCTCAAGCCCGAAAAAGGATAAAATAATACAGGAGAGAACTCTATTGACCATGATTAGTCAATTTATACCTTTTTCGTAAATATTCCATTTCAGTCCGGAAAAGGGGTAAACTTATACTAAAGGGACGACTATTCATTTCCTTTAACGAGTTCGAATAGTCAAGTACATGGCGATCTTTTCATATTTAGTGAGTCTGAAAAGGGCTTAAAAGAGAACTCCAGAGTTTCGCTCTTTCATAAAATTTCAAGAGTTTGAAAAAGTGATAAAAGTATGCTCTATGGTTTTGCTTTTTCTATAAATTTTAACGAGTTCAAAAAAGGAATAAAAATGTACTCATAGTTTTCGCTTTTTCGTAAGTTTTAACAAGTTCGAAAAAGTGATAAAAATTGTACTCATATGGCCGAATTTCAATTTAATTTTCGAGCAGGAAAAGACGGAAAGAACTCGAAATTTTCATGTGTTTTACGAGAATGAAAGATAGAAAAATAATCTCGGGATTTTCATGAGTTTAATGAGTCTTGAAAATAAAAACCGAAATGGACTCAAGATAGGTTTCATTTTTACAAAAGCTTGAAACAAAGAAAAACTATGCTTTAGATAGGTTTGTTTCATTTTTACACAAGATTGAAATAGAGAAAATTGTGCTTGAGAGTATTTTGAATGCCCCCCAAGTGTAACTTGCTAGAGCACATGCCCCCCAAGCTTCATTTCATTCAACTAAGTAGACTACTAGTTACTAATAGCTGGATGGAATGAAGGTTCATTTACGAGATCAGATGAAAGACTCGACGCAATTAGGAGAGGATTTGTTTCATTTTTTAACGAGCTTGACACAGGAAAATAACTATGCTCATGGGCTGATTCATTTTTTAACGAGGTTGACACAGTAAAAGGAACTCTCCTTTGAGTGACCTGTTTCATTTTTTAACGAGGTTGACACAGTAAAAGAACTATCCTCATGAGTCTGTTTCATTTTTTAACGAGGTTGACAGAGTAAAAGAACTATCCTCATGGGAACATGTTTCATTTTTTAATGAGGTTGAAATAGTACAAGAACTCTCCTCTGGGCACCTATCAATCTACTCTCTAAAATCTACCTACATAACCTACTGATTCATTTTTTAATGAGGTTGACACAGGAAAAGAACTGTCCTCATGGGTCTGTTTCATTTTTTAACGAGGTTGACACAGTAAAAGAACTATCCTCATCTAAGACATGTTTCATTTTTTAACGAGGTTGACACAGTAACAGGAACGATCCTCAACTACATGTTTCATTTTTTAACGAGGTTGACACAGTAAAAGGAATTATCCTCACCGATCTAGTTCATTTTTTAATGAGGTTGACACAGTAAAAGAATTGTCCTGATCTAAGACATGTTTCATTTTTTAACAAGGTTGACACAGTAACAGGAACGATCCTCAACTACATGTTTCATTTTTTAACAAGGTTGACACAGTACAAGGAACTATCCTCATGATGAAATGATTCATTTTTTAACGAGGTTGACACAGTAAAAGGAATTATCCTCATGGTGACCTTGTCATGGATTCCAACTGGAAGAAAGACATGTTAAGGGACACTCCTCGATCATGGCTTCCAAAAGGTCTTCATCAGATGGAAGAATAATTCTCTGGAAGGAACACATGTCAAGGGACTCAAAAGGGATAGGAAAATCGCGTTCAAATAATCCCATAGAGTTTTCCATGTCAATTACCAGATCTAAGTCAAAGGAAGTCGAGCAAATAGCGAGAGGCTCGCTTGCATTAGTAACTGAAAACATGGGACTGGTTGCCACATAATTAACTCGTGGTGGGGTAGATACCACTTCCGTATAAGGAACATTTAGAGGTGTCAGATTATTGGTAGTCGAGTCAAGACTAGCGAATGAAAGTTGGTCAACAGTCACAATGTTTCCATTGTGAGGGAAAGACATCATGTGAAAGAGTGTCGATACGACAACTTTCATTGCATATACATAGTATCACCCAAGGAGAAAATTGTAATCCAAGGAGGCTCGGACTACCATAAGATCAATACAGACAATTTTACCTTCCAAGGTAATAGGAAACTTAGGAAGGATCCCTAAAGGTTCACTAATGGTTCTGTTAGAAGTTGACAGATTCTGTGTAACAGGCACAAGCTGAGGGGAACCCAAAGCTTGCCAAGAAGTTGAGGATAAAATACTAACAGAAGCACCTTCATCTATATTTGTGCGATGTACATTCTTACCACAAGCCTTCACAATGATTTGGAAAGGGATGGAGGAAGGAATACGAGGTTCTGTCAGTCTACTCCAATCAAAGGAAAAGACCTTGGTACTTGGAGGGGGTTCAGTAGGAACAGGTGAAATGCCCCCTGGCGTAGAAGAATCTGATGTAACAAGAAGAACCTGAATAGTATGAATTTCACTCTCTACCGGGAGAGTGGGATCGACTGGATGTGAAATTGAGTCGACCACTTGATCAACTAATGGATCATCAGCCTGAGTGATATCAGTTTCACTCTTTAATGGAATATCGGGATTGAATGTACTTGGAATTAGATCAATCACTTCATCGGTTGACGGTAGGTTGGGAGAAATTTTACGGTAACTAGTTGGAAGTTCTTGCTGTGGAACAGTAAGATTTTCCAACAATTTTGAGGCTTCATCCATGTGAGGGAAAATGTGAGTTTGATGACTCCCTTTGCATAATTTACAAGGAAACCTAACTTTACTCTTTTTCCCAGGAACTAGACAATCACTGGTTGATGGATCAACATAAAGTTGATGAGTTTTTTCTGACCATACTTCCAAGACCTTTGGAATACTAGGACAATTGATAGAGAAGTGGTCACCCTTACAAAGTTTGCAAGGGTATTTGGGTTTATGATGCATGCTGGAGGTTTCCTCAACACTACTAACACTTACAGCCATGGTTGGTTTGTTGACTTCTTTCTTATTTTGCTTCTTCTTCTTCTTAGCCTCAACAGAACTCCCGACCACCCTCGACAATCCGCCTCTACTCCAGTGTGTCCCATGCCATCATCCATCTTTACAAGGTAGTAAGGAGTGTGACGGTTAGCCAATATTCGAAGTGATACTCTCGACGCTGCAGGAAGAAACATGCCCGATCAACAATGAAACATAATCTTTGCAGAATATATCATTTAGTAGAATACATCGCTTCTTTAATTTGAAACATGATCGACTAGCCATCAATCAGACCATCACAACACGATCGATCACGCCGCTTCAAGTAAACATCGACCAACCATTTCTCTAATTGTGTATAGGAATTAAATTAGAAAAAAAAAGAGGCATTGACAAATCATTACCTGTGACATGTTTGGGCAACCTACAAATCAATTCATACCGATTCATAGGAATTATATATTTGATTCAAAGTGAAGTACCGTAGTTGACCATATATATCCGCGACACAACAATTCATTAACTACCGTTCTGAGTGCCACAAACCATACAAAACATTTTTTTTCCGCTTGTGAAGTTACATTCGCTATCTATATATATATATATATTAGTTTAATTAATTAATTTAATATTAATTAATTAATTAATTAAATTTAAAAAAAAAAAGAAAAAAGGAAAAAAAAGAAAGAAGAAGTTCAAGACATCATTTAAAAAAAAATAAAAATAATAGTAAACCTTAGTTCCAAGATAGTATTGGGAATGAATTATACATGTTGAGCAAAAATGAAGTGAGAAATGATTAGCGATTAAAGGACAAAGTTGTCAACAATTAAGCTTTGAGGACAAAGATTTTCGAGAGGAAGGCAATGTTATGAATACAATTCATAACAAATATAATTAATATAGTTATTAATATTTAAATAGGGATTATGTAAGTAGTCATTAAGTTAGTGAAAGGGCATGTCTAAAAGACATGCCCATTTATGAAAGGCCACCTGCGTGGGTATATAAGCAGGCCTCATTGTAACATTTATCATCATCTCTTATAAATTTTATATATAATATATTATTATTACAATACCTCTTGTGTATTTTATGATTAAGTCAACAAGCCTACAACTTTGTTGCTCCAAAAGAGCCCTAAAAATGTAAAAATTACTAGATGAATTTTATTAAGCGTTGTGTTATTTGGGTTGTTATTACTTAAAGGGTAAATGGATATGAAACCAATGGTGTTATGACCTGACCCAAAACTGAATGCAATCGAATATGATAATGTAATATTTTCAATTCGATGAATCCTAATTAAAGTAAGGAAAGAGGTTCCATTCACTTCCAACAATGAAAAAAATTGATCAATAAGAGAAAATATAAAAAATTATTTAATGCACTAATTTCATCAAGAAAAAATAATGCTAATCAATTTCAAATTTTTTATTTTTATGTTTTTAAAACAAGCATAAAAACATGTAAATTCAAATCAAAGAAGTTGATCTAAATCTACGATTGATTTTTCAGAATGTAAACTATGCAGTTGTAATCTATGCACAATTCACATGAAAACTATGCAAATGTAATCTATGAATATTTTTCATTCATATTCTGAAAATGAGAATTCTAATTATGAAAATGTGATCTATGCAAGAGAATTCTCCAACACAAGATGATTCTAATGTAATCTAAGAACCAATCAAGTGTAAGTAAAGAAAATTGGGGGAGAGTTCCAAAGATCAAAAAATAAAAACACTCAAAGGCGATTAACACTCAGACACAATTTAACAAAAAGATGAAAAAAGATGCAAAATTGTTAAGAGACTGAGAGAAACCTTGAAGTAATGACCAAAGGCAATCAAATTAAGAATTTCTCGAAAAAAGGAACTCAAAACACCCAATTAACTTAACGAAGACTGATGAGATTGTAAAATTTCTGAAAAGAAATTCACACAAGGCTTTTGACAGTCAAGAAAATTTTGGGCAAATACAGAGAGTCATGTAAGCTGGTTCCAAAAAACAGAATCTTAAATTTTTCAAAAATTTTCTTGGGTCCGCAGGTTTCAGTATAAAAAGTTGCGGTACCGCACTGTTTACACAGAGAAATTGCAGAGGTTACCGTACTGTTTTCAAAGAAAAAGTGCGGAGACCAGAAAAAATAAAGAAAAATAAAAAATTTTAAAGAACTTTTCAGGGATTCTATTGTTATAATTTCCCAACCTAGTGTAGACTAATCAAAATCAGAAAAATACTTTCATAAGTCAAACTCAAAGATAAAAAGAAAACTAAGTTCAAGAAAGATCCCCAGCGGAGTCGCCATTTTCTTAGGTGGATAAATCGTTCTTGCGGACAAGAAGGATCTCCCTAGTATCACAAGGATAACTAGAAATAAATAGGACAAATGTAAACTACTTTCTCTAGATTATGTATGATTTAGAATTTTCTATGATGAAGAAAGGACCTACCTGTGATCCAATGCTAGTTGTATTCTTCTTTCCCGTCGCTCCAAAGAAGTCTCCTCTTAAGACCTGCAATCAAAGACATGAAAGAGAATCAAAAGCACCTACACAATATACTAATTCATAAATCATAAATCTATCTTAATGATCAAGGAATTTAAGAAATAAGTCATTCAAATAAACACATAAACAACTTATTGAGAAAACATGATCCATTTGTATTATCTTTAAATAAAAAAAGGAGTCTTACAACCGTGTTCGCCTTGATGTCATACAGGTCCTTTCGGGGTTCGGAACAAGCATTTTCCTTTGGTCTGACAAGCCCTTCCACTCTTTGAACTAGCTTAGATACGAGTATGTAAACGTTCTCGCATGGATAATGGCTAGCAAAAAGAGTATGTTCCTTCAACAATTCTCTTCTCTAATGTATATGAAGTACAAAGCAAGTACTTTTTTACATATCAGTAGCTACCCTTGAGACTAAACCATGGCTTCAATTTATAGCAGAAGGGAAGTGGTTTCAGTTCCAAAAACGAAGGGATAATTCCTCTCATGAAGGGATTAAGCTCCAAATACCAAGGGATAGGCTCCTTTAATGAAGGGATAAAGGTTCATGAATGGAGGGAGTGAAGCTTCGACCAGATAACGTCTTCTAGAAGCTTCTAGTTGGGAGAATATTCGATCAACTGGGCTTCTAGAATTAACTTTTTTTCGCTCATTTTACCGTTTACAAGGGTCCGCAGTTTTAATACACAAAACGTGTGGTAGGTACCACAATTTTTCTTTACAAAAGGTGAGGTACCGTAGGTAATGCCTAGGAAAAGTGCGGAGTTAGGTTTTTTATGATTTTTATGAGCTTTTCTCCAAATCCAAGACTTGGTTTAGGAACTTTGGGGTTTTTGACTTCTAAGGGAGCATTATATAGGTAATGATGAACCCATATAGATAGTTAAAATTTCATGGTGACAAAATAATATGTAACAGTTGGTGACCATTGATTGCCATGACCGGTATAAAGGTGTTGATGCAAGGATTTTCCTCTGTTATGAGACTCTTTTGATGCGAGGAATCCTTTCCAAGGAATAGATCGCCCAAGGGACTTGGAAGTAGAGAAGGGGATGTATGAACTTGGGATGTGTGTAACTGCAAAAAAATGGGTGGCCGTATTTCCTGAGGGACTAGAAAGTAGAGAAGGGAAACTAAGAAAGTAAATTGGTTTTTGGTCATAAGCATAGCTAGTTGGAATCAGAGGCATGCTGGGGGTGTGCCTAGAAAAATGATTCAGGAATTGTTCGTTAAAGGAACAAGGAGTGCAAAGATAACAACGTTGGAAATTGGAGGCAGTAAACAATCCAAAGAAAAGGAAATAATATAGGTTGGATTGAGCACATCGGAGGCGCCAAAGACTTGAAAAAGGGCCATTGGGAGATAGTTGAATTAATGATTAACAAGCAGTTGGGTAAGCCATTGTGCATATAAGAGATGTTGTAAAATATTAAATGAGTTATTTATGTAAAACCATGATTAGCAATGCTTGGTTTGAAAGCATGTTTTGTTGTATATGGATATTGAACATCGAGGACGGTGTTATACCCAAGGGGGAGGGAATTGTGACATCCCCTGGTTAATAATTCTCATTGGGAAGGGGACTGTGATATTCCTTGTTTAATATTTCTCTCATTTCAAATAATTGTAATTATTAAATGGCTAAGAGAGGGATACAGATTCCATTACTTCAGGAATTGGTTGTTTTAAATATCAGTCCTAGTTGGTTGAGCGGTTTTAAATGGGATGACTGTGCCATAAATTATATGAAAGAAGAAGGGATAGGTCCAGGTGTCCTTAAACTCCAACAAAAAGAAATAAAAGGATTGAAACTTAAAGGTAACATGGGTTGCATTGTATTGGGAGGTTTATTTTCGTGTAATCGTGGAGAATGAAGGTCACTTATTTTGTTGGAAAAATGGAGGACCTTCTCTTTTGGGATGAAGGGATGCACTATCGCATTGGGGACACACACTTAAATATGCACAGAGAACAACATCTATTAGGCTGTGAAAAATCAAGAGAGGAATTCCTCCAAGGTTGGATGAGAGAATGCATGTTCATACACATCAAGTGAAAAAATATCTCACACACACATACAAGAAGGTATGCACTCAGGAAGAGTGGAGGAAGAGAAAGGATAAGGATTGTTGATGTATTATGTGTTTTAACTATTGAGTAGCTGGTGGGTGGAGGAGGTGTGGCCTTGGGACACCATATTTTAGCTGATATAATTAGTTTAAATCACCACAAGGAAAATGCCCTCTAGCAGAGGTTATAAAGGAGGTTTTTAGTGTTATAAAATTGGCGAAAATTGTCAAAAAAACATTTTCTACAACATTCATTTATGGTTACGGAGATTTTGGCAGAGCTTTTAACGGAAATTCAACACAACTAAAAAAACTGGCCAGTCGGAGGTTATTCCAGATGTTTTTTTCATCAGTGTGCTACTAAGGTTTCAACGCACCGATGCATGTCATCTAGATGGTGGCCCTGGGGCGGTCGAAGGTTCTTGCACCGGGCCGTCAAGGTATAAAACTGCACCGGATGCAGTATTGGTGATACAATGCATGGGGTCATACCAATTGTTCTTGGGATTTGTGTAGTGCCCGCAGGTCGTCTCAACGCACCGGTACGTAGACTTATAGAAATGCACCGGTGCGCCGTATCAGACAAACACACTGATATTTATAATTGGTATTGGTATTTGTGTGGTGCCCATACGTCGTACAAATGCACCGGTGCATAATCTCACATAAAAGCACTGGTGCGCAGTATCAAACAAACACACCGAGATTTTTAATTGGTTTTGGTATTTGTGTGGTGCCCATAGGTCGTAGAAATGCACCGGTGTGTTGCAGCATACAAACGCACCGGTGTACAGTAACTGACATGCACCGGTGTTCATTCTGTATTTTTTAGAAATATCGACCTGTGAAAATGCAATTATTGTGATTTTTCTAAATTCATTATTCATCAAAAGTCGATACATCTTATAACAAAATTCTTATTAATTACATTTTAATTAATGCATTTGAATGTGATGTTTGGATTAATTTGTTATATCATATCATAATTATTGTGATTTTTAAAAATTCATTATTCATCAAAAGTCGACACATATATATCTTATAAAAATATTTATATGAATTAAATTTTTATTAGTGCATTTGAGAATGACAATGGAGAACAAAATAGAATAAATTAAAACATATTATATATATATATATATAAGACAGCCTTAGTCATACAAAATGGGACAATTATTGGTATCCCTTTGTCTTTCAATTGGGACACTATGTCCATTACATTAAACAAAATGTTTGATTTCACATACAAATATTTCAAAAAATACAATGCCTTGCTTTGATTTCCAAACATAGTGATCATCATTCTTCGCTTGAACTACTATCACTGCTAGAGCTACTTCCATGACTTGGGTTATTTTAGGAATGTTTTGTTCACAGTCTTCATTGTTTTCTTCTTCTTCACCTTCCATCTACAAACACAGAAATAAATTGAAATGAGTGTATATACATTGGTGAGAATAATGAAAATTGCAATATTAAATAATATAAATTAATGTAAATTGAAAAGAAAAATGATGTACCATAGCAACAATTAACTCATAAAGTATACACATTCTTTCAAAACCATGTACCATGCCATCTTTCAAAATTTCATCTGTTGGCGCAGTTCCATACTTTGTTTCCTGCAAGTTTTATACCCCATAACAAATCATATATTTAATATAAAACATTTTTTTGTTCTATTAATTATAGACAGAGCTAAGTAAAACAATATCGATAGATATTTACAAATTCCACAATTAATTTCTAATATGCCAACATATACTCACGACCCATATTTAACCCAATTTCAATCAATTCGTCTCATAGTTCTTCTTTGTATGTTAGCACCTGTTTGAAAACATTCAATGATGATTTTTGTAAAACAACTTAAAAAATACAAAAATGAAATCTAGTTAAGTTGTTATAAGGGAGTAACAATTACTCACAAACTTATATATCAACCCTTTTCTTCCTTGTCGTCCTGTTTTATGTGCTGAATGGGTTCCATTTTCTTTTCTTTTCTGCAAGAAAATACTTGAAAATTTATATTTAATGCTAAATTGTTTATTTATTGTACCTAATGATTGAAAAATTGAATGATTACATATTACATTTGAAGCACGTTGTTGTTGAGATGGCTCCTCTTGCGATGCAATTTTGTCCATTTCTTTGACCATCTCCTTGTACACCTTTTTGGACATTCCTACTGGCATATTTCTGAGAGTCAGCTCATTCATCTTTTGAGATTTTCATAATATTCCTGAAAATGTAACATGACAATAAACTATTTAATTTTTATATTGATATATGAAAAGTAAATATAACAAAAGTGATATTTATAAATAATTCTAGACAAACATTTAAAGGAATATTAATTTTTCATTCCTTATTTTTTGTTGTTGTACATTTTTGCTATTAAAATTCTGACATGTCTCACTAACCAATTCTTTGGAAACTCTTCCTGTAGTTTAGATAAAATTTGGTTCCTGGAATCATTGGATTGGTTTTTTTATTTTAAGTGGAAAGAATGTCTATACATTCGTTCCACTAGATCCCGCAAACTTTTTTAAAAGTTTTCCCCCTTTCATTAACCTCCAGCACCACTCCAGATGAGCTAAGGAGCAATTCATTTTCATTTGCATGTTCTATTTTTTTTCTTTTTTTAAGAGAAAAATTCCTTTTTTGAGTTGTTGGTCCCTGTAGAACATTAAACATATGTGAGTTAATAGACTATTTGACACATGTTATCTAATAATTTTAAGTATATTATTAATGAAAATTAAAAAAAGAAACTCATATTGAATCGGTAGTATTTTTTTATTCACCTGATTCATCCTTTTGCAATTTTTCCATCAAGCTTTTACACTCTTCTAGTCCTATATCATAAATAATTTTATTGAGCTTCGTCATTTTGTGGCTCTCCATGAGACACAGTAAACAATACATATTAGTTAAAATTACATATAATTCAAAAATAATATTTTTTGTAAAGAATTTACAAAGATCTTGCCTTTTTTTTCTTTTCTTGATGTGTTATCAGTATTTTTGTTACTTGATCTCTTGCTAGTCATTTCTTTATCAATATGAAACCTGTACCATATCATTCATTAATATATTTATAAATAAATTGTCAAATTTTCAAGTAAAAAATAAATCTCAAGAAACTGGTGCACCTTTCATGATGCACGTACCGATGTCGGTGTGTGGGGGTATTATAAATGCACCGCACAAACAATATAATAGACCGTACGGTGCTATCCTTATAAAATAGCGCACCAGTGCCCTATTTTAGATATGGCGCACCGATTAAAAAAAATTGTTTTTAAATATTTTATTACACGATACTTGCGCGTTGCACTGTATAATACAACACACCGATGCGCTATGTTATGCAAGGCGCACCAATAAAAAAAATCCATTTTTTTCAAAAATTCACACAAGGGCCGACATGGATTGGGATCCGACTATGCAAGTCGTCCCGTGGGTTGGATTTCAATCTAAAATGAAAAGCCCTAATTTTGAAATCACAGAAACAGGGAGAAGAAAGGGAAGAAACAAAAAAAATGAAGGGTTTAGGGTAAAAATGGATAAAACTGTAGAAAAAGTAAAAAAAAATAATTAAATTTAATCACGAGATCTTTTGAAATTTTATGCTACAGGGTTTGAATCACCAGAGGTTTGGATTCTGATTGTTTGAATACTTCTGTTCGAACGTATTTCGTTGCTACACAATGCTCTCATGCTCTCTTGCTCCAGGTATGTCTCCTGCAAATCTCTGGCTGAAACTTTTAGCAAAAATAGTGAAATAATTAAAATTGTTTAGTATTTAAAGAATTGTTTTATGAAATTAGATTTTCGAAAATATTTTTCCACCCATTTTTCAATTTGCCATTTTTTTCACTTAAAGAAAATAGAGTTGTGCTTTTTTTATTTGTGGTTATTCGTCACTGGTGCATCACTTAATAGCACCACACCGGTGCGTCCATTGGTAACACGACATTGGTGCATAGTAACTAAAACGCACCGGTGTGGAGTAACTAGAATGCACCGGTACGGTTATCTGTACATTAACACCGATTTGCGGTTGAGGCACCGAAATTACTTTTACGTGTGTACACCAAAATTAGACATGTTGGAAATGTACATTTTGCTGTGAAAATATTTGGGCCATTTCTTTTCAAAACTACACCTCTTCTTCTTTCAGAAAAAAAAACTTGAACCTTTCCATATCCTGCAACATGCTGAAAAGGTGCCTCATGATCTGCTTGCTCATTTGTAAGTTCCTCCTCCATCTTGGCATCCAATTTCCTCTTTTCTCCTTTGTGCTTTCTATCTTGATCTTAACAAAATTTATACAATCTCTGTTTTATGAGAAACTGACCTTGAATGTTTTGGGAGCAATGACAGTGAGTCCTTAATTCTACATTTGTTAGCAGAAGAAGACCAATTTTCAACTAGAAGATGCAATTATTACATGTGGAGGCAATGGTTTCTTGTAGAAAATGAGTATAGGGTTGAGAAGAGGAAATACATTACAAAATGGGCTATTACATTAGCTTTTCCAATGGGAAACCGATTTGCAGGTGGAAATATGGTAGCTACAGGTATCTAGGCTTTTCTTCCCACAGAAATGGTCACTGGATTTCCATTTATAATACAAGTAGACTTTTTACTGGTTTCATCCAGAGAGAACATCATTTTCAATAACAAATGGAACTAGGGAATCCTTAATTGTATCCCGTTCACATTTTGTTCGGCATTTCTTTCTTTGATAAGTGCTAATTCACCTATACTTTCAAAAATTTGGATTTTTGGGTACCTTCCATGTGATATTCCTCGTTATCCATAGGACCACATCTAAGACAAGTTATAGATTCCATTCAGGTTCAAATGAAAGCTGAAGATGTGATTTTATGCGACGTCAGCTTTGCCAACAAAAGTTTATGTAAGCCAACCGAAGCTCGGATGATACTCCCAACTGCTTTTAAATGCATTCTAGAGAATATTTCCCTTCATGGGATCTACCAGCCCGATCAACAACGTCAATTGATATTTCTTTGTTGTCCTTAAGGGAATGAGAATCCTTCCCTTCATGGTGCCTCTTGGCTCTATCGACTGCCTCGATTGATCTTTCTCTACTCTCCAATATTTCCCTACCATCCTTGTAAGAATGAGAATCGTTGCCTTCATATGATCTCTTAGCCCATTCAAGAGACTCAATTGATCTCTCTCTGACATCCCTTAACGAATAGGACTCCTTGATTTTGAAGGACCATTTCACCTTGCTAGTCGCTAGAGCGTCGACAAGTATTTATATGCCATCAAATCTGCTCTCCCTTTCTCCATCATGGGACCTCTTAACCCTATCTTCGGCCTCAACCGAATGCTCTCTGCCATGATCAAGAAAATATTTACCCTCGTGACCAGTCCTCTTAACCCTATCACCAGTCTCAACCAAGCTTTCTCGACCGCCCTTCTCATATTTTTCATAAATCTTTTCTCCTTTTGTACTCTATCGAGCTCTGTAGCCATCTTCATCCCTGTAAGCGTCTTTGTCCGTCTTTCTGTTTGAATCAATCATTTTCTCTGCTATAAAATTCTCAACCAAAATTCGAACTCTAGCCTTTTCAAACCCTCATCTCCTCAAAAAAATTCTTGCTCGTGATTCGAACCCTCCGCTGCTCCAATACTGCACTTTACAGAATAAATTTGCCTTCTTAGAAAATATATTTCACTGACATACCTGGTTCGCATGAGGTTTTATTTAACCCTGTTCTGGCGTGTGGGGTTTTATAGGCGCACCGGTGTGGTTTCGTAAGATCACGGTTTATGTTTTGGCGCGGTGTTTTATGACGCACCAGTGCGGAATATTTGTGAAGCGTCGGTGCGGGTTATGATGATAAGCACACCGGACAAAAAACCAGGAACCTCCGCTTGAAATGGCGTATTGTATAAAGTTCTTTTTTGGTATGTAAGATCATAGTAAAATAATGATAATTTTAAAGTACATGAATTTATTTGCATTATTTTCTAAACTTTATTATGTTACAAAAATTCATATTATTCTAGATTTATTATTTTACAATTATTTACAAATTTACAAATTTAAATTTTTTAATAAAATCATTTCACATTAATACAATTAAAATTTTCACATTAATACAATTAAAATTTTACGAATATTTTACATACAATTATAATTAAAATTACAATTAGAATTATAATTAGAATTACAATTAAAATTACAACTACAATTACAATTACAATTACAATTTTATAATTTCACATACAATTACGATTAGAATTACAATTACAATTTTAGAATTTTACATATAATTACAATTACAATCATTTCACAGTTATACAATTAAAATTTTACAAATATTTTACATACAATTCGAATTAGAATTAGAATTACATTTACAATTACAATTACAATTTTACAAATATTTTACATACAATTACAATTAAAATTACAATTACAAATTCAATTACAATTTTAGAATTTTACATACAATTAGAATTAGAATTAGAATTTTACAATTTTTCATATATACAATTACAATTAAAATTACAATTACAATAATTTCACAATAAATTAAATATTACAATTACAATTAAATTTTTACAAATATTTTACATACAATAACAATTAAAATTACAGTTACAAATACAAATACAATTTTACATACAATTAAAATTAAAATTTCAATTACAATCACGACATAATATTTAATAAATATCATGGTCATTTAATATTAAATTAATTAATAAACATCACGATCATGATAACTATCGTACAAACATCATATTCGACTAAAAAACACATTCAAATTCGCTAACATCATCGTGATCATGATCATCTAACAAAACACAATTAACATTGTATAACATCATCACAACACAAACATCAAATATACATCTCATGTCAAATAATTGTTATCACTTACACATTATCTGCAAGTTGCACATTAAATGAACATATATAACATGACCTAACAATATACACATCATGATGATCACCAACATGTAAATTAAGTACAACTGCAACATGAACATAAAATACATGAACCATATATATATATATATATATATATATATATATATATATATATATATAACTGAATAATGTTAAAAATATACAACTGTAATATAAATGTCATGGATCGGCTGGTGGTACAACATCAATAGTAGTACTAGTCGAGACCTGCTCAGTCAATGGTGCAACCTTGACGGTTGATGGTCCAGCCTGCTCATGATCACGAGTACTGCTAGATACTGTAGGCTACTGATTGAACATGGTCAATGGTCCAGCCTCATCTCCATGATGACTGCTACTAGATGTTAGTGGAGGCTGCTCATTTGGCACGACGAGAGGTGAACGATCATGAAATGATGAGTCGCTGCTTGTGGATTGTCGATCACATGCTGTGTCTCGACCATGCCTATAACGTGCAACGATCCTCCTCAGCGACGTAACTAAGGTCGTAGCTCCTACGACATATCGCATCAGGTTGTACATGTCACGCGACATGCCTCTCCACATTTGTAACAACCTACCATCGCCCTGTATGTCTCTCATATGAGCGGGCTTGATGCCCGCTTCAACAATAAATGCAGTGAGTCGGTCACCCAACTCCATCATGTATTTAGTATCAAGCCGACCGTGCCCAGCAAAAGTTGGTACCGGCGCACCAGCAGGAGCTGGTTTCTCTGCACCGCCCTCCTAATGATTCTCGGTATCTGGCATGCCCTGATCGTCATCAGGATCCACACCTAGATCATGTGGTGATGCCAGCATGTCCTCACCATCAAAAGACCCAATGTCTACAAAATATATACAAGTACACAACAATAATTAGACAATTTCATTACACAATTTAATAAAAACAAGTTAAATAACATGTTAGAATAGATTTAAATAAAACAGTAATATTACCTCTATCATCTGGCGGCTCATCATCTATGAAGAGGATGTTGGCACACCCTCGCCAATCCAATCCAGCATAAGGACAGGGGACCATAATGAAGGGATGCAACTCGTCAACATTGGCCAGTGCATCATGCAATATCCTCACCGGAAACATAGTCTCGCCCCTCTTGGGCATCATCTGCCCCCACATGTGCATCTGTGCCTTGAACATCAACCTACGAGGCTGCTGAAAAAAAGTAGGCCTTGTCTCTGGAAACCTCTCAAAAAATAAACAAAAAATATCTAAAGCAAAAGGGAAGTTGACCCTCCCTTGTGCATAAGCACAACATCTATCTAAGGTTGTATAGAACTACCGCAAAAAAATGGCATACCACCTGAAAAATTGTGGCTTATGTACTAAAGAATCAACATAATATAGAAGAGAGAAAATAATGCATTTTGCGTCACTGGTGTTGTGTGAAATGGTCGAAATCAGAAGTGAGATGCACCTCACCTCCTCACTACCAAATGCACCAATACGTAGCTGACCTCCGGCGACTTGAAAATCTAAAGGAGACAGTACATCTACTCCAATGTGTCTCTAGGAGTACACTAACTGACTCCCTACTACATAGCCAGTTGGAACCTCTAGGAATGAGGGAAAATCCACCCCTCCTCGATAGCCCTGTAATGAAATATATGTCCTCCTCAGTGGGTGTGTACCACTGGTTAGGACATCCCTGGAAAGCTTGTCGGTGGGCATTCCACCTGCGGATAAGATGTCTCAAAAACACACCATGGCCCTTTAGGGAATTAGCCTCCTCATAGAACTTGAGGAGGCCTACCTGCCTTAGGATCCCCTAGGTCGCTGTTGTAATAGGGCGAGGGTATGCATCTCTCTCCCTCTCTCGTGACTCTCACAGGCGAACCATGTCATATTGCCTCGTGTGTTGTTGCTATTGTTCCCCCTCTTCTCTCTGAATGATTGAGATATTAAATAATTTTTTTTTATTAAATGAGACATGTATTTAGGAATATACATATATAATTATTTTTGGAAAAAAAAAAAAAACAAAACAGTCGATGCGCCACAAAAAATAGTCATGCACCGGTACTGGTGAGTATTTTTTTCGTCGTGCACCGGTGGCAGTGCCCCAGATGAGATTAAACGCACCATAGGCAGTGTACCTAAAAATTTTCAGAGCACCGTTGACTATGTACGATGTCAAGAGTGTGGTGAGCTGACTAAAATCTACGCCCCGACGCGTATAGTTGGGTCTGTGCACCGACCTCCTGACTTCATTACATAGTCAACGGTATGGTCTTTTACCAGGATGCACCGTTGACCCTGTTGACATGCCGAATGTGGTGCACTGACAAACATAGCCGCCCCGAGGCAGATATTTTCATCAACACACCACATTGCCGCTATTCCACATGGTCAACGGTGCAGTCGGATAAATGACAACATTGCACTTTTTTTTAAATTTCAAAATAACGTGGTGCACCTTTCAGTACCACCTCAGACACGGTGTGGATACTATTAGCATGGGTTGTAGTGCAGCTTGTAAATTTTATAGGCAACACCACTTACCAGTGCGAGTCGAATGGCTCGAGCGCACCGTGCGATAAATTTTTTCATTAGGTGAATTTTGAAGTCTAAAATGGGCCTCCTAAGGAAATAATAAAATAATAGATAAACCAATAAAATAATATTTATGAATTTTAATTCACTTTTTGCACCAAAATCCATGTAACCATAATTAAATTCAATTCAAAAGTTGTACCAAAATAAAATTAATAAACAAATTGTATTGATGTGACTATAAATAAGAATGAGCTTTTCAAGAAAAAGTCATTATCATTAAACAACTAATGCATTTGTCCTTTGTACTTAAATAACTTAAAATAAAATATCAATATAGATTTATAAATTCTTACTTATATTATATGCTATTAGTTAAAATTTCTATTATTTAAATTGTATAATAACATGTAATTAATATACTATATAAAAATAATATAATATAATATAATAAATGTATAGGGATATGCATTGTTTATTTCAAGAAATATGAAATGAAAATAATATATTTTTATTTAAAAAGTGTGAAATGACATTTATTATGAGTACTTTACTTTGACTTTAAAAGTATTTAGAGCACTACCATGGTTAACCATGAGTTTTTATCCACCATTGAGAATGTGTCAAGTAAGTACCTTTAACTCAAGCAATGCCACCTCAACCATTAGGGATGATGTCATCACCTAAAATGTGATTGGTTCTAATAAAGTGAATTTTGATTGTGCATTTTCCTTAGGAGGCCCATTTTAGACCTCAAAATTCCCCTAATGTTTGTCTTTCTTTTAAATGGTTAACTTTAAGGTTATTTGAATTCTAATCTGCTAAAAAGCTTAATTATGGAAAAAAAATAAAAATACCTATACATTTGGCCGTAGAGGAGGCATATTGGCTGTAGAATTTGCGAAAAAAAATTTTCCCACCGTTTTGCAAAATGCAAGTTGGAGATTGGTGGGAAATGCACAGCAGCAATGCGTGCAATGGGTGTAATGGGAGCACCGATGTCAGGGCGGCTCATACAAGGATAAATTGCACTAGTGCTTGAGAGCTTTGGAGCACTGAGAAAAGTGAAAAATGCGGTTTTTTGGCCGTAATTTTTTTATTATTTAACCCTATTCTGGTGCGCGAGGTTTTATAGGTGCACCGGTGCGGTTTCCTAATACTGCACTGGGCGGTTTCTATTTTGGCACATTTTTTTATGACGCACCGGTCCAGAAGAGTCGTAAAGCACCGGTACTCTATAGTAATACGATGCACCGGGCGGGTGTGTACAGAGCACATGGTGTTCGGTGTGCCAATGTTTTGTGTGCACTGGTGCTTTCTATTGTTGAGCGCACCGGTGCAGTTTTGGATGATAAGCACACCGAACGAAAAACATCCCCAAAAACCTTCGCCCGCCAACCTCCTCTAGTAACCTCTGCTAGAAAATAATGTCTAGGGTACTTTTATAAGGGGTTCCTAAAAAATATCCGCTAGAGGGTCTTTTCTTTGTAGTAAATTCATCTAAAATCACTCTACCTCAAGCATTGTAATCTAGCTCAGGAGTGACAACTACATGAAATACTTCAATGTAAGTTGTTTATGGTTGAGTGGAGAGTTGCAGTGTTGATATCAGTTGCCAAAACTTTAAATTTATAAGATAAGGGATAATCAAGCTCTTATATCACATGTCTAATATGTGTTCATTGCATTGGCTACAGGTCTATAATGATGGTAATTTCATGCTCAAATATGTGGTTCATGTTCGTGAATCGAATCAAGAATGATATTTCATGTCTACCTATGAAATGTCGACTTTATGTAGAAATGTTGGGCATTGTTAGAGCTTAGATTTTTTTTGTTAAATTTCTTCATCTATAGGGCCGCGCATTAGGGATAAGTAGTGCGGGAGGTATGAATGAAGTGCAGCACATGTGTAATATTCCAAAATTAGCATGCAGATAATTGGAATATTGATTTTTGCTTATTTCACTTAGGAGATAAATAAATGAGTGAGGCCCATACATTTCAGAAATATGAATAAAATCCCTCAAAGTGTGAAAAGGGATAGTCATAAGAGCTGGATTTCACACCCTCATGTGTGAAAGGGGCATTTTCATGTGGAGAAGGTCAAGTTTGACCAAGTCAACATCGCTGGGATAGGAGGTGGAGAACATATTTTGAGACAGCGCAGAGAAAGTGGGAGGAAGATTCCTTGGTGGAGGAAACCATAATGAGTGGGACCCAAGGTGAGAGGGCTTCCATTTGTATAAAAGGAGGGAAAGGCAGCCATATGAGGACATGATTTGGATTATTGATTTTATGGTCTGGTTAGACTATTTTGCATTCTCTTACTGTTTAGCAGAGTTGTTGTGCTGCTTAGCACAAGGCATTCATGTTTAGGAATTCCTTCTCCTTTCAAGAGAGGCCTCTTGAAGGATTCTGTACTTCATTTCTCCACATTTAGGCTTAAGGCCAAGCCACCTCTTTCAGCTATAACGTTATTTCCGCTGAAGTATAACGTTGTGTTGCAGGGTGTTGCAGTGGAGGGTTGACAACACCACTTCCACAGCTTATTTTTCAAAGGGGGAAGCTTTCCTTCCTTTGGGAGATCAGTAAGGAAGCATTTGGAGCAGATTTCAGATCTTGGCACTTGGCCAACATATTTCATTTCTCCTACAGCGCAGTCCCTCTCCTTGACTGCGTTATTTTCAGTGTGCATTTGCAGTAAGGGTTTGTAGGATTGTTGGAGGGTGAGATATTCAGTGTTAGGATCAGCCTTTCACTTGGGAGATCCATTGGAGGAGGTCTACGTATTCAACTTATGCATCATCTTCAGCCATCTCCATCCAGTTCTTGAGTTGCAGCTGCTACTCTGCAACTTCGACATTTTTTTCATTTTGCATATTTCAGGAAATCCTTCTAGGATTGCCTTGGAATTGTCTTTGGGGGTTTAGATATTTTCTCCCCACATTGTATGAGCTGTATATTTCCGTATCTATGTATTGACATACTCCAGCAACAGTTGTCTCTAATAAAACTGTGCTGTCATAGCCTTGGGCATTTTCTGTGTAGTAGTGATTTCATTTTTCATGTATATGTTTCTTGAGGCTTGTTCTGCCTAACTTGGGTGATTATTTCCTCAAGATTTTGTATACATTTTTCTGCTGTAACATTAATAAGATGGCTATGTGTTCTTATTACAATTTATGAGTTGATTTATCACTGCTACTCCAGTTTTGTGTTCATGAATTGCTGCATCCCCATTTTGGGATATTACAGTGGTATCAGAGCATAATCTTGGCTCAGCCTGTGGATCTCAGCCAATATGCTATCTAGAACACAAGAAAAGAAAATATGAATAGAAAGAAGACTCCATTCATTGGAGGAAGAAAGGAGGAGAAACTTCCAAAGTTTCTGTCTCAAACTTTGCAGAGCATTCATGAAGGTCTTAAGAAGATGAGAAGGGAGATGTGTATAGAATCTCCAAGAGAGTTTGGATCTAAATCAAGCTCTAGATTTTCAAATGATAAGTGTGAGCATGCAACCACACACTATGATGCATAGCGCAGTCATATGCCTAGATTTTCCATGAGAGAGAGGGAAGAAGAAGGAATGACTAGGAGGGAAACTCTTAGTGATTTTCTGCAAGAGTATGAATCTCAAACTCAGAAGTTTAGAGATCATATCACTTTTCCAGAGTTTTGCAAGATCAAGGTGAAGAGAAGCAAGAAGCATGATAGATTTCTTCTATCTACTTTTGATGGTTCACCTACTTGTTCAGCCAGAGCTTGGGTGGAAGAACTAGACACCTTTTTGCAGTAACACCAAATTTCTGAAGATGAAGCCATCAAAGTTGCAGCGCTGCATTTTGGAGGTAAGGCCTATGCATGGTGGATATTTGAGTCTTTTTATTTGAAGAATGAAAATACTTCTTCTTATGCTAGGTTCACTAAGACATTAGTGGAAAGATTTGATGGAAAAATTTCTGAAACACATGTGGTGGAACCAAACAAACCCAAGCAAACAAAAACCTTGCATGTGATGGAGGAAACTATAAAGTCAGATACACTTCAGAAAACCATGGAGGAGGCTGACATCTTGCATCATACCTTTTCAAAGGCAAGGCCTATATCTCATATTCCTGAACTAGAGGGCCTGGAGATCCCTTTTTCAAAAGAGGATCCAATTCTTGGGAGGTTTCCCATACATATTGATGAGGATGAGGGCAACAACACTATCATGTCTAGGGTTATCTAGCACCTCATGCAGATGAAGAGGGAGCTCTTGCTCCAACTAGAGGGATTCTTGTATCATTGCAAGGAATTCCCGAGGATCTCACATGTGGATATCAAGGCACAACTCATGATTTACATGTGTCATTGATGATAGGGTGTGAAACTATGGAGATAAAAGGAGGAGATAGGGAGGTTGACCAACATCATGTGATGGGGAACACACACCCCTATCTATTTTAGGAGGTTGATGCACTAAAAAGGGAGACTGGATTGTGCAGTGAGAGCAAAGGCAAATCTATCCATTCATAAATGCAGTCTACTCTTGATGTTGATGTCTCATTGCATGGAGACATTTCACCAAGGATACCACCAGATGAGTAGATGATAAGAGATGCTTCACACTTTGAGGCATCACTCATTGATTCCAGAGGAGTGGAAACTTTGGGAGAGCTTGGTACAACGCTAAGAGTCTTGGGTAGACTCAAGGAGAGGAGAGGAATTCTCTCAAAATTTTCATTACCCACTCTCACTTCAGATTTTGTGCTGCGGCAGGAGTAGTAGGGGAAGGATAGCAGCCTTCCAACTTGCATCTTTGGCATGGGATATGTCAAAGAGGAGGACAACCATATGATAGATGTTCTTCATGATAGATCATCAACACTGTCACTATGGAGGATAGATCTATATTGGAATTCCTAGCTATTGGTGGAGTATTCCAAGGATCTTTTCACTTGCATGATATTGGATGACCAGTGACATGAGGAGGGATATTCAGTTAGAGACGGGGTCATCTACTATCATGGTAGGATATTATTATCTAGAGCTTCCAAGCTCAAGGAGAAGTTACTACAAACAACTCATGAAGATTTCCTTTTTAGCCACACTTATTCTATGAGAGCATACCACACCATCATGGAGGGGTATCTTTGGGAAGGCGTTGAGGAGGAGATATATCAACATTTGAGGAGATGCATGGATCATGTGGAGATGGAGGAGATACATAACTCTTTGGAAGAGTTAACACAACCACCTCTTTTCTCTATGAGGATGAGATGGGATTTATCTATGAGCCACTCCATTTGCATGAGAAAAACATATGGTAAGGGTAATGTTTGGTTGCATAATGATTTGTATCATGAATATGTGCCTTCCTTAACCATGTATGTGTAGGGCTTTGCTCAAAGGA
Source organism: Pinus albicaulis (assembly GCA_034641835.2). Classification (NCBI taxonomy): domain Eukaryota; kingdom Viridiplantae; phylum Streptophyta; class Pinopsida; order Pinales; family Pinaceae; genus Pinus; species Pinus albicaulis. Next base: position 1,053,480,019 of record CM076581.1, read on the forward strand.
GGAACATTCTTCCTTCTAGACTTCATGGTCTACTTGAGGCCATGAGAAATTTTGATGGCCACTCCTTAGAAGGATTTGGGGAGGAGATATCTATTGGAGAACATTATTACTTGACACCATACATCATACACTTTCTCCAAACTTGTGAGGAGATTGGGGCAGCAAAAAAGTGGTTGAGAAGCCACATATTATGTCATCCTCTGTTGCAGTTGAGGGTCAAACTGTGTTGGTTTCATATGAGGGACCATTTTCCTTCTCCCTTACTACATATGGTAGCAAGTATGATTCTCATTATGGTTCCCTATGTTGCTGTTGTTCTCATTTATATTGGGGGCATGATTGGGGGAGAGACACTTTAGATGGATGTGTCCTTTGGGGAAGAGGATTCCCACACTTTTTGCATTACATGTTCTAAGGGGAGCATGGGAGGAGCTATGGCCACTACAATAAAACACTTGTTTCTTTATGAGGGGGGCCATGGAATTTATGGGATGCCATATGATGGTGATTTCCAGCTCATCATATATGGGATAGTTTGGGCTAGCATGATTCATAATGTTGGAGAGGATATCCTTGGAGATCTAGTCTTCTTCTTGCCACTTGAGGGCAACATTATCGTAGCCCAAGTTCAAAAAATACTCTACACTTATCATGAGTGGAGAGGGGGAAAACGTGGGGTAGGCTACTTTGTCTACCATGTTCAGAATTTCAGCCCACCCTCATTGTAGGAGCCAAAGGTGGAGGAGGATTTTCAGGAGTTGCCATGTTGGAAGGTAACTCATTTTGTATGGATGATTTCTTGGGGATGGAGGATCCACATGGGAATACTGTTTCCCAATACATTTCAGATCCGATACCTCAAAGGGACCTCTGGACAACACCTTATTTCCTTCTTGAGTACTCTACTTGTTCATGATGATAGCTATTTAGATAACTTTCATGCTTGGGAGGGGCAATATGGAGATTCATTGATGAGACAACATCTCATTCCTTGGAGGAGCATATCATATGTGGATGCTATAGTTGGAGGAGGGGAAACTTCTCAATTCTATCCTTGCAGTTGCTTGAGGACAAGCAACATTTGGGAGGGGAGGACTGTAATATTCCAAAATTAGCATGCGGCTAATTGGAATATTGATTTTTGCTTATTTCAATTAGGAGATAAATAAATGGGTAAAGAGGCCCATACATTTCAAAAATATGAATAAAATCCCTCAAATTGTGAAAAGGGATAGTCATAAGAGCTGGATTTCACACCCTCATGTGTGAAAGGGGAATTTGCATGTGGACAAGGTGAAGTTTGACCAAGTCAACAACACTGGGATAGGAGGTGGAGAACATCTTTTGAGATAGCGCAAAGATAGTGGGAGGAGGATTCCTTGGTGGAGGAAACCCTAATGAGTGGGACCCAAGGTGAGAGGGCTTCCATTTGTATAAAAGGAGGGCAAGGAAGCCATATGAGGACATGATTTGGATTATTGATTTTATGGTTTGGTTAGACTATTTTGCATTCTCTTGTTATTTAGTAGAGTTGCTTTGCTGCTTAGCACAAGGCATTCCTGTTTAGGAATTCCTTCTCCTTTCAAGAGAGGCCTCTTGAAGGATCTTGTACTTCATTTCTCCACATTTAGGCTTAAGGCCAAGCCACCTCCTTCAGCTATAGTGTTATTTCTACTGAAGTATAACGTTGTGTTGCAGGGTGTTGCAGTGGAGGGTTGACAACACCACTTCCACAACTTATTTTTCAGAGGGGGAAGACTTCCTTCCTTTGGGAGATCAGTAAGGAAGAATTTGGAGCAGATTTCATATCTTGGCACTAGGCCAACATATTTCATTTCTCCTATAGTGCAGTCCCTCTCCTTGATTGCGTTATTTTCGGTGTGCATTTGCAGTAAGGGTTTGAAGGATTGTTGGAGGGTGAGATATTCAGTGTTAGGATCAGCCTTTCACTTGGGAGATCCATTGGAGGAGGTCTACTTATTCAGCTTATGCATCATCTTCAGCCATCTCCATCTAGTTCTTGAGTTGCAGCTGCTACTCTGCAACTCCGACATTTTTTCCATTTTGCATTTTTCAGGAAATCCTTCTAGGATTGTCTTGGAATTGTCTTTGGGGGTTTCAATATTTTCTCCCCACATTGTAAGAGATGTATATTTCCATATCTATGTATTGACATAGTCCAGCATCAGTTGTCTCTAAGAAAACTACGTTGTCATAGCCTTGGGAATTTTCTGTGTAGCGGTGTATTTCATTTTTCATGTATACATTTCTTGAGGCTTGTTCTGCCTAACTTGAGTGATTATTTCCTCAAGATTTTGTATACATTTTGCTGCTGTAACATTAATAAGATGGATATGTGTTCTTCTTACAATTTATGAGTTGATTTATCACTGCTACTCCAGTTTTGTGTTCATGAATTGCTGCATCCCCATTTTGGGATATTACAACATGGCTAGTGCAAGGAGCATAACATGACACAGATAAACGTCACACAAGGATGTGTTGGTGACACCCGAGGATGGAAGGCACAAACAGGGGAATACCGATAGTTAGGATTCTGCAAGAAAATGGATTCGATCGAGAATTTTGTGGAAGATGGGAGGTTGGAGATATTTTGTAAGTGGAGGAGACGAGGAAAAGTGGAGCTGTCTAGTGGGAAAGTATTTTGAAGGTTCGTTGCTACGCATGGGACAAATCGAGGATGGAAGCGAGAAATATCTTAATGGTTTGCAGGATGAGAAGTTTCGAGGGGCTTCCAAGTGATGATAAAGTGAGTTTCTAAGGACAAAATGTGGGTTGATGCTTAGAAGTTGGATGCAAAGCATAAGAGGAAGTGAGACTGTAGAGTCTATGTCTAGGATATTATGTGGTTTTTAAATGTATGTTTGCTTAATGTATGTTTTTGTATCTAAGTTGTAGACGAGTTTGTTAGAGTTGATAGTTGCAAAGAAACCTTGTTGTATTTTTCTTACATAACAAAATGTATGATGTTTATGTTATAAGTTAGGGTCCTATCTGTATATGGTATGGATATGAATGGTTGGTGAGTCTATTGACATGTTGATATGTTAAATTTAATTTAGTGCATAACACCTTTTTTTTATACTAATATAAGCTGATGAATGTTTTATCACCAAATTGATCCTGATAGGTTGCTCAACAATCAACTTAATGTAACTCTTTCAAACCACTTTTAACTGAAGATTAGCCTCTTTAGTTTGAGAGGGCTCTCTCAAAGGGGATTTATGATTTTCAATAGAAATACTATTAGATGGCTAACTCTATAAACTGTGACTTGGTTTTTGATTGATTGCAGGTTGAAAAATGAATGGCTTGCTACCATTGGGCTATGGGTTCAACATCAACAAACTTAATGATAACAATTCTTCTCATGGAAGTTAAGGCAAATAGAGGTTTTAATAAGGATGGTACATACACACAACATAATAAAAACACAACAATTTAACCTCTAAAGGAATTCAGAGCATGATAACATGAGTTTTGAGTAATTAGAGATAAAACTCACTGTAGGTGATTAGATATGAAAGATATAGAGCAATAAAACATTAAACACCTCATTAGAATCTCAGGTCTGGAAGTAAAATGTCACTGTATATTACTGAAATTTAAAAAAACATAACAAAGTAGAAATTTGGTGCAACATTCTCCAACCCTTTGATATTCGATGTTCTGTCTATAAATAGAATTTCTTTACATTGCAAATGATCTGCCCAGCTGGCTAGATCCTCGAACTATAAATTTGACACCTAACATAACTGAAACTACTTTCTTGGAACAGAAAAATACAACTAACCTTTAAAAAGTCACATTCCTAATAGGAATATACTTCATATTTATTACATTCAATTTTATCAACAGTAAAACAGTTACATGATAAGGATCACATGTTCGAGAGATATTCACCATCACTAACATATTTAAAGTACCCCCTAGTTTTAGGAAACATGGTCCTACTTTTCAGGAATAGATAAACTCCACTTTAATCTTGGTCTTCATGTTGAGTTGGATGAGTGACACTCATATCGAGTAGTGATTATATGCTGTGATGGCCCACTGACAGATTTGATGCCTCCATATGGCTGATGTGTTGTTTGAACCTCCAAAATTCTTCCAAAAACCTTTGGCTACAAAACAAAGAAGTTTAGGCAGTTTCATAGCATGGTTTTGTAGCGAATGAATTTCCGCCTTTTCATCCATCTCCCTGCCACCTTTGCCGGTCAAAAAATTTTGTTATGCCAAAATATCTAAAAAAACAAGAAAAATCCCTCATTAATCCTTCACAAAACTGATTTTTAAAGAAAAAAAGCATCTTCAGAAATTTCATAGCATATTTCGGCCTTCAAGCCTGAAGCACGCTATGAAACTGCCTAAAAAACTAGAATTTTCAGTTTTTGTGATTTTCTTCAAAGTTTGATCTTCTAAGCCAAAATTTAGGTTCTTTGCAAGCCATGAACCTCATAAAAAATGTTTCAACTCAATTCTTTAGTCTTTAGGAGTTTCATATTCATTTACAATAGGTTGACCTATAGGTTCTTCAACCACTTTCATTGTCAACCCTTTCTTCCCCAGCTTAATTTGAATCATGTCCAGCTGCTCCTGAGGGTCTTCCACTTGATCCTTTAATGATCTGTTTTCATCTTGCAAGTGTAAATTGATCTTCCTGGTATGTTTTTCCACAAATATTAATAGCTTAGTCCTTTTCACCAATATTTTGGCATTGTCCATATATTTTGAAACACTTGAGATTCGACTGACCCATCTTTTCATCATCTGGTCAAATTCAACCTTTTCTGGCCTGTGCTTCTCTGCCTCTAACTTAAATTCAAATATTTCTTTGCCTGCTTCCTTCAGTTGTTATTTGAGGAGTTTAGTTTCTGATTTTTCCATTATCTTCTCTTTTCCTTTTCTCTGCCTGATGACAATTTCTTCTTCTGCTGCTGGAGATAAATCTATGATGCTCACTGGCTGCAAAACTTCACTAATTTTCTCTATCCTTTTGCTCTCCATGGCCTTCTTTTCAAACCTGGTCATTGGTTTCCTTGGCTTAAAAATAAAGCCAACATCCTCTCTTGCAAAATCTAATTTCTTGGCAGTCTTACCTTTCTTCAGTTTCCTTCCATCACCTTCAATATCTTATGCTTGCACTATTAGTGATTCTTCAATATCAATTGCATGAAGGATATCTTCTAGATTCCCTTTGGCCAATGTCTGGCTTCTAGTTATCCTCTTACTGCCTTTTTTTCTAACCTTAGGTTTATATTTTTCAAGTGCTGGCTAAGGGGTGTCAGTGTCTTGTAGAGGTTCTGCTCCTATGTCCATTGGTTTTGCAGGGGATTGTCTTCTTGCTTATTCAAATTCTTCTATTACAACTGGTGATGTAGTAGTTCTAGGTTTTAAGACTTTCTTTGGAGTGACTACATCTATTTCAGACCCACTCATAAACAAAAAGAAAGTCTAATCTCTGTTTAACCTTCTCAATTCTTCCAACACTAACAACTTTATCAAACAATGGTGAAACAAATATGTCTCATTGCCTTCTGATTTAACTTGAACTCTATCTGACATATTTACCAAACTCCTGTATAAAAAGAAAGGTAAGTCAAGTGATTTCTTACCTACAAAGTGCAGAAGGAGTCTGATGTGGTAAGAGTAAACCATGTGGAATCTAACCTCATCGGTGAAATATTTTTGGATCACCAGCACCAGCTTTGCATAATTTTCCTCCATATAACTCCTAGGAATGCCATTAGTCAAATCAACTCCTTTGTGCTCTTGCTTGAGAAGCTCCTCAAAACCCTCCATTGTAAATTTTGTGCCTTTAAACCATTCTTCACCACCTCTAAGGATTCCTGTAGCCTTTGATATGCTTTCTGGTGTTACTGTGAGATTCAAAATCCCAAAATTTGATGTTGTCCCAGTAAAATTAGTGGCAAAGTCCTTTGAAACCTCTGCATGGAAACCCTGCAACTTCTGGCAGAATTGTAGGCAGCCTGTCCTTCTGAAAACTTCCATAGCAGTAAGGTCTTCATTAATTAATTTTAGATCCATGGGTTCATACCTGAGACAATGACCACCCTTGTTTTTTTAATTTTTTGAAGCCATGGATGCTTTATAGTCTTTGCTACCTCACTTGTTGGTGACACCTGCAGAATTGAATTCGACAGAAACCTTATTGGAGTAATGAAGCAGCTCTCCAAGAATTGATTCTAATGCAAGGATAAATAGTAATATGACAAAAGGTAGGTTTGGGGTAAGGTTTTAAACGTTAATTGACAACTTGGGTTTTAATAGTTACACATGCAACCAAAAAGAATCATGATTACAACAAATACGGCTATTGCATGTTTGAAAAACATAACAACCTTGAAAGACCTTACCCTTTACTCATCTTATCATAAACTGACACCTCACATCGCTCTAACAACTTTGGCTAAAAAAATGCAGTTTCGTAGGAAAGACATTTTGGCTGCTGACAGATTCGCTACGAAACTGTTAGGTAGTTTCGTAGCGAAATCTGCTGATTTCATTTATATTTCGATATGAAATTTTGAAAAAATAACAGGTGTGAAATTTTGAGATTAAATGCATGGGGATGAAAAATGATATGATGTGAGATTGATTTGACCGAAGTGGCATGGATGAAAGTGAGCTTTAAGCTTAGGGTAGGCTTCATAAAAATGAAAAAAATTTCATACATCTCAAAAAATGAGTTAGGTGACCCTATCAAGGAATCTTTTACAACTAAATGAGTGATAACAGAATGGACGAGTTGCCTCCTATATTTTACATCGATGTCTGAATGTGTTATTTATGCCTATTGGTTTTTTATACAGTTGAGGAGTTTTTATTAGTTCTGAAATACCTATAACTTTGTGTAATGGTACGAGTATTTATAGTGTTTATGCCATATGGAACTTAGGTATGCTAATTGGTTCAATTTTGTTTCAAACACTTAATAACACACTTAATGTGTTGGATGGTTGCAAAGTAGTTAGAGGGAATAGATAATGTGTATGTTTTTGTCTAATGGTTTACGCTCTCGACCATTAGATGCAATCCCCACATGCTTCTAGGAATCATGAGGTAAGTACTCAACGCACTAATATGACTAGTGTGGAAGGTAATTTTATTCACGGAGGAGGAAATAATAGAAATAGTGGAATTGGTAAGACTGTAGGAAGATCGACCCAAGTAACTCAAGCTTAGAGTGGTGTGCAATCGGGTGTGCATTTTTCTGGTTTTTTGATAAGTGTAGGTGGGAGTAATTCATTAGGAAGTACCGCACAAACTATAATGGCAGACATATACTTACGGATGATTATATTTCATGGTGTTGTGACTGAGGACCCATAACAACATTTTTTCATATATGAGGTTGTTTGGAAAACTAAGCAGGTCCATGAAAAGGCCACAAAGATTGCCCAGCCGGAAGCATTTTTAGGGACTACAAATTGACATGGTATATGAAGTTCAAAAGTGTGACTCCAGCTACCTAGAGTCAGACCTTAGTGGATATCAAACAAGAATTGATCAGGGAGTTCTAGAAACTGAAGTTAGAATCCAAATGCATTATGAATATTAAGGAAATCAAGAAGGATCTGGGTGATTCAATATGGGACTTTAACCAATGGTTTAAATTTCTTGAGGACAAGATAACATTTGAGATTCTAAACAAACAACATAAGGAATGGTTTGTTGTAGGATTGTTCTTGCATACTAGGATACCCCTGGAGAAATAATGGATAGGAAAGTAGTTATGGGCTCTATAACTTGCGTTGAAAGTAGAGTCCTCATCGGCAAGAGGTGGAGAGAACAATGGCATGGCCCAGGTGCATTCATAACTAGAGACATTGACTTTACAACTTCAATACTTGGCGAAGGGGAAGGAAAAGTGGGAGGAAGTATGGTGCATCATCTATCTAATAGAGGGTAACCATAGAAATGAATGTTAGTTGTTAATAGATTACATGGCAACAAACGCAACAAATATTCTTGCACAAGGTTGTGGGATGTCGTGTGAAATCTACCAAGTGTGGGGTCATATATCAACAATTTTCCCAATGATGTAGAAATATGAAGCCATGACCCACACTTTTTTTTGTGATATTTTCATATATTTATGGAACGATATCCATCATTGTCATGCACTAGAGCTAATGGGTGAGCGCAATTTTGATTTGTTCTGAGTGCAGGGGCCTGAAGGAACAAAGGCTATGATTGTTGGCTCAAACCAAGACATGTATAACTAGGAGGGACAATACAATAAACAAGGTTGAGTCTGATGCATGGCATCTAGAGAACCTGGAGGACCAGGTCGGGGAAGAGGAGGATTTTTTCGAGGATAAAGCACCATAGCATGTTATAATTGTGGACAATAGGTCCACTTGGTACGAGATTTCACTAATCCTTGTTGCACTTCTATCTATTGCAAATCATTAGATCATTTGACTAAGAATTGCCCCTCCTTGATCGCCAAGTGGCAGGATAAGAAGTGTAACACCCTATTCCCACATTTACCCAAGCTACTGAGTCCACTGGGGTAAACATGTGACAATAGACTACTATAATCTGATTCAACCTCCTAGGTCACCTTAAGTAAGTGGAACTGACACCACAAAACTACGAAAACCTTTTGCACCTGCTATACGACACCCAGGAGCCATCCAAACCTTCCAGGTGGCTAACCCATGAGACAAATTGAATTTTAATGCATCAATCCCCCAGTCGCTCCCTTGATATGGGCAAGAGTGTGATTGGAACCCTCCAATTTCTCACACAACATGGGCATGTGTGCAACTGGGGGTTTTCCAGGTAGTTCCAAGCCTACAACCCTAATTTCTATACCACGTTTTAAGTCCCAGGGCTCAGGTCACTGCCCAGAAATCCATGACACTTCTAGAACTGAAAGATAACAACATAATAATGATATAAATGAAATCACTTAAACAAGGACTTGACTGGACCCCTATTATCCATGACAGGAATTTCGTCAAACATGTCACAAATTTGTAATATACAAGTTTAAACAACAAATCTGAGCATAGGGGTCTCATACTTATCTGAGATTCACTAAGAATAATTGTTCCCTTTTCACATTAGTTTCATTATCATATATTATTTCATATATTTGTTGTTCATTCAATTTCAAGTGAAAATAGGATGAGATCCATACATCATCACTATCAAAATACGTGCTCATAACCAGCATAGTAGCAACAAAAATACCAAGGATACAACAACCATATAATCCACATACAAACCAATATATTACTCATGATATCACAAGGTAAAATAACCTCTTATTAATATATGAAAAGGCCAACCAGGTTTGGGACTTCCACGTTCCACCCAACCATAGATTGGCTGAAACAAATCTTTCTTTCATCCAATCACCCCCGTGTCATATTCCAAGCATGAATGTGGGACTCATAATGAAAATCAACCAGGGATTCCTGAGGCTACACCAACTCACTCCCATCAATAGAACCAATATTTACCTCGATCCACATCGGATCACTAGGCCAAAACAATAAACAATGGTAACACCAGGATTTACCATTATCTCCACCAAATCACTAGGCCAAAACAAGCATGGATTCCACCAGATTTCGCCACCTACACTGTGAGGAATTTTCCTGTCTCCTAGTCTCTAGGCTTTACCGCAATCCACACCAGATCACTAGGCACTAATCGAGACTCCACCTTATAGGCTTTACCGTATATATCGCCATTCACCGATTAGGATTGCTAGGCCTAATCAAGGGTCACCACCTCTAGGCTTTACCGTATATCCCACCATTCACCCACAAGGATTCCTAGGCCTACCAAGGCACACATTACTTGGATTTATTGCAACCCATAATCCGGTTCAGGGGTCACTAGGCCAGTGGCTTTACTGCAATCCATAGTCTAGTTCATGGATCACTAGGCCATGTGTTATTTCATTCAGAGATCCACCTCACTCAAATTTGAATCCATCTGACAATCCAGCTCAACCAAAGCATGAGAACCCCATCACACCATGGCTATCTAAAAATGGAAAGGCTAGGCTTAAAAAAAATGTCACACCTGGCAAAGCCCATGGCCATGACAACAAGAGAAATAAGAACAAACATGCAACACCATGCATGCCAAATATAGCAAGGAAACACAACATGCAAATCGATACCTGCAAAGAATATTGTTGTAGATTCTTGATCCTACTCTTCCTTTCTTGATCTTTGCTTCCTCTTTCCTTCTTTTTCCTTTCTTGATCCAATGTTGAAGTGCTCCAAGAAAAATCGAAGTGTCCAAGAGTGTGAGGAACAAAGAATAGAGAGAGAACTCCAAAACTAAACTGACAAAAGGTTACACTGACAAAAGGTACCAATTGATACTCAAAAGCCTTTTTATCAATGAGTCCTATAATTTATTCATTTTCCATTATTTTCCTTCATTTTCTTCCTCACATGCAATGTGTGACCTTTCACCTTCCTTTTCTCCTAATTTCCATTATTTTCATAAATGAAATGCCAATTTATGCCACTTTGCCTTTCCAAAGCCTTTGAAATTTCCTTTTCCAATTTCCTTAGCCATAATAAACCAACACCCGCACTAGGATGTGTTTCCCAACATTCAACTTGGAATAAGTGTCCCATAATCGTGGTTATTATTTTGCCTCTATTAACTTTTATTACATGGAATTTTCACCATGGTTGTTACAGAACTCTCCCCCTTAGGGGAACACTGTCCTCAGTTTTCAATGACACCTACAACCAACAAGACTACTGTAAGCACAACATACTTCCAATGGAGCTTTATAACTTAGCTCGTTGCAGTATTTACAATGATCACCCTAATGAAAAGAAAACCAACATGACAACATAATAGCATGACAACCATAATGACACGAAACCCATACCGCTTATTGGAGCTTTATAACACAACTCATGGAATTATTTACATCCATATACATATGTACACATACCAAAAAATCACGCCCAAACATATGCCAAATCATATACCAAAACATCATACCGAAACTGCTTTGCCTCAACCGACAAACAATGATGCCCACATCTGATCCACTATATCCCATGTAGCTTCATTGGGCCTAAAGTGATTCCATTGCACTTTAACCTACTCGATTTCTTGGTTTTGGAGCATGAGCATATTTTTCTGCAATATACATTGTGGTTCCAACTGGAATTCTTCTTCTGGTTCCTCTCGCAATACAGACCAATCAATCACATGATCAACATCTTTAACATACTTTTTAAGTAATGACACATGGAAAACATCATGGAATTTAACTGTTGGAGGTGGTGCAAGTTTATAGGCTATTGTCCCAATCCTTTTAAGAAGCTTGAAAGGTCCAAAAAATCGAGGTGCCATCTTGGCACATGATCCAATCCGCAAGGGGCTCTTTTTTGGTTTGATGCGCAAGTACACCTATTCCCCAACCTGAAACTCTTTAAACAACTTGTTTCGACCTGCATAAATTTTTTTTCCATGTTATGTTTCTTTTAGATTCTTCTTGATTACCTGCATTTCCTGTTCCATCTCTGCCAACATGTCTGGTCCAATCAATACCTTGTTCACCAAATCCCCCCAACTAATGGGAGTATTGAAACTCATCCCATACAATGCCTCAAATAGACACATCCTCAATGATTCCTGGTACCCATTGTTGTAAGTTAACTCTACCAGTGGAAGATACTCCTCCCACTTTCGTTGCTGATGTATTACATACATCCTAAACATTTCCTCCAATATCTTGTTTACCCTCTCAGGCTATCCATATGTCTATGGATGATAAGTTGTATTGAAGGGAAAATTTTTACCTAATCCTGCAAACAACTCCTTCCAAAACTTGGAAGTTAATTTTGCATCCCTTTCTGACGCGATCTTCTTTGGAACACCATCCAATATGGACACATCTACAATGAACACCTGTGCCATATCACTAGTTGAATACATACTCTTCATTGGAATGAGGTTGTGTGTAACCTCTTTCAACCTGTCCACAAAAAACATGATGGAATCAAGTTGTTTGGATGTCTTGGGAAAACCTGTGATTAAATCCATGGAAATGACCTCCCATTTCCACTCTGGAATCGTAATCGGCTGTAGCAGTCCACCTGGATTCTTACACTCTACTTTCACCTACCAACAATCCAAGCATCTAGCTACAAACTCTACCACGTCCTTCTTCAAATTTGGCCAGTAATAAAACTTCTTTATTGCAGTCAATTTCTTCTAATAGTATGGGTGAAATGAATATAGTTTCACATGAAACTCCCTCAATATCAATTTCTTGAGCTCACTATTGTTTGACACATATATCATGTCTCCAAACCTGACGAATCCATTTGTTGTAAGACAATAGTCCACATCATTTTTTCTTGCATTTGTACCACTACTTGTACCTTTACCACTTCTTGTACCTATACCACTACCTATACATGTACCATTACCTGTACCTATACCACTACCTATACATGTACTACTACTTGTACCTGTACATGTACCTTTACCACTACATGTACCTATACTCTATTGCAATATGTGTATAAGATCCATATACCTGACATCTAATTGACCTGCTTGAAAGATCCTATCTTGTAGATCTATCCCATAGGAACTCATATCTGTTATATGATTCACCTATATATGTCTTCTAATAGCATATGAAACCATGTTATCTTTACCTTTGATATACCTGATCTCGAATTCGAACTCACTGATCATGGAAAACCATCTAGCTTTCCTGACGTTCAGATTTGGTTGGTCAAATATATACCTCAGACCACTGTGATCACTCATCAGTACAAATATCATGCCAAGAAAATATTGCCTCCACATCTTCAATGCATGGATGATCGCTTCTAGCTCAAGATCATGTGTCGGATAATTCTACTCATTCTCATTTATTTTACGTGACTCATAACACACTACCTACCCTTCCTACGTAAGGACCCCACCAATTCCCCTCTTGTAAGAATTTGTACATACCACAAACTCTTTCTTTGGATATGCAATCTTTAACATTGGAGAATTTGTCAAAAAAAAAATTAATTGCTCAAAACTTGTTGCACATTCCTCTGTCCATTCAAATGTCTTACATTACCTCTGCAATGATGTAATGGGATATGCAATCTGAGAGAAATTTCCTGATGAACCTCCTATAGTAACATGTTAATCCCATGAATGATCTTACCTCTTCCACATTTCTAGGAGCTTCCCACTCAATGATAGCTCTTATCTTTTCTGTATCTACTATTATGCCTTCCTGGGAGATCACATGCCCCAATTAATGTACCTTTGTCTGAAAAAAAATCCATTTACTGAGCTTATCATACAACTGATGCTCTCTCAGCAATCTCAAAATTGTTGTTAAGTGCTCGGCATGATCTTCCTCATTCTGAGAATATCAAGATGTCATCAATGGTTACAATAACAAACTTGTCTAGATACAGACACAACACACTACTCATCCAACAAATAAAAGTAGTTAAAGAATTATTCAAACCAAATGGAACTACAACGAACTCATAATGCACATACTTGGTCCGGAAATTTGTCTTGTAAATTTCCTCTTCTTTAATGTGTACCTCATGATATCAGGGTCTCAGATCAATCTTCGAGAACATTATTTTTCCCTTCAACTGATCAAACAAATCGTTAATCCTCAACAATGGATACCTGTTCTTGATGGTCACCTTGTTGTTCAAATACCTTTAATCAATGCATAACCTAAGAGTGCCATCCTTATTCTTCACAAACAATACTGGTGCACTCCACGATGATACACTTGGCCAAATGTATACTTTGACAAGAATTTCCTTCAACGCCAACTTCAACTCTACTAACTCAGGAGTGCTCATCTCGCAAGGTGTCTTTATTGTTGGTTTTGCTCCTGGTACCAACTCAATAGAAAATTTTACTTCCCTGTGAGGTAGAAACTTTGAAATCTTTGTTGGAAACACATCTTGAAACTATTGTATAATTGGGTACCTACTTAACACATTTGCATCCTCTACTTCCTTACCTTTGTCACTAGAAATGTGCACTGCAAATAATGCACACCCTTTCTTGTGACTATGCTTGACCTACATAGTTGTAACCATTCTCACTGATGTTGCTTTCTTCTTACCTCGCAAGACTCTTTGTTCCCAATTTTCATCCAAGCACTCAATAGCCTTGTCATAACAATCTACCTTGGTCCTTTGAAGATAGAGTCAGTCCATACCAAAAACCATACTATATGATCCCAACTAAAATACATTCAAATGTGATGATGTAGACATGCCATTCAACTCAAATGCACAAGCTCTTACCCAATGATGAACTATTTTCTTTGTACATGTACCCAACTTCACTAACCAAGATTCAGCATGCACTTATTTATTCAAACAACACTTATCCACCAAGTCACGTTTAACATAACTATTGAGTCAAGAAGGTGATTGTTAAAGGTAACCTTACTTCTTCACATCAATCATCAACCCAATGCAAGTCCTTTTATTTCAAGAGTGCGAGAAAAATATATGCGAGTGAAATCAGAGGTTAACTACTCTAAATCATTGTAATAAATGTTATATAATTCTTGAAGTTCAATCAAAACAAATCAAATGTAAACTATGAAATACTTCAAATCAATCAAAGGAATAAAATCTTGATCTAAACCTATGCATAAATAAACACTCAATGCTAAAATAAGGGATCTTTTGCAATCGAAAAACACACTTTAATGAATTGAACATCAACCTTAATGAATTGAACATCAATCCTAATGAACTGAACACCACTCAATTATTTAACATTTTGCAATGGAATTATCTATAACTCAACTAATATCAACGTTCAGAATTGAAAAACAAGCCGAAAATTCACACTTATGATGGAAAGACTTTAAGGAATAACCGTATGCAGAATTGAACAAAAACTAATTAAGCACGTTGGAATCAATCTAATGAATGTAAAGGCGTCACTCCATAAATAAAGGAACACCAATGATAAATTCAACCTATTGAAAATGGAATTGCAACACATCACACTTGCGATTTAATGAATTGAATGGTAATACTATAAAGCACATAGAATAAATAAAATGAAAGAATCAGAAATAAACATATAACACAAAATAGCAGGATAACTCCCAGGGACCAAGCCCAAAGCCTCTAGAAGTCTTCTGCCAAGATATAATCAGAATCTACTTAGAATGAAAACATCGACTTCTTCATTAATCAATGGGGCAATACATCATCGCAATTTCAATGGTTCTATCTGAATAAGTTTATTTCAGAAAAATTATAATACATGAACAACTCTCGGTCTCCTTCACCTACAACCTTTTATAACTTAAAGGCGAAATAAAACAGAATAACAAATCCTCAGGATCTCGTAGCCATCAACTGAATGCTTCAAGAATATGCGTGTTTTTGCATCTTTTGTTGATTCGTAGGGACCAACGTGATTCCACTTACTTTTCTTGATTGTTGTTGTTTAGTCGTTTTGGTCTGCGGTTGGTTTGTTTTGATTCCCTATCAATAAAGACAACAAAAGTTAGTTTTCATACTATTAAACACACCTTTTATTAATAATTCATTTTACCCCACTTTTACATTATTCTCCTCTAATTTATTTCTAAAATGAAGGAAAACAGATAAGAGTTAATGATAAATTACGCTAAAGATAGGGGTAAAATTTACCTTTTCCTCGGCCCAACATACTCCCTTGCTTACCCTTTTGCAAACAGATGATTGATGTGTAGTTGAGTTAAGGAATAGGCATGATACACTTCTTCCTTGTAAAGTCTAAAACCATGCTTTTGTTTCACTTTTTCAAATGCGGAGTTTGTATGTCCCTCTGGTAATTCATAATCATGATGATAGTCTTCAGGAGGGTACCATGATGGGGCATCTATATCTGAATCCTATCCATGTAGGACCCATGTTCAAAATTATATTACTATACAGATGAAAACGAGAAGCATCAACTTTAAAATTCCTATACCCAAATGGCTCTCTGTTCTTAACATTATTGGTAGAGGCTTTCCATATCTGTTTGGATGATAATAAAGATTCTTCTTTAATATCTTGGAAGTATGCCCTTCCATTCTGCATAATATCTTTGTGAATTGGCCCCAACTTGGCTATCACTCCTTCCCATTGCATAAACTTCTTATGTTGAGTAAACAAATGTAGGGGTTTTGTAGGCTCCCCTCTGACCCATAGATATAAACCATGTTCTCTTTCCTGAAATATATTGTAGGCTTTAGCCCATCTAGTCTGATTTTTAGCAAAGGAAATAAAACCTTGGAACTGAATGTCCCCAATGAAGGGGTTGGGGTTACTATCTCTATCCACTTCTAAAAAGAAATTGTGAAAATACAATTCACATAGAAGGTGTTGGGTTTTTTCATCCTCATCACTACAACATTGGACAAATTATTCAATGGTTTTAAATGTAGTGGGTTTCCTTGCTCTGACAACTTTGATATTCAGCAACAATATCTTTCAACTAAAAATAAGGCATAATTGGTGGTCGGTGCCCTGCAAGTCAATACATATGAGTAAAGAGAACAAACAACATTGGTTTATTTCTTAGACTGTTCCAATTGATCATGTACCCTTTTTAATTTTACCCTTTATTCCCTAAGTTGGGCAAAGGTTTCGTCTTCAGTTGTTGAAAGGTATTTAAATCATTTTAGTAATACCTGATGTTCTTGCAAGGGAACTACTCCTTCTTATACTAGGCCAATTCATGTTGAACTTGAGTTAGTTCATTGTGGAGCTTTTGATTGGCAGCTTTTTCTCCCAAAGGAGTGTAAACAGGTGTTTCCTCTGTTTGAGTTTCTTTGTCCTCTATGAGTATCAAATTAGTCTGCACAGAGACTTCAACAATATATACCGTTTGAGTGACAAAATCATTTTGGGTTCCCATGGTAGATTCTTAGGCTTCCAGGCCTTGTCTGCTTCTTTCAACCATTCCCTTAATTGTTGTACTGTTTTCCTCAATTCTCTGCATTTCCTGCTCATATTTTTCAATTTAACCTTAGATTATTTTTCTTTCGAAGGGGTTCTGGCAAGAGAAGGAACAACAATGGCTTCAGGTTCAGGAAGGGTTGTGCTAGTATTAGGGTTATCATTAAATGAAACAATGTTTTCTTCAGGCGTCCCAGAGGTTATTCCAACATTGATGTCTTGACTGGGTGGAACAATATTTTCTTCAGGTGTCAGAGGAGTTGTCTCAATACTTGTGTTTTGTTCTAATAAAATAGTATCCCCTGACTGGTTTCCAGACTCAGATGTTTTCCCTATCTGGTCCTCCCTATTCACCCATTCATTATTAGAGGGAGATAAAACCCTCAAATCCCGCAATTCATCATTGGAAGGTAGGATTTTAGTATGGCCAGAGCTGCAAGCAGAGGCAGACTGGTTCGAATGGTTCCTCTGTTCCTCGTATTGTTCAGATGGGTTCCTAATTTTGCAAGTCACTCTCATTTGTTCTAATACTTGAGCCATTTCCTCCTCATAGTCTTGTAAAGATGCATTTTGAGTGCTCAGAGGTGGTGTATAGGATGGCCCTGTCTCATCTGGAAATGCTGAGGTATTTTGTTGTAGTTGTAATCTTTCAGATCATCTCTGTTTGATTGGTTCTGAGGTCGAAACATGGGTTCTCTTCCCTCTAGCTCTCCTGGGTATGAATAATCTAGGGAGTTCAATTTCTTCTCTGTCAGGGTTTTCTTCAAGGGCAGGTAGGGAACAATTGACAAAAATATCCCATGTTAATTGATGTTTGTTTAAATCATGAATAATAATAAATTTTATCAAGCCATGGTGGCTGACAACTACTTGAGGGTTTTTAGCTATCCTGATCTGAACAATAGTATCATGCAATATAGAATTCAAGAAGAAAGGAAAATTAACTGAAATATTTTGTTTGAGAATAGTTAGCAGTTTGAGTTGAAGGGACTTTACCACATCCTCGTGCCCGTCACATGTGATGTAATTTTGAACGAAGATTTCCAGTTCTTGCCAAGGCTGCTTCAAGGACGCAGGGTCAATACCTTTTCCTTTTCGTACCATTTTCTCATCTGGATCTTGATACACTGAAACTGCTTCCTGTATGAGGACATGTTTATCAGTCCATTTTTCCCCTTCTATTGGAAGTTCAGAGACCTCGATAATTAATTCTTCGGATACTGGTATAATTATGCCTTTAACTATGGTATACCTTTCTGTTATGCGGATTAATCCCTCTTGCAGACAAGAGAGATCTCCCTAGTATTCTACGAATAGCTAAAAACAAACATCCATTTGTAAATCATTTTCTCTATATTATTTGCAATTCAGAATTATTATAAACAAAGAAAGAGGACATGCCCCTACCTTGAAATCGAATGTTCAGTGAAGTCTTTTATCCAGTCGCTCCAAAGAGGCTTCTTCAATAAGTAGAACCTGAAATCAAAGACAGACAAAAGAATTAAAAGCACATGCAACATATAATAATTAAGAACAACTAATCTAACTTAGTGATCAAGGAGTGTAATTATTGAATTATTCAAATAAGCACAAGAAAAACTCAATGAGAAAAGGAGATCCATATGTATTATCTTGAATGAAAAGAGTAACTTTACAACCTGATGCCTTGATGTCGTACAAGCTTCTCCTGGGGTCCTAAACAATCGTTCCTCCTTTAGTTTGACAAGCCTTCCTCTCTTTGAACCAACATGGAGTTATGGAAATAAGGGTATGATCATTCTCATGCCAAAAAAAACTAGTGTAGAGAGTATGCTCTCTTGAGAATTTCTTCAGCAACTAACATGTATGTCTACCCTTGAGACTGAAACATGAGCTCAATTTATAGGGAAATGGAGGTAGTTTCAGTTCCATGAAGAGGGGGATATATTCCTCTCATGAAGGGATTTGAGCTCCATAGACCAAGAGATAAGCTCCATGAATGGAGGGATAAAGCTCCATTAGTGGAGGGATAAAGATCGAACTGATCGCAACTCTAGAAGGGCCATGTCTTACGCTTTTCATGATATCAAACATATTGTAGAACCTTAGCTGGATGATTTACTTTCTCACTCATTACACAGGGACGATCATCCTACACACTTACGAGCTATTTTCATGAGATGTACGCATTACAAGATTCGTTTGAACCCACACAAATTTGTTTTTTGTGTGCAATCCAAACGATTACTGGGATTCATCGTTTCGAAAGCCAAAATTCATGTCGACCCTTTGAAGGTTGAGGCCATCATTAATTTACCTCCTCCTTCCACACTTCGCCAACTCCAAATTTTACAGGGGAAAGCAAACTTTCTACGTAGATTTATCCTGAACTATGCTGAGTTAACAAAAGGTTTTACCTGGTTGTTGAAACATAATGTTCCTTTTATTTGGGATGATATTTCTAATCGATATTTTGATGCTCTAAAACATGCGTTAACCCATGCACCATTATTGCTTCCACCCAATTACCACTAGGATTACTTTTTATACTTAGCAGCCTCTGATTCCACCATCGGAATGGTTCTAGTTCAAGAGGATTAATCTCACAATGAGCATGTGATCTATTATCTAAGTCGGAATCTGAACCCGACTGAAATTAAATATTCACATGTGGAGAAATTGGCCTTGGCAACAGTTCAAGCTGTCCAACGATTTCGTCACTACATATTGTTACGTAAGTCAACTGTGATATCTAATTGCAACTTGATGATGTATATTTTGACAAAGAAATTACTCGGGGGCAATTACTTTAAATGGATTGTCATCCTACAAGGGTTTGATTTGGAATTTGAGAAATCTAAATCAAAGAAATCACTAATGTTTGCAGAACTCATGTGTGACTTTCCCAATACTGAGACAGAAACCATGGTGGAGAATCCCATCGCAGATGAATCTCTGTTTCTTATCAGTACGTTAGATCCATGGTATAGAGATATCATCATATATCTTCAAACCCAAACCTTTCGCCCAGAGCTTCCATGTTCAAATCGACACAAAATCCGGTATCAATACCAGCAATACAATATTGTTGGGGACACACTTTATTGTCGTGGTGCGTATTCTGTTTTTTGACATTGTATAACTCACAAAGAGGCTGAAAGGGTTTTGAATGAGTGCCACTTTGGAGTGTGTGGTGTTCATATGTCTGGGTTTTCCACAGCCCAAAATATATTTCACGTAGGTTATTTTTGGTCTTCATTGTTCAAAGATTGTATTATTGCAGTCTGAAAATTACACAACTGCCAAATTTTTGATCAAAAGATGCGTGTGCCTCTAGGTCCTTTTCACCCAATCATTGATGTCGGTCCTTTTGCGAAATGGGGCATTGATTTCATTACATGTAACCCTCACTCAGCTGCGGGGCATGGGTATATTATTCTCGCTGTAGATTACTTTACCAAATGGGTCGAGGCGATTCCTACATTTGTGGAAGATGGAAAAAATACAGCTACGTTCGTATTCAATCATGTAATTTCTCATTTCGGTGTACCCCAAGCTATTATCACAGACCATGGGAGTCATTTTCAAAATATAATGATGACCAAAATTTCAGATCAACTTGGCCTACACCATGATATCTCTACTCCATATTACCTGCAGGCTAATGGTCAGGTTGAAGCCATCAATAAAGTTTTAACCACCATGATTAAACGGATTATTGGAACTCAGAAATTGAATTGGCATACCATGCTTTTTTTGGCAGTATGGGCATACTGAACCTCAACAAAAACTGTTAGATGAGAAAAACGCTACCTCTGAAAAGGAAAAACGCTTTTTGTACTTAGCACAATTAGATGAGACTCGACACACCGCTACATTAGCTACCGAAGCTCATAAGAAACACGTGAAAGCTCAATATGATCAAAGTGTTACCCCTCGTGTTTTTTCAGAATGCGACCTAGTCTTAGTATATGATCAAGCTAACGATAAGCTAGGTGCTGGAAAATTCGAACTGATGTGGCATGGTCCCTACATTGTCAAGCGAGTTCTTGCCAAAGGGGCCTATGAATTGACTGATTATGATGAGGTCTCTTTACGTAAGCCCAGAAATGGTATTTATCTTAAGAGATATTATGCTTGACTCTCATGTGAAGATCTCACTTGTATATTAGTTATTTTTTAGATAGTATGCCTTAGATTAGATAAGTGTATCTAGATTAAGTTTGTTATTACTACTATCACCACTTATCTTGATTACTCTTGATATTGCAGATGTCGACATCCCTTCAAACATACATTGTTTTTGCTGATGGTGCCTGTCGTAGTACACATAATATCTCTTCCGTAGCTTGGGTTATCGATTCACCCACTGATGAGTTAGTTTCTATGAATGGGGTAAGCCTTGGTAAAAAAAATGAACAATATTGCAGAATATAGCGCAGTCATTAAGTTATTATTTGATTCCATTTCATTTGATATTCAACGTTTGATCATTAGGTTAGATTCATAACTCATTGTATTACATTTAAAAAGAGTATATGAAATTGAAAATCCAATGTTATTGAGATTATTTTTGAAGGTTGGTCTCTTGGAACGACAATTTGATTACATAAAATATCAACACATTTCAAGAAATTTAAACACATTGGCTGATGCATTAGCTAATCGTGTTCTAAATAGACATTTGCAACATTAAAATAGTAAACCAAAACAACATTTGATACATGTTGAACAAGATACTTAGGGAAAGTAGTAATATCACAGATAGGTTTGTTTTCAAAAATATTACATCGTCTGTGATCATAGGTTCAAACACCTTATGATCTAATAGATACTGATACAAAAAACAAAACATGTCAATCCATAATGATCATCCACTATCTGTGATGATGATCATGGTAATAGACTATGCCACGCGCCACCTTGCGCAGGAATCTCCTAAAATGTCTTGGAACACCTGTAACATGTCTCTAAAGCCAGATAGGAATGTCATTTGTCCCTGTCTCGGGAATATCTATGGTTAACCTCTCTAGGTTGTGTTCCATATCAGTTAGGATCTCTGTTGCCTAATCCTGTGGTGGTGCTATAGGCTCTTTTTGCCGCCTATCAAAGTGACAGAGTGTATCTGGTCGTCGTGGACCAACATAAATATTGTTATCAATATTGGATGATAAAAAAAAAAAAAATTAGATTAAAAACATTAAAATAGTTCTCTTACCTGATTCGTCCCACTGTGCCTCTGGAGGCAAGGACATCTCACAATCACCTCTGAAATCTATACCTGCATAGGGAAAGTCTTCGATTGAGAAGACTTGGTTCCTTAGCCACATAAAGTACACCGGAGTGAACCGAACCACTAAACTACCATCGCCACCATGGTGGGCCATTAATGCAACCCAACGTACCATCCAAGATTCCATAGGTTCCCCATGATCTACTGGAATAAGTTGAGGGGCGAGAAGCGGGATTCTCTCCAAAGCAAAAGAAATCAAAATGGTGCCATAACCAAAGTTTTTTAGCTTTTCATTCTTTGCTCTGGTTAGTTGGCCTTTCATGTTGGCTAATACCCCTTCGCACCAGTTGAATATGGTGCCTCTGAAACACTCTATCGCGGTATGCATTTGAGATTTAGTGGCTACATGTGGAGCCACACTTCCACACAACCTGGTTATCGTGAATGCAATCAATTTGAGATCTAATCACAAGATAGTTTTTATGTCTATGCGATTATCCTTTGGATCTGCTTCATCAATTCAAAACTATTGTTTGTAGCTAGCAACGGGTAGGCCACCATGTCTAGCCCCAAACAAGGATATGTTTTCACCTCTTTGGGACAATCTAGTGTGGAAATGATATCTTCGAGCTCGATTTTGAGCCGATGGTCACCAATAATAAAGCACTGATCTTGAACTTCCCATGTATTTACTAACAATGTCATCAGCTCTACCTGTGCTTTCATACCTCGGATTTCCCAGAACTTATATAAACTACAATTTTTTAGCGCACACATTGTTACAGGATCATTCATGGCTTCATTATCTATAGCCTCATGCTCACATTCTCTCCGCTTTAGCATGGTGAAATAGCATGCAAATATACACATTTGAAAGTTAGAAACCATTGGAGTGTAAAAATTTAATCATTTTTAAGAGAATTTGTAAATTTTAAAACGGTCATGGTGCCTCCACAGTTTTTGTGCAGAGGCAGTGCAGACGTCCGCACAGGCTCCACACAAAAACCGCAGTAGCATGATAATTTTCCTTTTGAAAAATTATCGGGGTCCATAGGTAGCGCTCGTATAACTTGCAGACCCCTAAGAGCACATTTTTGAACATAAATTCCTCCCAAAAAATGAAATTAAAGCTAAAAAGGAGAATCGAAATGGATAGAAATGAAGAGTAAGATGATGTGGATTACCTAGTTCTGAAGAATCATGGAATGAATGGTCGGTTCTCCTGATATTAGCTTCGAAACGTTTTTGCCAAAAGCTCTCAATTCACTGCTATGAAGATAAAAGGCGAAAATGATTTTGTTAAACTCCTTTTTATAGTTTTTGAATGAATAAAATATCATATTTTATTTATTTTTCACTTTAAAAGTCTATTTTTCAATATTTTTACTTCTCTGAAACATATATGTTTAATCTCTCGAGTTTTTGTGCAGAATACAGGTTTTTTGGTGAAAAGAATTATTTTGACGTTGAGTATACTTTTATCACTTTTTCGGGCTCTTGAAAATTACAAAAAAGCAAAACCATGGAGTTCTCTTTTAATCCCTTTTCAGACTCTCTAAACATGAAAATATCATCGAGTACTTGAATATTCGAACTCGTTAAAGGAAATGAATAGTCGTCCCTTCAGTATAAGTTTACCCATTTTCCGGACTGAAATGGAATATTTACGAAAAAGGTATACGTTGACTAATCATGGTCAATAAAGTTCTCTCCTATAATATTTTATCCTTTTTCAGGCTTGAGAGACTAAATTTATGAAAAATTACAACCACGAAGTTTACTTATGTTTTTCTTCTGACTCCTTAAAACTGAAAAACGCCGAGTTTCTCCTATACTAGACTCGTTAAAATTTAACATTAAAGGACTTATCGATTACAAACAGGATCAAACCACTCCTTCTTAGGGTTTGATTTTAATACTAGATGGACTCATATGAAGGATGAGTTTACACAAACAAGAAAATTTTATCCTCCTCATGCTTGTAAAAAATAAAGAGGTACTTCCCAGTAATCATGGGGGAAAAAGAGAAAAAATGAATCCAGTTGTCACCCTTGTTTAAAAGGTAGTATACCACTCTTGAACATGACACTATTGTCACACTTGTACCTAGGTTAGGAAGATCCTTTGTCTAACAGTTAATCAAACCACATTGAAAGTCTTTAGCCATTTTCTGGGTATTAGCTTTAGGTCAATTGTTACCAAACCATCTATAGTGTTGTTATGTGTTCAAGAGACAGTTCAAATAAACCATTCATTTCAAACATTTTTCTCCATTCGCGTTGACCATCCCTGAGTCAGTCCTTGCAAATATTTCTTCAAAACTTCATCTAATGGTTTCGTGTTGTGGGCTTTCCTTCGACGGGTCACTTTATATCGACAACAACTCATCAACTAGAAAGTTGATCTAGAATCCTATCAATACCTTAGGATCTGCATGCCCTAATGGCAAGTTTCTCGCCTTCGACGACAGGTTGTATCATTGACCTTCGATCGAATGATTCTATGAAGTGTTCGACTGCAAATCATTCATTCACACTTTGTGGATTGTACTGAGTACTTTGAGAACCATTGTCATTATTGGCGGTTTCTCTCACACTTGTTAAAATTTCACATCATTGACTGGTGATCAAGTGGTTTCTACCATGTTCGACTTCGAAAAAATCAATCGCATGGATAGAATCGTACTAGTTCGGGAAGCAGAAATCAAGACCCTGGATCTAGTTTCCACCATCTAGGCTACAAGGAGTTTTATTATTCATGATACAGTAGACTACTTATGACAGATGGTTGCGCCCATGTTGTGCCTACTATTGATGTAATATTAAGATCATTTTTTTACTAGAACATTTAGTTAGTTTTGATCTGAGTAGGGGAATTCCTACCTCAGCGATGATATATATTCTTGCATTAAATGTTTTTACAGGTTTTCGACTGGTGTGTTCACAATCCAATCCTCAAAATGATAAATCACTTCACTCTTCAGAACAACCTCAGATTTCACACTTTAGGGGGCAATCCGTTACACGTTATTTTGTCACCATGACATTTGACTATCCATATAGGTCCATCACTACCTATATTATGCTCCCTTAGAAGTCAAAACCCTAATGTTCCTAAACCATGTTTTGGAATTGGAGAAAATCTCATTAAAACCCTTAAAATTCTAACTCTGCACTTTTCCTAGCCCTTTCTTGCGGGTCTGCGGATACTTGTTCTATAGCCTACGGCAGCTCCCGCACGTTCTACTTTTAAAACCTGTGGAACCCCGTAAAAAGTCAAATAAAGGAAAAAGTAAGTTCTAGAAGCCCAGCTGGTTGAATATTCTCCCAATTGGAAGCTTCTAGAGGCACGATCAGTTCGAGCTTTATCCCTCCACTCATGGAGCTTATCCCTTGGTCTATGGAGCTCAAATCTGTTCATGAGAGGAATCCATCCCCCTCTTCATGGAACTGAAACTACCTCCACTTCCCTATAAATTAAGCTCATGTTTCAGTATCAAGGGTAGACATACATGTTAGTTGCTGAAGAAATTCTCAAGAGAGCATAATTTTTACACTAGTTGTTGTTGGCATGAGAATGATCACACCCTTATGTCCATAACTCCATGCTGGTTCAAAGAGAGGAAGGCTTGTCAAACTGAAGGAGGAACGATTGTTCATGGCCCTGGGAGAAACTTGTATGACATCAAGGCATCAGGTTGTAAATTTACTCTTTTCATTCAAGATAATGCATATGGATCTCCTTTTCTCATTGAGTTGTTCTTGTGCTTATTTTAATAATTCAATACTTAGACTCCTTGATCACCAAGTTAGACTAGTTGTTCTTAATTATTATATGTTGCAATTTCTTTTAATTCTTTTTTTTGTCTTTAATTGTAGGTTCTACTTATTGAAGAAGCCTCTTTGGAGTGACTGGATAAAAGACTGCATGGAACGTTGGATTTCAAGGTAGGGGCATGTCCTCTTTCTTTGTTTATAATAATTATGAATCGAAAATAATCTAGAGAAAATGATTTACAAATGGATGTTTGTTACTAATTATTCATAGAATACTAGGGAGATCGCTCTTGTACACAAGAGGGATTAATCTGCATAAAAAAATCACCGTCTGTTGCATGGGAACCTAAAGGATTTGTAGTTATTTTACTAGGACATGGTAAGTCAGGAATTTTTTCGTATAAAGTACTAGACTGTGTATATACAAATTCTAAGTACTGAACCTGAGCAATGACTTGTTCTTCTGTAACAACCCCTCCCTTAGCCACACCTTCAGTGATATTTGGAAGCAATGATTTAATAAACCATTATGCCAAAATCTGATCTGAAATAAAAACTTTCACTAAATGTCTTCTACATCTCCATTCATGTATGTGATCTGATATGTACATAGACGTAGATTGTTTTAATGAAGTCAAGAGTTTTGTGCCATTGTCGTATCTGACTGGCAACTGAAAATGTGTTAAGAAAGTTGTTGCTAACACATTGAAATTGTTGAATGAGTCATGTGGTAGTTCAATATACCATTTTGCAGCTAAACCTATCAGTTTTCTTTGAAACAGTCTTAATCAAATGGAGTCATCGATTAAAGAGTTGGATGCGCACCAAAGGTGGTAAGTCATGACATGGTTTGAGGGGTCATCTCTTGATTTACCTTCGAACTTAGGAATATCACTAGGAAACTTATTCGGCATTGGCGGCCAATACAAAAGATAATAAATTGGATCATTCATTAGGGGCGACAAATCGGGTAAATCCAAAGTTGCTATGAATGGTAACCGACGGTTAGGGTCCTACTGAGCGAATTGATAACCTTGTAGAACTATACCAGTACCAAGAGGAGGATATCCAGGGTAACCTAGAATAGCATGTGCATTTGGGATTGGAATGCCTCCCAGATAACTAGGATTGGCTGGACCATACTGAGGTTGAGCTGGTATTTGATACGTGTAACCAGGGTACGGTTGATTCTGGTATACTGGAGTTTTTTCTACATGTCCATATTGATACTGCCCTTGATATGGTTGATAAACAAACTAAGGCTGGCTTGTTACAATTGTGCTTGTACCAGGTTGTCCCGTAGGCATCTGAACAGTAGTCTGAACTGTGGGTCCAGGTTGTTGCGCAGTGACTCGAGGGATTTGTTGTGATACTTGAGGGGTTGTAGAAATAGGGGCTGCAGAAATTCTAGGGATAGGTGTGGTAGGTTGAACAGAAGTTAGTGCAGCAGTTTGAGGTGGATTTCTAGGTGTACTCGGACCAGGCTACTAAACATTACTAGGTGCAGATACCTGTAGTATAACTTGAAGCGTATGTTGGACAGGTTGTTGGATTTCACCGTAACCAATTGGCTAACTAGGTTGATTATAAGCTACTTGCACGTTAGGTTGAAAATTATGTTAATTTGGTGTCGAATTCCACACCGTGTTTACTCCAGGATATGAAGCTCCCATTGAAGGTTGTGCTGCATAAGACGGACCATAACCAGGTTGATAATTTGGAACATATGTTTGATAGTTGGCTGGATAATTCCCACTAAAATATTGACCTCCCTCAAACAATTGTTGTTCTTGATAGAACTGTGGCCCTAAAGGAGGTTGATGTCCTTGGAAATATTGTTGCCCTGGCATAGGGTATTATCCTTGAAGAGGTTGTCGTCCTTGAATTGAGTACTTCCCTTGAGGTTGATATTGTCCTTGAGGTATGTACTGGCCTTGCAGTATGTACTGTCCTTGAGGTTGCCCCCCAGGTGGTAAATTACTAGCTTAAGGATGCCCCCCCAAGCAGTAAGTTACTACCTTGAGGGTCGGGGTTAGGAATGTTTACAGACATCATGTAAGCTTGTTTTGCGTTCAAATTTTTGGTATGTGATTCATTTGGACCAGGTTATTCTATAAGTTTTTTGGGAGAAGGAGCTGCTCCTGAGAAAGTACCAGAAAGCGACTGGTATCCCAGAGGAACAGACGGACCACCATAAAAATATGATTCTGGAGATGCAGAAAACATGGATGACTCACCAGACATGTTGAATGAAGGTTTGTAATTACCTCTTGGTATGGCGTAAAAAGGAATTCGAGGTGGCGAATATTTTTGACCAGAATTGTGTAGAAAGTCGGTTAACTGAAAATACCAAGGATCCTGTTTGAAAGGGCTATAATAGTAAATAGATTCACCAGGCCTAAGATCTAAAGATTCTTGATGTGAATGACTTTGAACTTCTTCTTCTGTATCAGTAATCTCTTCAATGCTTATGAGGACGGGAGGAAGGTTCTCAGTGATGTGAAGCTTCGCTCTGGGTGAATGAGGACGACCAGGGGTTTGGGTTATGAACTCTGAGGCAGACACATATGTAGCAGATTCATTTTCTGGTTCAGAAATTTCAGGCTTAGTAGCTGATAATTCACTAGTTGTGGAAGCAAGTTCAACTAGTTCAGAAATTGATATTTTCCTTTGAGAACTTTCTGTTGTTTGAGGTTGAACTACTTCGTAATCAAGATGTATAATTATGGAAGTTTCCTCTTGCTCAGTTGATCCAGTCCCTGATTTTTTTCCTTTCTCAAATTTAAGTTTTTCTAACAGGCTTGGTGTGTACTCAGGGGATTTCCCCTACATTCTACGTGATTTTCTTGGTAATTCTGCCACGATTAAAAGTTTTAGCACATGAAATCAAAGAAAATTTCAACAAAATAACCTAAATTCGCTAAAGAAACAATCAAATTGATCACACGCCTACAAATTCTAAGAGAGAAATCCACACACAAATAATAAATTCCCACACTAAAAACATTAGTTGGTGATGAAATCCAACGTTGTAGAATTCTAATGTGGAAATGGCAGTTGGAACAATTACCCCGAAAACCTGCTTAATGAAACAGCCCAGTGCAAGTCTCTCCACTTATGCCATCTCGAAGTGAAGAGTACCCTTCGGGTTGTCCAAGTGAGTCTAGTCGACATCTGCTCCAGGTACAGTGGGACCTTCCCTCCACCTCCACCTTGGGAAAAAGTCCTAAAGTTTATAGTAATAAAGGTCACCAATGGGAAAAATGTACCTGGGGGAGTAATCTACGATCCGATATACATGAAAGGGAAGAGTAACTAGCTCAATCCACTTGAAGGCTCCTTGATATAATCCAAGGTTTACCAACAAGTGACCTCAGGCTCCTCGACAATGGTCTATCCAAGGTTTACCATTTTTAATACGTGCACATCTGTTATCTTTCCCAATGAGATAGGTACGATTAGCTCACTGGTTCTGACATGATCTTGTGCTTGAATCTTTTAAGAAGAGCTTCCCAGAGCACAAATGCTACAATTGGATTTTCCTACCGCAAGTTTGCTACTTGTTTGTTTGAACTGTCTTGGAATGTTAATTACAACCTGTTCCAAGACACTAGCCTAAGCTATGTTGGTGGAAAGAGCCCTAGAAAATGTAAAATATCTAGATTGATTTTATTAAAGCGTTATTTTAAATTTGGTTGTCCTTAAGACAAAAGGTGTGGAAGTGAAACTTCAATGATGTTTATGACCCGACTCAAAAATACGCTAAATGCATCTAAATGAAAACTGCAACTCTTTTCTTTTCAATGAATCTTATTTAAGGGAAACATTGAGAGATTTAACAATTTTCAAAGCACCAATTCTTTCATTCATAAACAAAATATTTGAAAAGAAGACGATTTCTTTGAAAACTCAATTTTGCAACAATGATCAATTACTCGTTCGAAACGAAATCCCTTTATCAATCATATCAGAAACTACAAATCATTAAACAAATTATTGCCAAAAGAAAACAATATCTAAAACTCCTAAAAACATAAAATTCAAAATCAAAGAAAAACTCTAAATTTGAAGTCTATCTAGAAAGTTTGAGGACATTTTCTCCTAGTTTGTGATCGAACCAAGAAGAATTTATACTTATCTCAGCAGAAATGAAAACATCCAAAAATGGTTTGGTGTGAAAATCAGGCCTTAGTAATCTAAAAGCTCTTCCAAATTTGAAAATGAAAATGAAATTAATTTGCATACAAGTAAGGTTTGTTATGGGTTTAATGGCTCAGAAAGAGAACATCATCATACCAATAAGCTAAGGTATATGAAGGTTTCTTATATGGAGCAACAAGAAAGTAGGGCAAACACTCACTCATAAAATGCAAATCAGATGAAAAATCATACAAACGCAAAAGTTTGCTGAAAATAAATTCACACATAAAATTTTGACAACTAAGTTAGACTGGGGAAAACACAAAGAATCAGGTAATTTGGCTCCTAAAAAGATAATTTTATCTTTTTCAAAACTTTTCCATAGGTCCGCAGGTTCTAATGGAGAACAGAGTGGTACCGCACTGTTCTGAACAAAAAACTGCAGAGGCTACCACACTGTTTTCAAATGAAAACCGCGGAGGCAAGGAAAAGTACATAAAAATTAAATATTCAGCTTTTCTTTTCAGGGATTCTTAGAAGTTATCTACCCAACCCAGTCTCAGGCTAATCAAAATCAGAAAAATCTTAAAATTCAAACTGAAAAATAAAAAAAAGGAAAACTAAGTTCTATTCCCCAACGAAGTCGCCATTTTGTTATGTGGATTAATCCCTCTTGCGAACAAGAGTGATCTCCCTAGTATTCTACAAATAGCTAGAAACAAACATCCATTTGTAATTGTTTTCTCTAGATTATTTTCAATTTAGAATTATTCTAAAAAAAGAAAAAGGACATGCCCCTACCTTGAAATCCAATGTTCGGTGCAATATTTTATCCAGTCGCTCCAAAGAGGCTTCATAAATAAGTAGAACCTGCAATCAAAGGCAGAAAAAAGAATTAAAAGCACATGCAACATATAATAATTAAGAACAAATAATCTAATTTAGTGATAAAGGATTCTAAGTATTGAATTATTCAAATAAGAATAAGAATAACTCAATGAGAAAAGGAGATCCATATGTATTATCTTGAATGAAAAGAGTAACTTTACAACCTGATGCCTTGATGTCGTACAAGTTTCTCACGGGGTCCTAAACAATCATTCCTCCTTCAGTTTGAAAAGCCTTCCTCTCTTTGAACCAACATGGAGTTATGGACATAAGGGTGTGATAATTCTCATGCCAACAATAACTAGTGTAGGGAGTATGCTCTCTTGAGAATTTTTTCAGCAACTAGCCTGTATATCTACCCTTTAGACTGAAACGTGAGCTCAATTTATAGGGAAATGGAGGTAGTTTTAGTTCCATGAAGAGGGGGATGGATTCCTCTCATTAAGGGATTTGAATAGACCAAGCGATAAGCTCCATGAATGGAGGGATAAAGCTCCATGAGTGGAGGGATAAAGCTCGAACTGATCGTGTCTCTAGAAGCTTCCAGTTGGGAGAATATTCGACCAGCCGGGCTTCTAGAAATTACTTTTTCCTTTATTTGAATTTTTATGGGGGTCCACAAGTTTTATAAGTAGAACGTGTAGGAGTTGCCATAGGCTATAGAAAAAGTACCCGCGGACCCGCAGGAAAGGGCTAGGAAAAGTGCTTAGTTAGACTTTTAAGGGTTTTAATGAGATTTTCTCCAATTCCAAGACTTGTTTTAGGAACATTAGGGTTTTTTACTTCTAAGGGAGCATAATATAGGTAGTGATATACCTACATGGATAGTCAAATATCATGGTGACAAAATAATGTCTAACACCTTCTCGCAGGTTCTGCAGGAATTCAATTGTTGTCTCTATATTAAACCCTTGTAGTCTGTGTAGATATGGAATCCAACAAGCTTGCTGGAGAATGGCGCGAGATAATTCAGAGACTTGAAGGATTGTGGGTTCATTGTGAAGAGAATTTCCACCCATGGATACTGTGTTTTCGGGACTGGTTTCTTCACCCTTCTGCATGCGTTCCTTTCGGCTCTGTTAGTTAAAAACAATATAAACAATACATGCGGATTTTATAAAATATATTATTAGAAATATGACTGCAAGTAGTTTAATGCAATTATTCTATTTTCCAATCAGCATATCCAAAGGGAGTCACATGGTTAATTCACATGCCTATTTATTATGGATATTCATACCCCCTCCACTGAGGGAAGGGCGTCCACGACCTTCAAGCACAAGAAAAGGGGAAAGGTGGTAGAAATCATGAATGCACATGAAGTAGAAGTCAAAAGTTGGTAATCATCACAAATGTACATCATGTGGAAATGACCAAAATGGGAGAAAAGCAGAGTAGAAATCATTATGAAAAGGATTTCCTATTTTGATGGCATAGTATGACGGAAGCATGACATGTGAAATATTATGATTGATGTTGTTATCACTCAATTCGACATAATTAGATAACTTAGATAAAATCACAGTTGATTATGCGTATAGGTTTTGATAACGATAACACTTAGTCAAACAACACATTCGTCTTCAGGAATGGATCAATAGGAAATAGGGGAATAAAAATAAATGGTTGTTATCATAAAAGTACTCCAATACCACAAGCAGAGCCACTGCTGCCAACATGCGTCCATAGCCATCCATAGCCTCAACAGGGTTATTGTTTTAACCCAGAAATGAGCCAGAATCCTCTATTTAAAAGTACACATTTTGCTTATTTTTTGGAGATACCACTATGCTGGTGTGGTAGCCAGATAGTCATAGTGCCATTCACAGGGATTTAACAGATTGATTAGGCCAGCTCGTGATGAGACCTCCTATCCTTCAAGCAGTTTTAGCTGTCGAGAAGGTCACTACCCTGGTGTGGTGGCCATTGTGGGAATTTCACCTGTTAGATCCTCATGATCATGGTAGGATGGCTCGTAAAGAGACCCCCTATTCTCTCTTCCTTAAAAATTTTCACATAGAGATATATTTTATTTTTATTATAAATGGAGGGAGGCTCATTAACTCTTAAGAGTTAGGGATGGTGTAAGAAGTAAAAAGAATTCCAATACAAATGATGCTCTTATTCCTATATCCTAATGCCAAAGAGAACTACCACTTGAGAGTGTAAAAAGGTACACCAGCATAAGACTATGGTAATGAATTGTGTGATAATATGTCTGAACAAGAGATATCCAAAAATTCATTATATAGATAAACCATGTCAGCTTCCGAAGTAGATATGTCCATCAAAATTTCAAAAGAACATAATATTAGTAATATCACTGCTTTTCTCTTCTTTAGGTGCAAATTCCTTTTCTATAAAATGTTTTTTATGGCAAGAATGTGTAAAGGAAGAGTGGATATTTGAAAGGAAATCATCAAAAGACAAAAGACAAAAATTTTCTATTTTAAACAGCAAATTTGTTGTTTTAAAGAAAAAAAAATATGCAAAAAAATACAGTCGTTCAATTGGATTGAACGACAACCTGTTCATTCAATTGAACATTAATTGTTCAATGGATTAAACAACAAAGAAAAAAAACATGCTAAAAACAACCAGTCATTCAATTGGATTGAATTGTAGCTATTCAATTCAATTGAACAACAACAATTCAATGGATTGAACATCAAGTGAAAAAAATAAAAAACACGCTAGAAAAACAACAGTTATTCAATGGAATTGAATGAAAGCTATTCAATTAAATTAAACAACAACTGTTTAATGGATTGAACAACAAAATTAAAAATACAAAAAGAACAACAATTGTTCAATTGAATTAAATGGAAGTTGTTCAATCAATTGAAAAAAAAATTGTTCAATGGATTGAACAACAAAAATAAATTAAAAATGCGCTAAAAAAACAACCCTTCAATTGGATTGAACGATAACTATTCAATTCAATTGAACAACAATTGTTCAATGGATTGAACATCAGAAATAAAAACATACTAAAAACACAGCCGTTCAATTGGGTTGAACAACAGTTGTTCAATCAATTGAACAACAATTTTTCAATGGGTTGAACAACAAAAAACAATCAAACACAAAAAAGAAAAAAAAAAGAACACAGCTGTGAACAATCAAAACAATAAAAAAGAAAGAAAATGGAATTCTTGTATACAATGATGGAAAGAACTGTAAATTACCATTAATTGCAGGAAACATATATACACTATTTACAAGAGAAAGTAACAAATTTCTATGAACTTAAAGCTGTCAGACCATTATTCCCTATAGCTAAAATTTGGATGGTGGGATCGTCACACACCTGCTGGTAGAAAGACTCTTTCATAAGTGGTTTATGATAGAGGCACACCCGGTGTCCATTGACTTGAAAGGTAGAGCTAGACCCATCTATGGTGTTTGAGGTAATGGTATTGTTGTTGTGCACTTCTTGAATTTCGTATGGCCTGAGCCACCTTGTTTGTAACTTACCCGGGAAGTCTTGGAATTTGGAGTCGTAGAGGAGTGCCCAATATCCTTTTTGTAATGTCTTCTTGTTTATGAGGTTGTCATGCCACTTGGATCGTTGTTGCTGAATAATTGTAGTACGTTGTAGAGAAAGTATTCGTGTTTCATCTAATTCATTTATCTGTTGGAATATTCTAACTTGGGCCTCTGTCGAATCTAGCCCCACTTCCTATGTTGTTATAAGAGTCTTTATCTCAAATTAAATATGGAAGGTTGGTTCCTTTCCAAATACCAGGTGGTACGGACAATATCCGGTGGTGTTTTTCCAAGTTATGTGATAAGCCCAAAAGGCCTCTGGCAGTCTAGTAGCCCAATCCTTGTGATGTGTTGAGACTGTTTTAGTGAGAACTGCTTCAAGGAATTTATTGGTGCTTTTGACATACCCATTCGCCTACGGCTGGTAGGGAGAGGTGACTCTATGGGTGACATGGTGGTTCCGTAGAGTAGCTGTAATTTTATGTCCCACAAATTGTTCCCCTCCATCAGTTATCACTTCCCTAGGTAAGCCATACCACACAAATAGCTCAAAAATAAAATTGATCACAGACTCTTCTGTAGCTCTCGACAAAGCCACTGTTTCCACCCATTACGTCACATAGTCTGTGGCAACCAGTATGTAGGCCTTATGATTCGATGGCGGGTTGAATGGCCCAAAAAATTCCAACGCACATTGTTCAAAAGGTTCTACTACCAACTGTGGTTGCAATGGCATCCCGTCGGATTGGCTAGGGAGGCCCATTCTTTGGCCACTATCGTAGGCTTGTACATATTTCTTTGCATCTTTAAAACTTGTGGGCCAATAGTAGCCCATTTGTAATACTTTGTGCCTTGTCCTACAATCTGCAAAATGTCTACCACATGGTTCGTCATGGAAGATGTCATAAATCTCATCTTCTCAAATGCATCTTCATATATGCATATCAGCTCTTGTATGAAAAATATATCCACCAATCTAGGAGAATCTAGCACTGCGTTGAACAATTAGCTTCCATTCCTTTTTTTTCAAGTGTCTTGGCAGCTTGCCTACTGCAAGTTAATTTGCTACATCCACGTACCATGGCACTTTTATTGCCACAACAAACAAATTCTCATTAGGGAACTGATCATCTATCGCCAATGGGTCATTTGTCTTGGGAACTCTAGACAAGAAATCTGCAACTACGGTCTCCTTTCCTGGACGTTCCTTAATAGTTATATCGAACTCCTGTAAAAACAACAACCAACAAGTCACTCTTCCATTTGTAATAGGTAAAGGGAAACTCCCAATTAGGACCATGCAAGACTGGTGCAGTCGAGACAAGTCTCCAAATCTGAAAAAGCAGTGTCACATTTTTCAGACCAATGGAATTCAACATTTCCAGTTAATAGATACAAAGGCGCATCAATCTGTGAAAAATTATTTATAAACCTACGATAGTACCTTGAATATCCAAGGAAACTATGTACCTATGTCTGAGTAAAAGGTGTGGCTAATAAGAGAATCACCTCTATCTTTGTTGGATCTAATTGTATTTTGGCTACAGAGATTTAGTGTCCTAGGATCACGTCTTCGGTCATCATCATGTGACACTTTTTGTTGCTCAAGAATAATCTGGTAGAAATACATCGTTCCAATACTTTTTCCAGTGTTTGCAGTGCCTGGTCAAATTCATCTCCATATGGAGTAAATTCTTCCATGTAAACCTCGATCCCTTCATTTATTAAATCAGAAAAAATGCAAAGTATGGCCCTTTGAAATTTTTTTGGGGCATTGCATAGACCAAACGAAAATACCATATAGGCGAATGTACCCAGGGGTAGGTAAAGGTTGTTTTATCTTGGTGTTCATGGGCTATCTTGATTTGATTGTAACCATTGAAACCATCAAGAAAGGAAAAGAACCACTTTCCTACCAATGTATCAAGGACTGGATCAATAAAGGGGAGGGGGAAGTGGTCTTTCTGTGTGGGTTTGTTCAGTTCTCTATAATCCACACAGATTTTCCACTTGCCATTATTTTTAGGAACGAATACTAAAGGAGAGACCCATTTTCTATCTGAAATATGATAAATGAAGTTTACATCTAACATCTTTTGTAATTATTCTTTTACAATGTCTTTCAGATGCAGGTTTAACCTTCGTTGAGGCTGTCGAATAGAGCGAGCATCCTTTTCAATGTAAATATGATGAGTGCACAGTTGAGGATCTATACCCTTCATGTCTGGGTAGTCCCAAGTAAAGGATCCTTTATATTTTTTAATATTTTAATGAGATTTTGTTGCTAGTCACTATCCAGACTGTCGTTGATATTTAAAAATTTACGTGGCTCAATTTCAATTGACATGTTGTTGTGAACAACAGTCGTGGGTATGTGTTGGTTATTAGTATCTGTTAAGGGGTCTTCCTGTGCATCGTTATCAAGAACTACTTTTAACATTTCACACTTTAAATTTCCTGAAGTAGATGGTTGGTTTATAAAGTTATTGATCACATCATCTTCATTTTGATCCTTGAATTCGAGCGCTTCAACTATTGTCAATGGTGAACGGATGTTTTGTTCCTAGTATGTATGTGGTTGTTTATGAATATTTATAGTGGGAATACTTGGTTTGGTAGGGGGATATATAGCAATATTATTTATGGCATCTCCTCTAGCAATGGTCATGCTACTTGTTCAATAGCGTATGTAAGCATCGACCGTCGCTAACCAAGGTCGTCCCAATATCAGGAGATGTCCATCTAACCTAATTTTTGGGTTAATAAGTAAAAAGTCTGACGGGTATTCCCATGAATCCATAGAAACTAGGATGTCCTATAATGTACCTTTTGGTTTGACAACAAATCTATCAGCAAGTTCCAGCAAGGTACATGTGGGTTCCAAGGTTGTTATACCCAATATTTCGCAGGTTTCTATAGTTAAGATATTAATAGCTACCCCCAAATGGAATATCATGTTTGAAAAGGAGTGGCCATAGATCTAGACTGTGACTATGGGGTTTCCCGGATCCTCATATTTTATTGGTGTCTCTTTACCCAAAAGTAAGTCTGACAGTTCCCCTACTACATGAACAATTGGCAAATTCTTTGTTGTCCTCACCTGTTTCTTTACACACAATTCTTTAATTGTTTTAGCATAGATAGAGATATCATGTATAGCCTGCAGGAGAGGAATTTTAATGCAAAGATTTTTTAATTCCCCTATGAGTTCAAAATCTGAAGAGACCATTGGTTTGGGTATTGTTAATCTCTCAGGGAATGGAGGGGAAGAAATAACAAGGTTTTCAGGTTCTTTTTGGTCGACTGTTTCCCTCCCTTGTTCTATCTCAGTTTCCGTCATAATCGATTGCTTAGGTACTGTTGGAATTTTAGATTCAATTTGTGGAAGGGCAGTATCTTCTTTAGGTGAAATAATGTGCCCTAATCTCAGCCTAAGTTCATTGCATTCCTTTTGTTCAGTTTCGGAGTCTGGATTCTCAACAATCTGGATCAGCTGAACCGGTCTGTTATTAGGATTAGGATTTGGTTGAGCTGGAAGTTGAGGGTGTATAATAGGCTGAGGATTTTGTTGGACTTGGCATGGAGCTGGAAATGTGGGTTGAGTTTGAGCCCCTGTTCCCATAGGTAAATCGTTCATTCCCAGGGGTTGTTGCCAATTTTGAGACCAATCTGTATGTTGTGAGGTGGAATCAAGCCATTGGGACTGATATGGATTGTTTTTCTAGTATGGAGGAGAGAAAGGAAAACTTGGCCAACTATTACCAGGAGAGGATTGTGTCGGCCAAGGGGGCATGGAAAATTATTGTGATGGCCAAGCAGAAAAAGGTGATTGACTTTTCCATGCTATTCCATAATGTTGTTGATTAAATTGCAAATAATAAAAGAATTTATATGGGTCTTGTGACGTACCTGGTCATGCTTGCCATTGTTGACGTTGATTCATTAAATACATCGATTATGTTTCTTCTTCTGCTTCTTTAAAAATCACTTTCAACCCTGGAAGTGAAGGGCACTGCTTGTCTGGACCATGTCTAATGGACACTCCCACTAGCTGTGCTTCTTTCGACAACATGGACAAAAAACAACCAAGTTCTATTGTACTAAAGCTTTCTTCTGCTTGGCTTGTAGGACATCTAGCTGTGTTGTGAGGGTGCCCAAGATATTGGTTTTGAACTCTTCTAAGATATTACTGAATTTTTCTATGGCCATGCTGCCACCTAACTGTTTGTAATTCCTCATAACCGAATCTCGTCTGACTGGTGTATTCTGCGTGCTACCTCGATAGCACCTGATACAAAATGCAATAATGTCATCATAATATTCTTGATAGATGTCCCCTTTTCCCATTATATTAAGTGTTTCTACCCATTCTTCTTTCATTACTTTAATCATTGTTGCTTTTAGGATATCTTTAGATAGTGTAGTATATGGAGATCTTTGAAAATTATATTGAAATCGTTCAACATATTCTTCTAATGTCTCACTGTCTTTTGTAGACATGTTGAAGATTTATTCTTTTAGTTCTTGAGTCCGGCAGTAATCTTGGTATTTATTAAGAAAATATTTTTTCATCTCATCCAAAATATTAATGGTTCCCCCACCGAGCCCCATAAACCAACATATTATTTCCCCCTTCAATGTAGAGGGGAATAGTTTCAATTTTTTAGGATCAGTGGTGTAGTCATATCCCCTACATAAAACATCAAATTCAAATAAAAATGCATCTGGATCTTCTGAGGTCAACCCGTGGAAGGTGGGGATGTTTTGTAACGGGATAGATTTCATAGGGGAGTTTGCAGCTGGATCAACAATGGGATACCCCAATTTTAATGTCTATCTCTTGTTTTGGTTATGTGCCATCTAATCAAAGGTGTGCCAATAATCTTCAGAAATTTCCTGGTCTGGGAGGATAATTTGAGTGGAATTAGGGGGTGGATTTGGAGGAGGCATTGCAGCACTACCTCCATCTGGAATATTGGGTGTCTCTATCTCAACATCTATTTCAGGAGATCCTGGCTCTAGAGTTTTTATCTTTACTACACTACTAGTTTCTCCCTCTCCTTCTTGTAAATTGCAAGAATTTTCCTCTCACGAAGGGTCGGGAATCAAATGTTCTAGAGTCTGAAAGCTCCGTTCAGAACCTTTTGTTTCACTGTGAATCTTGGCATGGGTTGCATATGGTGAGGCTTCTACTTGAGGTATTATAGTAGGAATCTTTTCAAGAATGGTTTTGGGTCCTACAGATGCCTGGGATTCAGCTTTCCTGATGATTTCGTCTATGTATGTTGTTCTGCCAAGGGCCACCGATCCCTTTGGTTTTGTGGATTTATATTGGGGGTTTCAATCTAATTCTATCTTTTTCTTCCTAGTCATAAAAAAAACAAAACACCTATTCTATTTAACCTCTGCACAATTTCTGAGAAGCGGGATGGAGAGAAAGCGTTTTTCTTGCTAATATGCAGGTTCTTACCTCCCATTTCTAATACCCAATTATTTCACAGCAAAAGGAAAAATAAAAATAAATCACTCCTACACACTCTCCCCAGCAACATGCCAAAATTTGAGTCAAGAAGGTGATTGTTAAAGGTAACCTTAATGCTTCACATTAATCATCAACCCAGGGCAAGTCCTTTTATTTCAAGAGTGCGAGAAAAATATATGCGAGTGAAATTAGAGGTTAAATACTCTAAATCGTTGTAAGAAATGTTATCTAATTCTTGAAGTTCATTCAAACCAACTCAAAGGTAAACTATGAAATACTTCAAATCAATCAAAGGAATAAACTCTTGATATAAACCTATGCATAAATAAACACTCAATTCTGAAATAAGGGATCGTTTGTAATTGAACAGCATGCTTTAATGAATTGAACATCAACCTTAATGAATTGAACAACACTCAATTACTTAACAGTTTGTAATGGAATTCTCTATAAATCAACTAGTAGCAACATTCAAAATTGAACAGCAAGCCAAACATTCACACTTATGATGGAAAGACTTTAAGGAATAACCGTATGCATAATTGAACATAAACTACTTAAGCACGATGGAATCAATCTAATGAATGTAAAGGCACCAGTCCATAAATAAAGGAACATCAATGATGAATTCAACCTATTGAAAAGGTAATTGCAACACATCACACTTGCGATTTAATGAATTGAATGGTAATACTACAAAGCACAAATCATAACTAAAATGAAATAATTTGAAATAAACATATAACATAAAATAGCATAACTCCTAGTGACTAGACCCGAAGCCTCTAGAAGTCTTTCGCCAAGAAATACTCATAATCTGCTTAGAATGAAAACACTGACTTCTTCATTAATCAATGGGGCAATACATCATCACGAGTTTGACTGTTTTGTCTGAATAAGTTTATTATAGAAAAATTATAATACATGAAAAACTCTCTGTCTCCTTCACCTACAACCTTTTATAACTTAAAGGTGAAACAAAACAGAATAATGAATCCTTAGGATCAAGAGATCCTGAGGCTTCATAGCCATCAACTGAATGATTCAAGAATAGGCATGTTTTTGCATCTTTTGCTGATTGGTAGGGACTGAGTGATTCCACTTACTTTTCTTGACTATTGTTGCTTAGTAATTTTGGTCAATGGTTGGTTTGTTTCGATTCCCTATCAATAAATACATCAAAAGTTAGTTTTCATACTATTAAACACACCTTTTATCAATAATTCTTTTTACCCCACTTGTACATTATTCTCCTTTGATTTATTTCTAAAATGAAGGAAAACATATAAAAGTTAATGATAAATTACGCTAAATATAGGGGTAAAATATACCTTTTCCTCTACCCAACAATAAATATAATTAAATCTAGGGTAAATTTTGGCTTGGGGGGTCCTGACCCAGGTTCGGTGTGCAAGGTTTGCCAACAAACCCCTATAATATTGGCCCTTTTGGCAGTGACCTGCTTGCGCAGGTCACAGTCTCACCCGAAGTAATATGGGTGGGTGCTGGAACCAGGTTTCCGCACCCTGAGAAAGGAAGAGTAAGGCAAGCAGGGCTACGTTCTGTTCTGATTACCTTGTCTCAGCGCAGGGTTAACTATGTATCTAATTGCATCCACGTGCACTAGATCTATAATTATATGCTTTTCATAACATCAACACAACATTACATAACCCGAACAGAATAGATCTGGATTTACTTTAATACACAGACTTTCACAGCAAGATATAACCAGAGCAGAATAGATCCAATCATTCATTATACAGACCTTTGCAGCGCAAAGACAGAAAATTCATAACACAGTAATTATCAGCAATCCATTCAATAGTACTCACATATTCAGATCTAATAATCCTACATATTCATTCATTCATCACCCTTACAATTCCCTTCCCAACCTGTGCACACAGCAGCAGGGTCCGCACACAGCTGGACTAGGATCTCTGCGCACACAGCCATCAGGATTTTGTTCCCCAAAACCCCAAACAGATCTCTTTACACCACAGATCGCTCAATAGCTCATCAAATCCTACTTCTCACAATCCGAAATGCTTCTCTATTTATAACAATCTAGCTTTAACAATCCTATGGTCCGCAACCCATGGTTTTCAGACCCCTAGTTTACCCTTTAACCCCGTTACAATGCTTTCAGGGCTTTTACCCACCCCAAAACCCCTGCGCTATACTAAATATAACAAAAATAACCAAAATGGACCAGTTTCGTAGCTTGTTAGGAGACCCCGTTCCAACAGTCCCCAACACAATCTTGTGACTCGTCCCGAGTCATGGCACTGCTGCGACCCCATGATTCGTAGCCCGGTATGGTTTGACTCGACCTTCGTTGACAAAACCAGGGAGGAGGTCACCACGCAGGGTAGCTAACTGGACTGCTCCACCATTCGTAACCTTCTGAACTATGTAGGGACCAAGCCAG
The DNA here is from genome assembly GCA_034641835.2 of Pinus albicaulis. Lineage (NCBI taxonomy): Eukaryota > Viridiplantae > Streptophyta > Pinopsida > Pinales > Pinaceae > Pinus > Pinus albicaulis. The sequence goes on from CM076581.1 coordinate 1,053,522,428, forward strand.
TGTTGCCGGAATTTGCCAGGATGTTTCGCAAATTGGCTGTCATATAACAAGACGAGATCACCTGCCACAAATGTCTTCTAGAGAATATGTCGATCATGCCAGGCTTTATCTCTATATTTGTGTACCTACTGTTGAAACTGAGCAATAAACCGATCTTCTTCCAATGCTACCAGTTGCACCAGGCATTCTTCTATGATATCAGAGTCTGCCATATTTGTAAATGTTGCAATACGTAGGTTAGGAACAATGTATTCTATGGGCATGATGGCCTCCTTGCCATAGACCATTCAGAAAGGTGTCCTACTGGTCAGCTTTTTGCAGGTCGTCCAGTAAGCCCATAGGACCAAGGGGATGCGAATATCCCAGTCACTACGATCGGCATTACAAACCTTCATTAGTGCTTGCTCCAAAATTTTGTTGAAAGCTTCCACCATCCCATTAGCTTGGGGATGGTATGGCGTACTCTTGGCATGGTGGATCCAGAATTCATCGTTCAAAGCTTGAATCGTTTGGTTAACAAAATGCGTACTGCGGTCGCTCATTAGGATTTTTGGGAAGCCAAACCTAGTCAGGATCTACTCAAAGATGAAGTGCACAGCAGTATCTGCGGTACAATCCTTTATGACCTGTGCCTCAGCTCATCATGTGACGTAGTCAGTGGTAGTGATAATGTAGCGCGCGCCGGTTTTCTTTCCCGGTGGATTAATGGGTCCTATAAAGTCAAGGGCCCATTTATTGAAATCCTGTAGGGCCATTTGGGGCTGTAACGGAATATCATCGCATCGTGAGGGGTTCCCGGTTTGTTGGCAAGTATCACATGTTCTACAATAGGTGTAATAATCCTGATGCAGGGTAGGCTACCACAAGCCAGCCCTCAGAATCTTTTGTGCTGTAGCCCTGCCTGCATAGTGGCCACCAGCGACTCCCTCATGGGCCTCTGTGAGGACAGCGAGTCATTCATGTTCTAATACGTATCTGTGGATTATTTCATCTGCGCCTAGCTTGTATAGTTGTCCTGCGATGATAGTAAAGTCTGCCGCTTGAGTGACCAACTCCTTTTTTTGTTGCACTGAATACGCAGCAGGGGCCATACCTGTAGTAAGGAACTCAAGGATACCAGCAAAGTGGTCATCCACCATTTTAATGGTAAATAGTTGTGCATCAAGTAAGCCTTCATCCATGTTAGTGGGTTCTTCCCCTGTCTCAATACGAGACAGATGATCCTGGCCTGCATTCAACCTTCCAGGCTTCACGATGATCTCAAAATCATATTCTTGAAACAGCAACAACCAGCGGCAAATCTTCCCCCCCAACACAGGCTTGTTGACCAGGTATTTCAAAGCCGAATGGTCTGTAAACATCTTAAATTCTCCCCCCAACAGATAGTGTCGTTATTTTTGTAGCGCATATACCATATCCAGTCCTTCGCATTCCATGGTAGATTAATTCTGTTCAACACCTGAGAGTTTCCGACTGGCAAAGGCAACTAGATGATCAATATCCCCTTCGCCAGGCTGCGTAAGGACCGCACTCAAGGCAATGCCTGATGCATCAACATGTACATGGAATTATTTTGACCAATCAGGGAATATCAGTATGGGCGCAAAAATCATCTTCTCCTTGAGCAGTTCAAAGCTCGTCTAACATTCATCATTCCAAAAAAAAGAGACATCTTTCTTTAGCAGCTGTTCCATGGGTGCTGTGATCAGGGCATATCCTTGAATGAATTTCCTGTAATAGCCTGTGTGACCGAGAATGGAGCGTAGCTGTTTCTCCGTTGTAGGGGCTGCCAAGTTGATAATTACAACTATCTTCGCAGGATCAACCATCAGACCCTACCGACAGACTATATGACCCAGCAAGATTCCGAACGGCACGCAGAAGATGCACTTCTTGATATTCAGGGAGATCTGGTGCTTTCGACACTCATCCAACATTAATCGCAGGTTCGAGACATGATCTTTTACTAAGCCAAACACTGTCCAGTCATCGAAGTAAACCTCAAGAAACTTATGGATAAATTCTTTGAACACGGCCACTACAACCCTTGAAAATATAGCAAGTGCGTTCTTAAGACTGAAGGGCATGACCGTGTACTGGAAGGAGCCCCATTCGGTGGCAAAGGTGGTCTTACTGTGATCCTCTGGTGCAATTCAGATTTGATGGTATCCCGAGAATCCATCTGTGAATGAATAGGCTTCCTGGCCACCCACGCTATCCAAGATTTCATTGGAGAAGGGAGTAGGGAAGGGGTCGTGAACACAGGCATCGTTTAGTTTTCAGAGGTCCACACAGATACATATTTCTCCTTTTGTTTTCTTCTCCTGAACAACCATCGGGCTGATCCAATCTGACTGTTCAACTAGTTCAATGATACCGGCGGTCAGCATTTTGTCCAGCTCTTCTTTCACCTTTTGTTTATACTTAGGATTCAACCGGTAGGGCTGCTGCTTGATGGGTCATGCCCCAATGAGTTCGAACGTTCTGAGGAAGTCCTCTTTTAATATTTCCCAATGGCGGGTCCGCTGATGTAATTCGGCATCCAAGTACCAAGTAGTGGGGATGGGGCCCAGGGCATGTATAAAAAAATGGATCCACGCGTCTAGGGTCCAGTCAGCCCACTTGGTTGTCCATATATGCAGATGTGCATGGGGATCTCTGGGCCCCAGGAATATCTTCGTACGCACATCAGTAGGGGGTGTGAATCGCAGCACCATCCTATCCCGACACATCTCCCAGTCTGGGAATGCTTTCTTGTGGGTATCCCACCATCGGGTAGGTGTGCCGTGTAGCGCCAGATTGAGCGCCCAAATTCATTGATCCTTGGGCACCCTAGCTTCTAATGTTCTTATGAAGTCCTGGACAGTACTAGACCCATCAAAGTGGGGAAGGTCCCTTACCTCCGAAGTGATGCAGTAGAGAGTTCTTGCAATCCGAGGGCATCTTAGGGTTGAAACATCGTGTAGCCGGGTCTGCCACTTCTCAAGTTCTTCATCTGGATCAAAAAAGTACTCCCTGTTCTTCTCCCAGTTGAATACTCCACCCATTCTAGGATTATCCTGATCCTCGTCCTGTGCTATCATCCTGTAGATGTGATTGATCTCCTCATCTTCATATGCTGGTTTGGTATACCGTGCACCCTCAGTGGGATCCAGTGGTACTATTACACGTGTCCCATTCTTTTCAAACGCCATGCTATGTTTTTTTAGATTAATGACACCTCCTACGTTGATAGCCCAGTCTATCCCCAGGAGCGCAGGTTAGGGGTCTGTATCTTCCACAATTTCTATGACCTCAAAGCCAGCCAGGACCTTTACTCCTGCGACATCAACCATAACCCTTGGAAACCGTCCTAGAGGGATGATATTTTTTTGATTCGCCATTCCCAGCTGGATGGTGGACCAGTCTAGTTTAGGTTCTCCCATTCGTTGCCAGGTTTTTTTTGGTAAGACATTTGCATCAGATCCAAGATCAAGAATAACCTGATCTATCTCATAGTCACCAATCTGTGCAGTCAAGCGCATATCTCCCCCAGTGCGCCTCTTATAGCTATGTAATTTGTGTACTTCCTTAACCTCAGTCATCATGTTGGGCTGAACTGTGTAGTCCTGCAGTAATACTTGAAGACTTTCTCCTGCCTGCGGGCTGCGTAGGAGCTTCAAGAATGCCCTCAAAAAAGTTTCAACTTCTTCTTCTGGCAGCTGCACAGGGGCTCCCAATGATTCCTGCTTCCTGGGAGCTGGTTCCTTCTGAACAACAAGCTCCTCTCTTTCTTTCTGGGTGACCATGCTATGCATTATGCTCCTTAGCTCCGTTTTGACTCTCTGTATATTTCGTGTGGGAGTAGACTATTTGTCCTACATCTTTGTTAGCAAAATCGAGCAGTCTTCGAGTTCATGGTCCAACTATCGGCAGTATTTATAGGTCTTCCTAGTGGGATTTGATCAGTTCTGGGCAAAGTGCCCTACCTCTCCGCAGTTGTAGCAGATCAGTTGGCCCCGTCCTCATCCAGTTATTCCTCCCCGCCACCCCCTACCCTGTGCAGGGGAGCCACCAAAGCTCGCGGGGGATATCAGAGAGGCAGGATCGGATTGTACCCTATAGAGGGTTCCCCGATCTACCAGTAAGTCATATGTGTGGCAATTCTAATCATCGTGTCCTATAGATAGGAAGAACCTGCACCATTGTTGCTTCAATTTACCTCTATTGAGCTGCGGACACTGGGTTGTATCATGCAGTCCCACCACCCGACTCGCATCAAAGGTTCGTGGTTACCCCCTTCCCTCATTCCATCTGTAAGCTCTATATTTCCATGTTCATGGCCCCGAGCTACTCCTGAATTTGTTGTACGCCTTCCCTTGTGTCATCCTTAGGTGCCGCTTCAAGTTTCATGGCAGCTTCCAAGGCTTTTTCTTGTGATTCAAAAGTCTAATGGCCCATGGGCGTATGCAAGTGAGGTAGGAGCATATCGATAAACCATTATGTGTGTTGTTTGTCATCGTACTTGAACTCGCCTTCCCGGATTACTTTTTTTAACCACTTATCAACCTCCCAGACTAACTCAGATGCTCCCTGCTTGAAGTCTTTTACTTTCGATACCAGTTGGGAATAGGATTTCGGTTTCTGGAATTGTTGTTTTAGGGCATCTTTAATATTTTGAAGTGTTGCACTCCCGTTTTGAGATATGTACCGCATATACCAATCCAACGCCCTTTCCTTAAAAGCCAAGGATAGCTACTCTCTTTTTATAGTATCACTTACCACCCCTTGCATCGTCCATACCGAATCGGCTACGAACCAGAATTGTTCTAGGTCCTCATCGACTGCTCCTTTAAAGGTGGGTAATTTTAAGTGTGCTTCCATGGGCTCCTCCGGTTTACCTTCCTGAGGCCTTAGCGTCGGGGCGACTGATGAATTTCGTGTAGGTCTCAACGGACTATGGCCAGGGCGGTCTTCCTCTCGCCTGTTCTGATAGTTCTCACTATTTCGCGTTGTACCTTGGCTTATTCAGCCCTACGCTAGATCTCTAATGCCACTACCCGATCCTATTCTCAGATCTCTTCAGGTCCCAGCAACGAAACCATTTGTTGGCTTGGGGGGTCCTGACCCAGGTTCGGTGTGCAAGGTTTGCCAACAAACCCCTATACTACTGGCCCTTTCGGCAGTGACCTGCTTACGCAGGTCATGGTCTCACTTGAAGTAGTATGGGTGGGTGCTGGAACCAAGTTTCCGTACCCTGAGAAAGGAAGGGTAAGGCAAGCACGGTTGCGTTTTGTTCATATTACCTTGTCTCGGCACAGGGTTAACTATGTATCCAATTTCATCCACGTGCACTAGATCTATAATTATATGCTTTTCATAACATCAACACAACATTACATAACCTGAACAGAACAGATCTGGATTTACTTTAATACACATACTTTCGCAGCAAGATATAACCAGAGCAGAATAGATCTAATCATTTAATATATGGACCTTCGTAGCGCAAAGACAGAAATTGCATAACACAGTAATTATCAGCAATCCATTCAATCGTACTCACAGATTGAGATCTAATAATCCTGCATATTCATTCATTCGTCACCCTTACAATTCCCTTCCCAACCTGTGCACACAGCTGGACTAGGATCTCTGCGCACACAACCAGTAGGAGTCTGTTCCCCAAAACCCCAAACAGATCGCTTTACACCACAGATCGCTCAATAGCTCATCAAATCCTACTTTTCACAATCCAAAATTCTTCTCTATTTATAACAATCTAGCTTTAACAATCCTATGGTCTGCAACCCATGGTTTTCAGACCCCTAGTTTACCCTTTAACCCCATTAAAATACTTTCAGGGCTTTTACCCACCCCAAAACCCTGCACTATACTAAATATAACAAAAATAACCAAAATGGACTGGTTTCATAGCTTGTTAGGAGACCCCGTTCCAACAGTAAATAAAAATAGAAACAACTTAATCACAAAGCTTATTTTCCATCTCAATGATAGATTTTTTATAGTACACCTTCCTATTATCTAGTGCTGCATAGATATGAGGAATACTCTTACCAAGATCCCCAAAATTTTGTGCCTCCTATGCACTATAGATATGAGGCTTACCACCCTAATTCTATGAAAAATCTCTCTTAAGATGTTCTTTCTCGCATGTCCAACACTCCAACCATCTTGTACCATCTCCTCGATGTTTTTTTTGTGACCCATTTCCCAATCTAGCTACATTGAACTTCTTGTATGGTGCCACATTTTCTTTATCTTCTACATTCTAAGGCCTTGTTCTTTTCAACCATAATTTACCTTTATCTTTATGCTTCCCTTTCCATCCTTGATGAGATTCATTCTTACGCTTTGACTGCTTATAAAAATTCTTCATTTTCCCATTAAATTCTTCGAGTGGCCGAGACTCATCATACTTAATCCGATCTCTAAATGCTAATGGAAATCCACTGGAAAAAAATTGAGCTTTAGCCTTCTCATATTTAAGATATGGTACATACCTCAATATCTCTAGGAATTAGTCATATACTCTTCATTTGTCATTGATCCCATCTTTAGCTCATATAATTCCTTAGCCTTACTATCATAGTACCTATTTGACAAGTACTTCTTCCAACTCTAACCTGCTTCACATCTTCCTACAAAATGTCTGCTTTCCCTTTAATTATGAAGATATATATTTTGGCCTTCATATTCTTTGTGTACTCATGCAACTCAAATAACTTCTTCATCCCAAGTAACCAGTCTTATTCATCCTTCGACTTCTTCATGTCTCCATCAAAGGTAGTTGGGTTTGATTTCTTAAACTCATCCGAAAATTATCTCCTGTCACTCCTCTTATAAGGATGATAACAATGACAATCATAATGCCTATCAAAACTAGAACTAGAATAATACTTGTGTCCATCACCTCTCTTATCCAAAGTATCCAACAACGTGCCATCTATCACTATGTCATGTCTATATGACATGTACCCACCATGAGATCTACTTGCATATGCCCCATTAGTTTTTCCTTCCTGTCCATGGCTTATCTCAAGTGGCCCATATCGCTACAAGTATGACAAACTCTGAAGGATTATTGCACTAACCTCTGCTTCTTTCTCTCGTGACTGCATGATTTTGTCATTGTCTTCCTCAAAACTCCTTATTTTTACCCTCAAGCTTCTCAATGTGTCTTCCAATTCAGAAGTGTTCCCAATACTACATTGTGCATCTAACCCATAATGAGAATCTCATGAACTGTAATCTACCATATTGATATTCATCTTGACCCCTTTCTTGGAAGGCATCTTGTGTGAGCTAAAAGAAATCATAATAAACCCACATACCTTAGCATAATTCGGGGAGGGTATCTCATCTACAAGATCAACCAAATCAGCGTAATACATGTATAAACATAATCATAACAACATATAGATGCATAACATATATACATCATTCTAACCAGATTCCAGTCATCAATGCATGACCATATCTAATACATACCATGACCTCATGAATGACAACAACAACCTTACCATTGTACACTTGAGAATGTGTAAGCACTTGACATGCATAAACAACACATAACCATTCATGCACTCATGACGACACATTCCACAATAACCCCATCAACCTTCACATGTTGACATCACTGCAACCATGACCAACACCATGCATATGCAACAAGCACATAGACCATAAGCATATGGAGCACATATGCAACCGAAATGAATGCATGACCAACACACCGCCCATCCAGTCCGAGGGGTGAACGATGATCTAACACCACTCTGTAACACCCTCTTCCCACATTTACACAAACTACTTGATCCACTAGGGTAAACATGTGACAAGAGGCTAATATTATCTGATTCAACCTTCTAGGTCACCTTAAGGAAGTGTTATTGACACCACAAAACTACACAGACCTTCTACACCTACTACAAGACACCCACGATCCATCCAAACCTTCCAAGTGGCTAGCCCCTAAGACAAACTAACCTTTTAGTGCATCAATCCCTAAGTCACTCCCCCGATATGGGCAAGGGTGCAATTGGAACCCTCCATTCACTCATATAACATGGGCATGCGTGTGATTGGGGACTTTTCTAGGTAGTTCTGAACCTACAACCCTGATTTTTGTGCCACTTGTTTAGGCCCAGGGCTCAGGTCACTGCCCATAAATCCATGAAACTTCTAGAACTGAAATATAATAGTGAAACAATGATATAAATTCAATCACTTTAGCAAGGACTTTATTGGACCCTTACTAGCCATGACATGAATTTCGTGAAACATGTCATATATATGTAATCTACAAGTTTAAACAATATATCTGAGCATGGGAGTCTCATACTTATCTAATATTTGTTAAGAATCATTGTTCCCTTATCAATTAGTTTCATTCTCATCTATTAGGTCATATATTCATTGTTCATTCAATTGCAAGTCAAAACATGATGAGAGCCATACATCATCATTATCAAAATACATGCTCATAACCAACAATAGCAACATAAATACCAAGAATACATCCATATAATCTACATACGAACCAATACATTACTCATGATAGAAAAAGGGAAAATAACCTCTTATTAATGTATGCAAAGGCAAACTAGGTTTGGGACTTCCATGTTCCACTAGACCATATATTGCTTGAACTAAATATTTCTTTCATCCAATCACCCATGTGCCATATTCCAAGAATGAATGTGGGATTCATAACCAAAATCAACCAAGGCTTCCCGAAGCTACACCACCTGACCCTCATTTATAGAACCAGGCTTTACCGCAATCCACACTGGATCAATAGGCCAAAACAATGAAATGTAACACCGTGATTTACCATGATCTCCACCAGATCACTAGTCCAAAACAAGCATGGATGCCACCAAATTTATCCACCTACACCGTGAGAAATTTTCTTGTCTCCTATTCTCTAGGCTTTATCGCAATCCACACAGGATCATTAGGCCCTAACTAAGAATCCACCATTCATTGGCTAGGATTCCCAGGCCTAATGAATGTCAACCACTTCTAGTCTTTATTGTATATCCCGCCATTCACCGACAAGGATTCCTAGGCCTACCGAGGCACATATTACCTAGATTTACTGCAACCCACAATCCAATTCAGGGGTCACTATGACAGTGTCTTTGCCAAAATACACAATCCGGTTCAGGGATCAATATTCCATGTGTTATTTCATTCAGAGATCCACCTCACTCAGCTTCAAATCCATCGAGTAATCCATCTCAAACAAAACATGAGAACCACATCACACCATGGATATCCAGAAGTGGAAAGGCGAGGCTGAAAAACACTGTCACACCTGGAAAAACCCATGCTCATGACATCAAGAGAACCAAGAAGACACATGCAATACCATGAATGCAAAATCTAGTAAGGAAACCAGACATGCAAAGTGATACATGCAAATAATCCCATTGTAGTTGCTTGATCCTGCTCTTCCTTGCTTCATCTTTTCTTCCTCTTGCCTTATTTTGACTTTATTGATCCAATGTTGAAGTTCTCCAAGAAAAATCTAAGTGTACAATAGTGAGAGAGAGAGAGAATAGAGACAAAACTCCAAAAATGAACTAACAAAAGGTACCAACTGATCCTCAAAATATTTTTATCAATGAGGCCTCTAGTTTCTTCATTTTTCATTATTTTCCTTCATTTTCCTCCTCACATCCAATCTGTGATCTTTCACCTTCTTTTTCTCCTAATTTCCATTATTTTCATAAATAAAATGCCAATTAATTCCACTTTTCCTTTCCAAATATTTTTCCAATTTACTTAGCCATAATAAACCAAATGAATCCCCACACTAGGATGTTTTTCCAAACATTCAGCTTGGAATAAGTGTCCCATAACTGTGGTTATTATTTTTCCTTTATTAACTTTTATTACATGGAATTTTCAACAAGTTTGTTAAAATAAGGGACCCAATGTCCAAATGATCGTTGTCGAGCCTTGAAAGACACAAAAATTAGTTGACACGGTAACTCGGGGAGGTGTTAGGACAAGAGCAAGTCTTGCGAAACCTCAGACACCGAAACCATAGTGGGTAAGAAGGGCACCTAGACCACCTCTAAAATTCGACCCTACATGAGAAAATGTGACCTATAAGGAGGCTCGGCGGGAGATGGTTAAAAATAAATGGAATAGGTCGGAGGATATGCGTTAAGAAACCATGCCAATGGTATATGATAACACCATAGGTGAGGAGTTGAGGACAACGGTAGATCTAGTTCAAAATCTACAAAGTTGTTTAGAGTTAATAAAATATCCCCAGGCTTTGGAGAAGTTTAGGAAGATGGTAGAGAATTTCCCTAATGGACCTGAGGTAGTTGCTCCATGGAATTCCCCATGTGCAGTAAATCAAGTGGCACATGAGAAGAGAGCTAGCAAGGAGTTTCAGTTCAACACACAAATTAGGGAGTATGATATGGATAAAATCATCTTGGACCTGAGATAAATGTAAATATCTTACCTAAAATTACGTGGGAGATGATGGGGAATTTTAAGCTCACATGGTCACTGATTCAACTCAGATTGTAAAAATATCATTGTATATTTCTCATTGGATGATTGACATCAGTGAAAATGGATTTCTACAGGGTATCAAGCGTGACCGAATTTGAGGTAATCAAGATCGTGGAAGACACTAATACCTATCCTTCTTTGTTACGGATCAAATGGGATTTTTACAACTGGGAAATTATTAATGTAAATATAATACAAATTTTTTTCGACGTCAGAGATATCCAGGTCATAGCACCATTAGATCCACAATAAGGGGACCGATACATTGAACCAATAAAAGGCAATCTTAGTCGGGAGGAGATGGATAACATTTATAATGTTATAGATTGGCGAGATGACTATGTAAATCCTATATCTGGCAGAGTGATAAGCTGGCACAACATTGGATCTTATGCCTTACATTTGTAAGAAGCCATAGAGAATTAGAAAAATCAGTTGCATAAAGTCAACACCAGGAGATGTGTGCATGTTGCTAGGATGGTGCGTTGGATAGGAATGGAGGTGCATAATCCACCTCTCGCTTTGATGGGTTGTCAGAAGTAGATATTTTTGTACAGGAATATGATGACCAATTACCAGATTTTCAAAGTATTCTTGCGCTGGATGTTACATTGTGTGCCACACTATCCAAATGGTGGGTTGTGCATAAGGAACAAGTCATAAGATGGCAGTAGTGTAAACAACTGATGAAGGTTAGATTTGGGACTAGCTCTGGGGTCCTTGGAGATAAATATTCAGGAATGGAGTGCCCTAGGACACACTTTAAGACATGTGTTTCAGCATGCACCAAGGGAAAAGTGCCGCAACAGGAGTGGGTGCATCGATTCATACACACCTTGGACAACATTCTGACGAATTGGTATATTGAACTGGAGGTATGCATAGGAACACATGATTTGGATGAAATGACACAGAACTTCAAGGCCACATTTAATTTTGAAGTAGAAGAAACATAACTAGATGAAATATTTAAATTACTGCAATGAAATATATTTGTTGCAGATGAACCATTAGTGTTGGGAATCACACCCTTATGTTCTGCGCATAAGCATCTGCAACAAGTGCATGAGTTTTTAGAATGATACCATATAGCAAAGGAGAGGATGAAGATGATCCAAGTAATATAAAAATTCCATAAGTTGAAGGAGAACATGTGGTAAGTGGACCGCCATTATAGTTTGGAATATACAAAGTCGATCAAGACTCATATGGTGAACATAGGGACCAAAGAAAGTCCCAAGATGGCGGCCATTTGGATTATTGGGATAACCAAATTGTGGAAAATGTTGTCGACTTTATATTCGAATATCAAGACCTATTCCATAAAATTTTTAAGGAGATGAAGGGGATCGTAGGGGAATTGGGAGAAATGAGAATTCCCTTAAAACCATATGAAAAGCCTGTGAAGCAACGACCCTATCAATTGAATCCCATTTATAAAGATAAAGTCAAACGAGAACTAGAGAAGATGTTGCAAACAAGAATCATTGAACTGATGGAATAATCAAAGTGGATCAACCCAATGGTGGTTCAAAATAAGAAAACATGCGAAATAAGGACTTGTGTGGACCTACGGAAGCTAAAAGACACATTTGCACATGATCCCTTCCCTACTCCATTGGCAGATAAGATTTTGGAAAATGTGAGAGGATATGAGGCTTACTCTTTTACTGATGGATTTTCAATATTCCATCAAATGAGGATTGCTAAAGAGGATCGGTATAAAAACACCCTTGCAACAGAAAGGGGATGTTTCCCATATACCATGATGCTATATTGGAGGTTTCTGTGGTGTATTTTTTCGGATGTAAAACTCGGAATATCCACAGTAGTCATTTTTAGTCATGTCATTTTGTAATGTAACCACATAAAAAAATAGAAGAAGAAATAGATTGGTGACTTCAAAGTAAGCCTCTTCGAGGGGGAAACCTCCTTTTACTTCACATAAATTAAAAATTATTGGATAATACAAATGATAAGACCTCCTTGGTATATATAGGAGTATAAGGTGTCACAATATAATAAGAGCCTACATTAAAATAATAATGTAAGATCACAACAATAACAATAGTGGGCTTTTACAAGGTGTTAGTGTCAATATTTGTAGCTTTCCATTAGTGATCAAATCCTCTTTTCATATCATTTCAGGAGTCCCACTCAGAAATTTTTATTCATTCCACCAGGTCAAGCAAAAAATTAGTCACTGATGGTATCCCTAGTCCAAAAACATCACTCTTCCTCAAATTTGATTACTTGATGGCATAGTTTCATACCTTGCTGACTGTACACCATCCATAAAGTAATATCAGTCATGTCATCTTGTAATTCAGTCCTTCAAGGTCTCATTAGGTCTTTTATGGTTTTTCAAAGGTTTCATTAGGTCATTAGGGTTTCCAAGGTTCAATAAAACTTCATCTCCACTACATTAGACCAGCAAGTAAAGGGTGATCCAATAAACTTCTCTTCACTATGTGAAGATGAGTTGTAAATAAAAATTATTATTTCAGCATGTAATTTTGAGTTCAAATGTAATTTTTTTATATTTTCATTATGTAATTTAATGTCTTTCAAATGTAATAATTTCACCATCCCAAGCTGTTAACTCAGTGTTCCAAAGATGCCAAAACACCTAAATGTAAAGTCAAGGAGTTCTCAAAGCATATCAAGTGATCAATTTGCCAAAGGAAAGAGTCAAGTGAAAATATAATGTTTCAAAAGGTTAAGTGAATGATAAATTAAGAAAGTGGGTCCCAAGGCCCAAATCATCAACTTCATGAAGTATAAAATCCCTCAAGACATCAAATCCATCCTCATTTTTCCCCTACAGCATTGAACAACCATCTCCACGGCAGGACTTTCAAGTCTAGAGAGAAAAATTGGGAGAAAAGTGGCAGTGTTGAGCTCTTGGATTGGATGCGTTGTGCTCCTGGATCACACATTGCGCATAGCCTTCAAGCTCTATGCTCCTAGCAGAGGAGGCATTGTGCTCCTCCCACGGGCACTGCACACCTGACCGACTTGCTCAACGAGCTCCAAAACGAAGTGCCATCACTCTAAACCTTCAACATTGGTTTCCTTCGACCTCTAGCAAGTAAGTAACACCAAATTACCATCTCCTAGAATTCCTCAAGTCAAATTCTCGTGGGGTTTGAATGTTATATACAAAATTTGGTGTCTTCTTTGTTATAAACCCTAGTTCCATTCCTAATTTTCAATTACACTTCCTAAGACTTCCACTACCCTTCCCTCATTACAACTAACATTTCCCACCCCTATTTCACTATATCCCTTTCCCCAAAGCCCTTTATCCCCTAAACCCTAAGACCTAGGTATTTCAATTTCCTAGGCTTCTGAATCCCCATACTTGTAATAAAATTCCTATTCCCAAATACCACAACATTTCTACTCCTTGTCACCTCCCTCAATTTAATAATCCCTTCCCCCATCTCCCTAATTTTTTCCATCCCATTCCCCACTCCCCAAACCTACATTTCACTCCCAATTCATCTCTCTAGGGTTTCTAGCCAAGACACTATGGAAGAAGAAAACAGAGAATTCAGTGAGGAAGAAGAAAGGGAAGAGAGGCGGCCACAAAAAGGAGGGAGGATCCTCAGACTTGAACCTACAAACACCAAATAACTCATGGCCTCTCCCATGGTTGTGACATATTTCAAGCATGTAGGATGCTTTGAATTTTGTGAAAAATACAAAGGGTCCAACATCACCCTGTTTTGCGCAGGATTTTCAACTCTAATCTTCATGACAACCAGGTAAGCCTTGTTGGTGTCACTTTCACAGTATCCATAGCCATCATAGCAACTACCACTGGAATTCCAAATGTTGGTGAAATGTGGTTCAAGGCAAAATACTTGGAAGATCATTACTATGAGCCATACATCAAGTCAAGGTACAAGAATGAAGGAAATAAGGTATTTCCTTTCTCTTACCTCCTGGATAGGTATGCCCCCATCATGAAAATCATCATGAAGTAATTTTATTATGAAGGAAGGTTATCTAGACTCTACACCTACCATATTCGGTTATTAATGCACTTAAAAAGGGTCAAAATGCTTAGCATACCTTATTATCTCTTCAGGAACATTGAAAAAATGGCATACATTTTTCAAAAGAGATATTATGACCAGCAGATGAAAAGTATTTTTCACCACTCTTTCATCAAGATCATTTTCCTCCATCACCTTAATCAATTGAACATTTCATGGGACACTTTCATAGCTAATGACACCTTCATTTCTCCACCAATTCAACATGCTCAATTTGTGCCTCCACCATCTCATCCTTCCACATCCATTCCTCCATCTCAGCCCATGGTACCTACTTCTTCATCAGCTCAAACTACTTCACCCATTTCAGCACCATCATCACCATTTCATAATCAGATTGGGGGTCATCTAGCATAGCTAAGACCAGTGAGCTTCAAAAAACCAAAGTGGCTGAGATAGAGACATTGGCAAAATTATATCAGAGAGATCATAGGCAAGTGCCTAATCCATATATTGTGGAAAGGGCATTTCCTTCTTCATCAGAAAATAAGGTAGACAAAGGAAAGCAAAATATGAAAGAGGCATATATTCAGGAAGAGATTAGGCATAAGGAGGAAAACCTTCATGAGACAAAAATGGAGTTTGACCTTGTTGAATTGGATCGGCAAGATGATTTCGAGATCACTAGCATAGTCATCAAGGAAAAAGAAGCCAATATTAGAGAGTTACAAACTAATCTTGATAGATCTAAATTTGTCATTACCTTTCTTGAGCAGGAGAACCAACAACTAAACACCAAACACTTCATTGATGAAGTGAAATTCATCAAAGCTCAAAGAGAGGCAGAAAAATCTAAATTCTTGCTTGAAAAGACACTAGAAAAATATGGCGTGATAGATGAAACAGAAGAACAAGTTCCTAGAAAAAGGCCAAGGACTAGAGGTTTGAAAAGAGCCCTAGAACTAAAAAGGCAGAAAGAAAGAGAACTAGTAGATGAGGTCACTCTTAATGAGAAATTTGCAATTGTAATCAATGAGGATAAAGAAGGTTGGCTTCAGGAAATAAATGACCACCTTGAGAAGCTGTTGAAAAGGGCCAAGAAATACAATGATATTGAAAGAAGGATGGTAAATCATTATGCCAAGAGAAACAAAATTGCAAGGTCAAAACTTTAAAAAGCTAATGCAAAAATTGAAACCCTAACCATGCAAGAAGAGAAAATAAGGTTTGATATCCTTGTTGAAGCCTCACTCCATGCCTAACCCTCATCAGTCACCATTCAACAAATTTTGGCAAGTTTTGATACACTTTTGAAAATTTTTGAAGTTTTTGTGTATTGCTTGACTTTGTAAACCAAGCACAGATTTGAAAAGTAGACTGGATAAGTTTTCCAATGCGATATCATGGGCTCAGTTTTGACACCTGCAACCCATCCAAAAATCAGCTGCAAGATGTAGGGCGCTCCTGACACTAGCACTCGACACTGACACTGGCGTTGCGATCATGACCAGTGTCTGGCTTTTCTGAGTTTTCTCTACAATTTTTATTTTCACCTTGAGAAATCATGTTTTTACTTATGTAATTGATGGAAGTAAATGTAATTATGGTGTTTTTACACTTACCTAGGGTAAATAAATTAGGTGAAAATTTTTGATGACATGTAATGAATCAATTTGAAAAAAGTGAGGGATGAGTCAGTTTGACCTCCCTACACTCTAGGTATTCAACTCAGGTTTTGGTGGAACTTCTTCTCCTCTCATGGATTCAACCCCTGAGGTTGAGAGAGGTTTTTTGAGGTCTATATCTTGTACGTTTTGAATCATTACATAGGTTGGATGTTGATACATTGATCAGAGACTCTAGTGTAATCGGTATTTGGCAGGAAATTAATGAGAAGGTTGCAACTATTTCTTTGGGAGACTTGTGGTATGGAAATTTAGCATTTTTTGTCTTATGTCTCATTATGTATGAATTTTTTGTTTCATGATCCATTTCATTTCTATGATATGCTGGTTTTAAAGTTGATAAACATAATACATCTCTCATGCTCTGTCTTGGGAAAACCTTCATAGTTTTTCCATCTTCTTTAGTTTAGAAAGAATTCATGCTTAGCCTTGCTCTTTCTAGCTCCTCACCTGTCTGATCCATCCTTCTCAAGAAACCCTTAAGTGTTAGGTTTTCTACCTACCTTGCCCTATTGAATCTCTGCAACCCTAATCTTATTTTCCCTGACCTAGCCTCTTTGACCTAATTCACCCATCCAACAACCCAATTCAGTCAAACAAACTCCTGTACTCATACCTAGCCTAAAACCATAATTCATCCAACCCTCGTGGCTGTGATTTTGTGGAGAGAGATCTCTTGTTTGGTAGGGCTAGCTACCAAGCTAAAATATTGGTCAGTGGTTACCTATGTTTAGAATCTTTCTCAGCCTTAGAGATCTGGTGGTGTGATAACATGGGGCACAACAATAACAATAGTGGGCTTCTATGGGGCACAACAACAAAAATATGGGGGCTACATGCACACAATAATAAAAATAAGGGGGATACACTAACAAAAACTATAATGGGGCTATATTAGTATTATAGGGACCTAACATTCCCTCTCCTTCAAAAAAAAATTGTCCTCAACGTTTGAGTAGTTCTAGATGCTTCTATATAAAATTCTTATCCTCCCATGTAGAATATTCGGCGGGTAAGTTCTTCCACTTAATGAGATACTTTGAAATTGGTCGATTTTGTAGTTGTCGGGTTCTTGTTTATGTGATTTATCCATGCTAAAATATGATTTTTCCTTCCTCATCAAGTTCTGGAAATATTGTTTGAACTGGGAGCTTGCCACTGATAACCTTCTTTAAGCATGAAACATGGAAAATTGGGTGTACTTGGGAAGATGCAGGCAACTCCAATTTGTATGCCATAGTAAAAATATTTTGCAACACCTTGTAAGGACTATAGTACTTGGGTGATAAATTTATAATCCTTCTTATCTTGCTTGAGATTTGTTTGTATGGTTGTATTTGTTAAAATACCCAGTCACCTATATCAAAACTTATTTCACTGCAATGTTGATTTGTCTGTTGTTTCATTCAATTTTGCGCCAGAGTGAGGTTATCATTTAAGAGTTGGATAACTTGTTGATGATTCTTGATGTGATCTTCCACTTCTTTAACCTTAAAATTTTCTCTTAAAGATGATGTGATGGATGGTGGATGATATCCATATAGTTCCATAAATGGGGCCATTTTTGATGCAATATGGAAGGAAGTGTTATACCACCATTCAAGCAGAGGTAACCACTTGACCCATTGTTTTTTTTTATTAGATGCAAAGCAACAATGATATCCTTCCAAACATTTGTTCATTGTCTTAGTTTTCTCGTAAAATTGAGGATGATAATATGATCTATGAGTTAATTGAGTACCAAGACAAGAAAATAATTCCATCCAAAAAATTATGGTGAAAATGGGATCTTTATCACTTACAATAATATTTGGGTTTCCATGTAGCTTTTTAATTGTTTTCGTAAATGAAGTAGCAATTGTAATGGATTTAAAAGGATGAGATAATTCACAAAAGTGTGCATACTTGGTAAGTCTCTCAACTACCACCATGATGACACTCTTTCCTTCGGACTTGGGTAAACCTATGATAAAATCCATTGATACCTCCTTCAAACACTGACTTGGAATGGATAAAGGTTGTAACAAACATGTGTTATTAATTATTTTAACTTTATTTTTTTGGAAAGCCAAACATTCCACAACAAAATTTTGAATATCAACTTTAAGGCCACCCCAAAAAAATCTTTCCTGACCTTGTGGTATGTTTTTAAAAATTTTGAGTGTCCTCCTAAAGGAGGGGTTTGCAATTCCAAAATAATATTTTATTTTAGTTGGGAAATCTTACATATATATAATCGATCTTCGTACCACGATGAGTCATTTTCCCAGATAAATGTATCTGATGTATTGGGATATTTTTGAAACTTTTGAATAATTTTCCACCCTTCTGCATTATTCCATTCCTCCCTTGCTTCAGTTATGTAGTCAGGTAGGTGTTGAAGCCCCAAAATTCGGGTCTACAACAAGGGGGATACCCACTCGGTCCGGACCTTGGTTAGCAGCTCCTTTTCCGTTTGGTGTAGTAGGTCCGACTGGGGATAATGGGACCAGTTTCCCAATTTGTGTGTGTGTGTTGAGAATAGATATTTCCTTTCTAAAAAGGTTCCTAAGTGAGATGCTTTTATTCTATTTCTAATCTAATCATATGCAAATTGTATTCTAATTAAAACAGAAATATCTAATTCTAAACTAAACCCGGGATAAAATCTTGTTTATGCGATCTAAAATGATTTTGAATAACAACTGGTAATAAATATTATTCAATTGCTATAAGAAAATAATTCAATAAAGATGAACCAATTCATATAAAAAGTTAGATGAAACAGTTGTGGAAAACATATCGCATAATAAGTTATTCATACATTAAGCATAAACAAATAGTCACCACCGTACAAAAGTGCCAAATGATAACTGAAGCATTCAAGCATCAATATATAAATAACTGAACATAAATATCACTTTTAACACAAAAGCAGAAAAATTTAAGAGATAAAAGTACCATTTATAACTGGTTCTACTCATGATCTAGAAGCAATAATGATTTATATCTTCTAAATCCAATATCTACTAAGAGTACAGAAATGCAACATCAGTAGCAGAGATTAGACACAGATATCAATAAATCTCGTTCCATTCATTCATCAAAACCTCCTCTGAGGGTGCAAAAGTGCATGTTCTGAGGATAAGTTTTTGAAAAATTTCAGGACCCTTCTCTAAATGCAAGAGAAGGGTTTAAATACTACTAACTAAATCTAATTATAGTTTATTACAAAAATTTAGGATTCGGTTTAAATGACCATCCTTTTTCTAGGCAAAGATAAAGTAAAACTAATACTAAATCTAAAACTAAATTTAACAACTAACTACTTGTGAATTTGGTCTTTGAATTTGCAAGCATCCAGCATTGATTTGAGAAGAGGGGGCTGGCCGACTTCAGATTTC
Source organism: Pinus albicaulis (assembly GCA_034641835.2). NCBI lineage: Eukaryota > Viridiplantae > Streptophyta > Pinopsida > Pinales > Pinaceae > Pinus > Pinus albicaulis. Next base: position 1,053,542,042 of record CM076581.1, read on the forward strand.
AATTGTCCCGAAAAGACGGAATCAACAAGTGTGGGCACGATCTTCTCAGCAGAATTAATGATGCAATTAAGAGTACTACATTGACTGTGTGGTTTTACTAGACAGGTCCAGTAAGAATCCCAGTTTAATTTTGTCAATCCTTGAATTGATTTTGCTTTCTCTTCCGCTTTCTGTTTCCACTCTGTTTGCAATTGTTGTGCTTGTGGTAGGTATCCCGGAATGGTTTCTGAAATTAAATTAAACTTGTGCAAATTCTCATTTACACAATCAGTAATGTTGCTCACCGCTGTAGCTACTTCCTCAGCTGCTTTTTCTGCCTCTCTGATCTATGCATCCCATTTATTGAAGAGTATTTCTTTATGGATGTCATTGATAATTGGTGCTCCTACTCTTTTTCTTTCCTCTGTCGTTTTCCATGCCAAATAATTAGTAACTCTTTCATTAGTTAAATCATAATCATGTCATAATTCTACGACATGATTAGTGATTTTATCACTTTCTTGACAAAAAGAGTTCCACTGTGAAATCTTATGGCATAATATATCTTATTGTTGCAGTAGTTGATTATTCAAAGAAATAGACTCTGAGATAAATTCTGTAAGCTTGGGGTTGTCTTTATGCATTTCTTGCATAATATGTATTTGTTTCTCTTTTTCTGCCAAGCTTTTCTGATACCCGATCTTCATTTGCTGAAACTCTTGTTGTAACTTTTCAAATTTCACCTGTGCTTCATTGTTGGCATGTGCTTGTTGCAATTGTTGTTGCAGAACTTGTATCTGATCCTCTTTTTCATTTAATAACAGCCTTACCTCATATGCTTTGTCAATAGTCGCGGAGGCATAAGCTCCTCTTATCTGAGATAATTTAGTAAGGTTTTCAGTGGGATTCCATAGTAGGATCTTTCCATAAAACATCTAATTGTTCTGCATCAGTAGAAAGCGCACTTTCTAATTTTCTCTTCTTTCTTTGCTTCCTTACTACTGATTTATGTTGCGGGCTATAGAATATATCCAGAGGAGTAATTTCCTCTATTTTAAGTACAAGCTCGGCATAAGGAGTAATAGGTATATGTTCCTTTTCTGTGACATTGCCACTTATTTCAGTAATCAAACCTTTTGCTATCTGTACAAGAGTTTGTATATTCTGTCCTTCAACATTAATCAAATCATTAAATGATTCCCATTCTTTATCTAACTGAGTGCTGATGGATGGTTGATCTACATTAAGAGGTGGGAGATTCAACTGTGGAGTAGTTGAAATCTGTTGTTGTGACAGCTCTTTTGATTGAGTTGTATCCTTGACTGAGCCTTCACTTTTATCCTGATTAGATTTTTTAGAATGTTCAGAAATTTCTTTGTCGGACTTTGACTTAGATCTTTCTGAATCTGAGCTGCCACTGAGACTGACACTAGGAGTTGGTTCCCTTGCGGGTTCCAAGCGCAAATTATCCAAAGGAATAGTTGTCAATCTTCTTTCTCTGTATACTTTAAACTCTTGAAATTCTTCTGGGGAGAACCGTGTTTGAGCTAAATTCAAAATTTCTTTAAATGAACATTTTTCTTGAAACATATCATCAAAAAGATCTTCTTCTCCATAAAATACTCTTACTTTGACAACAGTGGTGAAATCCTTGACAATACCATGCGGATCAAATAGCCTTCTCGGAAACTTAAACAATTTTAAACATGTAACATTGATTACTTCCTTAAATGCGTGACCAACATCAAATAATGAAAATGCTCCATAGGCCACAGGAAATTGTGGCCAGATGGCTTTATTTTTATCCTTTAATTCTTTTGTCAAACCTCCATCTCCACAGGTTTGATATGCAATTTCCCGAGCTATAAGTTTATCCGGAACATATAAGGGCAAAACATGAGGAGAAGCAAACCTCCCAAAAACCCTCACATAAGTAAACAGTTCTTCTCCAAACCATCTTGCGACAGGGAGAATGTCTACTTCTGCTTCAGGAGACAACCTTGGGGCATCTTTATTATACAACATTCTATACAAAGGCAACATTATGCCATGGCAAATCTTGTAAAAATGAGGAATGAATTTTAACTCCCACAATTCATTGTGATAAACATGGATGGGCAGGGGATCCTGAATTGTCCATTGCCAACCCATTAAAGGGAACTTAGAAACAAAGTAGATTGAATCCATAACATAAGCAGATAGATAAAAAGGAGGATAAATCCTCTGAGACACAGTCCGTTTAGATCGGTAATTGAAAATAGCAGTGGCTAAATTATCAGACAATATTTTGGCCCAGTCCACAATGGTAGCGTTAACAGCAGCATTCAATAGGGGAAGCCATTCAGGCAAAAACTTATTAATGTCAGGCTTTCCAAAAAGCCTACATAACATAGCAACAACAAAACAATATGGAGAAGTGAGTGAACCGGTACTGTAAATACCGTGTTTATCTTTCTTCAGTGGTTCATCTCTTCTGGACCATTCTTTAGTGCATTCCGCTAAATTGGCATTTTCCTTGGCAAATTTCTCCATAAATTGTTTGTTGTAAGTTGCCTGAGGCTCCGGCAAATGATACATAAGCCTCAAATCTTCTGGAGTAAACGACCCGATGAGCTCTTGACCTGGAGTTTTGAACTGTCTGTCTGTGATATCAGTGCTATCCAGCACCCATTTGACCATATCTGTATATGGAAGAATTCTTGGTCTTGCTGCTATCCGATGCAAAAATGAACAAGCCAGTTCTGTAAGAGATGCCTCAGAGGAATTACTTTAACCCGCAGTAGCTAAAACATCCATTACCCTTGGGTTTTCTTCTTCAAACAAATTAAACATACCCTCCCAGGTGGTGATACCAGCGTCCTTGTTGCAAGCAGTGTCTGTGTATAAGGAAGCCATCTCTTTATTTTCAGAACTTGGAGCTTTCACTTTCTTTCCCATAATGCTCTAAAAATTTCTTTGTATAGTCTCTTGTTCTTCGCGCCTACAGTTTTACGAATTAAGTGAGAATAATGACATGAGAAAGGTGACGGGATAGTTTTAAATGCTAAAGGCGTATGAAATATATTAATCAATTGTGAAATAACCCTTCGATCAAAACAAAATCCTTTTGATTAATTATTGACAATCCATTCATTAACTTGACATTAAGGCGCATTACGGGTCTCGATTTACGGAAAGATTTACTTCGTACAACGAGCTTTAAAGAATCTGCGATAATGCGATCTGCGATTTGCTTTGCAATATCGTGAAATCGCAGTATCGCAAATCGCAGCTTTCGTAAGTTGAAATCAACGCAAATCGCAACTTTCATAATTTGCAATTAGTAACATCGCGAAATTGTAATATCGCGACATCGCAATATCGCAAAATATAACATATGAAAAGTATCTGTTAATGTATTTTCTGCGATATGAGATTTGCGATAAATATTTTTCTGCATAGTTTTTTGGATCGCGTGCGATGGATGTGAAATTCAAAGAAAGGTTTTATTCTAATCTATCAAAAACTTAAGTTTATTTAAAGCTTTTTCCAAAGAAATTTCTTTAAGTCAATGATAGTGAGCTTTATTGAAAATGAAAACAAACACCAATAAATTTTTTGGATTTTAAACTAAGGGTCCCCACTTATTTAGTATTATTACTAATACTAAATAAGAAAGGGGGTTGTTGCTGGCCACAACAATTGGCGATTCTCTTGGAAGAACCAGTTATATCTGCTTTTCTTTTGAATTATCTAAACTTTTCAAAAAAGAAAATTTTCCAGAAAATCAAACTTTATTATAAAAAGACAAAGTATATTATGCTTCAATCTATGAATGATATTTTATTTCTTCTATTGATCAACTTTGACTATTCACTTCTTCAAGCTAGTCCTTGTATCTACATCAGTCATTACTTGGTTTTAAAGATAAAAACAAAAGGCTTCTCTGTAAATCAGTTTTAAATATACTCATTTGTCGTAGGTAGAGCCACTGCTGCCAGCAAGCGTCTATAGCCTCGACAGGGTTACCTGTTACCCAGCAATGATCCTGTGTCCTACTTAGAAAAATATACAATTTTCAAAGAGAAATCCATATTCACACTTATTGCTTTTATTTTATTTTTTTATCCTTAAAGAACAATGTCTTGGTTTGGTAGCCAATTTATGACAGTGCCATTCACTTGATTTATAACTTTGCTGAACAAGTTGGCTTGTGATGATACCCCTTGCCTTTCGATTGCAATAATCTTAAGTCATTGCCCTATTGTGGTATGCAGTATTAGAAAAGTTAGCAAGCTATAATATCTATGATCATGATAAGCCGACTCATGATTAGACCTCTTACTCTTTAAGTTAAAAGTGTATCATTGGATTATTCCCTGAAATTTGTAATTTTCTAGGCGGGGAGGAAGTCATTGTTTCCTTAAGATAGCTCTAGACGACAATAATAGAGTTTTTTTTTGGAAAAGAACTTTTCTACAAAGAATCTTCATTTTGTTATAGATACCTTTCATTGGACTAATATAAAACAATCTTTCACCAAAAGTTGTTTTCATTAAAATTTTCAAAGTTGAAACTAATATCATTTCTAGATTTAGAACTTTTAACTGTATCTTTGAATAATAATGATCAATATTCTATAAAGAATTCTATTTTATTAAGTGAAGAAATAAAATCTAAAAATAGTACTTGTATCTTTTTCGTGAATTCCATATATAACCATTAACAACTGGTTTTATTATGACAAACAAAGAAAACTAATCTACAAAATAAAAGAATGATCTCCTATGGAAAATATTTTTTAAGGATCTGTCCATTAATAGGTAAAGATTCTCTTTTCCCTGTTAAATCCTGTAATATAAAAGTTGATGGACCTATGATCTCTGCAATTTGGAAAGGACCAAGCCACATTCGTTGAAATTTTGTATGTTTTCCTTTTTCCTCATGAGCCTTGTCCCATTTTAGAACTAAATCTCCTATCTGAAAATCCTTTCTGGTTATCATGTTTGAATCAAAAGAAGCTTTAACTAATGCTTGATGATGAGCATGAGTTACTTTGGCTTTTTCTCGTTGTTCTTCTAACTTAATTATTTCCATCTGCCTTAGTTGTAAAGAAGAAGTTGGTTCTTCATCAATATATTGGACTAAGGCTAGAGAAGGAATTGCTAGATGAGTTAGAAGAACCACTTCTTTCCCATAAACTAAATTAAAGGGAGAAGTGCCAATAGAAGCCTTCTGCATTATTTGATCTGCCCATAAAGCATTTATTAAAGATTTATGCCAATTTTTATGATTTTGATCAATGGTTCGCTTAATGATTCTGATTAAGTTTTTATTCATGGATTTAGCTAACCCATTTCCCTGTGGATAATAATTGGCAGAGTATTTAAGTTTGAAACCTCTCTTGAGTGCAAATTCAGTCATAGCATTACCAGAAAAGTAAGATGCATTATCAAACATTAAAGCAGAAGGTAAACCAAACCTGGTGATTATGAACTGATCTATAAATTCGATGATATGCTCAGCATTAGAAGTCTTGAGAGGGACTGCTTCTACCCATTTCATAAAATAATCAGTTGCTGTAATGATATACCTATGTTGTTTAGAAGAGTGAGGAATGATCTCACCTATTATGTCCAATCCCCATTGATCAAAAGGCTGGTTTCTTTTGTCTTCCAGCTACAGTTTGAAAAATTTGGCATTTCCTTGCATAGTTATGTGAATCTTTGAATAATGTGGGCCAGTAATAGCCTGCACGGAGGATCTTATGTGTAGTAGCATCTCCAGCATAATGTCCACCTGCTGGCCCATCATGAAGTTCCTGCAAGACTTTTTCAGCTTCAGATTTCTCCAGACATCTAAGAAGAACAAAATCATAATTAATTCTAAAAAGAACATCATTTATAAGATGATATTGTTTGGCCTTCAACCTTAGAGCTCTTTTCTTGGTGTGATCGAGATTTGGAGGAGCATATCCATTCTTCAGATAAAATATGATATCAGCATATAATGATTCAACATCGTTTAGGCTTACCTCATATGTTTGTATCTCTTTAGATGGTTTTTCAGAAATAAGCGATGCTCTAGCTAGTATTTTGCAAAAACCTTGACCTCTTACAATATTTGCTGGTTTGATTTCAACATCATATTATTGTAAGGCAGTAATCCAATTGGCTCTTTTCTCACCCACATATTTTTGGACTAAAAGATTTCTTACCGCTGGAAACGACACAATGATTTTTGTATGGGTTTTGAGTAGAAAAGGTCTGAAATATTTAATTGCTTTGAAAACAGCATAAGCTTGTTTTTCCACATATGAATAATTCAATTTAGCTCCTTGTAAATTTGAACTAAAAAAGGAAATTGGAGCTTCTTCTTTGTCTTGATTTGCTTGAGTGAGTATCGCAACATAAGATTTATCAGAGGAAAATGTGTACAAAATAAAAGGATCAGAAAAATTTGGAGTTGCTAAAGATGGAGCATTGATAATTGCTTGTTTGATCAGATTGAATGCCTCATATTCATCTTTTCCCCATTTGAATTTTGCATTCTTTTTAATCATTTCTTGCAAGGGCGATACAATTCTTGAAAAATCTGGCACAAATCTTTTTACAAAATTAATCTGGCCAAGAAAAGATTGCATAGCTTTTTTGTTGTGAGGTAATGATATTTCAGAAATTTCCTTGATTCTATCAGGATCAATATGAATTCCAGATTTTGATACTATGAATCCAAGAATTTTTCCTTCACTTAATGCAAAAAAGGATTTTTTTGGATTAAATGAAATTCCATACCTCTGACAACGTTGAAAGATCTGCTTCAAATCTCTAAGATGATTGCTTCGTTTTTTGGAATATACAGTTATATCATCTAAGTAAATTACCACTGATTTGTTAACTAATCCCTTGAAAGCAATGTCCATAGCTCTCTGAAATGTGGCACCAGCATTGATCAGACCAAAAGGAATCTTTTGATATGCATAAGTGCCCCATTTGGTTCTGAATGTAGTTTTTAATTGATCAGCAGGATGGACTAACACTTGATTATATCCAGAGAAACCATCTAAGAAAGCCATTAATTCTGATCCTGCAACTTCCTGTAATATTTGCTCCATGGGAGGCAAAGGAAAATTATCTTTTTGGCAGGCTTTATTAAGATTTCGAAATTCAATACAAATTCTAATGTCTTCGTTCTTCTTTCTAATAGGAACCATATTGGAAACCCATTTAGAATGTCGAATGGGAAAAATAATCTTGGCTTTCAATAACTTATTGAGTTCAGATTTGATTTGGTTTTCTAGATTGGGGTGGATCTTTCTCAACTTCTGTTGGACAGGTTTTTCATCATTGATCATTGGGATAGTATGTTGGATGATAGAAGTGTCATAAGTTTTGAGTTCATCGTAGTTCCAAGCAAAAACACTTTTATATTGTTTTAAAAGATGAACGTATGCTAACTTTTCTTCAGGAGCTAGGCCAAGGCCTAGGTTGATATTCTGTGGTTTGGTATCAGTTCCTAGATTTACTAATTCATAATTTAAAGTCGAACTTTGCAGTTTTGAATTGGTAGATCTTTTAAATCGATATTTCAAATCATAAAGGTCTTCTAACTTGACTACTGATTTCGGCATAGCATTATTGGTGCTATCTTGGAGCAATTGTTTGTCATGTTGGTCTTCATCAATTATCTGATTGGTGTAAGATCCTTCAGATGTGAGAAAATTTACAATATCAGGATCATCTTTTAAAATCTTCCAATTGGTAACATTATCAGGAATCGAGGGTCTAAAGATTAATTCAATTGAAAATCGATCAGGACTAAAGTCTTCTGCAGGAATGAGCTTGGAAGCTACATTAGCTAGGAGGTCTGAGCTAGCATTCTAAATTCTGGGAATTGATGAAATATTAAATGCTATAAAATGTTCAGTCAGATCTTGGACTAAAGATTGATAATGCTTTAAATGACCTGATAAACAATGTATAGTATTGCGTACCTGTTTAATTACAATTTCCGAATGTCTGAAAACTTGTAAATATTTGATGTCTAATATGATTGCTTTGTATAATCCTTGGACTAAAGCCTCGTATTCTGCGGTGTTATTAGTGCAATCGAATTCAAGTCTGCAAGTTAGCATAATTTTGTTTCCCTCTGGACTAACCAAAACGCATCCTGCTCCTGCTCCTTCATTAGACTTAGAACCATCAAAAAATAGTTTCCAAAATAAAGATTTATTTACAGGAGTATCTACAAAATTAATACATTTAGAACTATCTGTTTGAGAAAAATTTTCCATTTGGGATAAAACATAATGTTCTAAATAAGGTGAAGTATGAGCATTGAAATTTCCTAAGAAAGAATCAACTGAATAATTGCCAATGATAATACTGTTGTATGCAATTGGTTCATTCTCTCCTTCCAATTCTGTTACTATGTATTTCTGATGTTTTTCTCGTTCAACCTTTATCTGATTTGGTTTACCATTGTAAGGAAGCCACATATGCGACCAATCAGTCGTAAAATATCCATGAAGTTTTTCTGACCAATCTCTGCTAAGAATTAAGCCATAAAATTCTGGAATATCTGCAACTAAAATATCAATGACTTGACATACCTTTGGATTTGATGACAGCCTTATGGTAACCTGATTTAATTCGCCAATTACTTCAACTTGCGATCGATCAAGCTGGACTATGCGCACAGCAGATTTTTGTGGTTGAATTTTTAGCTTTGCACATATTGATTTTGGTAGAATATTAGATGAAGCTTCAGAATCCACTAAACAATTATGCAAATTTTTATTGAAAACTTCATAAGTAAGAAGAAATGGAAGAGTATGAGATCTCGACCTTTCTCCAATTAAAGTGATATTTTCTAGATCAAATTTACTAATCGCATTAGCTGGAGGTCTTCCCATCTCATTTGAAGCTTGAGAAATCACAGGATCAGGCAAAGGTTTTTCTGGTACAGCATGTAATTCTTTCAAAAGTACCTTTTGTTGGTGTTTTAACTTGATCAATTCATAAAAATTGATGTTAGCCCTAGTCTTCTTCATGTCTTCTATGATATTGTACTCCATTTCATTTGGAACAATCAATGTTCTCGATGGAGTTGATGAATCTGTCTGGACTGGGCTGGATTGAATTGCTTTAGATGTCGTTTTCTTGGGTGCAACTTTATCTTTATTCAATGACCTTGCGCTCTTTGACTTAGGAGTAGATTGAGGAGGATCAAGTTGGTTTCTACTTCGAGTGCTAACTGGGGATGCTTCTTGATCTTCCTCATCTGGGAGGATGAAATCCCACATACCTTGTACTTCTACGACTTCTTCTTCATCAGTATTTTCTTCAGTAGCAGTTTCTTCTTCTTCTTCTTCTGATTTAGCATTAGCAATGGCATTTGGTGGCTTTGGATCAGTTGAAGGATTTCTTCTAAAAGGCTTGAAATTTTTTTTAGAAGATGTTTCTGCCACTTGTTTCTTAATGTCAACCATTTCGTTAGACATGGTTTTCAAAAAATTTTGCAATCCTTCTAAATCAAATGGATATTTTGATTGCTTTTTCTTGGGGTCTTCCTTGAAATTAACCTTCTTGCATTTTCGTTCTTCTATCGAATTTTTCTTTTCGAAGGCTATGATACGTTTCTCTACTGCTATTGCTTCCTTCATATTGTCTGCTAAGGTTTTTTTGTTAGCCCTATCAACGAAGATTGCTATGTTTGATGGTAAAGCAGAAATGTAACATTCACTTCGCACTTCTTCACTAGGCTTGGAAGCAGTAGGAATTTTGTTTAACAATTTATTGAAACGTGAATTGAAATCCTTGACAAGTTCCTTTGAGTTAGCTCTAAGATTAGATAGATCATTGATCAATGTTGCTGTAGACCTGTCATCACCAAATTTAGTCAAAAATTGATCTTGAAAGATATCCCAAGTAGTGATGGATCCAGATGGTAATGAAAAATACCGTGATCCAGCTGCTCCTTGTAAGGTATAGGGAAACAGTCGGACAACAACATCTTCATTAGTAACTCCATTAAGATTTATAGACAGCATAAAATTGTTTATATGTTCTTCTGCTAACATGCTTGCTTCAGGATTAAACTTAGGCAGCCATTTTTCAGGGTGGGTTGGTAACTGACTCAAGGGTGCAGGCATTAAGACTGCCCCTGGATTATTCCATGGCATTTGAGCCATCGCTGAACTACTAACAGAGGAAACTGTAGAAGATGATATTTGTGATTGAGAAGATGAGGATATTATAATTGCAGATGATTGAGAAGGTGATGTGGAAGTTCCAGTGGAGTGAGGGACAATGGTCTGAAGTGGAGGGGTGGATGGTTGGCTTCGTGGTGAAGAAGTCGAGATGGATGATGATGAGGAAAGAGTCTCGCTGTCAGACCCTTTAGGTGATTTCCTAACTCTCTTCCTTGTAGGTAGAGGTAACTCAGTTGGCTGAATGCCAAGCTTTTCACTCTGTAATCTGGTAAGAGGATGAGCAGGATTATATTGTGAAATTACACTGCCTTGAGATTTATCAGATCTTTGAGGTGATATTGAAAATCGCTAAAGTTTATGAATCAAAGATTCAACTTCAGGAGGTTCAATAGCAGATTCTTCTGAAAAGTCAGGGTTTGTAGCAATGTTTGTTCTTTTTGTGACTTCTGGCTCTAGATTTACAATTTCTGAGTACAATGGAGAAGTCGGGGGAGATGGTGAGGGTGTTTTACTCTCAGAATGGTATTTAGATTTAGATTTACTTTCCATTCATAGTTCGTGGCCCTCCTTCTAGCGCCAAATATGTTGAAGCCCCAAAAATCGGGTCTACAACAAGGGGGATACCCACCCGGTCCAGACCTTGGTTAGCAGCTCCTTTTCCGTTTGGTGTAGTGGGTCCGACTGGGGATAATGGGACTAGTTTCCCAATTTGTGTGTGTGTGTTGAGAATAGATATTTCCTTTCTAAAAAGGTTCCTAAGTAAGATTATTTTATTCTATTTCTAATCTAATCATATGCAAATTGTATTCTAATTAAAACAAAAATATCTAATTCTAAACTAAACCCGGGATAAAATCTTGTTTATGCGATCTAAAATGATTTCGAATAAAAACTGGTAGTAAAGATTATTCAATTGCTATAAGAAAAGAATTCAATAAGGATGAACCACTTCATATAAAAAGTTAGATGAAACAGTTGTGGAAAACATATCGCATAATAAGTTATTCATACATTAAACATAAACAAATAGTCACCACCGTACAAAAGTGCCAAATGATAACTAAAGCATTCAAGCATCAATATATAAATATCTGAACATAAATATCACTTTTAACACAGAAGCAGAAAAATTTAAGAGATAAAAGTACCATTTATAACTTGTTCTACTCATGAGCTAGAAGTAATAATGATTTATATCTTCTAAATCCAATATCTACTAAGAGTACAGAAATGCAACATCAGTAGTAGAGATTAGACACAGATATCAATAAAGCTCGTTCCATTCATTCATCAAAACCTCCTCTGAGGGTGCAGAAGTGCATGTTCTGAGGATAAGTTTTTGACAAATTTCAGGACCCTTCTCTAAATGCATGATAAGGGTTTAAATACTACTAACTAAATCTAATTATAGTTTATTAAAAAAATTTAGGATTCGGTTTAAATGACCGTCCTTTTTCTAGGCAAAGATAAAGTAAAACTAATACTAAATCTAAAACTAAATTTAACAACTAACTACTTGTGAATTTGGTCTTTGAATTTGCAAGCATCCAACATTGATTTGAGAAGAGGGGGCTGGCCGACTTGAAATTTCAATTGTCCCAAAAAGACGGAATCAGCAAGTGTGGGTGCGATCTTCTCAGCAGAATTAATGATGCTATTAAGAGTACTGCATTGATTGTGTGGTTTTACTAGATAGGTCCAGTAAGAATCCCAGTTTAATTTTGTCAATCCTTGAATTGATTTTGCTTTTTCTTCCGCTTTTTGTTTCCACTCTGTTTGCAATTGCTGTGCTTGTGGTAGGTATCCTGGAATGGTTTCTGAAATTAAATTAACCTTGTACAAATTCTCATTTACACAATCAGTAATGTTGCTCGCCGCTGTAGCTGCTTCCTCTGCTGCTTTTTCTGCCTCTCTGATTTGTGCATCCCATTTATTGAAGAGTATTTCTTTATGGCTGTCATTGATAATTGGTGCTCCTACTCTTTTTCTTTCCTCTATCTTTTGCCATGCCAAAATAATTAGTAACTCTTTAATTAGTTAAATCATAATCATGTCGTAATTCTACGACATGATTAGTGATTTTATCACTTTCTTGACAAAAAGAGTTCCACTGTGAAATCTTCTGGCATAATATATCTTGTTGTTGTAGCAGTTGATTATTCAAAGAAATAGACTCTGAGATAAATTCTGTAAGCTTGGGGTCATCTTTATGCATTTCTTGCATAATCTGTATTTGTTTCTCTTTTTCTGCCAAGCTTTTCTGATACCCGATCTTCATTTGCTGAAACTCTTGCTGTAACTTTTCAAATTTCACCTGTGCTTCATTGTTGGCATGTGCTTGTTGCAATTGTTGTTGCAGAACTTGTATCTGATCCTATTTTTCATTTAATAACAGTCTTACCTCATATGCTTTTTCAATAGTCGCGGAGGCATAAGCTCCTATTATCTGAGATAATTTAGTAAGGTTTTCAGTGGGATTCCGTAGTAGGATCTTTCCATAAAACATCTAATTGTTCTGCATCAGTAGAAAGCGCACTTTCTAATTTTCTCTTCTTTCTTTGCTTCCTTACTACTGCTTTATGTTGCGGGCTGTAGAATATATCCAGAGGAGGAATTTCCTCTATTTTAAGTACAAGCTTGGCAGAGGGAGTAATAGGTATATGTTCCTTTTCTGTGACATTTCCACTTATTTCAGTAATCAAACCTTTTTTTGTCTGTATAGGAGTTTTTATATTTTGTCCTTCAACATTAATCAAATCATTAAATGATTCCCATTCTTTATCCAACTGAGTGCTGATGGATGGTTGTTGTACATTAAGAGGTGGGAGATTCAACTGTGGAGTAGTTGAAATCTGTTGTTGTGACAGCTCTTTTGATTGAGCTGTATCCTTGACTGAGCCTTCACTTTTATCCTAATTAGATTTTTTAGAATGTTCAGAAATTTCTTTTTTCAGACTTTGACTTAGATCTTTCTGAATCTGAGCTGCCACTGAGACTGACACTAGGAGTTGGTTCCCTTGTGGGTTCCAAGCGCAAATTATCCAAAGGAATAGTTGTCAAGCTTCTCTCTCTGTATACTTTAAACTCTTGAAATTCTTCTGGGGAGAACCGTGTTTGAGCTAAATTCAAAATGTCTTTAAATGAACATTTTTCTTGAAACATATCATCAAAAAGATCTTCTTCTCCAGAAAATACTCTTACTTTGACAACAGTGGTGAAATCCTTGACAATACCATGCGGATCAAATAGCCTTCTCGAAAACTTAAACAATTTTAAACATGTAACATTGCTTACTTCCTTAAATGTGTGACCAACATCAAATAATGAAAATGCTCCGCAGGACACAGGAAATTGTGGCCAGATGGCTTTATTTTTATCCCTTAATTCTTTTGTCAAACCTCCGTCTCCACAGGTTTGATATGCAATTTCCCGAGCTACAAGTTTATCCAGAACATATAAGGGAAAAACATGAGGAGAAGCAAAGCTCCCAAAAACCCTCACATAAGTAAACAGTTCTTCTCCAAACCATCTTGCGACAGCGAGAATGTCTACTTCTGTTTCAAGAGACAACCTTGGGGCATATTTATTATACAACATTCTATACAGAGGCAACATTATGCCATGGAAAATCTTGTAAAAATGAGGAATGAATTTTGACTCCCACAATTCATTGTGATAAACATGGATGGGCAGGGGATCCTGAATTGTCCATTTCCAACCCATTAAAGGGAACTTAGAAACAAAGCAGATTGAATCCATATCATAAGCAGATAGATAAAAAGGAGGATAAATCCTCTAAGACACGGTCTGTTTAGACCGGTAATTGAAAATAGCTGTGGCTAAATTATCAGAAAATATTTTGGCCCAGTCCACAATGGTAGCGTTAACAACAACATTTAATAGGGGAAGCCACTCAGGCAAAAACTTATTAATGTCAGGCTTTCCAAAAAGCCTACATAACATAGTAGCAGCAAAATAATATGGAGAAGTGAGTGAACCGGTACTGTACATACCGTGTTTATCTTTCTTCAGTGGTTCATCTCTTCTGGACCATTCTTTAGTGCATTCCGCTAAATTGGCATTTTCCTTGGAAAATTTCTCCATAAATTGTTTGTTGTAAGTTGCCTGAGGTTTCGACAAATGATACATAAGCCTCAAATCTTCTGGAGTAAACGACCTGATGAGCTCTTGACCTAGAGTTTTGAACTGTCTGTCTGTGATATCAGTGCTATCCAGCACCCATTTGACCATATCTGTATATGGAAGAATTCTTGGTCTTGCTGTTATCCGGTACAAAAATGAACAAGCCAGTTCTGTAAGAGATGCCTCAGAGGAATTACTTGAACCCGCAGTAGCTGAAACATCCATTACCCCTGGGTTTTATTCTTCAAGAAAATTAAACATACCCTCCCAGGTGGTGATACCAGCGTCCTTGTTGCAAGCAGTGTCTGCGTATAAGGAAGCCATCTCTTTATTTTCAGAACTTGGAGCTTTCTCTTTCTTTCCCATAATGCTCTAAAAATTGCTTTGTATAGTCTCTTGTTCTTCGCGCCTGCAGTTTTACGAATTAAGTGAGAATAATGACATGAGAAAGGTGACAGGATAGTTTTAAATGCTAAAGGCGTATGAAATATATTAATCAGTCGTGAAATAACCCTTCAATCAAAACAAAATCCTTTTCATTAATTATTGACAATCCATTCATTAACTTGACATTAAGGCGCATAACGGGTCTCGATTTACAGAAAGATTTACTTCGTACAATGAGCTTTAAAGAATCTGCGATAATGCGATCTGTGATTTGTTTTGCAATATTGCGAAATCGCAGTATCACAAATCGCAGCTTTCATAAGTTGAAATCATCGCAAATCGCAACTTTCAAATCATCGCAAATCGCAACTTTCGTAATTTGCAATTAGTAACATCGCAAAATTGTAATATCGTGACATCGCAATATCGCGAAATCGAAATATCGCAAAATATAACATATGAAAAGTATCTGTTAATGTATTGTCTGCGATATGCGATTTGCGATAAATATTTTTCTGCATAGTTTTTTGGATCGCGTGCGATGGATGTGAAATTCAAAGAAAGGTTTTATTCTAATCTATCAAAAACTTAAGTTTATTTAAAGCTTTTTCCAAAGAAATTTCTTTAAGTCAATGATAGTGAGCTTTATTGAAAATGAAAACAAACACCTATAAATGTTTTGGATTTTAAACTAAGGGTCCCCACTTATTTAGTATTATTACTAATACTAAATAAGAAGGGGGGTTGTTGCTGGCCACAACAGTAGGATAATCGAAATGGCATAGAGAAATGCTTCCACATCCTCGTCTCTTCTCGAGAGTGCCTCTACAACAACATTTTTCTTCCATTTTTTGTAGACGATTTAAAAGTCATAACCCAACATATTAGTGACACGTTTTTTCTACTCTTCTAAAGATAATCTTTGTTCCAAAAATTATTTAAGACTATCATGATCTTTTTTTACTTTGAAGTGTCTTCCCATTAGGTAAGGGTTTCATTGATTCAGGGAATGTAGTATTTCCAACAATTCCTTCTCGTAAATAGGTTTGTGTAAATACATTCCCTTGATTGGATGAATTTCAAAAGAAATGGGTATTATTGCATTAAAACAACACCAATTCCATTTTCTGAGGCCTCACATTCCACCATAAAGGTTTTTCTGAATTCTGGAGTAGCTAAAACCAAATCTTGGCACATTTCCTCTTTAAGATGTTCAAAGGAATTAGTCGCTTCTGGAGTCCAAAAAAACGCATCTTTCTTCAGTAATTTTGTTATATTTGTTGATAATTTCACATAATTCTTAAAAAAATTGTGATAACACACTGTCAACCAGAGAAATATTCTAGGATGCTTTAGGGTTGTTGGAATTTTCCATTCCTTGACGGATTTAATTTTCTTAGGATCTACCTTAACACCCTCATGAGATACAAAATGACCCAAATATTCCACCTCCTATACCCCAAAGAAAAATTTGGAGGTTTTTGCATACAATTTTTTATCCTCCAATACTTTGAGCACCCTGTCAACATGTTGAACATGATCCTTCCAAGACTTTTTATAGATTAATCATCAAAAAATACTAACACAAAATTTTCAAGGAATTGAAAATGGATTTCATCAAAACTTGAAATGTGGAAGGTGCATTAGTAAGGCCAAAAGGCATTACCAAAAATTCATAATGACATCCATGAGTTCTGAATGTTTTTTCTGGAATGTCTTCAGTCTTCATTCTAATTTTATATAATCCAAAAAGAAGATCCATCTTGGTGAAGTAAATTGTTCCATGTAATTCATCCAAGAATTCCTCAATGATGAGAATGGGAAATTCATATTTAATAGTGAGCTTGTTTATCTCTCTATAATATGGACACATATGTGATTATCCATCCTTCTTGTGTACCAATACTCCTGGAGAAGAGAAATAACTTTTGTTAGGTTGAATTATACTTCCCTCTAGCATTTTTGCAACCATACATTCAATTTCACTCTTTTGGGCATAGGGAAATATGTAAGGTTTGATGTTTGGAGGAATGCTTACCAGACTAAATTGAATGGCATTATCATGATCATGAATAGATGGGATGCCTTTTGGGGTCTCAAATACCTTGGAATGATTATCCAAGATTCTTGAAGATCTGGAGAAATAGATGATTTTGATGTTTGAACATCTAGTGGGCATAATTGTGCAATTATGCTCTTTGTTCTTTCTTCAAAAGCTTTGTCATTCCATTAGAGCTAATTATATTCCTTGGTTTCCCTATGATACCTCTTAATTAAATTTCCTTTCCTTCCTAGGAAAATTTCAAGAAAATTTCTTGAAAATTAAAATCTATCGTCCCCAAAGGTTCTAACCATTGGAATGGAAATAATTGGACAATTTAATACATATTCCTCCATGGTTTTATTGATATTATGACACTCCCTTGAGCAATTTATAGTTCCTACATTTGCAACCATCATTTGACACTCTAGTGTTGGATATAGGAAGCAATTCAATTCCTTGGCTACCTTACAATGAATAAAATGGTGGGTACTACCAAAATCAATCAAAACTCTTACCTTTTTTTTCTTGATATATCCTTCTATCTTGAGAGTTTGATGTGGGGTAATTACTTCCAATGAATTACAATATATGGTCAGATTCATTTCTTCTTTCTCTGGGGTTTGGTTCCAGGTGTATATCCTCTTATTTTGATGTTTCTAGTTACTTTTCTTCCTCCTCTTCACAATATATATAAAATAAATACTTCTCAGTACACTATGACCCTTAGTATATTTTCTATCACAATTGTAACAAAGCCCTTTTTCTTGTTTTTACTCTAGTTTTTGTGATGTAAACCTTGTAGGTTGTGGGAAGCTAGGAGAAACAACACTTCCATATTTATAGTTTTTAGTGGTATGCTTCCTTGTTTCCATAATTTTTCTTTCAATTTTTCTTGCCACCTTGAATTCCTTCTCCAATGAATTAGGTTCCCGAAGATGAACCTCATGTTGGATGTTATCCTTTAAAGTCCTTATGAAGACATAAATTCTATGCTCCTTTGGAATATGATTAACCCTTATATTCAATCTTTGGAAGTCCACAATGTGCTCTAGCATGGAACCCTTTTGTTTGAGATTTATCAATTGGATAAAGAGGGTATTACTCTTTGTATCCTCGTAATGTGCTACCAATTCTTCTATAAAAATTGTCCAAGTGAAAATATATTTACGAGAACAAAGCCATCGATACCAAACAAACTGACTTTGTTCTAAATACAAATTTCCAATGTGCACTTTTTGTGTGTGTGGCACATCATATACATAAAATAATTTCTCCATATGTAGTATCCATGATACCGGATCCTGGCCATCAAACTTCATCATATCTATCTTTGGAATGTGGTGGGTCTTAAACCCAATGTTGGAGTCTCTAAAATCATATTTCATAATCCTCTTGTGTTCAACCTAATTTTCATGGAGTACCTTGTCACCACTAGGAAGCATTTCTTGTAACAACTTTGTCAAGCCTTTATTCAAACCTTCAATGTCTGATTTTAAAAAATTCTTCAAACCATCCATCCTAGCTTCCATGTCTACTTTTAAATCATTCTTCAAATCTTCCATGTTTCCTCTCATTTTTTCTTTTGAACCATCCATCTTAGCTTCTAGTTCATTTTTGGTTACTCTTTGTGAGAGGTAAATTTGTTGCACATGGTATTGTATTTCTTCCTCTTCTTCATACATCGTAGTAGAGCTTTCTGGTTGCTTACTAGGTGTATCAATTTTTTTGTTTCGAGGAATTTTGGAATCAAATAACTATATCTATGCTTCACTATTCCCTTCAAATCACTTCAAAATGATTTTTCAAACAAAATTTACTCAAAATTTTAAGAAAAATACACACTTTTTTCTTGATTTTAGGATATTTAACTTGAAACTATTGTATCTCTATAATTTTAGTCTCCCGAGGACTGAAATTTCTTCCTTTGGTATCCTTTTCAGTCTTCTTTCCAATTCCACAAGTCAGACCAAGATTGAAATATTTAAGAAAAAGTTATGCCAAATCTCCAAATATGACCTTATTATGGACTGGTTCAGTGGTGCGAACTTGTACGAGATTCCACGTGTCATGTTTTTTCCCTGGGTCCTGAAATTGATACAAGAGAAACTGCAATCTGCATAATTTCAGCCACGTTTTATGAAATTCAAATACGATGACCGAAGAAAAAGTTATGACGATTTTATCTAGGACACCTATTTGAGACTGAAATCTAGAGTTTGCAAAAACCCTAACTTCTTCGGACCATATATAAGAAAATATAGAGAACAAGGATCTGAATTTTTTACATGAAGTTCAAAAAGATTTCCACTCCAAGTGATAAAAATTTCAGCATGTGAAGCCCCATATAAAGAAACTTTTAGCTAAAATTCCAATATGGCTTCTTTGAAGTAGAAAAACCCTAGAATCCCAAGCTCTCATACCAAATGTTATGTAACTAGCTCACAAACTAGAACAAGAAATAAGCCTCTTCAACGGGGAAACCTCCTTATACTTCACATAAATGAACAATTCTTGGATGATACAAATGAAAATTCCTCCTTGGTATATACAAGAGTATAAGGGGTCACAATATAATCAGAGCCTACATAACAATAATAATGTAAGTGCACAACAATAAAAATAGTGGGATTCTATGGGGCACGACAATAACAATATGGGGGCTACATGGGCACAATAATAACAATAAGTGGGCTACACTAAAAATAACAATAAGAAGGCTATCCTAGTATTATAGGGACCTAACACATTTGGTCTAAAGAATGCACAACCAATTTTTTCAAGGATAGTGGTGGAGGCATTCAAGGAATTTATTCACAAATTTATAGAAGCATATCTAGATGACTGAACAATGTTCATTTTATTGAAAAAACACATTGAAGTGTTTCTCCTAATGCTAAACATGTGCAAACAGTTATAAATTTCTTTAAATATCAGGAAGTGTATATTTTTCACTCCTTTTTGCATTATGTTGGGGAATGTCGTTTGTAAGCAAGGGTTTTTGGTAGACCTAGCCAAAATTGTTTTCATAGGGGATCTACCACTGCCTACCTTAGTGTGATAGTTACGGTCAACCTTGGGGCATAAGGGATACTACTAAAAGTTCATTCAAGGATATAATGCTAAGATCACAACACCCATGGAAAGATTATTGAAGAAGGGTGTGGAATTATGGTGGACCGAGGAGCGTCAACATGTCTTGTACACTTTCAAGGAGAAGATAGAGTATGAACCTATTCTAGTATTTCCAGACTAAAGTAAATAGTTCCACGTACATGCCGATGCATCTTCTATCGCATTGGGAGTGATCTTGGCTCGACCGAGAGAATGAGAGGTTGATCACCCTATCACCTTTTCCAATCACAAACTATCGACTACAGAGCAAAACTATGTCATCACAGAAAGAGGGGTTGTCGATGGTGTAAACCCTCCAAATATTTAGGAACTATTTGTTGGAAGAAAAATTCAATTTGTATGTCAACCATTCTGTCATAAAGTACCTGGTCAACATGCCTGTGTTGGGGGGGGGCGGGGGGGAGTATTTGAAGGTGGCTGCTATATATCCAATAATATGATTTTCAGGTAGTGGTTAAACCCAAGAAACTAAATTTGGGGCCCGATCATCTATCTCGTCTAACTTGGGGTGCAGAAATGTAGAACTTGGAGGATAAATTTCCGGAAGTTCAGTTGTTCACAATAACTATGGTGGATGACTACTTCGTGAAGATTGCACAATTTTTTAGCACTGGGACAACGTTGGAAGACTATACAGTGGTGCAAAAGATGCAGTTAGTGGTAAAAGTGGTAGATTACCGATTAATTTCCGGAGCATTGTATAAACTAGGAGCAGGTGAAATTATGCTAAGATGCCTTATGGAGCACAAGCTACCGATGGTCTTGGCAGAAGTGTATGCAGGATTTGTAGGAGGACACTATGCAGGATGACTTACAACACAAAATATTCTCCACATTGGATTGTGTTGACCTACCATTCATGTTGATGCTAAGTAGTTTTGTAGGACATGTGATGTGTACCAGTGAGTGGTAAGATCATCCAAATGAGATGAAATTCCTCTAAATCTGCAACTCATGTTGAAACCATTTGACAAGTGGTCCATCAATTTTGTTGGACCAGTTGACCCACCCACAAGGAGGACTGGTGTGTAGTACATTATCACCACTAAATATTAATTGACCAGATGGTATGAGACTATGTCAATAAAATATTGTGATGCAAAGACTTCTACACGGTTTATGTTCGAAAATGTTGTGACCAGATTTGGATGTCCAAGAATTTTGATGAATGATCAGGGGACGCACTTCTTGAAAAAACTATAATTTTTCTAATGAAGGATTTGTTAATTTGGAAACTCAGTGACAAATTCAAACTATTGCATTAAATTCCTCTTTCCTAGAGGACCAAAATTTACCTTTGAAGCACTTGATTTAGACATGGGAAAGTGTATTTTTGAAGTGAAGCCCACAATTGCACAAATTTTCAAGGTCATCCAAAGAACAAATTTCCCCTCCAAGGTTGCATATAAATACAAGTGACCTCAAGCTCATTTTTACATCACATCAACACATTATTCTTCTCTCTCTTGATCTATTTGGTTCGTACAGGTCTAAGGCAACAAAATTTCCTTCACACATCTGAGGATCTTGGAGGCTAGGTTGAATTTATGCGTTAAATTTCTATAGCTAAACAATTTGACCAAGTTTAACTTCATGTTTTGACTTTCTTTGAGTGGTAAAATTATGATTTTTAGAGGCCGAGTTGATTGGTATTACGATCGAGAAAATATGGGTATTTTGATAAGGCATTGACTTCTGAATTGATCGTAGTAAATCGTAGATTTGACCGAATGGAATTATCTCTCCTTCGATTAGACTTTTGTTGACTATTTTGGGATGATTTTGACCAGAAAGGAAGGCTAGTTTTATGGGTTTTAAATTGATCTAATAAGGGATTGTTTTGATTGTTGACTACTGATAGTTGACTGGCTACGACACACATTATTGTTGTTGACTTAGACAGACTTGCACTGGAGCTAAATTTTGTTGACTCTCTCTCTCTCTCTCTTGTTTTTTATTTGGATATTTTCTTGGCATATTGACATACTTGGATATTGGATATTGGATATTGGATAGTAAATTATTCACTTTGAATCTTGGATGATGTACTCTCTCTGTTGAACATTTGAATCCAAACTAATAGTAGAATATTTCCAAAGTTTTTTTTCCCTTTGTGGTGTTTTTCCCTTTTCATTGACCAAATATTATGTCTCTTATCTCCTGGTTTTATTTCATTGTGCATTTTTATAATTGTTCTATATACTATTTCTCTACTTTCAATGGCTAATTGAAGAAGTGAAATTGTAATTTAGATGCTATTGGAAATTGTTGAAGTAATAAATGCAGCATAGAACAATTCTTGATGAAAAATTAACATGGTATCAAAGTTGAGGTGAAGACAATCCCAAGAGACATAGAGCAAGAACATCCATTCTCTAGAAGTTGAATTTTGGTTTGGTAAAAAATTTCTACCTCATACTTCCAGGACAATGAAAAGTTTGATGATGCATCTTCCTTTCAAGCTTGGAAGACCAGGATCAATGTCAACTTAGATTAGTATGATATCATGGAATATGTGGAAGGAAATATTTTAGCACCTCTAAAAAATTATCCCCAAGCTGTCAAATCCAAGTACAAGAAAGGTGCGATCAATGCTAAGGAGATCATTATTTACTATTTAATATATCATCTACTTGTTTATATTTCTTCTTTGAAGACATCCAAGGAAATGTACGATAAGATTGTGGGAATGTATGAAGTGAACTATTTGAGCCACATTATGGACTTGAAAAATCAACTCAAGGAATCTAATATGCAAAAGGGAGAGACTATACAATCGTTTTGCATGAGAATCACTGAAATCAGGGATCAACTCTAGAATGCTCAATAAATTGTACCTGACAGGAAATTAGTGATGAATTCCCTTAGTGGTCTCCCTTCATCATGGGGCATGTTCATTAATTCTATCAATAATAGAGAAAGGATCCCTACTTTTGATGAGCTACTTTCTCTATGTAATCAAGAGGAAATATTGATGATATGTAGTGGAAGAATTCAAAGGCCAAATGAAGGATATCCTAATTCCTTTCTTGCTCAAGGGAAAAATAATAACAAGAAGAAAGGAAAGGGAAATCCATCTAATGCAAGAATACCTCCTCAAGCCAACTGAGACTGCAAGGGCTAAAGAAGACGAGATAGAGATGTTGAATGTTACAATTTTCATCAAAAGGGTCACTATACTCAATATTTCCCTAAAAAGAGTGATTCTCCATGAAGAAACACTTTAAGGTCCTATAACAATAATTGTGTCTACAACAAAAACATCTCATATGATAGAAGAGATGGAATACAGAATGACAAAAGAAGAAGAGACTCTCTTGATGATCATGAAGAAAGTTATTATCCATAAAATAGGTCAAGAAATCCCAGGTATGGAAGTAATGTTACTAATCAATCTGAATGTATCCTTATTTATGCTCTTTCTAGTTCCTCTAATCTATATATTTGGGATAGTTGGTTTGCTGATAGTGGGGCCTCTCACCATTTCTCTCGGTATAAGCATTAGAGAAATTTTGAGTTCTAAAATGGGCCTCGAAACAAAAATGTACAACCAAAATAAAATTTATAATAAAAAATAGGATTCAAGATGATGATGTCAACCATGGGGGATGATTCACCATTTTTGGAGTAAAAAAGTAAAAATATTAAAAAATAAAAAATAAAAAACTACTTTTTCAGCTCAAATTTTCAACTTATCTCCATACGGTTTTAATCAAATTTTGAGCAGAAGCACTCATTGGATGCGAAATTTAATTCCTCATATCCAAGTATTACCCATGTTGCATTCTTTAGATGGACCCTACTACATGAAAAATGAGAAAAACATGAAAAATGTGATTATGAGGAATTAAATTCAGCATCCAACGAGTGCTCCCGCTCGAAATTTGAGTAAAACCTTAGGGAGACAAGTTTAAAATACAAGTTGAAAAATTAGTTTTTTCCTTTTTCCCTCTAAAATTTGATGATGTAATCTATTTTTATTTTATTATTTCCACTGTTATTTTATACTATTCCTTAGTACACCCATTTTAGACCTAAAAAATTCTCTAATGGAAGTTCTCTCTAATTTGGTAAAGAGGGAGTCATGTTTGAAGATTATTCTTGGAGATAACTCCACTTATCCCGTCAAAGGATTTGGGTCTATCAAATTTCACTTGGACTCTGGGGAATCTATTTTGCTTCATGAAGTGTTATATGTGTCGGGATTGAAGAAGATTTTGGTATCCATATCTGCTTTGGAAGACAAAGGAATGAGGGTTGATTTCATCAAAGGAAATTACTTGGCTTGGTTGATCCCCTATGAGAGATGCTTTCACATTGGTATCTAGATTTGAAGGACTCTATAGAGTCATTGGAACACCTCTTCTAGCAATGATCCATGATACAAATCATCAAAGCAAGCTATGGCATTGAAGGCTAGCTCATCTTCACTATGAAGCACTTCCTAAATTGAAGAAGTTACTTTCTGGGATTCCTGATGTTCAAGCTCATCATGATGGAGTATGTCCAAGGTGTGCCAGTGGAAAGAAGACAAGGGACCATTCCCCTCTAGCGAGAACAAGACAAAAGACATCCTCCATATCATTCATTTTGATATGTGTGGTCTGATGCTCGTACACTCATTTAGTGGAAATCTCTATTACATTACTTTCATTGATGATTTCTCAAGAAAGACATGGATATATTATCTGAAGCACACTGATGAGGCCTTTGAAATGTTCGAGTTCAAAGCTTTTGGTCGAAAATCAAATAGGGAAGAAAATTAAGATCTTCAGTGCTGACAATGGTGGGGAATGCATCTCAAATGAATTTATAGGCTTTTGCAAAAAGGAAGGTATAAAAAAGGAGATTATTGTTCCCTACAATCCCGAACAAAATAGAGTAGTTGAGAGAGAACCAGTCTATTGTAGAAGTTGCCTGAGCCATGCTCCATGATAAAAATATGTCGAAGTTCCTTTTGGGAGAGGCAACAAATACAACGATATATGTTGAAAATACGCCTCATCAAGATTTGGACAACAATACCCCCGAAGAAGTATTCACA
This sequence comes from Pinus albicaulis, assembly GCA_034641835.2. Taxonomy (NCBI): domain Eukaryota; kingdom Viridiplantae; phylum Streptophyta; class Pinopsida; order Pinales; family Pinaceae; genus Pinus; species Pinus albicaulis. The sequence goes on from CM076581.1 coordinate 1,053,566,963, forward strand.
GGTGTCAAGCCTGACATTGGTTACCTCCATATATTTTCCTACCTCGTATATTTCCATGTGCCAAAGGACAATAGAAACAAGATGGAAGGCACTAGAAGAAAGGGTATGTTTGTTGGATATTATGAAAATTATAAAACATTTAGAATATATATTTATGATCAAAGGAAGGTTGAAATTAGTAGGGATGTAACGTTAGATGAAGATACTACCCTTGGAAAAGCAAGTGACCTTCCTTTGCCTCCGCCTCCTAAGAAGAATAATGATGATATGAAAATTCTAGAAGGTTCGTTCATGCCTAAATCCAAGAGAGACATTGTTGATGACCCCATGGAGAATATGGACCCCTTTGATCCTCCTCCATATGACCCTCTAGCCAAGAAGAGGTCACTTTGGCTTTGTGACACATCAGAGGATGACAAGAAACATGTTCCTGTTCGAAGATCATTTAGAGAAAGCAAGAAGCCTTGCAGGTACTAGGGATATGTTGCAGCTATGAGCACTATGATCCAAGTCGAACCTCCAACCTTTTAAGAAGCCATGAAAGAAGTAGTTTGGAAGGATGCTCTGGCCAAATAATATGCATCAAATATGAATAATGACGTATGGTATGTTGTGCCGAGACCGAAGGGGGAACCCATAGTGACTTCAAAATGGATCCACAAGATCAAGCATGGGGTTCTGGGAAAACAAGGGAGAGGATTATGATGATATATTTTCTCCAGTGGCTCACTACACCACCATTCAGTTCATTGTTGCACTTGCAACTAGTCAGGGTTGGACTCTTCACTAGATGGATGTGAATATTGTTGAGATTGAACAAGATGATGAGCTTAGTGAAAAGAGTCGCCTTCACTAATTGGGCCCGCAGGCTATTTTTGGCGCAAGTCTATTTTTAGACTATGTCTATTTTTAGACATGATGATCATATTTCAGAAGTTGGGTGGATGTTATTTGTGGATGGTTGATCAAGTTGGAAAAATATATGACATTTTATTTTTAGAAGATTGGGCGAAGTCTATTTATAGATCGTTGATCTAAAAATAGATGCATGTCGATTATTATTAGCTCTTAATAATAATCAGACACTAAACAACAACTTATTCTCTTGGAGAACTTCACTTCAGTGCACAGATGTGGCACATCAGTGGACTGAGGGAATTAAGCAATTCCCAAGGTTTTACTGGAGCTAATACATGGAGGAAGAAAGCTAGAAACTCAAGTGGGAGTGGAAAGATAGTCCCACTTAGAAGTTATGGCGTTGTATTCAGCTTAACTCAATTAGACTCAGCTTGAGCTAGTTGTATCTAGTCTAAAACTGATTGATACACTAGTGAGAGTGGAGTGAATTAATTAGTTAATTAATTCACGAATAATAACTCATTAATCAACTGAACAATATAAAGTGCTTAACTGCAAGTGCATGTCAGTCCCCGTGGAGACCCAGTGGAGAGATAGTGAAAGGGAAGATGGACTATCCGTTGTGACTATAGTGATGCATTGATTGCATCACACACACATTAGAGTTTCCAATGAGGATTGCACATTCAAGGCAAGATTAATTAATTCATTCGCAGCTATTCTCCTTCACAGGATTGCGCAATGGAGTAGCTACCAGGAGGGAAAGATTGGTGCATGGATTTGCAAGATTGTTCCTGATTAGTGTATGACGATTGTCCTATACTGAGAGCTTGATAAGCTTTGAATGAGGATTTTCATATGATTCCATGATACATAATATCTAGTTGGGGTTTTCAGCTTCAAGCTTTCTTGGTTAAAAATAACTGTGTTATGTGCGATTATTTTTATTTATGCTTTACATGTATGTGCAATTAATTTTCTGCAAAAGATTAACAAGTGGAATGATTCACTATCTTGCATAAAGCTAAATAGTGTGAGATTAGGTGGATCTATGACATATTCATGCTTAGTGCATATAATTTATACATGGTATCGGAGCATTTTTTATTGAAGATTGCAATTGTAAAGTGAGTTTGTGTTGGTGGACAATTCAAATTTGCTACAAAAGATTCTTGGTGCAGAAGTTGACTATAAATTGAAATGGCTTTCAATGGGTTGCAATTGGAGTATGCCCTTGATGGGAGCTTGAATTACATAGCCTAGAAGGATAGGATGGAGGTAGTGTTAGAGGATAATGGACTGAAGGAGTTCATCGATAGCGATTTTCCTAAGCCAGGATCTAGCGATGCTACATTACTTGACGCATGGCAAAAGAAGATAGAAAAAACGACGAGAATCCTGTTGGAAGGTGTGAAGGACCATATTGTGTCCAGCCTTCACGGGAAAGCCACTCCATTATTAATGTGGAAGGATTTGACATAATTTTTCCAAAGAAAAATTGACGAGAGGAAGTTGGCACTTAAATACAAGCTCAGAAAAATAAAAATGGAGAAAGGCGACAGTATTCCAAAATACCTCACGAAGTTTGTCCACTGCAAGGATGAACTGGGAAGTGTGGGGGTTACTGTTGATGATGAAGACTTGGTGAACTTAGCTCTCCTTGGGCTTTCGAAGCATTGGCATAGCTACGAAGTCTCTGTCATTGGACGGGAGAAACTACCAGGATGGGAGCGACTTTGGTCGGATCTTGTGCAGGAGGAGATAAGGCAGGGTACCAAGAATGGATCTTCATCAAAGATGAAGATGAAGAGAATTGGGATTTGGCTGCCAAAGTAAGGAAAGGGAAGGGGAAGAAACATCCTTCAAAATCTGATGCTAAAGGCAAGAAGCAAGATTTGTCCAAAGTGAAGTGTTTTCACTGTCACGAACATGGGCATTTTTCCACTAACTGTCCACAGAAGAAGAAGAACAAGAAGGTTGTTGGATCTACAGTTGGAGAGGCCTTAGCCTCACAATTTGAACTTGATTTATCCTTTATCACATGCTTGGTTTCAAGCTGTATGGGATCTATTGTGGTATCTTGATAGTGGTGCGTCTTTCCATATGATGGGAGACAAAGAGTTGTTTAGTGACTTAGAGGAGAAGGACCTCCAAATGCATATAGAGATGGGCGACAATGGTCGGTACAGTGCGACTGGAATGGGACCATTACCTTTGAGAGGGATTCTGGTAATATATTCTTGTTGAATAATGTTATGCATGTTCCAGGTCTGAAGAAGAACTTGGTCTCGGTCGCAATGCTGGAAGACAAGGGTTATGATGTTGTTTTCAGAGAGGGAAAAGCCTTCCTTCGACATAAAACAACGGGTCAAACCAAGAAGATAGGGGTTTGAATTAAGAATCTCTACAAGCTAGAGGTAGATGGCTGCGCTACAATGGTGGACAAAGCAGAAGAAGTGGTGAGCCGGGATGAGGGCGAATTATGGGATAGGAGATTGGGCCATCTTCACCATGGTGCTTTGAATATTTTGCAGCAGATTCCTACTGGACTTCCCAAGGGTACTCTTGCGCGGTCAGATTAGTGCAAGGGATGTGCTATGGGTAAGTTTGTGAAGACCACCTTTCATAAGAAGGAGAACCATGCTTCGATGATCCTGGAGAGAATTCACACAGGCATGTGTGGACCTTTCTCGGTTTCTTTAACAGGAAAACACAGGTATTATGTTATATTTTTTTATGACTATTCTCGTAGATGTTGGATCTTCTTCATGCAAAAGAAGAGTGAAACGTTCTCAAAGTTTTGTGAGTTCAAGGCATTGGTGGAGAAGGATTTGGGGAAGCAAGTGAAAGCTCTACGGAGCGATAATGGTGGTGAATACATCTCGGGTGAATTCAAATACTTCTATAGCAAAGAATGAATTCTAAGAGAACTCATAGCACCTCATAACCCATAGTAGAATGGGGTCACGAAGAGGAAGAACATAACGATCGTGGGTGCTGCACAAGTTATGCTTGAGAGGGAGCTAGACTTGCATGCAGTGAAGGAACTACTTGTTTCGAAACATGAGCCTCCGGATGTGGATCAGCCACAAGAGGAGATTCATGGAGTGGAGGAGTCCACTCATGCAGAACCAAACATCATACAAGGCAAAAAGCATACCACAGAAGCTGAGAGACTGAAGCTTGATGCGGAATAGAATGTAGGAGTTCCTACATCACAGCGTAGACAGAGACAATCACCTGACCGATTTACTGGATACATGGCTCTTATGAGCAAGTGTATCATGACAGAGCCATCTTATTTTGAAGAAGTAGTGCAGGAGCCCACATGGGTATATTCCATGGTGGAGGAGTATGACTCCATTGTCAGAAACAATGCTTGGGAGATTGTTCCAAGGCCGGTGGGAAAATCAGTTGTAGGATCAAGATGGATCTACAAGGAAAAGCAAGTTGCTCATGGGAGAGTCGAGAAGTATAAGGTAATATTTTTTTCCCGGGGCTTCTCACAGATCGAGGGGATTGACTATGAAGAAACCTTTGCACCTATCGCACGGTATTCTTCCATATGGAAAATCTTTGCTCTCTCAGCGCAGATAGGTTGGCACATTCATCAGATGGATGTGAAGACTGCATTCCTTAATGGGATCATTGAGGAAGAGGTGTACATTGAGCAGCCTGAAGGATTTGAGATCTTTAGCAGCAAGTCGCATGTGTGTAGGCTCAAAAGAGCGTTGTATGGGCTGAAACAAGCACCACGTGCTTGGTACACTTGGATCGACAACTATTTCACTGGACTTGGCTTCACCAAGAGTGAGGCGGATGCAAACCTGTACCAGATTGTGGTGGAGGGTAAGCTTTTAATCATTGTTCTTTATGTTGATGATTTGGTCAGCCAATGTGACAAGGGCCGATACACCTATGCGTATCTGCAAAGGAGTTTGGAGATGAAGGGATTTGGGCTTCCTTCATTATTTCCTTGGATTGGAAATATGGCAAAGCCGGAGAGAAGAACCTTTTGTGTCTCAAGGCAAATGTTCGGGAGATACTAGAGAAGTTTCACACACGCAAGGTTGCAAGTCGGACAACAGAAGGCTTTCTGGTGAAACGGAAGAAAGAGGATGCTACATTGACAGAGGTAGTGGATGCCACTGTTTATCGACAGTTGGTGGGTTCACTCATGTATTTAGTCAATACAAGACTGCACATATGCTATGCGGTGAACCAACTTTCACAAGCGATGGTTAAGCCTACCAAGTTGTTTTGGAAGGTAGGTAAGCATGTCTTGAGATATCTCAGGGGCACATCTGAGTATGGTTGTGGTACAGAGAGAAGTGATGAGGTAGAAGGGCATGCATTTCACGACGCATTGGGTAAAAAATCTCAACAAAGCGTAAAGAGCACATCAAAGAGGGGTTTTCGGTAGATTTAATCGAGACACTTTTGTAGTACAGAAACAAAGATATGGCACCTGGGCCTGTTGGAAGCGTCATAAGCAACCCCATGTGAGGCTATCTAGATGAGGAAGATTCTGGTTGGTTTTTCGGTTCACATTTAGATCCCACGGTGATTCATTGTGATAATTAGAGTTGCATTAAACTCTCGGTTAATCCTGTGCTTCATGATAGATCTAAACATATTGATATCCGGTATCATCATATCAGAGACACAGTGTAGTGAAGAACATAAGTTAAGTCAAAGACATTCCTTGGCCGAGGATCAAGATGGCCCCGACGAAGGCACTACTGTGGAGCAAATTCAATGGGAGGCAAGATCGAGGTGTGAAGGATAATCCTCATCTTGTTGAGAGGGAGTGTTGAGATTCAACAAGATGATGAGCTAGTGAAAAGAGCTAGACCCGGCAGCGTTATTTTTATGTCTATTTTTTACATCTAAAATAACATTTTTGGGACATGATGATCATATTTTCGTGTTGCGGATGCTATTTATGGATGGTTGATCAAGTTGGAAAAATAGATGAAATTATATTTTTTCAATATTGGGTGAAGTCTATTTGATTACCGATCTAAAATAGATGCATGTCGAGCTACACAGGCCTAATAATAATAATCAGACACTAAACAACAACTTATTCTCTTGGAGCACTTTGTTTTAGTGCACAGATGTGGCACATCAGTGGATTGAGGGAATTACGCAATTCCCAAGGGTTTACTGGAGCTAATGCATGGAGGACTCAGTTAGAACTCAAGTGGAAGAGTTATGAAACATTTGGAAGAAGTAGTTATGGAGTTGTATTCAGTTTAACTCAGTTAGACTCAGTTGAGCTAGTTGTATCTAGTATAACTGATTGATACACTAGTGAGAGTGGAGTGAATTGATTAGTTAATTAATTCAAAAATAATAACTCATTAATCAACTGAACAATACAGCAGTTAACTATAGTGCATGGCAGTTTTAGTGGAGACCTAGTGGAGAGATAGGTGAAAGGGCAAGATGGACTATCTGTTATGACTATAGTGATGCATTGATTGCATCAAACACACATTGGAGTTTCCAATTAGGATTGCGCATTCAAGGCAAGAGTAATTCGAATTCATTCAGAGCTATTCTTCAAAAGGGATTGTGAAGTGGAGGCAGGCTAGCAGGAGGGAAAAGATCGGTGCATGGATTTGCAAGATTGTTCCTAATTAGTGTATGATAATTGTACTGTACTGAGAGCTTAATAAGCTTTGTATGAGGATTGTCATATGATTCCATGATACATAATATATAGTTGGGGTTTTTAGCTTCAGGATTTCCTGGTTAAAAACAACTGTGTTTTGTGCGATTATTTTTATTTATGCTTTACATGTGTGTGCAATTAATTTTCCGCAAAAGATTAACAAGTGGAATGATTCAGTATCTTGCATAAAGTTAAATAGTGTGAGATTGGGTGGATCTAGGACATATGCATGCTTAGTGCATATAATTTCTACAAATATTTCCTTCTTGCATGGTTTTCTTCAAGAATAAGTATATGTTGAACAACCACTAGGATTTGAAGTTCATGACATGAAGACCCGTGTTTTTTTATTGAAGAAATCTCTCTATGAATTGAAGCAAGCCCCCTATGCTTGGTATGATCGTATTGACAATTACTTGATGAAGTTGGGATTCATAGGGAGTAGTGTTGATCCAAACTTGTACTTCAAAGTGGTCCAAGGTATGCCTCTCATTTTGGTATTATATGTTGATGACTTATTCTTGATAGGTGCAAACCCTCTCATTATTGAATGTAAGAGGAAGTTGGATACTGAATTCAAGAAATACCTTGGTTTGATGCACTATTTCCTGGGACTAGAAGTATGGCAAAGATTAAGAAATATTTTCCTTTCACAAGGAAAATATGTTGTAAAATTGTTAGAGAGATTTGGCATGGTACAATACAAGTCCTTTCCTACACCTATGGATATGAACTTCAAGAAGCTATTGGAAGAGGTTGTCACACCAAACCTCGCAAATGTAGAAAATATCTAATACAACTATAATACCATGTAGAAATTATATCAATGGACTCAATCCGATCATGTAATGTACTAAAACAAGATATTGAATCCTTCAACAATATTTGTATAATATAAAACACGATCGCTCAATCACATGCAAGTAAGAGAAGGGAAATTATCAATCACACAACACAAGATGTATCTGGGGAAAGCACCTTCTCAAAACCCCTCTATCATATATTTTACATAGTCAAATAATAATGAAACAATACAATGCTTTCTCACACCGAGAAAATATTGCACTATCCTGACTGTCTCACCCTGATCCTGCTCAAAACTGTCTAGCAATTATTAGGAAAAATTGACCAACACTTAGCCAATTCTCAGCCCTTCCTTAGACCAGCCTTTATCACGCAATCCCTAGGAAATTAATCCATATTTAATAGGATAATCAACCTTCCTTGACTGGTCAATCCCTATGGAGCCTTCCTCTAACTTTATAATTTCACCTAGGCAGTTCGCTAAAAATACAACTGATAGTTTACTTTCCTTTTACCTTTGTCTCAACTGGGTTGTCATAAGAATTGACATGCATGCAAATATTAATAGTGAATCATCAATTAATTGTAGATTACTACTTGTGAATTAAATATATTTTAATTCACTTGATCTTCCACTAGCTCATCAATTAGTTAGAACTAGTTAAACTGATTTTAACTCAATTAATGTGAGTTAATTGATCCCACTCGCACCACACTAGTGTTATAACTGCCACTGGACCCTGTTAATAATAGAATCACTTTACATGCCTATCCTTTGACCCTCAACTCGAAATTCTTGAGCTAACTAAGTCTTTCACACATATTTAACTATTACAAGTTGTTATGAGATAAGATTACAATTTAATTTTAATTTAATTAAGGGATAATTAAATCAAAAGCCTAACATGGTAACCATTTATGGGTGTCATTTTCTAGATTTTGTTTTTGGATGTCAATTTCACGGTTTCTTGTTGAAAATTTCAACACTCCCTCTCAACAAGAAAGGAATCAATCTGTCTTGATCTGGTACCTTTAGAATGTTCTTGCATGCAACACTTCATAGTGTTGTTCGCACATGCAACTCTCCTGAAACTGAATAGCCTCCAAACAACTAAATCAGTATAATGCATCTGTCATCAGAGTCTTCTAACTACTACTAGCTACTCCACATGTATACTATACTCTATGCATTGCTACTAACATATTCATCCATGCACTCTGCACTGCTTCCAACTCTGATCTATGCTCCAGTACCCGACACTTGTCACTCTGATTTATGTCCTCCTGACATTTGACTACATCAATCTAACTGATCCTTCCTTCTACTGCTATATTGTGGGCTCCTCGTAGCCAGGTTCGATTCATGAGACACACCATCTCAATGGACCCTGCCGAAATTTCTTCTTGGGATCATATCTGCACATCGCCCCACCTCACACCTGGAGGTATAACTGCATGTACTCCCTCTGACCATCTGGCTCAAAATTCCCTCCTCCCGGAGGTCTCTGCTTGAGTGGACTCTTCCACTCAATCTCCTCTCTGCTTCTCCAATTTTGGTTGCTCCAAAAACTTCTGAGACTGCTATTGAGGTTGCATGTTGAGAGATAATTTCTCCCTCTCATCCACCAAGTCATTAACCACTGCTTTTCTCCTCAAATCCTTGCATGCATCCTCAACCTTAAGAGCATCTAGGTTCTTGACTCTTGAACCGATTTTCTTCACCTGTCCTATGGTTATGTGTTTAAGGAACACCTTTCCTTTTCTAAACATCACCTCATAACCACGGTCTTAAAATACCACTACAGAGACAATATTCTTCCTTAGGCTTGGAACATACAAAACATCTGCTAGTCTGATAGGGGAGCCATACTCCCTATAAAAGGTAATTGTACCTATTTTGGTCGCGCTATAACTCTCGTCATCTCCAAACTCTATGTTCTGTTGGACATCCTTCTCCTCCAAGTCACTGAAGAGATATCTATTCCCCGTCATATGGAACGAGGCACTATTGTCTAGATACCACATGCATCCCATTATAGTGCTGGTCATGCATGCAATGAGAGTAAAATCAAGCTCGAACTATGAAGCCAATGCTTCACCCATTGCAACTCTAGGCTCCTTCTTTCTTGCCTTCTAATGTGGACAATTCGAAGCATAGTTCCCATGCTCGTGACAGTGAAAACATCTTATCTTGGACAAGTCTCTCTTTCCCTATTCACCTTGGGATTGCCTTGGCCTTCTTTTGTTTTCCCACTAATGCACAATCTTCTTCTTTTTTGGTGTTGGAGGTCCCGTCTCTGGTGCTCCGCCTTATCTCTTCTATTACCAAATCTGACCATAGTCGCTCCCAATCTGGTAAATTTTCCCTTCCATTCACAAAGTCCTGGTAAACTATGCTAGCTCTTGGGAAGGCCTAGAAGTGCTAGGCTCACCAATTCATCATCGGCTACGGTCACAAAAACACTTCCAAGATCATCTTGACATTGAGTTAACTTCGAAAAGTATGTTGGTACCATCTCGCCCTCCTCCTTCTTTATCTTTCTGAGATTGTCCTTTAGCACCAACTTCCTTTCGTTTATGTTGTTCTGAAAAAAATCTATCAAGGCCTTCCACATAGCATATGGAGTTTACTTCCCATGGAAACTCGAGAAAATATTATCTCGAAATCCCTCTAACAAGATCCTCCTCACCTTTGCTACCTTCTTCTGCCATGCATCAAGAATTTGGGCATCTGCTGATGCAGGCTTGGGAATATCATTATCTATGAATTCCTTCAACCCATTTTCCTCCAAAACTACCTCCATCTTGTCCTTCCATGCAATATAATTCAAAATACCCTCGAGTGCATGTTCAAGTCTCAAGTCATTGAAAGACATCTTGATCCGCTTCTAGCTCCAAATAAAGTATCTGAAATTTTGAATATTGTTCAACACAAACTCAATTTCTTCTCCACTATTGTGATTCTTGGTGCTCTGATACCATGTAGAAAATCTCTAACATAGATATAATACCATGTAGAAATTATATCAATGGACTCAATCCGATCAAGTAATGTACTAAAACAAGATATTGAATCCTTCTATAATATTTTCGGAATATAAAACACGATCGCTCAATCACATGCAAGTAAGAGAAAGGAAATTATCAATCAAAAAACACAAGATGTATATATGGAAAGTACCTTCTCAAAACCCCTCTACCATATATTGTACATATTCAAAGAATCATGAAACAATACAATTCTTTCTCACACTGAGACAATCTTGCACTATCCTGACTCTCTCACCCTGATCCTGCTCAAAATTGTCTAGCAATTATTAGGCAGAATTGGCCAACACTCAGCCAATTCTCAGTCCTTCCTTAGCCCAGATTTTCTCACACAATCCCTAGGCAATTATTCCCTATTAAATAGGATAATCAACCTTCCTTGACTATGCAATCCCTATGGAGCTTTCCTCTGACTTTATAACTGCACCTGGGCAGTTCACTAAAAATATAACTGATAGTTTACTTGCCTTTAACCTTTGTCTCAACTGGGTTGTCATAAGAATTTACATGCATGCAACTATTAATAGTGAATCATTATTTACTTGTTATATCACTACTTGTGAATTAAATCTATTTTAATTCACTTGATCTTCCACTAGCTCATCAATCAGTTAGAACTAGTTAAATTGATTTTAACTCAATTAATGTGAGTTGATTAATCCCACTCACACCACACTAGTGCTACAACTACAACTGAACCCTGTTAATAATATAATCACTCTACATTCCCATCCTTTGACCCTCAACTCAAAATTCTTCAGCTAACTAAGTCTATCACACTTGGTTAACTATTACAAGTTGTTATGAGATAAGATTACAATTTACTTTTAATTTAATTAAGGGATAATTGAATCAAAAGCCTCACATGGTAACCATTTCTCGGTGCCATTTTCTAGATTTTGTTTCTGGATGCCAATTTCATTGTTTCTTGTTGCAAATTTCAACAGCAAACCGTTGTGAGTATAGAAAATTGGTTGGTGCTCTGATGTTCCTCGTGAACACTCACCCTAGAATATGGTTCATTGTTAACACTTTGAGCCAATTTATGACCAACTCTCACCATGTACATTGGGTCACTTCCAAACATGTATAGAGATATCTACATGGGACTATAAACCTTGGATTGAAATATGTCGTTGGAGATGTTAGACTGCATGGATATAAAAATGCAGATGGGGTTGGAAATGCTATCGAAAACAAGAGTACTTATGGATGTCATTTTAATCTTGGATCTTCCATGATATCGTGGATGGGTAGGAAGTAGAAGTCTATATCCCTTAGAAAATTTGAGGCCAAGTATATTACAGCCATCCTAGAAAGTTTTGAAGAAATTTTCTTGAGGAATATCTTTGGAGAGCTATTTTAGAAAGTCCTGGACATGATAATTATATACTACAAGAATGGGATTCATTTTTTAGAGAATCTTGTGTTCCGCAAAAATTTAAAGCATACAGAGATAAAATAGCGTTACATATGAGACATGGTGTAGAAAGGAGATATGAGACTCCTTCATATTTCGACAGATGAGCAGATAGCCGATATCCTCACCAAGGCTTTTCCGAAAGGAAAGTTCTTGGTCTTCAGAGAGAAACTTGGACTAGTTGAGATGAAACTTTCGGATAAGGTCTCAGGCTAATCAAGAACATTTAGAAGTGTTCTTCCCCATTGGTTGAGCTCTTAGGGCGAGGAATGGTGCTGATGAGCTAGTAGGGATGGAGGACCTCTGACTGATAGGGTGTAGAGACTTGAGATCTCCCCTAGTCAAAGTATGACCTAGTTAGCATCCTGTCCACTCTATGGGATAACCTACCCATCTAGCCATTGGGATGAGGGACTTGGGATAAAGTGTGAACCCTACCCCTTGTAGTAGGTACATATCACCCAAGTTGGTGGATTAAAGTTTTCTACCATCTAACTCTTTAGGGTTAAGATGGATTATTAGGGAAAATATGGTTGAGTGTCATCCTTACCTCCGATAATTTGATCTCACCTATTATTAAGGAATTTGGGAGAGAGTGTGATCCCTACGCATTGGGGTAGGTTGATCTCACCCATTTTCTTTAGTTCAAGGTGGTAGTTATTGATCCCTAACAGCGATGATGATTCCAGGTGGTAGAAAAGTATCCCCAAAGATGATGGAGTCGAGGTGGTAACTGGAGCTCCCCTACAACAATTCTTCTTCTCTAGTTTCAAGAATTTTTAGCATGAGATGAGAAGAGACAAGCAGATTTGAGCATGGATACACATCACATGATATATTCACATGGTTCATTTGGAATTTCTCCCTAGCTAAGAGGGGGTGTTGATTTGGAAGATTGGTGACAAATTCCAACCATTTCCTTAAATTCCTCTTTCTGAGAGGACCAAAATTGACATTGAATCACTTGATTCAGGCATGGGAAAGTGTATTTTTGAAGTGAAGCCCATAGTGGCACAAATTGTCAAGTTTGGCCTAAGGAAAAATTGATGTTCCAAGGTTTCATATAAATACAAGTGTGCTCAAGCTCATTTTGACATCACATCAACGCATTCTTCTTCTCTCTCTTGATCTATTTGTTTTGTACAATTCTAAGGCAACCAAATTTTATTCACACGTGTGAGGGCCTTAGAGGCTAGGTTGAATTTTTGCATTTAATTTCTACATCTAAAAAATTTAACCATAATTTTACCAAGTTTCACTTCATGTTTTGACTTTCTTGGAGTGAGAAAATTACGGTTTTCAGAGGATGAGTTGATTGGAACTAAGACCGAGAACATATGGGTACTTTTCCAAGGTGTTTACTTCTGATTTGACTATAGGAAATTGCATATTTGACCACAGGGATTCTCTCTCCTTTCACTGGACTTTTGTTGACTATTTTTGGTTAAGTTTGACTAGCAAGAAACACTGAGGTTGTGGGTTATTGACCGAGCTACTAAGGGACTATTTTGATTATTGACTTTTGACTAGTTAGGGCACACATTACTTCTTTTGACTTGGACATATTTTCACTAGAGTTGATTTTTGTTGACTCTCTCTCTCTTTCTCTCTCTCTCTCTCTCTCTCTCTCTCTCTCTCTCATTTTTGATCTCTCTCTCTCTCTCTCTCTCTCTCTCTCTCTCTCTCTCTCTCTCTCTCTTATTTTTGATTTGGACAGTTTCTTGGTATATTCACATACTTGGATATTGGATATTTAATATTTGTTAGTAAAAGGTTGATTTTGAATCTTTGATGATGTAATCTCTCTGTTGGAAATTTTAAGGCAATCTAATAGAAGAATATTTGCAAAGCATTTTTTCCCTTGTGAGGTTTTTCCCTGGTCAATGACCAAATATTTATTCTCTTGTTTCTTGGTTTCCTTTCATTGTGCATTTGTATAATTTTTCTATCTACTATTACTCTACTACCATTGGCTAATTGAAGAAGTGAAATTGTAATTTGGATGCCATTGGAAATTTTTGAAGTAATAGTTGCAGCATAGAACAATTATTGATGAAAAATTAACATGGTATTAGAGTTGATGTGAAGATAAGCCCAAGATACATAGAGCAAGATCATTCATTCTCTAGCAACTGAATTTTGGTTTGGAAAATATTTCTACCTCATACTTCAAGGATAATGAAAATTTAGATAATACATTTGGCTTTGCATCTTGGAATACCATGATAAATTCCACCTTATATGAGTATGATGTCATGGAATATGTGGAAGGAATGATTTCAACACCTCCAGAAAATGCTCCCCAAGTTTTCAAATCCTAGTACAATAAAGGTGAGATCAAAGCTAAGAGGATCATTATTGACTATTTAAGAGATCATCTACTTGTTTATATTTCTCCTTTGAAGACATCCAAGGAAATGTATGATAAGATTGTGGAAATGTATGAAGCGAACAATTCCAACCACGTTATCAACTTGAATAATAAACTCAAGAAATCTAAAATGTGCAAGGGAGAGACTATACAATCATTCTTCATGAGAATAACTTAAATCAGGGATCAACTCTAGACTTCTCAAGAAATTGTACCTGGAGGGGAATTAGTGATGACTTCCCTTAGTGGTATTCCTTCAGCATGGGGCATGTTCATTACTTCTATCAACAATAGAGAAAGGATGCCTACTTTTGATGAACTACTTGCTTTATGCAATCAAGAGGAAATATTAATGATATCTAGGGGAAGAATTCAAAGGCCAAATGACGCAGATCCTATTGTCTTTGTTTCTCAAGGGAAGAAGAAGAATAAGAAGAAAGGAAAGGGAATTCCATCTAATTCAAGAAGCCCTCCTTAAGCCAAGCGATACTCTAAGGACTCAAGAAGACGAACTAGAGATGTTGAATGTTACAATTGTCATCAAAAGGGTCACTATGCTCAAGATTTCCCCAAAACGGGATACGCTCCAAGAAGAAACAGTTCAAGGTCCTATAAAAATAACCATGACTACAGCAACAACATTTCATATGATATAAGAGATGATAGAATAGATGGAAGAAGGAATGATAGAAGAAGTGGAGACTCTCATAATGATCGTGAAGATAGTTATCGTCCACAAAAGAGGTTAAGAAATTCCAGGTATGAAAGTAATGCTACTAACTAATATGAACATATTCTTATTTTTGCTCTTTCTAGTTCCTCTCCTCCAGATACTTGGGATAGCTTCTTAGTTGATCGTGGGGCCTCTCATCATTTCTCTGGGTATAAGCATTAGAGTAATTTTGAGTTCTAAAATAGGCCTCAAAACAAAAATGTACAACCAAACTAAAATTTATAAGAATAAACATGATTCAAGATGATGATATCAACCATGGGGGATGATTCACCATTTCTGGAATTAAAAAATAAAATAAAAAATATATTTTTCAACTCATATTTTCAACTTATCTCCTTATGTTTTTACTCAAATTTCGAGCAGGATAACTCATTGGATGCAAAAGTTAATTCCTCATCCAAGAAGTACCCATGTTGCATTCTTTCGATGGATTGTGCTACATGAAAAATGAGAAAAACAAGAAAAATGTGATTGTAATAACATTTTAATATTTTTCTCATTTTTCATGTAGTAGGTTCCATAGAAAGTATGCAACAAGGGTACTCCTTGGATGAGTAATTGAATTATGCATCCAATGAGTGCTCCCACTCGAAATTTGAGTAAAATCGTAGGGAGATAAGTTGAAAATATGAGTTGAAGTATTTTTTTCTTTTGTCCCTCTAAAATTTGATGATGTAATCTAATCTTATTTTAGTATTTCCACTATTATTTTGTAATATTCCTTAGAAAGCCCATTTTATACCTCAAAAATTCTCTAATGGGATTTCTATCTAATTTGGTAGAGAGGGAGTCAAGTTTGAAGATTATTCTTGGAGATAACTCCACTCATCCCGTCAAAGGCTTTGGTTCTATCAATTTTCACTTGGACTCTGGGGAATATATTTTGCTTCATGGTGTGATATGTTTGTCGTGATTGAAGAAGAATTTGGTACCATATCTTCTTTGGAAGAAAAACGAATGAGGATTGCTTTCATCAAAGGAAAAGTAATTATTTGTCTTCTTGGATCCTTTATGAGATATGATTTAACAATGGGATATATATTTTAAGGACTCTATAGAGTCACTGGAAGACCTCTTCTAGAAATGGTCCATGATACAAATCATCAAAGTGTAATATTCCCAAATGGGGAAGCAGAAATATATGAACACAATAATGGAAATAGCAGTGAATAACTTTACACTAATATGTGTAGAAACCATGGAGCCATTTTATTAAGTAAATCAGCATCAAATAATTACAATAGAAGTGGGCACAACTCAAATAATCAAGGCAAACAAACCTCCCATGAATACATGCCAAATATGTGGTGCTGCTACATAGCATAATTCCCATGAACAAATACAACGCGGTTATAGATGGTACACTGCTACTGGAAATTAACAACAATAAAAATCTACAAATGAATGGCTCATACAATGTTGGGAGTGAATATATAGAATCCCAAACACAATTCCAAGGCAATCCAGAAAGGATTTCCTGAAATATGCAAAAATACAAAAATGTCGGAGTACAGACCTAGGGATGAGTAGCAGCTGCAACTCAAGAATCGGATGAAGATGGTTGTAGCTAATACATGTGATGAATAAATCTCATCCAATGGATCCTTTAGGTGAAAGGCTGATCCAATCACTGAAGATCTCACCCTCCAATCTAACACTGAGATCCCTTACTACAAATCCTCACTGAAATAACGCATTCAAGGAGAGATATCGCGTTGTAGGTGATGGGAAATATATTGGCCAAGTGCCAAGATGTGAAATCTTCTCCAGAATCTTCCTCACTAATCTCCTAAAGGAAATAAAGCTTCCTCCTCTGAAAAACAAGCTCCGGAAGTGGTGTTATCAACCCTCCACTACAACACAACCCAGCTCTAAACAGAAACTGCATTGTAGCTGGAGGAGGTAGCTTGGCCTCAAGCCTGGATGTGGAGAAATTAAGTGCAAGCTCCTTCAATAGGCCTCTCAAGAAATGAGAAGGAATTCCTAAATAGGAATGCCTTGTGCTAAGCAGCACAACAATCTCAACTAAACAACTGAAGAATGCACAATAGTCACATAGAGCACAAAATAAATAATCCATAACATGTCTTGCTATGGCTGCCTTGCCCTCCTTATATACAAGTGGAAGCCTTCTCACCTTGGGTCCCACTCATTATGGTTTCCTTCACCAAGGAATCTTCCTCCCACTATCACTGTGTTGTCTCCATAGATGATCTTCACCTTCCATTCCAACGTTGTTGACTTGGTCAAACTTGACCTTGTCCACATGTAATTTCCCTTGTTCACACATGAGGGTATGAAATCCATCTACTATAATGATCCCTTTTTACATTATGAGGGGTTTTATTCCTATTTTTGAAATGTATGGGCCTCCTTACCCATTTATTCATCTCCTAGGTGTCAAGAGAAAAAAACAATATTCCAATTACTTGTATGCTAATTTTGGAACATTACAGTCCTCCCCTCCCAAATGTTGCTTGTCCTCAAGCAACTGCAAGGATAGAACTAAGAAGTCTTCCCTCCTCCTCCTGTAGCATCCACATATGATAAACTCCTCCAAGGAATGAGATGTTGTCCCATCAATAAATCTCCATATTGCTCCTCCCAAGCATGCAAGCTAGCTAAATAGCTATCATCATGAAGAAGTAAAATAATCAAGGAGGCAATAAGGTGTTGTATAGAGGTCCCTTTGAGGCATGGGATCTGAAATGCATTGGGAATCATCATTCCCATGTGGATCCTCCATTCCCAAGCTATCATCCATACAAAATGAGTCACCTCCCAATATGGAAACTGCTGAAAATTATCCTTCGCCTTTGGCTCCTGCAAAGTAGGTGGGATAAATAACTGAACATGGTAGACAAAATAGCCTACCCCATGCTATCCTCCTCTCCAATTATGATAATTGTAGAGTATCTACTGATCTTAGGCTGCAATAATGTTTCCCTCAAGTGGCAATAAGAAGCCTATACCTCCAAAGACCTTCTCTCCAATGTTGTGAATCAAGCTGGCCCAAACCATCCCATATATGATGAATAGCACATGATCACCATATGGCATCCAAATGAGAAAAATATTGAATGTTTCATATAGTGCTGAAAGGTACTAACAATTTCCCAAGTGGTCACAATGCAGTCTTTCCAACTGTTTTTTTAGATCATCATGTGGCAAGTGGTCCTCCAACAAGATAACAGTTGTGCATGTTTTCTCATCTACTATAAGGTGGTAAATAGCATTATATATTAGCTGAGCACAATGAGAATGACAACACACTTGTCCAAAGTCATGTAGAGAAGGGTTATCTCCATCATAAATGTTGGTCCTAGAATGACCATGAAACCCAAGAATAATCTTGTTCTCTTGTGGAGAAATGCATTGTACATAGATGGTGAGATAATGCAAATACTCAATGAAATAACCAATAAGTACATAAATACATTTCTTACCATGCTTAATGAGTAAGCTTAAAGAGAGGTCCATGGATGAGTCCTCCCATGAGAATCTTCTCATAAAAATATGCAAAATGAAAGGATGCATACTCCCCTTGGAACACTCCACCAATAGAAACATACTCCCAAGTGACAACACTGTTGGCCTTAATAATAAGGCTCTTGTCACTCCATGACTCCTTTCTTTGACATTCCACATGCCAAAGTCATCCACCATCATGCTGCTATGTGGGAAAGTTTTCTCCCTATGTGGAAACCCCTACTTATCCTCTAATGCTGAAGGGTAGCCTCTTTGCACCTTGAATGTGCCATCCCTTTCTCTGGAAATATCATGATAAGTATGGGAAAATTTATGCCCATATTCTCCCAAGCATAGCCAAAGCAACAATAACTCTTATTTCTCCCTCACACCTCCATTATACAAATCATGAGGTGAATATATGATGATTGACATGAGGGATGTCATACCAACATGATGCACCCAACCTCTTTGCTGCCATATGATGCAAGTGTCCTGCTAAGTTTCCTCCACCCACATACCCTTCGAAGAAGAGTATGTCACATGATGACCAAACTCTTCAAGAGTAGCCAGCATAGCCTTGCCTCTTGTTTCCCTGTGTCATAGATTTTCAAGTAGCTTTCTAGCCTCTTGCTCACCATCCACACCCATTCATCCAAATTTGGGTGCCTTCCATCATGCTCTACCTTAGTACTCTTCCAATGAAGACTACCATCCTCCCAAATCAGATTTCTCCCCTTGAATTTCATGGGATGTTGAAATGAAACTCCTTGGATATCTCATAGAGAAGATCCCACACCAATGACCCTCTTGAATCCATAAAGATCCAAGTGTGCTGGAGGGAAAACCTCCTCATAGGCTTGCACAATTCTCATCCCAATAGATCCATCACAATGATGAAAGACAAAGTGTCTCTCATTGATCAACTTCTCATCCAATATCATACAAGTGTAATGGTCATTAGAATTCTCTAATGATATCTGGCCCCCCAACTCCTCATTGTTGCTTAATGACAGTGTTGTTAACCTCCTCCTCAAAGGTGTATCTGTTGTCTCATGCTCAAGATCAATGTTGAACATATTGTTCTGCATTGGATTGTTTAGGACAAAGCTCATCCTATCCTCCAAAAATCCACACCCCAACCCCAATTGTTGTGTGCAGTTCAATAATGACTCATTAGGATGATTTTTTATCCCTTCCTTGAACAACTCAAGGCTGCACAACGCAGTGAAAATTAGCTGCTCCAAATCAGCAATATGTTTTTATCCTTGATCATGTAAAGGAAGATTTCCACAACCCTCCATAAGATTTGTTGAAATAACAAAAGGTGGAAATTCATGCATACCTTGGTGAAGCTTGGGAACATCTTGTATGGCTACAAGGGTTCCTCCTTCCAATGTTTTCGCTTCCCCAATTGTTGAGGATGATGGCTGCTCCTCCATAGTTATGCCAGCATTGGTACAAATATCCTCAAGTGGTGGTGAAGGCTCCTCCCCTTCTGATTTATTTTTGTTAAATATTTTGATCACCCTTTGAGTGAAATCTTCAAAAGTAGTCACTCTTGCATGACTCAAATGGCTGAAATACCAAGTGCTTGATTTACCCTCAAGGTGCAGTGCTGAGATCTCAACAGCCTCTCTTTCTACCACTGGATGTAGTAGGAAGAACGCATCTAGCTTCATCACCCAAGCCTCTGCTGTACATGTGGATGATCCATCAAAAGTAGACAATAGAAATATATTGCCCCTCATTCTCCTATTATTGTAGGGCCTCCTCTCTTCTTCCAGCTAAATAAACTGAGGAAGAGCTAGAGTCTCCTTGAAAGCTCTAGGTTGATACTTGTATTCTGTAAGGTATCCACTTAGGATCTCATGTTCCAAGTGCCCTCCATCTCCATGCCTTTTGTCTTCTTCCTCAAAAGGAAAGGGCAAGGTGTAATGCTTTGGAGCTTTCTACAACATTGGTTCTTTCTTTTGAGAATAGGAAGTACATGGCCCTTCCTCTTCTTGAAACCCTCTAGAAGTTTCACTGCATCTCTTCTCTTCTTTCTGCTTAACCTCCTTGGAGAGGTTTTTCATGGATCTGAAAATTGATGAGACCAAGTTCATTCCTTTCACCATTTTAGATCTCTTCTTCTTCTTATATCATCTTGGCTTGAAATTGACAGGCTGAGCCAAATATCATGCTTTGATACCACTATAATATTCCCAAACGGGGAAGCAGCAATATATGAACACAATAATGGAAATAGTAGTGAATAACTTTACACCAATATGTGTAGAAACCATGGAGCCATTTTATTAAGTAAATCAGTGGAAAATAAGTACTATGAAGTGGGCACAACTCAAATAATCAAGGCAAACAAGCCTCCCATGAATACATATGCCAAATATGTGGTGTTGCTACATAGCAGAATGCTCATGAACAAATACAACGCAGTTATAGATGGTACACTGCTACTAGAAATGAACAAAAATAAAAAACTGAAAATTAATGGCTCATACAATGTTGGGAGTGAAGATATAGACTCCCAAACACAATTCCAAGACAATCCGGAAAGGATTTCCTAAAATATGCAAAAATACAAAAATTTTGGAGTATGACCCTAGGGCTGAGTAACAGCTGCAACTCAATAATTGGATGAAGATGGTTTTAGATAATACATGTGATGAATAAATCTCATCCAATGGATCCTTCAGGTGAAATGTTGATCCAATCACTGAAGATCTCACCCTCCATTCTAACATTGAGATACTTCACTGTAAATCCTCACTAAAATAACACAGTCAAGGAGAGATATTGCGCTGTAGGTGATGGGAAATATATTGGCCAAGTGCCAAGATGTGAAATTTTCTCCAGAATCTTCCTCACTGGTCTCCCAAAGGAAAGAAAGCCTCTTCCTCTAAAAAACAAGCTCCGGAAGTGGTGTTATCAACCCTCCACTGCAACACCCTGCAACACAACCCAGCTCTAAACAGAAACTACATTGTAGCTGAAGGAGGTAGCTTGGCCTCAAGCCTGGATGTGGAGAAATGAAGTGCAAGCTCCTTCAAGAGGCCTCTCAAGAAAGGATAAGGAATTCCTAAACAGGAATGCCTTGTGCTAAGCAGCACAACAATCTCAACTAAACAGTTGAAGAATGTACAATAGTCACACAGAGCACAAAATCAATAATCCATAACATGTCTTGCTATGGCTGCCTTGCCCTCCTTATATAAAAGTGGAAGCCTTCTCACCTTGGGTCCCACTCATTAGGGTTTCCTTCACTAGGGAATCTTCCTCCCATTATCACTGCGTTGTCTCCATAGATGATCTCCACCTTCCATTCCAGCACTGTTGACTTGGTTAAACTTGACATTGTCCACATGTAATTTCCCTTGTTCACACATGAGGGTGTGAAATCCAACTACTATAATGGTGCCTTTTTACATTATGAGGTATTTTATTCCTATTTTTGAAATTTATGGGCCTCCTTACCCATTTATTCATCTCCTAGGTGTCAAAAGCAAAAAATCAATTCCAATTAGCTGTATGATAATTTTTGAATATTACACAAAGCAAGTTGTGGCACCGAAGGCTAGCCCATCTTCACTATGAATCACTTTCAAAATCGAAGAAGTTAGTCTTGAGATTCCCGATGTTCAAACTCATCATGATGGAATATGTCTAGGTTATGTAAGTGTAAAGAAGATGAGGGGACCATTCCCCTCTAGTGACAATGAGACAAAAGGCATCCTCCATCTCATTTATTCCTATATATGTGGTATGATTCTTGTACACTCACTAGGTGGACATCTCTATTACATCACCTTCATCAACGATTTCTCAAGAAATACATGGATATATTATTTGAAGCAAAAGGATGAGGCTTCGAAATTTTCAAGGAGTTCAAATATTTTGTTGAAAATAAAACAAGGAATAAAATTAAGATCTTCAGGTTTGACGATGTTGGGGAATACATCTCAAACGAATTCATAGGCATTTGCAGGAAGGAAGGTATAAAAAAGGAGACTATCGTGCCCTATAATAATGAATAAAATCGATTAGTTGAGAGAAATAAATAGTCTATTGTAGAAGCTTCCTAAGCCATGCTCCATGATCAAAAGTTGTCGACGTTCCTTTGGGGATATGAAACAAATACAATGGTATATGTTCAAAACAGGGTGCCTCATAAATCTTTTGAAAAAAAGACCCCTAAATAATTATTCACAGGTTTCAAGCCCAACATTGGTCACCTCTGCATATTTGGTTTCCTCGTATATTTCCATGTGCCAAAGGACAAAGGAAACAAGTTGGAAGCCACTGGAAGAAAATGTACATTTTTTGGATATTGTGAAAATTATAAAGGATTTAGAATATATATCTATGGTCAAAGGAAGGTTGAATTTAGCAAGGATGCAACATTCAATGAAGATGTTTCCCTTGGAAAAGCATGGGACCTTCCTCTACCTCCTCCTCCTGAGAAGAAGAGTGATGATATGGATATTCTAGAAGGTTTTCCCATGCCTAAATCCTAGAGAGGAATTGTTGATGACCCCATGGAGCCTATGGATACCTTGGATCATCCTCCATGTGACCCTCCAGCAAGGAATAGGCTAATTTATATTTGTGACACATTACAATATGTCGAGAGACACATTCTCGCTAGAGGGACCTTTAGAGATAGCAAGAAGCCATGAATTTACCAGGGATATGTTGCAACAATGAGTTGTATGATTCAGAAAGAGCCTAATTGCTTTGAAGAATTTGTGAAGGAACAATTTTGGAAGGATTCTATGGCCTAATAATATGATTCAATTATGAATAATGATGTATGGGATGCTATACCGAGATCGAAGCACTAGTACATTTGGGGGAAATTATGACACTTGGTTCCGACGCTTTTGACCAAATGTCGGAAATTTCCCCAAATTTTTTCAATCCCGCCCGAAACCGTCGCTATACCGACGTTTAGAGAAAAATTTCGCAATACCGACACTTAGAAAAAGTGTCACAATTGCAACGTTTAGTGGAAGACGTCGCAATTGCGAGACTATGCCCCAAAGCGTCGCTCTTATGACGGTTGCCTCCAAACGTCGCAAGTGCGACACAATATCTAAGTGTCGCAATTGCGACGTTTAAAGGCATCCGTCGCAATAGCGACGCTTTGTCCGTCGTCGGTATAACGACACTTATATGCGCGCTACATAAAAATGATTTTATTAAAAACTACATTAACATCTGATATGACGCGCATTCGCCCTAGGCTCTTGTAGAACAGCATTCACCCTCAACTCTTGCAGAATAGCATTTTCCCTCAGCATTCACCCTCAGCTCTTTCAGAACAGCATTCACCCTCATCATTCGCCCTCAGCTCTTGCAGAACATCATTCGCCCTCAGCATTCTCCCTCAGCTCTTGCAGAATAGCATTCGCCCTCAGCATTCGCCCTGAGCTCTTGCAAAACAGCATTTTCCCTGCATTCGCCCTCAGCATTCGCCCTCAGCTCTTGCAGAACAGCATTCGCCCTCATCTCTTGCAAAATGGTAAGTTCTTACTGCAGGCCCTTCCTCCTATAGTAGGTTTGACTCTATTTGGGTTTTTTTGGTCAATTCCATTAGATTTTGTTAGGCTGTAGGGTTCTCTCTAGATGTCTTCCAATGTTCTTTCGGATGAGTTTCAAAAAGGATGTGTAAGATGTGTTTGTGCTTGCATGAATTTGACTCCACCAGTTTCATGAAGTTTAAGCTATGGATTTTAGTTCTACAAGCTCATCCATCTCAACACCCAGTAACGAATTTCCCTTGGTCTGATCTATATTGAAGGTGAAGTGCAAAGTGGTAGAGAATGGGAGATCGAAAGTCATCAACTTTATCACAAGGGTAGTACTCTAGATCGAAAGTGATGAGCTTTAGTTCTCCAGATTTGGGGATTTTCTGATATTTGGGGATTTTCTGATGACATACCAAAGGTCACATTCATACAACCATATCAAGGTCAATGTTGAGATCATTCTCATATAGATATAGGTCACTGATATATAGGGTTAATATCATCATCACTATCCATGGAAACCGAATGGTTACAAAATCTGTGATTGTGGTTGGCTCATTTATAATTATTACCCATTTACAGTAGAGTACAGAAACACTAAATATGGCCCAAGCAGAGCTTTTACAACAGGCAATGGAATTGCAGCTGCTTCATCAATAACCAATGGCTTCACTTGAGAAAACTTTTCATAATCTTGGGGCTAGATATACTGTAGAGCAAACAATTGTAGTTATCATTCGTGCTCCAATATATTAATATACTTTTTACATTGAACTAAAGAAAGGGAAACAAGCAAATGCTAGCCATCATACAATGCTTTGACATAAGAGTTTTGAGTGACATACTTGAAAAAAAGAACTCATCCACTGATATTTATAATCATTTGAGTTATTCAAGTTAAACACAATGTCAAGAATCAAGATTCAATACCCTCTATTATCTTCATCACCCAATACAAGATTTAAATTTTCCCAAAGAAACGCTTATTAATTTGGCAGCCATTATTTCTCCCTGCTTTAAAAACCCTACATTTAAATGAAAACAAGCATTGCATTTCAACTACAAAAATATATTAGTGTTCAAATGTACATGTGTACATCACTTGTGTAGGGTATTCCTTTTCCACTTTCACATTATCCAAGAATGTGTGCAGTATAGTTCATATTTTTTGTGATTTAGATTATCTTGAAAAAGGAAAGGTAAATTATTTCCCATGAAAAAGAAGGTTTTCCCTTTTTATTACTGGAAATGGTACAACAAAGTTCCATTTCTACCCGAAACTCCTATGAAACAGGAACCAAATAAAGGCCATGTCCTCAATGGACATCATTTGGCTTTGAAAATGGCCATTGCACCGTGTTGTTTCTTATATTACATCACGATAGTTTATTAGGTCATTTCTTGTTTCTTGAGATGAAAAACAACCAAAGAAATCGTGAAGATCCTTTCAAGAAATAAATGACCATTTCTCAATCATATCTCAACTATTTTTATTTTTATTCAGTGGTTGCTTACTTTGAGAGAAATTTGACACTTTTATAAGGAATATAACATAAAAACACAAAATGGGAAGGAATTGATGAGGTAGATGACCTTTAGTTGTTGTCAATTAAGAATTGATAATACACGATGCATGTTCTGTACTACAAACTAGATTCCTTCCTAGAGTTAGGACACAAAGTATTGAATCAAAGTTGTAGTTTCTAACTTCTTATATTGGTTCATCAATCTTGAAATTCAGACATTGCATGTCTTCATTGCATCATGTTTGAATAATTTGCATCATATCGTACAATAGGAAATTAGGAATTATGATTATTATTACTTTATGGATCTGTTAAGTTACTTTTAAGTTTGCATGGTTTAGTGTGAAATTATTCTAGTGTGCCCCTAGGCCCAAGTGAAGGAATGCCAAGGATTGAGAACCCTAGTTTTTAAATGGTATTGTTTCTTATACCCAAAAACCCCTCAACATCACTTCTTATTAGTTCTTAACAATAGTGTTGTAAACAATTTGAGAATTGATATAGAAAAATCTCGCACTTCTCAAGATAAAGTCCTAAAGCTAAAGTGTGATAACATGTGTAATTCAATAGCCCCATTGTCACCTCACCAACCTCTTTTCACTTCGGGCTAGCTCTCCTCCAACTCAAGGGGGGTTCTCCCTAGTAGATGTTAGGAATCTAATGGCCCAACCAAACCAAGTCAAGAGCCCCCTAACTCTCTATTTTTACTACTATCAATCAAAATATTGAACAATAGGGTCAGACATGCATCCTGAAGATAAAATTGCCAGGGTATTTTTGGGTAATTTCAAAGGGAAAGTCCCGAAACACATATAATAAAGGAATTATAACGTGATTTCAAACATTACATATCAACAAAATCGTTTAAAGGATATTGAAAGGAAAAAGGTGATGGAAGATATAAATTTCCTTACTTAAATGCTCTAAGGATTTTTCAATAGTTGCTCCAAAAGCTTCACTTCAAGGCCCTTAAAGATCGTCTCCAACAATGCTATACCATCAACTTCAACAATGTTGCTCCAAAAATGTCCTCAAGGTCTTCACAACAAGTTTACTAGAATTTTCTCCAACAATATATTCAATAAGGTCTTCATTGTCAACTCGTCTCTTGTTTGGGTGCCTTAATGTGCAATGACATGTTTCCAGGATTGAATTCAATGCAAGGCATATTTGAAACTCTAACTCTGTCTTCCGGTGTCTTATTAGAAATTATTTCAGTTTTCATTTTGTGTTTTCAATTTAGATATTGTTTTCAAGTTTTTACATTTATAATTTTATTGCAATGTGGCAGACTGATCAGGGCAGTACAGGAACAACCCCGAGACGGGATGATCGCGAAAAGAGGCCAGCGGAAGAACATGTAAAGTGCCAGCATTGCTCTATCTTCAAGTATTTTAGTTATTTACATAATTGAAATAATATTAATTTTGTTCAAATATGCAGACACCTAGCCATGGTACGCCTGATGATTCCCTCTTTGAGGAAGAGCTTTTTTCATCCCTATC
The DNA here is from genome assembly GCA_034641835.2 of Pinus albicaulis. Taxonomy (NCBI): domain Eukaryota; kingdom Viridiplantae; phylum Streptophyta; class Pinopsida; order Pinales; family Pinaceae; genus Pinus; species Pinus albicaulis. Next base: position 1,053,593,910 of record CM076581.1, read on the forward strand.
TCCAGTGTTGTTGTTGCAAGAAAAGGCACGAGATGCAACGTCGGAATTTAATGCTTTGATAGATGCGCCTCAAACACCTGAAACAGAAGAGAGGATACAACATCTTATGAGGCAGCTAAATAGATATCAGGTAATAATAAAAAGTCAAAAGGATATATTTTTTGTTCTGCATGAGATGAATTGTGATAGTTTGATTTTTAATTTTTACATTGACTAAACTAACAAAAAGTTCTTTTGTATGTAGCGTTTTCTGGCACTTGCTGAACCCGGTGTTGGTGGTAGTGGGACACAAGGGCAAGAGATTTCCCAACAAACCTCTCGTACACCTTCTACTCCTTTAGGTGCCAGCCAAGAAACACACCCTGCCCAAGCAGACACCCAGCCAACCGCTGAATGTGTTGGCAATGATGAGGCTGATATGGCCAACTACATTATTGCGTTTCCTGGAGCTACACGTGTCAGCTCCACAGGGACCATTAATGGCACGTTGTTGGTGAACGATGAAGGTTTCCCTATAAAGCACGTACAACTCCCAGGTAAATTTTAATATTTTAACTATTTCATGTACTCTATCTAAAACATATTTATCATGATTTTTATTTTTAAATTAATGATAATATTTTTTTTTTTTTCTGTGCAGGAAAAAATGAGTTCTACAAGTTTTTGGAGAGCCATGCATTGGTAAGTTTTGGCCCAACCATACGCACAGGGTGGAATTCCCAGAATTCCAACCTGAAAAAAGAACTTCTATATTATCTAGAAGCCTTTTTTGGGGTCGGCACATTTGACAGAATAGTGGTGGCTCGGGTAGCCGGAAAATATTTGAAATATACCAGGGACACCTATAGGACGCAATTTCAATTTAACCCTAGATACGAGCGTCCTCTCACAGTTCTAGAGAATGAGTGGAGAGCACTCATCCATGATGGAAAAGAGAAAAGGGCAAAGAAAGAAGGAAAAATGCCAACTGGACGCGCAAGGTAAATTACAACTTTAATTCAATAACTTTAATTTTCTCTATGTCTAAAATAAAAGTGTGCTACGTCATATCTGACTTCAATATTTTGATGCTAGGTTTCCTGACACCTCAAAGGCAACCAAAGCTAGGATTGAAAAAAAGGGCCATCACAAGCTAGGCCAAGGCGGCTACTTGAAATTAGCCGCAAGAATTGTAATTAAGTAGCTAAACATCTTATAATTAATTGTATCGCCTTCCAACGTTTTTGTAATCCTATCAAATATGATTAAAAAATACACAATCATATGTAATGTAGGGTGATGACTTCGAAATAGAAACTACAGAGGAAGATAAAAATATCGCTTTCCATTTCGGCTATCAAGCTGTAGTTGAACGTCGCAGAAGCTTGGGGTAGGTCCCAAGATACATGATGCCTGATAAGGTAAAACACTAACCTTTCAATATGTTTTTTTCGTCCATAAATTTAATGTCTAACGACTTTGTTTAAATCAAGGGATCAACACTACCGACGAGGCAAATAACCCAGTTTTAGAGCCAGATGTAGATGATCCTCACATGCAACCTGATCATTGTAGTGGGGACCAGGCCGACAATGCTACTATCAGTGAGGGCCTTGACGGTAATTAATTTCCACTTATAATTTTTTTCTAATTATACCTTGATGGTTGTCCTTATAACGTTTTTTGTTTAAATGACAGAGAATGTTTCCCTTGAGGATCTTACCACCAGAGAGGAAGACAGGGCAACAGTCCCAACGGCGACAACTGGTGCACCAGGTAAATAATCTTATTGCAATTTTTTTATTAATATTACCGAACTAGTTCAATGATATTTAAAAACTGACAATTAAAATTTAATATTATCTGTTTTTGTAGGCGATGCCCCGTCACTGGATGAGACCAGACATCGTGACTACGCAACTAGGTCAGCGGCGACAACTGGTGCACCAGGTAAATAATCTCATTGCAATTTTTTATTAATATTACCGAAATAGTTCAATGATATTTAAAAACTGACAATTAAAATTTAATATTATCTGTTTTTGTAGGCGATGCCCCGTCACTAGATGAGACCAAACATCGTGACTGTGACTGAGTCGAGTGTAGGTGAAGGCACGAAAACGAGACTGACACGGTATTATTATTTGATGATGTAATTAGGAGCTTTAGAAATAGGAAGAAGAAAAAGAAAATTTGATAATGTAAAATATTGTATTATTATAAGACAAACGTTACCATACTTGGAACATTTTTTGCGTTATATAAAAAAATCATTTATCGTACTATTTTTATGTCAAGCATTAATTTCAATGTTTCCTTGCGTACTTTTTGTTGAATTGTTTTTTTATTAGTTATTGAATTTATTTTTTTATGCTCATGAAAGTAAAAAATGAAATGTAGATTGGGTATTGGGGAATTGAGAGTGATGTGAGGGGGAGGGAGGGGCCATAAGAGCTTCCACCTTCATGTGGTTAGCCCTGTTTAGTGGAGAATAATTTATTGGAGCAATTTAATCTTGGAGCAAACCTCCCTTGATCCAACGTAGCAACAAAAAAGTCATTGTTGACTTAGTTGCTACTCTTTCAAATCGTGGGAGGCTTGTTCCAAGTTCATGCGACTCCAATAAATTGTTCTTGAAATGAAGAGGAGCTTATTCAGGTATGTTTTGACATTTTCAAGATATGTTCTAACATTATCATAAGAATGCATCCTAGATAAAACTACATCAATTACTTGTATTTATTGTATAGATAATGATGGATTTTGATTGACTTGGTAGTGCAGGTACAAATCCTCTTGCATCATGAGCAATACAACTTGTCCACCAGGGTCATGTCCAGGATATTTTTTCTTGTGCGCTTGACCAGGTTCATAATGTCACATTTTGCAAGTTCCTTTACAGTTCATAATTCAATATTAAGCTTGTTCATGATTATTATCTAGGTTTTTGTTATGTGTTTTTTCATCTATTTGATTGTAAGCAACTCTGCATGTTTCCTGTTGTTCACTATGATTTATCCCATTACCACTCCTAGGATGAATCCAACTTTATTGTTACATAGGTTACTTTATTTTTACTATGATTTATCCATTTACGATTTCATAGGTTACATCATGTAAATTTTTCAATCTCGGGTTGGTGATGAGCTTTAGTTCTCCAGATTTGGGGCTTTTCTAATATTTTCTCCCTCCTGTCATTCGTGCATCACCTCGTTGTTTGATCATGCCAATTTTCACCACTTTTACCAATTAGCACATGTCAATCTCTGAGTGGTGCCATATTTCACCTATTTTCAGTGAGAGTTTAGGGTTTCTCTAACATAGCTTCAGAAATCCGATTCAGTGCCTGCTTGAATATCGTCACATAATACTCATGGTTTGGATTGATGAGCATGTTTTGAATGGTTAGTTTATTCACAAGAATCACCCATATAGTCATCTTGAGATATTTCAGAAGTTTTCTCGGGTTTCCTTTTTCACCGTTTCTAGTGGTGGGATGGTGTGGGGTGATCCATCAATACTGGTGCTCTTGTAGTAGGGAATATGTTTTGGGGGATATAAAGGAGCATTTGATGTAAATATCCCATTGGATGCATTCATAGATGGGCACGAGAGGTCAATAATTTAAATTAAAAATATGCAACCTCTAGCATGGCAACCTGAAGGCCACGAGAGACAACCGGATTTAGATTAAACATCCTGGCCTTAATATAGTCATGATTTCTTTCTATTATCTTAATGCAAATATATAGTCCGGTCTCATTAAAATGAGGATTTTGGTTGTATTTCTCTTTGGTTGTTTCTCTCTTAATGCTCTAGAAGTTGTGATAGTTGTTTAGTTTGCCTGTTACAACTTAAAAGTGGTTTTTAGTAATGGGAGTCATGTTTTTTAAGGTTCATACTAATATGAAGATCTTGTAATTCTATATTCAGGATAAGAGAAGATGGCCTCTGCCTTGGGCAGTATGACAAAAATTTCCACATCTACCTCATTGGGTAACAATGGAAAGGGAATCTGTTGGGTGCAATGTTGATAATTATGGCAGGACAATTGTCTTCTCTTTTAGTTTTTCTACTATTTCGCTAATGCGCTCAAACGGAAGAGGGACTCTAAGATTACGTGACAAAGAGAAGGTAGTTAATACAAGAGCTATGGAAAAGGAGTTGTACTTCAACAAGGATGGCTCAGTGACAAAAAAATTGCAGGTCATAGAAAAAATTATGTTTAAAGGAAGGTCACCTGCATGTGAAACCTCACTGCGGTGGATCTTTCCTTGTCCACTTATATTCGATTTTAATGTGTTATTTTAATTTTTCATGGGGGTTTGTTTTGGCATATGGTCTGGCATTCAATTGCACACTTACTGAAAGCATTGTCAATTTGTCTTGCAGGCGGTGTGAAAAAACTTGCTGATCTTGTTGGAGTCACCCTTGGGGCAAAAGGAAAAATGTTGTCTTGGAGAGCAAGCATGGTTCTCCGAAAAATAGTTAATGATGGTGTGACAATAGCTAAGGAGGTAATTTGTAGATGTGTGCTCTGTTTTTCTTTTTAACGTTGTATTAGTTCCCCCTCTTAAATGTCTTAGATTTGGTAGGCATAATTTGAAAACTCAAAGGTGAAAGGAAACATATTTGTTACCTAGTGGTCTACATGGCTTATGGACCAGCCACATTAGGAAGTATGCATAAATCTTTTCACAACAATAAAGGAAAGGGTTATGGCTGAGTCAAATGTTTTATTGTTATTGTGATTAATGACCGAAATGTATCTCAATGCTATGGTTTTGGCCTTTCTATTGGTTGAATTAGAGGACCCAGTTGAAAATATTGGGGCCAAGTTGGTAAGGCAAGCTGCGGCAAAGACAAATGATTTAGCTGGGGATGGAACCACAACATTTGTTGTTCTTGTACATGTTTGAATATTGAAAAATTCCAAAACAATGAATGGAGAATAAATCTCCCTTCCTCTAACACAGAGAAAATAAAAATTTCTTTGACAGGAGACAGAGTTTCAATAATTTGAAAACAAACTTCTATTGCCTTCAATAACTCAAAAAAAAACTATTACACTTCTTCCTCACTGAGAGGGATTACAAAATTATGACTGCTACAAAACGCAGTGCATAAAACCAACTCACTGTTTGTTCAAAACAAACATACTCTGTCTCTAAAACATAAGTGTGTTTTTCACTTTATAACTACTTTGGCATACACCTTAAAGTTACCTTTCAGTCTTTCACTTTTTACACACTGCTGTGTAATAAAAAATTTACGTACTGTCTATAAAAAAAACTACCAAGCTTTTTTGTCCTTTTTATTTTTATATGTCGTAACATATAAAACATATTATAATAAACCCTCTTTTGAAAAAAATAAAATTAAAACTAAATTCTATGGCCCACCTTTCATTTCGTATATGATATATATATATATATATATATATATATATAACATTTTAAAACATATGTATATATTAAAGCATACATAAAATTAAACTATCAAAACATTAAAGAACCCTTTTCGTCGGACTTCAAAAGTCTGAATAGATTGAATTTCAAACCAAATTCGCGTTCCAAAATGGGATGCTGACGTCTGCCTAATTTGTAACACGAATTCTCAATCCAATGTGCCTTATAAAAAATTGGGGTCCGGTTTTCAGGTTTTCAGATTCCCTTCAATTTCATGCGATCCAATATTAATGCTCCACGTGTCCTCCTTTTGAACTTACAAAACTGGGGGGTAAATTTCTGTTTTTTTAATTTCTGGTTGGTGAATTGCATTAATGTTGGTTGTTGTGTTTAAATACAATCCTGTACAGAAATATGGCTGTGGCCATCTACAAAAAAAACTTGTAGGAATTTTAAATGTTGAATTAAATTTCTGGATGGCGTGCAAGCAACCTCCAAAAAAAAATGTTGTTGTTGCATCCGTCCTTCTGCTGCAGCAGTTGAAGTTAAAATTTGATTGTGTGGTCTTGTTAGATCTACAACATTTGTAGTTGTTTAGTCTTATGGCTGAGGTGCACTTTTATTATGGAAATAGTTGATGCAATACTGTCATTTAATCTTTACTGCAGGGTAGCATGTTTAGAAGTTTCTTGTGAAACATTTGGTATTCAAAATTACACTTGATCATATACAGCATCATGCACTTGACTTCAAAATTCATATTCAAAGTGTGCCATACAATTCTTGCAAAATTTCAAATATTTATGTTGTTTTAAACCATTATATTTTTCATGTATTGGATGCTGAAAATGAGAAAAAGACTTTGGTATGAAACCAACTGGTGAATAACCACTTCCAAGACATGATTTAGAAGTAGAACATATGTACTTATGAAGCATAGAAAGATATCCTTGATGCATTGTCAATGTTTGGCTAGGGTTATTTTTGGAGAAAATAACTCCTTATTCCTATAATAGTGATCTTCAATACAAGTAAATTCCAGAGAAGAGAGATCATCGTGTGACATAAACCTATTAACAAAAGTGAACAGGGAATGATTATTAATTATGGCATACTAAGTTGTCAGTGATTTTGACTATTTGTCTTTAACATGTAAAAATGTTAGATTCCAAACTTACATCATCATGGTTTGGTATCATGAGCTTGACTAATTTTCCACCATACTCATAATTTCATTGTTGTATTCATATCTATAAACAATGTTTCAAATAATAATAATAAAATTTCTATAAGAAAAATCCAGACCTCCATGCTGCTGCTCCTTGTGAGACAAAGTCAAAATTGCATTACACAATCTGACACATAAGAATCTCCTATATCCCGGTGGTATGTATCCAAACTCTTATAATAGTGTCTTAAAGACTTATGTTGACATTGCCAATGAGATATTTAAGCAACGAAAGATGGAGCCTTCTTCATTGTTGTATATGTAACAGTCTTTTATTAATATAAATATTGATGGTTTTGTCTTTCTGAAAATGAAATGTAAAAATAATTTATTGTGGTCAATTGAAAAGTTTTTTTTTTAAAAGCTTTTCATTATGGAAGGGCGACATAGATATATGCCCTTCTAATTGAAATTTGGACCTACTCTTCAAATTTGATCACTGTGTGGGACCTTAACAAACAATAAAACTATTCCGTTGCGCGTTATATAAAACATATAACAAAACCTTTGTCAAAACTTCAAACGAACCCTTTAGCCATGGGTATTTCATCACAAATTGATCATTTTACCATGTACCTTCTTCTATAGGAATATTCTTCCACTTGATTAGGTACTTCATAATGGTTATATGTCAAAGAGATACAGAATATTAATCTATAACTTTTTGTGGTTCAAGAATCAACTTTCATTCTTCATCTAATTTTGGAAGTTCTATTTACATTGGCATATTTTTTCCCAAAACCTTTTTTAGGCAAGATACATGAAAAACCTTATGAATGCAAGAAGAAGGAAAATATAACTTCTATATCACTTGTGCAATCCTATGAATAATTATTTAGGGCCATAACAGTTATGATTTTTGAGCTAATTCTTTATTCTTCTTTTTCTTGAATGAAGATTTCTTATAATGCTATAATCTAAAAAATACCCAATTACCCTCCTCAAATTATCTTTCACTTCAATGTTGTTCCCCTTGTTGTTTTATCATGTTTCATGTCATTTCAAAGTTTCTTTAGTATTTTCCATATGTGACTCGGTTTCCTATAATCTTGCAAAAAGTATGAGATACTAGGAGTTGGATCATAAAGGGCCTTAAATGGGGAAATTTTAGTAGATGTGTGATAGGTAGTATCATATTACCATTCTTCCTTGAAGAACCCACTTCATCCATTAAGATTGCTTTTCTAAAGAGTAACATTGTAGATAACCTTAAAAACATTTGTTAACTATTTTTGTTTGACCATTTGATTGTGTTTGATATGTAGAACTCATGGCGGCTAGTGTTTCTCCACTCATATTAAATAATTATTTCCAAAAGTTTCTTGTTACTATTACTTTAGGAAAACCATGAAGACTATGAATTTCTTTCACGGACACTTCTGCCACTTGGCTTGTTGTTTGTGTACTTTGAGCTCTACAAAAAAAATCTACAAAATTTGTCTATATAAATGACCACAAAAATGTAATACTTACCTTTATATTTCAGTAACCCTGTAATAAATTCTATTGATATATCTTCTAGTCTTTGAATATGTATGTGGAATGGTTGAAGTAACCGTAGAGATTTTACTATCTCTCTTTTATTTATTATGCAAACCTGACCTTTTCTTACAAAATTTTTAATATCTTTCTTCATTCCTTCCAAAAATATATTTTTTGATCCTTTGAGATGTTTTAAGGAACCCTGTGTCCTACCATCAGAGAGACATGGGACTCCATTAATATTTTTTTATTCAAATATTCTTGCGTGCATAAAAATATTCTACATTTGCACCAAAGTATCTCTCTCTTTCACTCCCGATGCTCCATAGAGTTCATCCCATCCTTTATAAATTTTAGTTTTTTTTTAGTACTATTGTCATTTTTCCATTATGGAAAGCTTCTTCTAGCCACCTAGGAATAGAAAATGTAATTGGATATAAATTTGAGGCCTCTTCTATTTTAGAAAGAGCATCATGTACTAAATTTTCCTTACCCTTTTTGCAGATTATCTCAAAATTAAAACTTTGCATTTTTTCTCCTCCTTTTTGTTAATCTTCTAATGAAAATCATAGCTTCAAAAAATACTTTATGCTATCATGGTATATCTTGACTTTAAAGTACCTCCCAATGATATACTATCCCCATTTTTTATTGCATGTAATATTGCTTCCATTTATTTTCATACGTAGATTTCACCAAATATTTTCTTTGAATTCCTTGCTTTTAAAAGCCAATGATATCCCTTATTGTGTTAATGTTACGTAAATTCCTTGTCCTAGTGCCTCACACTCTATTATGAATGTTTTACCAAAAGTAGGTGCAACCGATGTTGGTGTAGAAGACATGGCATCCATTAAAAGAGAGAATGCCAAAGTAGCCTCATCATTCCATATAAATGATATTGTCTTCAAGAGATATGTGAGTGGACTTGAAATGCATGCATAATTCTTAACAAATTATCAATAATATCATGTAAGTCTAAAAAATCTTCTAAGAACCTTGATTTTCTTAGGAATAGGTCATTTTATAATAGCTTGCATCTTTTGAGGCTCCAACTTCACTCCTTCCTTTAAAAAAATATGAACCAAATACTCGAATTCTTATTTCCCAAAAGCACATTTGGATATTTTTACATAAAAATGATTGTTCTCAATAATTTATATAACTTTTCCACATGTTTAGTGTGGTATTCCCATGATTTATTATAAAAATGTGTATTATCAAATAAAACCAACACAAATTTTATAATATGGGATCAAACAAAATTGTTCTTAAGTCGAGCCCGCCGGACTTCAAACGGCGATAAACCATAATTCAAACCAAATACGCGTTCCAAAATAGCCTACTGATGTCGGCCAATTTTGTGACACGAAAACCAATTGAATTCTGCCCTAATATTTTTCGGGTCCGAAGCTGGGATGGCATACGGAGGGAGAGTTGTGATGCGAATTTCTTATCAAATTCGCCCTAATCTTTTTCGGGTCCGGATTTCCACTACGCGAGCGGCCCAAACAAAGATCCGCTCCAATCAATTTCCGCCATGTGTCCTCAATCAAATGTTGCCCTGTTCCCGGATGTGGGTGCATTCGATGGCGTTTAAGGGGATGGGACATGGATGTGGTGATTTCATATCAATCGCATTAAGTTTTAACGCTGTTCAATTAAATTCCAAGGTTTTCACATCAAATCGCATTAAGTTTTAACACTGTTCAAGATCAGACCTCCACTCCTGTTAGTGATTCCACATGATCCAATATGATCTAGCCTTCGACTCTCATTAATGATCAGAGATCAATTATGACGGGCATCCTTCGATTGCATTACAGTTGGGTCGATAAAATGGCATTTCTCTATGGTTTTTCAGACAAGCCGGTTGCTAGGTTACACTGCCTGCTCACTGTGACGAGAAGGAGAAGTGGCCAGCTAAACTGCTGCTTAGACCTTACTACATATCTGCATTTCTCTCGGTCTGGTCCGTGTCTGTCTTCCTCTATTTCTTGGAATTCTTCTTCTCCGTCTCCTCTTGTGCCCACTACTGAGACTGCACCCATGCCTTGCCTGCGTCAAAGGATGTGATGCTGCAAGGGGAGCACTACAGGTCAACCCCTGCGCGCTCCCTCCAGCCCCTCAACTGAGTCATCTTCCCAGTCCAGTGATTATCACACAGGTCGCTATCCAGATACTAGAAGTGGGCGAGGTCGGGTTCTAGGATCTGACCACCGTATGGGCTCCCCTGCTCCTCATTTCCCCACCGCTTCACCTTCTCCCACGACGCACACTGCACTTTTTTCCTTTAATTTCTCTCTGAACCTCCCACGAATCACAGCTTCAATTACTGTGGTTTTCCGTGAGGAGGCCCAAATGGAAGAACAATGCACCCTTCTGGCGGGTCTAAGCTCAGAAAAATCCGGCCAGCATTCGGGCCTTCAAGAGGGGAGCGGTGGCATGAATGTGGAGGTAGCACCTAGCGATCCTGGACCTTCCGAAGGATGGTGCCGAATCGTCGAGGAGCCACCGGAGGAGTAGTTTGGTTAATTTGTTTTTCTTGCTTCGAGGCCCACTTAATTGGGCTACTTTTAGATTATATTACTGTGCTGGACCTCTGTAATATTTCTGAATTCTGTAAATGTTCAAGACTGGTTTCCCCGTATGAGGGCAGTCTTCTTAATTTTTTGATTTTTTGATGACAAATTTTCCATGAGTCTGGGCAATGTTTTTGACTTCGATGTAATTTTATTCCCACTGTTAATAGATTAACTTTACTTAGAAAAAAAAATGTTGCCCTATTTCTATTTTAACCTTTTTTTTGAAATACAGAGCCATGTTTATATGATTGTTTATAGTCGAAGCACTGCGGGGTAGTTTATTATATTAATATTTCACGGTCGAATTATGTTCATAACAATTGGAAAAAAAAAAGGTTGCCTTGTTTCTATTTTAAACCTGTTTTTTGAAATACATAGCCATGTTTATATGGTCTACGTATTATACTCTTTCTCTGTATATCTACAGGAACCTTTTTGCTATGAACAGGGTGGATGTTGTAGCGGGCTACTAATGGAAACAAGCAAGCCTAAACCTTACATCTCGGATGCAACAGATGGTTACCAATTTTGGAATCAAGCGAGCCTAATATTACAAGCGAGCCTAATATTACAAGCGAGCCTGGGTTTCTGCAGATGGTTTTTATTTCCAGGAACAAGCGAGCCAGAACATACAATCGACCCTGGGTTTATACATATTTTTTCTCTATCATGGATGCTTTTTGTGTGAGGCGTATATCAACAGTACATGTCTCTGCACATTTCCTGTATCCACTTTATGATACTATTTTATGTGTTGACAGGTTATCACTCTGCCTTCAAAACTAGCGATGCTAGTTTATTGATATGGTCTGATGGTATTTTTATATTTTGGACATATCACACTCCTCACATGATTAGCGTTTTTCTTTGTTCAGGGATTTTGGGTACTTTAATTTGTATTTGGAACAATGGACGTCGGTACTCTATCTGTTGCTTTACTATTCTACATACTGCTATTTCACTTTCTTATAGATGCCTCGGGCATATTTGGATGCTTTCTCAGATTGTCGATAATCTTCATGTGGACCGTTACTGGATTTTATATCATGTCCCTGTATGTGACATGGGGTATTTTCTATCATTGTCTGGGGTGGGACTTCCACTTTTCTGGATGGATATTTGGGTTCCAATCTTCAGATGTGAAAATGTAATGACTTCATGGACTGTTTTACTTCATATAATATATTCAAAACAACGTTTTTTCTCTTGTGAAAAAAAAATGATTAATGTTTATCACCTGTCTTCAAAACTAGCGATGCTGGTCTATGTTGCTGGTTTATTGATATGGTCTGATGGTCTTTTTATATTTTGGACATATCACACTCCTCACATGATTAGCGTTTTTCTCTATTCAAGTATTTTGGGTACTTTAATTTGTATTTGGAACAATGGACGTCGGTACTCTATCTGTTGCTTTACTATTCTACATACTGCTATTTCACTTTCTTATAGATGCCTCAGGAATATTTGGATGCTTTCTCAGATTGTCGATAATCTCCATGTGGACCGTTGCTGGGTTTTATATCATGTCCCTGTATGTGACATGGGGTATTTTTCTATCATTGTCTGAGGTGGGACTTCCACTTTTCTGGATGGATATTTGGGTTCCAATCTTTAGATGTGAAAATGTAATGACTTCATGGATTGTTTTACTTCATATAATATATTCAAAACAACGTTTTTTCTCTTGTGAAAAAAAATTATTGTTTATATTCGAAGTGTTGCGGGGTGGTTTATTATATTAATATTTCACGGTCGAATTATGTTCATAACAATTGGAAAAAAAAATGTTGCCTTGTTTCTATTTTAAACCTGTTTTTTGAAATACAGACCCATGTTTATATGATTGTTTATAGTTGAAGCGTTGCGGGGTGGTTTATTATATTAATATTTCATAGTCATTGGAACGCCCACAATTCATAACAAATATTGGAGATTTACTGTCCTATTTTAAAGTTTCATTTTTTTTTTTAAAATTGAACCCGTCGTCGGTATACCGACGCCTTATAAGCGTCGGAATTGCGACAGCTTAAAAACGTCGAACCACATTTCGTCGGAATTGCAACAGTTTACAAACGTCGGAAGAGCGATGTTCAAAACGTCGGACCACATTTCGTCGAAATTGCAACCGTTTACAAACGTGGGAAGAGCGACGTCCAAAACGTCGGACCACATTTCTTGGGAATTGCGACAATTTACAAACGTCGGAAGAGCGACGTTCAAAACGTCGGACCACATTTCGTCGGAATTGGGACAGTTTACAAACGTCGAAAGAGAGACGTTCAAAACGTCGGACCACATTTCGTTAGAAGTGCGACAGTTTACAAACGTCGGAAGCGCGACGCTTTGGGAAACATCGGAAGAGCGACGCTTGTTTGGAAGCAACGGAAAAAGTGTCGGTAGTGCGACACTTTGTAAGTGCGTCAGAATTGCGACGGTATGGCAAACCACATTTTGCCCGTCCTCAAACTGTCGCTCTTGTGACGACTATGTGTCGAATTAGCGACAATTTGGCCGTCGGAAATTGCGCCAAATTTTCTAGTGAAGGGAAAATCTACGATGACTTCAAAATGGCTCTACAAGATCAAGCATGAGATTTATGGAAGCATCGAAAAATAAAAGGTAATGTTTGTAACCTGAGGGTTCTCCAAAGTATTATGATGATATATTTTCTGTAGTTGCTCGCTACACGACCATTCGATCCATTTTTGCACTTGCAGCTAGTCAAGGTTGGACTCCTCACCAAATGGATGTGAAGAATTCCTTCCTACATGGTTTGCTTCAAGAAGAAGTATATGTTGAACAACCTCCAATATTTTAATTTCATGACAATAAGACCCATGTGTTCCAATTGAATAAATATCTCTATGAATTGAAGCAAACCCCTTGTGGTTGGTATGCTTACATTGACAATTACTTGATGTAGCCATGATTCACAAGGAGTAGTGTTTATTGAAACGTGTACTTAAAATTGGTCCAAGTTATGCCTCTAATTATGGTATTATATGTTTATGACTTATTATTGACAAGTGAAGAACCTCCAATTATTAGATGTAAGAGGGAGTTGGATACTGAATCAAAGATGAAAGACCTTGGTTTGATGCAGTACTTCCTTAGACCGGAAGTATGGCAAAGACCAAGAGATATTTTCCTTTCACAAGGAAAATATGTTGTGAAACTGTTAGAGAGATTTGGAATGGTAGAATGAAAGTCCTTTCCTACACCTATGGAGATGAATTTCAAGAAGATATTGGAAGAGGTTTTTGGACCAAACCCCACAAACCCTTATGAGTATAGAAAACTAGTTGGTGCTCTCATGTTCCTCATGAACACTCGCCTTGACATATGTTTCCTTGTTAACACTTTGAGCCATTTTATGACCAAGCATCACCATGTACATTGGGTCACTGGAAAACATGTATTGAGATATTGACATGGGACTATTAACCTTGGACTAAGATATGTCATTGGATATGTTAGAATACATGGATATATAGATGAAGATTGGGTTGGTAGTGTTGACAACAGGATGATTACTTCTGGATGTTGTTTTAATCGTTGATCTTCCATGATATCATTGATGATATGGAAGTAGAAGTATGTAGCCCTTAGCAAAGTTGAGGCTAAGTATATTGCAACCATATCGATGAGTTGTGAAGTAGTTTGGTTGAGGAATATATTTGGAGATCTATTTGAGTAGGTCTTGCACACAACAATTATCTAGTGTGACGGAAAGAGTGGGATTGATTGTCAGAGAATATTGTGCTCCATGACAAGTCCAAGCACATACAGATAAAAAATCATTACATCTGATACATGGTGCAAAGAAGAGTTGTGAGACTCCTTCACATTTCGATAGATGAGTAGATAGTCGATATCCTCACCAAGGCTTTGCCGAAAGGAAAGTTCTTGGTCTTCATAGATTAGCTTGGACTACTTAAGATGACCCTTTCGAATAAGGTCTCGTGTTGATCAAGAAAATTGAGTAGTGCTTTTCCCCCCTGGTTGAGCTCCCATGGTGAGGAATGGAGTTGATGATCTCCTATGGATGAGGGACCTCTGACCAATAGGGTATAGAGACCTGAGATCTCCCATAGTCAGAGTATGCCCCAGTTAGCATCCTGACCACTCTGTTGGAAAACCTCCCCATTTGGATAATGGAATGAAGGACTTGGTATAAAGTGTGATCCCTACCCGTTGCAGTAGGTGGATATCACCCAAGTTGGTGGATGCAAGTTTTCTACCATCTGACTCTTTAGGGTTAAGATGGATGATCAGGAAAAATAGGGTAGAGTGTGATCCTTACCTCCGGTAATTTGATCTCACATATTAGCAAGGAATTTGGGATAGAGTGTGATCCCTACGCATTGGGTTAGGTTGATATCGCCCATTGTATTTACTTCCAAGTGGTAGTTATGGCTCCTAGATGAAGATGATGATTGTAGGTGATAGAAAATTTTCCCTAACGGTGATGGATTCAGGGTGGTAACTAGATATCTCCTGCAGCAATTCGTCTTCTTTATTTTTCAAAAGTGTTCAACATGAGATGAGTAGAGATAAGCAGAGATGAGTAGGGATGCACGTGACGTGATATATTCACATGGTTAGGTTGGAATTTCTCCCTAGATGAGAGGGAGTGTTAATTATGTAGCTCAATGAGAAATTCCAACCATTCCATTAAATTCCTCTTCCTGAGAGGACCAAAATTGACTATTTTAGCACTTGATTCGGACATTGGAAAGTGTATTTTTGAAGTGAAGCTCAAAATTGCAGAAATTGTCAAGGTCAGCCTAAGGACAAATTTACCCTCCAAAGTTGCATATAAATACAAATGACCTCAAGCTTATTTGGACATCACATCAACACATTATTCTTCTCTCTCTTTATCTATTTAGTTCGTAAAGGTCTGAGGAAGTTGAATTTTCATCACCTGTGCAAGGATCTTGGAGGCTCGGTTGACTTTTTCCATTGACTTTCTATAGCTGGAAAATTTGACTAAATTTGACTTCATGTTTTGACTTTCTTTGAATGTGTAAATTACAATTTTCAGTGGCTAAGTTGAATGGGACTAAGACCAAGAAATTTTGGGCAGTTTGACTAGGAATTGACTTCACTTTTGACCACAGGGAATTATCTCCCTTTGACTAGACTTTTGTTGACTCTTTTGGGTTGACTTTGACCTGCAATAAAGGTCAAGTTTTTGGGCTATTGACTGAGCTTCTAAGGGAATGTTCTGACCATTGTTTATTGACTGGATAGTGCACACATTTTTGTTGTTGACTTGGACAAATTTACACTAGAGTTGAGTTGTGTTAACTCTCTCTCCCTTGTTTCTAATTTGGACAGTTGCTTGGCATATTAACATACTTGGATATTGGATATTGGCTAGTCAAAGATTGAATTTGACTCTTGCATGATGTGCTCTCTCTGCTGAACATTTGAATACAATATAATAGAATAATATTTGCAAAGTGTTTTTCCCCTTGTGGGGTTTTCCCTTGGTCATTGACCAAATATTGTGTCTCTTGTCTCTTAGTTGTCTTTCGTTGTGAACTTGTATAATTTTTCTATCTATTATTTCTCTATTTTCATTGGATAATTGAAGAAATGAAATTTTAATTTGGATGCTATTGGACATTGTCGAAGTAATAGTTGTAGCATAGAACACATCTTGATAAAAAAACTAATAGGAGTTTGAGATTTACCACCAGCAGAGTACTCCATATCATTCGCAGGCCAATGGCACGATGGAAGCCTTCAATAAGATTTTATAAACTTCACTCACCAACATATGTAATATGGTAGCACGATGATTGGGACCTCAGGATTCCTATAGCGTTGTGGGCCTATAGAGGTAGGTTTTAGCCCTGTACAGAAATTATCTACAAATGAACTCTTAAAATAGAAAATAAACAATAGTCATAGAATAAAACACAAAAACAAATATACCTAGAGATTTTCCCTTGGATCCCAAAACTGAGACTAATAGCTTGATTTTTCATTATATTCCTTTCAATGTTACAACACATATATTTACATGTCAAAGCATTCATAAACCCCAATCCATTAACCCTAGATTAGAACATGACCATAGTTCTCTTGATTAGATCTACAAAATACCATGAGTAGAAAAATATCATGCCCAAAACCATATACAAACCCATGCACAAAACCATAGGTGGTTCCACCCACCTAATATAGGGTCCAAAAAAAAATTCCCAAGGAATTTCCCCACACCTAGTGTAGGCGAAAAGGGGGGTTGCACCCCCCTATGACTCACCTGTTGTGCCCAACACAAGCATAGGGGTCTCTTACCCCCTGCTTCCTGCCTACTTCTAGTTGTGGAAAGAATATAACACACACCCAACAATAGAACTACATGCAAGAAGTTGATTGGGAAGACACCCTTTCGAGAGGTATACGTGACGAAATTTGTCATCTCGATGGAGTTCTTTGTGCCTAGTTTGCGTATTGCATTAGCGACATAGATGATAGAGTCGGATGTAGAGGGGCGATGAATATAGGACCTACTACAGCTAGAAAAGGATCTAGTGCTAGCCAATGTTGAAAAATGTAACAAGAAATTCTCAATTTGATTTTTCCTTGATTCAAATTGAGAAATTTTGAATTTTCACATAAGTAAACAACTTGGATGATGTTAACTTGAGTGACATAGATTTTGTCACCCATTTTACTTAGTAAATTCGAGTTGGAGGAGTTAGAGTTTAGTTAAAAATGTGTGATTGATAATTTGTAGCAATCAAGGTCAGTTATATAAGGTTGTTTTCATTTAAACTAGTTCCAATTGTTGGAAGAACTAGTGGAGGGTCAAGTTGTGCAGTGGGACTTCAGTCAAAATCATTGATCATCCAATTAACTGATCAATCAACCCAAAATAGTTAGTGCATGCACACAATTAAAGTTACCTGGTGGAGATGGAGATTCCAAGGCAGTGTAACATAAATTGTAGAATAGTTCTGATTGTACAAGTGTCGCATGTAATCAGATGATTGACCTAAAGGACACAGTAAATTAGAGGAATTTCCTAAATAATAGGGGCTCAATTCCTCAAGGAATACGCAAGTAAATAGGGGCTCAAGTAGAGGCAGAAATTGGCTAAGTCTGGGTCATATGCCTTCAGTGACCATAGAGATAGGTTGTGCACTTGCAGGGTGAGCTCAGTTTAGCAAATAAATTGTATTACATCTCTATTCATCTGATTAATTCAAGGGGCATTGAGTTTTTTAGAAAAAATCTTTCCCCACATAAAATTCCCTGTTGCATGTGTGTTATTTCTTATTGCATGTATGAAACTTTAGTTCTAAAATGTGAAATAATGTCTGCAAAATAGTAGAGTAGGTTTGTATCTTGTGATTTTTTTTAAAACTTCATGAGTAGCTGAAAATATAAAACATAATTTCTACATGGTATCAGAGTTAGATTCACAGTAGAGCATAAATTCAAGGTTTTTTCTCATAGGTTCAAATTTGGAGATTAGTGTTGCATGTTTTCTTCAGTACTGAGAAGATGGATTTCAGTGGAATAAGGCTAGAGTATGCCTTGGAAGGCACCCCTAATTTTGTTGCATGGAGGTGATATTGGATGATAATGTATTTCTAGAATACATAAAGTCAGATGTTGCAAAATGACAAGCATTTGATGCCCATAACCTTGCTAAGTAGAAGAAAGATGTAGCCAAAGCGAGGAGAATCATTATGGAGGGAGTACAAGATCATATTATCTCTATTCTCCATGGAAGGGAAACTTCGTTCATGATGTGGAAAACACTAAAAAAATTGTTCGAGAATAATAGTGACCATAAGAAGCTGGTGCTCAAGGATAAAATTTAAAGTATGAAATGGTTAAGAATGAGACAATTACGCAGTATCTGAGTAGGTTCACACAATGTTGTGATGAACTTTGCGGGGTCGGTGTTAATGTCCCTGAAGAAGACTTAGTAAGCCTATCCCTTTTGGGCATTCCTGATAGTTGGCACAACTATCAAGATTCAGTGAATGGGAGGGACAAACTACCAAATTGGAAGCATTTACGGCCTGATTTGGTACAAGAGGAATAAGACGGAATACCAAAGACGAGACTTCATCTAAGGGAGAGGATGAAGAAAATTTTGCATTGGTTGGAAAGGAAAATAAAGGAAAAGGGAAGAAATTCCAATTCAAACCAGAATCCAATCAAGGGGGAAAGAGGAACTATTTGTCCAAAATTAAATGCTTCCAGTGTCATGAATTTGAGCACTATTCCACGAAATGTCCACACAAGAAGTCCAACAACAAGGAGTCTCCAGTAGCAACAACAAGAAAATTTTTCGCTTCATAGTTCAAGCTTTAATTTAGCCTCATTTCATGCATGGTCAGCATAGTGATGGGGAGCATGTGGTACTTGGACTCAAGTGCATCGTTCCACATGACGGGGAATAGAGACTTTTTCAGTGACCTCGAGGAGAAAGACTTGCAAATGCGCATTGATATGGGGGATGATGGAAGGTATAGTGTGACTTAGGTCAATATAGTCACCTTTCAAAGGGTTTCAGGCTCCACCCTCAGGATCAAGGATGTCATTTTCATTCCAGGCCTAAAGAAAAATCTCGTCTCTGTTATAGTTTTGGAAGACCTTGTTTATGATGTGATCTTCAGAAAAGGAAAGGAATTCCTGAGACACATAGCCATGGTACAGGTGAAGCGGATCGAGGTTCGAGTCAAGAACCTGTATGAACTTTAGGTAGAAGATGTATGCACAACCTTGAGGATCAAGGAAGAAACTAGAGATATGGTGGTTGAGAGGGAGCATGTTAGACCTCTCAACATAGAGCCTCAGAAGGAGCCTCAAGAATTTTTGGAGCATCCATAAATGGAGGGGAAAATAGGAGGAAGATTGGATACATCCAATAAATAAAATAGCTCCAGTAAGGGGAAATATTTAGCCAATTTGGAAAAGGGAGCACACGCACCTATACCTCCAGGAGTGAGGTGGAGTGTTGTAGATCTTTAGTCCAATAATTATAGAAATTTGGACAGGGTCCATTGAGGCATTCCCCTCCTGAATAATTACCTTGATATTGGAGCCAAAAATATTTACTAATAGGAGGATTAGTGGAAATTAGATATTGAGGAGTGTAGAGTAGTGTTGATAATAGAGAAGGAGGATCAGTAGAAGAGTCAACAACAACACAATTTTCCCAGTAGACAATTGTAGACATAATTGATTCAATGTTTCCTGGATGCTTCTTAGTTGCAAGTGTTACAGTAGAATCAATAATATTAAGAGGTGTTACATGAATCACATTCCACAGGTGCAGTATATGGGTGTTTGATAATCCCTTTCTTGCTGAGAGGAATTTTTCAAAAATGTAGCAAGAAATTCTCAATTTGTTTTTTCCTTGATTAAATTGAGAAAATTTGAATTTCCACATCATCATACAACTTGGATGATGTTAACTTGAGTGACATGGCTTTTTTCACCCAATTTACTCAGTAAATTCAAGTTGGAGGAGTTAGAGTTCAGTTAAGAATTTGTGATTGCTAATTCGTAGCAATCAAGGTCAATTATCTAAGGTTTGTTTTCCATTAAACTAGTTTGAGTTGTTGGAAGAACTAGTGGAGGGTCAAGTTGTGCAGTGGGGCTTCATTCAAACTCATTGATCATCTATTTAACTGATCAATCATCCAAAAATAGCTAGTGCATGCAGAGAATTCGATTTACCCAGTTGATATGGAGATTCCAAGGTAGTGTAACATCAATTGTAGACTAGTTCTAAGTGTATAGGTGTTGCATGAAGTCAGATGATTGGCCTAAAATAAATACACAATCAATTAGATGAATTTCATAAATAATAGGGGCCCAATTCCTCAAGGAACAACACAAGGAATTAGGGGCTCAAACATAGGCATAAATTGGCTAAGTCTAGGTCAGAGGCCTTTAGTGAGCAGAGAGGTAGGTTTTTCACTTGCAGGGTGATCTCAGTTGAGAAAATCAATTGTATTGCATCTCTATTCATTTGATTAATGCAAGGGGAATTGGGGTTTTAGCATGTTTATTTCCCAAGATAAAAATCCTTGTTGCATGTGTGTGATTTCTTATTGCATGTCTGAATTTTTTATTCTAAATTATGAAATAATGTTCGCAAAATAGTAGAGTGGGTTTTTGTCTTATTATTTTGGTTAAAACTTCATGAGAAGTTGCAAATATATAGCATAATTCATACTGCAAGTTTTCACCAGGAAGTGCAAAATGCCGAAGATAAAACATGGCACGATCGAACGATTAAACATAAGACTTTTCAAGTGGGAGATTTTGTGTTGGTGTATGATAGTAAATTTCTGAAGCCTCTAGGTAAATTTTATATGCATTATATGGGACAATACGTTATCCAATTTATGATTGATGCGGGAATGGTACAACTAAGGAATTTGGAAGGCACACCGCATGAATTATTTGTTGATGGGAGCAGAATGAAACTGTATATATATAGTGAGGCTCATACACACTCTATGTTATGGAGAAGGAGGGATAATATTCCAGTTATACATAAATAAGGTGGACCGATGTTCAGTGATAGGAAAAATATAATAGTAGGAATTAAGATGTAGAAGTGTTTGTTAAATTCTAGTTATAAATAATCTGAGCATTGCGCACCGAAGGAGATATTGCATTATAATAGACAACACACAGTGTTGGGGGAAAATTTATCGAGATCTAGTGGCTAACAATGATGATGTGGCCAAGTGAGTAGAGAAATCTTGTAGCTAAATTGGGTTTGGGTCATATCAATACATTTGTACCTGGGAGAAAACATTCATATGGAGTTTCACCAGTAATAAATGCGACAGACAGTTAATGGGCGTACCTTGGGCCAATAAATCAAAATTATGAAAGGAAACAAGTACTGGGCCATTGATAGATTGTAATCATTATCGATAAAGGTATTCATCCTTTCCACCTATGGAAAGATATAATTGTCTGCGTGTAATATCATGTTAGGTTGCAACGCAGTGGTAGAATGATGGTTTAGGAATGTGAGGTGAGTGAGATAAATGGATGCATGTGGAAAATAGTATCACCTATCCATTGGAAGGGGATGAATGAGGTGTCACAGGTAAAATAGAATTTGAATTTAAAAGGAACTCGAACCTAAGTAGAGCCAAATAGAGAAGTAAGATTATGTGAAGGAAAGTGACAAATAAGCGAATTATGGGAAAGGAAAACTAAGTAGTTGAGGGGAAAAATAAAAGCCATAAACGCCATTCATTTTTGTTGAAAGAAAAGGGAAAGAGGATGGCTAGAGATAAAGTATCACCGAAGAAGGAGAACTCTAAAACCACCCTGGAGAATAGTAGCCCAGAGCCGAGTGTGGGAAATGATAGTCATTGGTTGCAGAGAAGAGCCAAAATATTTTCCATCATTCCTAGAACTGCGTGGATCACTGGTGGTACCTAAAGGATACAAATATATTGTGAAAATGACACCTCTTACAATGGGAGTGATTCACCAAAGGAAGAGGAGGAGCTTCTTGGAACACATCAAGTACTTAGACCATGATTTGTGTGACCCTTCCTAACACATCAACCTTAAGGATTACCTACAATAGGTGCCAAATATCCACAATGTACCCAATATGGAACCACAAAACTAGGCCCAGGGCTTGGAGACTGTTGGACTTCTGAATTTCTTCCACATCCCACACTTTTAACGGGGGGACGAAGTGACATTCATCATAAAGTGTTTGTTGGCCTATGTGCATGGAGGGCTTTTGTGGCTAGACATACCTATGCCACTAACTACAGATTTAATGCAAAGGATTACAAGCCTTCAGGTTTAAGAAGACCCAGGGCCCCTCATTAAGTACAAGAATCTTAGTGACAAAGTGACCAAAACTTATGGGAGATAGAAAGGAAGTTGAGGGTATCTGATTTCAATGGTGAATGAATAAGCTACTAGGTTCACTACACAGGTGCCTATAAAATTCTTCACAAGTGTCAAGTGAATGAGGTACCAACAACAGTTATTGTTGTAGGGAATTAGTGGACAAAGGGAAAAAAATTTCATGGCCCCTTTTCTTGTTGCAGGAATTCCATCAATATTATCTTGACACCCAGGAGAAGAATGCATAATTCCACTATACGTGGCTACCAATTCTCAACTTACTTAAGTTTTTTCTTTATGGGGACATGTTATGTAAGGTAATTCATGAGACCCCACGTTTTCTTGTGGAGAGTGTGAAAATTGTGAAGGTCACGATGCAATTTAAAGTTAACCCTCACTAGGTTTGGGTCATGTCGTGAAAAAACCCAAACCAGTGTTGGCGGAGGGAACATTTCAAGCTAACAAAAAAATAAATGGTAGGTATGGTTGATGCATGGGAGGCTGCATGGAAGGTACCAAAGGATAATTCCCCATAATTTGAAACCATCTCAAGTGGGGAAGAAGCGACCGAAAATCCCTCAAGTCAAGTGCACCAAGAAGCACAATCTCTTGTTATCTTGAAATAGGATCCTATTGTCGTTGCGATAACAACCCTTCAAAAAATTTTCCTAAGTCAATTTTTTAGCCTACATCAACCGTTGTTTCAAGTCCCTAGTGTCTTCATTTTGTTTGATTTATTATTTGTGTATTTTCTCCTAGTGTCACATCCTCCTAATTCAATATTTCCTATGTGTCGTCACCTAACCCTTAGAAGCACTTAAGTTATCTATTCCATGGTTAGGTGAACTCATGAATGTTATACAGGCAATCCCTTCTTCAGAAAAAAGTGATCCATCCATCCCAATGAGCGGGTCTAGTAACAACCGTGATAAAAAATGCCAGCTTTCCTAGTTTAGCATTGAAATAACATGAGAGAGGGAGATGGCCTACCTCACTCCTATGCTATCGCTTTCTTGGTGTCGGTGTTGACCCCTTTGCTTCCGTGCTCGCTCCTCGATATACTCTCTGTGTTTGAATACTTGCAAGAAATACATACAATGACAAACAAAAGAGACATAGCATATATATATTTCAAAGTAAACCATATGACAGATCAAGGAGCAGCATACTAAGAAAGTTAATATTAACAAGTTCATGGAAGGAAAAACACACTTTTTATTATTAAATAAACAAAGGGAAGCTTACAATCATTTCCTTGATGTTGGAGGCATCCTTTAGAATGGAAATCCAATTCCAATCCAAGCTCTTCAATCTCTTCTCCTTTCTCCACAAATTGACAACATCTAGGCGCAATCAGGTAGAAGAATGGCAACCATAAATTACCAACCATTTGGGGAAGGCACGACACACTTTTATAGTGAAGCTGGAGAGGTTATGGATCCATAAATGAGGGGGAAAGGCCTTATCTAAAAGAGGACAATACTTGGAGATAAGATCAAAGGTTAAAAATGGGAGCACTCGACCATATCCTTAACCAAAAAATACCAGACTTCCGTTCTCGAGAGTTCTAAACAAAGAAAGTTTTGCTCCATTTTTGGAGAACCTGCCTGAAGATGACCAACACAACTTTACTATTGAATTCCTGTAATGACAATACTTTTCACAATTTAGAGACAGGGTGACAAGCGCAAGGTTGTTTAGGGGAGAACCACGTTGGGCTTGCAAGTTAGGGTTTTTTACAAAATTTTGTAGAAAGGCTTCAAGGAATTTCTCTTTTAGGTCTACAAGGATATTTTAAACATATTATCCAAGATGAATAATTTTTCATAGCTTTTATCGCTTTGTGACGTTTGTGGCATGAGCGACACAAAATACAACACTTAGTATAAGGACTGAGGAATGTGACATAATATTATGTAACAGATTCCCCCTAAAGCATGAAATTAGAACGAGAATTCATGGTTGAATCTCTTTATCAGCCAAGGCAAGGACATTGGAAAACCATCGTCAGGAGACCTGCCAATCAAACACAATACAATGTATTACATATATGATATAAACATGTTGAATAACATATCTCTGGATAGGCATAAAATAACACATGAATCCATAATATGGATGCAACCATCCATATGAAAGAGATCATGGAAATGGATCCACGATATTGTTGTAGCCATTCGTCTGAAAGGGATCATGGAAATGGATCCACGGTATGGTCGTAGCCATCCATCTGAAAGGGATCATGGAAATGGATCCATGGTATTGTCGCAGCCATCCGTATAGAAATGATCATGTATACAGTAATGAATACTCAATAAATCCACGCATCCTGGATAATAAAATATGTGATCCAAGGTCTTCGTCTTTATCTCGACCCACCCCCTGTAGAAATATATCCATGTGAATAGATGTGTTGATGTCGAACATGGTAGAAGCCACCTGATTACAGTCGATGAGTTAAACCGTTAACAGGTGCAAGAGGAACCACCAATAATGACGATGGTCCTCAAGGTACGAAAACACAATATACAAGTGTCAATGAATGAGTTGAAGTTGAACACTTGCAGAAACATTCGATTGAAGGCCAATGATATGAACCTGTCGTCAAATGCGAAGAAATTTCCATTGAGGCATGAAAGCTCCAAGGTACTCAGAATGATTTTCTAGACCACCTTTTCAGATAATGAGCTGAAGTTGATATGAAGTAATCCGTCGAAGGAGGGCCATAATGATTCCCACGTCATTGACACGAAAAAAAAAATTTCTCATGATGTTCGG